>JAJHZJ010000177.1:16094856-16692356 GCA_023548195.1 Bettongia penicillata ogilbyi | reverse complement strand
AAATGATGATAAGAACAATACCTACCTCCCAGGGTTGTTGTGAAGATCAAGTGGGTTATTTGTAAAGCACTTAGCCCAGTGCCTGACACAGTGTATGTACTATATAGATCCTTATTCTCTGCCCATCCCTTCCATTTCCGTTCTGCTTTGTGGTTTCCTAGAATCTTCTCCCACCAGCCTGTTTCACACCTCAGGTTCATGGCGTCCTCGTATTGCTTCTCAACTACCCGTTTTGACGTCCTATTATCCTGATGTCTTAAGCTACAGTGTCCCTTTCTCCAAGTTTACCTTTGGCTCCCCTGTCCCCAGACCAGTAGCCCCATTCCTTCAGCCTGGCTGAACTCATAGAAATCCAGAAAATGGGAGAGTGTGAAGGAACCTTAACGATATTCTTGTCCAGTCCTCTCAGTTTAGGGATGAAGAAGTGGAGGTCCACAGGGCCATGATGACTCTGTTCAAGGTTATACTACTAGTAAATTACAGAGCTGGACTCAAACACAATTTTTCTCATTGATAATTTGGGAAGCCCCTATTTCACTTTGTACTAAGGTATCAATGACTCTCCCCATCCCCAACTTCTTACAGCAATGAATCGCTAATTGATAAAAGTTCAAATCATCTTGGAAAGATATTAGGTGGGCAGAGTTATTCAGTGACCTTGTAAATCATACAAGGTCGTGTGGTATTGAGGAAAGATCACCGAATTGGAGATCAAGAAATTTGAGTTCTGCCATTTGCTAGTTTTGTGAACCTGAGCAAACCGTTTTCCCTTTTTTAAAGTCTAAATTTCCTCCTGTGCAAATTTATGATATTGTATTTCATTTCTAAGGCCTCTCCCAGCTTTAAAGTTTGACCTTAAATACATGCTTAACTTTTTATTCTGGAGTTTCTCAAAGAATTTAAAAAACTGCTTTCCTCCGGCTTCTCAGAGACACCTGCAAGTTACAAGGAGAATTTAAGGACTAGCCCTAGAAAGAAAGCTAAATATTTGCATTTGAGGAAGGAAAAGTGTGAGTAGCTCATCTGACTGAGACTACTGAGAGATTTTTTAAAGAGTCAGGACGAACTAGCAGGATGATTACCTGAGTAAGAGCTTGATCAGGACGCCAGGGTCATATTTTATCTCTAGAAGAAAATGTCATGGGACCTTTAATTTTTAATTAAAAACAATTCTACAGTGAATTCAGCACATATCAAGTGTTCTGAGGAGGGATGCAGGAGATGGAAAAGAAGATGGAAATGAGAAGCTGAGATATAAAGGGATCATGAAGCTTTTATTCCATGGAGAGAAAGGTGGGCTCTGTGGTGAGGACAGTGAAGGGAAAGAGAGACAGTGGGGGAAGGCATGTGTATGGCAGAGAAGCTTTGGGGAAGGACAGGAGAATCATGGGAACATAGGAAACCTTCAAGTTCAACATCCTTATGTTACAGATGAAGAAACTGAAGCCCATGGATTTTAAGTGGTTTGACCAAGGCTATATAGGTACTAGGCAGGTAGGTGTCACAGTGGATAGAATGCCTGTCTTGGAATCAGGAAGGATCATCTCCCTGAGTTCACATCTGGCCTGAGACACTTACTGGCTGTGTGACCCTGGATAAGTCACTTAACCTTGTTTCCTTCACTTTCCTCATCTTTAAAACAGAAGGGAGCCAGAAACGGCAAATCACACCAGTATCTTTGCCAAGAAAACTGAATGAGATCACAAAGAGTTGGACATGACTGAAAAATATCTGAATAGCGACAACGGTATGTAGGTATTAAGCATCCGAATGGGGATTTAAACCCTGTTCTTCTGATAGGTTAGACAGAAAGAAAGGAGAGAAAGGAACAAAGGATAGAGAGATTTTAAGGAAGAGGGAAACATATAGCAATAATACTTTGTATTTATAAATGCTTTATGATTTAACAACACCAATTTAGTTCTGCAGTTATCTGTTAAACTCTTATCCTTTGTGAGGTCCCACCTGTGAGATACAGAGGTGAAAAATTACCCAGGTCCTAGGACTCTGAAGAGCAATAGTGGGCTATGAGACATATAGAAGAGTGGTACTGAGGCAATAAGTGGCTTAAATCTTCCAATCTGTTCAAAATAAGGGGACAATGAGAGTCAAAGAGATGTCCAGACAGCATACTCAAGGCAAGTGTGAAAAGGGAGAGTGCTTTCATCGGAGGACATCTGGGAGGGCTTTATGGAGGAGTGGACACCTGAGCTTTGAAGGAAGTGGAAAATCTCAGCAGTTGGAGACGTTAAGGGGTGAGTGCATTCTAGGTGGGGAGGGGAGTGGGAAGAAGGCCCTAGAAACTCACAGACTCAGGAGACATCAGATTGAGATTGGGTAGGACGATTAGCTCTAATATTCTCTTTTACAAGGTCCCTTCTAGCTCTGACATTCTATGTTCTGTTTCCTTCCAGCTCTGACATTCTGGGTTCTAGGTTCTAAGATTCCTTCTCTTCCTAACATTCTGTGTTCTAAGAGCCCTTCGTCTCTAAAACTCTAATTCTAAGCTTCTTCTAGCACTGATGCTCCTTATTGTATGTTCAAAGGACCCTTTTGGTTCTAATAGTCTATGCCTCCTCATAGACTAGGATGAGGTATAGTTTTTTTTAAACCCCTTTTATTGTCTTTTCACTTGGGCTGCTTTGCCTTTAAGAATCATTTTACTTACTTTACCATAGACTTCTCTCTATCTCTCTGTCTCTGTCTCTATCTTCCTGTCTCTCCCACTTCCTCTCTTGCTCCCTCATTCTGTCTCTCCCTTCCCTATCTGTTGTCTGTCACTTCCCACACATACACAGTATACACACACACACACGCACAGAACATTCCGTAACAGAAAGTTTGTCCTTTAGCGTGGTATAAGTGAGGCTGCTTATCCCAGAGATGTAGCTCCGAGAGGCTGAATAAAAACAACATACATTTTGGCAGGTTTCCATAGAGACTTCTCTAGATTTACATCCTCGAGACGTATCTTTGGATCCCATGGAATAATTATCTTCCCACTGTCCCCTGATATTCTGCAGGTCTCTCAATGGAAAGTCATATATTGAGGCTATTTGTATATGGAAGGGTAAAAAGATAGACTGGTTTGCTTTTATACCTTTTATGCATTTGGAAGACCTCGAGGTGTTCTGTTATAAACAGATGAAGCTGTAACCCATCTGTGGATGCTGCTTTGGTGGTAGATAATATTTAAAAGTCAATGCACATCTCTCTGCCTGGTATTTGCTTCCATTTCTTTTCTGGAAGGACTTTGGATCTTGTTGGGAGTCAGTGCTTGGGAACCTAGCTTAGATCTTTCATTTCAGAGAGTTTAGCCTTCCTGAGGCTGCACAGAAATGCAGAATCACAGGCTTTCACAGTCAGAAGGGACCTCTGTGAGCACTGGCTAAAAATAATAAAAATAATTACTCATGCTGATAAAGTACTCTTAGGCTTAGTCCCCATTGTCAAAGGAGATCATGAATTAAGATTTGCTAGGTGCCTCAGAAGTCTAGTACTCTCAGTTTGCATATGAGGAAACTGAGGCCCAGCCTCAAGAATAGTAAATGGAAAGCCTGTTCCCTGCAAATAGAATGGTCTTTCCATCGTACTGCTACTTCTACAAAACATTTCCTTTACAACAACTCTGAGGGACATATAGCACAAGCTTTATGATCCCCATTTTACAGTTGGAGAAACTGAGGGTCAAAGTGGTAAAAGAATAAGGAGAATGTGTTAGAGATAGAATTTGAATCCAAGAACATTGGCTCTTAGGATATGTCTGGTAGTCTGCATTTTCCATATCCTTTGCCCTTGAACTAATTACTTACTCTTTTTGAGATTTGATTTACTTATCTATAAATTGGTTATCATAATACTTACACCGACTTCAAAGAATTCCAAATGGGATATCCAAAGTAAAGTGGTTTATAATGATAAATGACCCATCACATGGAGGAGGCAGTCCCCTAGCAAGGCTAGTCTTACAACTGCTTATAAAGGGCATTGTGAAATAGAACATGAACAGAGGTTTGGGTTCTGCCAGTTACCCATGGAACTGAGCAATTCTCTAGTGTTCTGTGCTCACCTTTTTGTTGGGGATAGGGGGAACCCTCATAGACATCTATGTAATATAGTGGATAATACAACTGTAGACTTGGAATCAGGAAGACCTGAATTCAAATCCCAACTTAGACACTTACTAACTGTGTGTGGGCAAATCACTTAACTTTCCTCATCTGTAAGATGGAGATGATAATAGCACCTACCTCTCAGGGTTGTTATGAGAATCAAATGAGATAATATTTGTAAAGTGCTTTATATACCTTAAAGTAATCTGTAAATACTCATAATTATTAATAGTAGTATTATGAATAATAAAATCCCATCACTTTTGAATGTGATTTGAAGTGGGAGGGTGCTGGAAGTAGGGAGACTTCATGAGCAGACGTCTGAAGGTAGAATCAAGATTTTCGAGTTGATGGTGATGAGCTGGGGATAGTGACTTGTAGACCAGTTTTCTTTCTATGGCTCCAAGTTCTTCTCTGCATTGAGTTCTGTTCCCATCAACCCTCTGGAGGGATGTCTCTGTTTTTGAACTTCTCCAACATATAGACCATCCTGGCTGATTTTTTTTCAAACAGAAACCCAAACATTATTTACTCTGGGCAATGTGGAATAGACAAGAACGCTCTGACTATCACAGTTACCAGTTTTCATCAGGTTGAGTTTTCTACTCGTGGTCTTTAAACCTTAAACCAAGCTTTTTCATAATGATTAAAATGATTTATAAGGTGAATGAAGAGATCAATAATTTCCATGAAAATGTAATTTCTCTAGTTTCACATGCTGCCTCTGGTACTGGCAAATGAGCAACATTGTGGAATTTGAGAAATATTGTGACCCCTTATAGAATACAAACATAATCTATGTCTTCAGATTCCTTCCTGCTTTGACATTCAATGTCCTATATTCTGAGATTCATTCTGGCTTTAAAATACTATATTCTAAGGTCCCCTTTCGCTCTAAGAATTCTATCATTTGGCAGGAGCCTTCAAATTTTCAGGACTCTAGTACCTAGACAATAAAGTGACTCAGTTCTGGAATGAGACAAAGAAAATATCCAAAAACTGTCTTTACGTAAGAAATGAGAGTGAGAAGTTCCTGTTTAGCTTCATTTGATCTAGTCTTCATTGAATCTTAATGTTCCATCTTAGATGGAGCATAGTAGGCTCTGTTTTCTAACTTCTATGGTTCTTTTCAGCAATCGCATTCTGTGTTCCATTCTCCCAGGTGACTTAGAGAAGTCTTTCTCAGAGTTTTGGTTCCATGTCAGTAGGACAGAAGACCCTGGGACCATTTACTCTGTTTATTTTCAGTTACTACATTCACTCGACTTTAAACTCCATGCAGACAAATACGTTGTCTTTTTATTTTTTTAATGATTCTATTTCCCCATGACATAGCACAGTGTTCTGCAAACAGTTGGCACTTCATGCATGTTTGTTGACTTGAACTGAATTGAATTCAGCTGACCCATCATAAGACTTTATTCATAGGCAGGGTGGGAAAGGTGATAAGAGCAGTAGTATTGGCATTAGAAGAACTCGAGTTGAATCTGGTTCTCATACTGTGGAATTCTTGACAGCCACTCAAACAACTCGACCTCAGTTTCCTTATTTATACAATGGGTATATCTCATGTGCCTAAGAAGACTGTAGTGAAGGAAAAAAAACCCTTTAATTTGCAAAAACTTTAGAAATGTATTATTCTTGCTAAATGAGTCATAAATATTAAATTGAATTCTGATGATGAAAGAAATTCCCTGGAATTAGTAATAAGAAGGCAATGAGACTTTATAAGTAATAAACTTATTCATTCTATAAATTAACTGTAGACATTACATCATTCCCCTGCTCAAAAAAAATTCTTATTGCTTACATAATAAAGTTCAAGCTAAGCATCATGGGATGTCAGAACTGAAAGGGATGCTGGAGGTCACTTATTTCAGCCTACTGCCTAGTACCCCATCTTTGACACATTTCTTAAGTGCTTGCTTTATTGAAGGCTCTGAGCTAGGCATTGGGGACTCAGAGGTGGACACCAAACAGCTAGTCCTTCACTTCATGTCACTTCCATTTGATTGGGCGTAACCCATATGGATGCTGATAAGCAAATGTAGGTGATTCTGGTACTGAGAAAGGGTCCTAACTGCTGGATAAGAGAAGACTTCTGGGATGAGGAGGGCACTTGAGCTGATATAAAAATTCTGAGAGCCTGAGTAATAATAGTAACAATTACTCATGCAGATGTTGGATTTTTGATATTTAGTATCCCTCTTTCCTCTTAAAAAAAAAGATTATAGGTTTAGAATTGGGGAGGGTCTTAGAAGTCACCTAGTCCTGCCTCCCTCACTTTACAGATGAGGAATCTGAGGCCCAGAAAGGAGAAGTAAGAGAATTGTGTATGGGGCATATTCCAGGAATGGGCTTGGGGACACGGAGATGACGTGCTAGTGGATAAAGGCAAGAGAAGGAATGTTAAATTTGGAGAACAGTCAGTGATCTCTTTTGGCTGGAACATAGAGTGAGCAAAAAGAAACAATGTAAAAGAAAGCTATAGATGTGGTTGTAGCCAAATTGCGGTGTGCCTTAAATACCAGGCTGAGGAGGTTGTACTAGGGTTACCAAGGAGCCATTAAAGATGCATTAACAGTGGAGTGACATGGTCAGATCTAAGCTTTATGAAGACCTTTTTGGCAGTTGTATGGAGATTGTTAGAAGATGAAGAACCTCTAGGCAGACAAGCCACATAGGAGTATTATAAGAGCTTAGGGGAGAAGCCATGAAGATCTGAACTAGGATGGTAAGAGAGAAGGAAGGATGAAGATACGAGAGGTTGGATAGGATGTGGTAATTGATTGCAAATAACCATGAGCCAATGGTACATGTTAAGCTTGATGTTCAGGTAGGATATCCACATGGAGATCAGAGCAGCATAGATTTTAGAGGAGAAGGGACCCTGGAGGACTTTGAATTGGATTCTGTCATTTTATAGATGGGGAAACTGAGGTACAAAGAGGTTAAATTACTTGCCTAGGTTTACAGAGATAATACTTATGGTGGGATTTGAACTCAGGTCTTCCTGGCTCCTAGTTAGTGCCTTCACTATATCCTACTGCCTCACCAGGCTGTTGGCGAGAGTCTCTGAAAGTTTTAATTCCCTCGGCAGTTCCTGGCAAGGAGTTATTATATCTCCATTTGACCATCTCCATTGACAGCCAATTTGCTTTCTCAAGGGGAAATTTACTTTTTGTTCAGGCAGCTCTAATTGCTGACAAGTTCTCCCTTATATTGAACCTGCTGTTCAAGGCCACTATGACCTGACTCCACCCTTGCTTAGCTAATTTTATCTCCTATCTCTCCCAAATAGAGACATATCTTTCTGTCTCTGTGTCTTAGTTCATGCTGTTCATTTCATTTAGAATATCCTCCTCCTCCCATCTCTACCTTCCCATCCTGGACTTCTTCACATTCAAATTTTATGTTGCTTAGGATATGGAAAAATGTTAGAGCTGAATGGAACAGAATACAGAATGTTAGATCTAGAAGGCACGGGAGAACACATGATGTAGAATGTCAGAGACAGAAGGACATTGATGGTGTAGGACATAGAAAGTTAGAAC
The DNA here is from genome assembly GCA_023548195.1 of Bettongia penicillata ogilbyi. Taxonomy (NCBI): domain Eukaryota; kingdom Metazoa; phylum Chordata; class Mammalia; order Diprotodontia; family Potoroidae; genus Bettongia; species Bettongia penicillata. The sequence goes on along the minus strand of JAJHZJ010000177.1, from coordinate 16,684,690 downwards.
TAGAAGTGATTGTAAATACCACCCCTTCATTTTATAGGTGAATGTGAAAGTACCTTGCTCAGTGACATTCAGCTATAAGCAGCAGAGCCAGTTAATCATTCAACAAAATTTATTATGTACCAGGGTATAGAGGCTGTTCAGGGAGGACTAGTACCCCTTGTGTGAGGGCTGCCTATCCATCTTTGGAGTACACTTTCACCCAACTCTCACTTGTGGCTCCAAGAAGCTGTAGCATACAAAGAGGCCACACCTGGGTAAGCCATCTTGGCAGACAGGCTAAATCAGGTTGAGGGCAATCAACCAGCCTCAAACTTGTCAGGGAATTAGGGGGATGTGTACTCCAAGCATGGAAAGACTTCCCCTGGTGAAATGGATGGAAGGCAGCTAAAGTAGATCCTATGAAGTGTTTAGGACTCAGTCCATCATCAGAGATGCCAAAGTCACTCACTGCATCCCGGCGCATCACCAGTCATTGTGACTTTTGTCCTGCAACTAGACTTTGATGAGAGTGAGAAGGAAGAAGAGGGTGAAGCTGATGACTTTGTGCCGTCTGCCTCCCTTTGATCCAATTTCCTCAAAGTCAAGGCATCACCCTTAGTGTCATTGATCCTCTTTGAAAATGAAGCATGAAGGACAACAGAAGCAACAGCAACAACTATGTGCCAGGCTGCTGGAGATGTCGAGAAAGGCAAGAGAGAGGCCTTGGTTTCAGGGAACTCCCAGCCTAATGGAGGAGACAACGTTAAGACAACTACACATAAACAAAACACATATATTATATACAGAGGGAAGGCACTCCCAACAAGGGAGAATCAAGAAAGGCTTCACGTAGGTGTCTATTTTAGCTGGAGTTTGAAGGAAGTCAGGGAGGCCAGCTGCTGGAAGTGAGAAGAGAGGACATTCCAGGCATGGATGGGGGCCATCCAGAGAAAATGCCTCAGAGTCTGGAAATGATGTATTTTTGTCCAAGGAGCAGCAGGGAGACCAGTGTAGCTGCATCTCAGACTGTGTTGGGGAAGTAAAGTGTTGAAAGACTGGAGAGGTGGGTGGGGGACAGACTGTGAATGGGTGCGTTTGCCCAACAGAAGATTTTTACTAGAACTCCCAAACTATTACTTTTTCCATTAAACCAAATAACCTAGCTTTATCTCAAACAGTCCTATTTCAAAACAAATGATTCATGGCTTCTATTGAGTCATCAGCTGGTGTCACTGCTTTGTATAATTTTATTCTGGTGAAAGATGCCTTTTTTGGGGGGTGGGGGCGGGGTATTGCTCTGCACACCCGCCACATTGCTTGGCTGAAGCAAAGCTCTTCTCTTTTGCAAAGAAGTTTGATAATTCACTCAACTTTGTTGTGATTTGTGAATTCCAACCCCACCAGCTCTCTCCTGTAATGACCTGGTAGTGTTGGATCTTTGTTTGGACGAAAGGATGCTGGACTTCAGTTAAGGAGAACTGAGTCCGAATTCTGACTGATGACTCTGGGCAAGTCAGTTAACTGCTCTGAACCCCTATGATCCTTTTTTTAAAGATGGCAACAATATCATTTGTCCAACTTTATTCAGAATGTCTATGTATTTGTGTGAAAGCTTAAATCATACATTAATAGCTAAATTTCACACATTATGTTAATATCAGTTATTGGATCTGTTACCCAAAGGATGGGCATCATTGAATGAATGAATGTTAAGGGTGGTTGAGAGAAATAGGGTGCTCTCCCAGTCATACCTCTGATTGAGAAATAAAGAATTTTAAAAAATATATTTTTATTTTGTTAAATATTTCCCAGTTATATGTAAAATATTTTAAACATTCATTTTTTAAAAAATTTGAGTTCCAAATTCTCTCCCTCTCTTCCCTCCCATACTCCTTGAAAAGATAAGCAGTATGATATTGATTATACATATGAAGTCATGTAAAACATATTTCCATATTGCAAAGAAAACATATACGCATACCAGGAACAATGAAGAAAGTAAAAAATAGTATGCTTCAATCTCTACTCAGAGTCCATCAGTTCCCTCTCTGAAGATGGAGAGCATTTTTTCCTGGGTCTTTGGAATTGTCTTGGATCTTTGCCTCGATTAGCCTCGATTAGTCTTTCACAGTTGATCATCAAATAAGGAACTTATGTGGTCCATAGCAATATAGTTCATGTTCTCCAGTTCAGGTCTGAGCGTTGGATGTTGAGTGACCAGAACCCTGTCCCTTCCCTTGAATGATGACAGATCTTTCTATAGGGACTTAGGGAGCTTTTGATGTGGGTAATGAGTAATTATTTTCTGTCTTAACTTGGCTAGTATTTTTCTTGTTATTGGATAGATAGAGTCTTGCTTGTTTCCCAAAGTACGGATTGGAATATCAGAAAGCCACCTCTTGAGATCCCATTTCCTCTGGAGCACAGTAGTACTGAAATGATGAAGAAACCAGAGTGCTTGACTTCTCCTGTTTTTGCTTTCCACCGTTCGGGAGCAGGCATTCTCCAAACCATCTGTGCCATCCTTGGCCACTCTCTATGACATGCTCTTTGCTATTCAGGTTTAGAACAAGGTATGTGGGAGTCCCTTGGCCCTTTGCTCTGGTCAGATCACATCCAGAGTATTGTTTTCTATTCTGGGTTTTGCTTTTTAGATAGGACATTGTCAAACTGGAGAACACTAAGAAGAGGAGACCAGAATGTGGAGAGGACTAGAAACTGTCGTAGGAGAGCTGGTTGAAGGCACTTGGGATACTTGGTTTAGAAAAGAGAAGGATGATATTGGCTTCAGATATCTGACTGTCCTGGGCAAGAAGGATATGCCCATTCCAATGCCTAGGCATTCTCCTGATCCCCTAATTATTAACATCTTCTTGATCTATGTACTTTGTATTGCTTTGTACTAATTTATTTACTTGTTTAGTTCCTGGGAGAGTATAATCTGCTTGAGCTTAGGGACTGATTTATTTTTATTTTGTATATGCCAAACACCTAGCATAATTTTATATATGTGCACATTTATATATAATTACACACACACACACACCCCAGAACTGTGATTTCATTGATATAGGGAGTTTTTAGGGAAGCCACTTTGCTTATGCAGATATGTTTTAGAGAGTTGTTGGGTCACTAGGAGGTTAAGTGACTTATCAGGATTGTATAGAATAGTCTATGCCAGAAGCAGGACCTGAAAACCAAGTCTTTCTGATGTCAAGTTCAGGTCTTTATCTGCTAGGCAGGCAAGGGTTGTTAACCTGGAGTCCATGGACTGATTTTTTAAAAAAATATTTTCGTAATTGTATTTTAACATAATTGGTTTCCTTTATAATACTATGTAATTTATTTTATGTATTTAAAACCATTATCCTGAAAATGAGTCTATAGGCTTCACCAGATGGCCAAAAGAGTCCATAATGAAAAAAAGATTAAGAACCTCTATTCTACATAAGCCTCATCGCTTCTCTGCTGACACATACAGGAGCTTCCTAAGTGTTTGATGAATTGACCTGAAAGTGCCCCCTCCTCATTCAAATTTTCTTGGAACACTTTGTAGCTCTTTTTTTTCCCCCAGTCAAAATCTACCTTATGTTATATTTATTTCTGTCGATGTCATATCTCCTCTACATAGGAGTCTCTGTGCTCTTTGAGGTCAGAAGCTATTCAGCTTTACCTCTTTATAACTCCAATCCCTAGCACAGGGATTTCCCAGAGTAGGTGCTAAAATATCTAATGAGATCACTTCCTCTTTGGGGCTGCAGAGGGCAGAAGTAAATTGAAATTATGGGGAAGTTGAGTTCAGTGTTCACAAGATGAGGATGGAGACCCACTTGTTGGTCCAGCACTCTGTCCTTTACTAGTTAAGTGACACTGGGCAAAATGTGTCCCATCTTTGAACTTGTTTCCCCATTTGTAAAATGAGAGGGTGGAACCAGAATGATGATTCTTAAACTTCCTTTTTGTGCCATGACTCCTTTGGTCAGTCTGGTGAAGCTTGTGGATCCTTTCTCAGAATAACATTTTAAAATATAGAAAATAAACATGTGGGATTACAAAAGAAACTAATGGCATTGAAACAAAGATGTAATTTTCTCTCATCCTAATTCAGAACTCTAAACATTGGGATCCCAAGTAAAGAACCCCAGGTCTAGATCTTTGCTTGTCTGAGTTGAAACATGCACAGATATGAAAGGACACTAATTAACCTCCAATGAAGGCTTATCACGGAGAGCTAATTGTTGGAGTAAAAATCGAAGAGGTAATTGCCAATGAGTTATAGTGTAGTCTGTGATATCAGGGGAGTGGGGGGTTCATCAAAGAATCTCCAAGTTTGAAGGGGCATTAAAAATCTTCCAGGAATTTATAGTTGGAAAGAACTTTCAAGTTCATCTTATCCAATCCCCTTGTTTTATAGATAATGAAGCTGAGGTCAGAAATGTTCAGTGATTTATTCCAGGTCCCAGAGTAATAACAGAACTGAGAGGCTAACTGAGGTCCCTTGGAATACAGATCTCCTTCTAGACTGCTCCCCTCCATCCCTTCCACTCCATCCCACCTCAACCTCTTTCTGGGGTGTAGGGTTCTGGGAAGGGACTGTCTTGGTCTGTATCATGAAATGAGAATGATAATATTGAACCACTTCAGTTTAAAGAAAGGACTTTGGCATTTAAATGCTAATTATAATAAAAGTTTCTTGCTTCCTCCACCAACTCTATCCATAATCCCCACCTTTTTCCTGCTCCCTCCGAGTTTTTTCTTGATTGAAACCCAGACTCTGCTGTAGATCTGCCAGCAAAGGGAGGGAGGGGTATGCGTGTGGAGCTCTTGCTCTGGAAAGTTGTCTGATAAAGTTTGATAAAGCCTTGTGATAAAGAGTTGATCTGGTGGGAGGGATGGAAGTCAGGAGGTTTCTATTCTAAACTTCTGCACTGACTTTGTATATGACCTGGGGCAAGTCACTTAATATCTGAGTTTCAACTTCTCCATATGGGAAACAGAGATAATCATATGGGTCCCCAGAAAGCAGCTGGAGGCCTTTTTTCCATTGGACTGTTTCAAGTATTTTAAAAGTAAATGACAGTAATGACTTCACTCTAAAAATATTCAGGAATCAGGGACCACTGGAGAGTGTTGGCTGTAATGGTTGCAATGCCTGGTCCCTATCTGGGTGATCATAGATACACATGTGGACCCTGGAAAATACTTTTGAGGTTTCTGCTTCAGGGGCCTTGGTTTCATTTCAAATCTGTGCATTAGGTCTGAGTGTAATTTATGAAACACTTGCTTTATGTCTCTCTCTTTTCTCTTTTTGACATTCCTCTCTCCCCCCTGTTGGTTACCTCTGCTCTTAGAATTTTTTCTTTTTGTTTTCTCCCATTTTCCATACCTCAGTATGTCTTGGACTCTATTAAGATCCTTTTTCCTGGTTGGGTCACTCTAAGTCACTCTAAGAATTGGCAGAAACATTTAAACTAGATATCTTTATAGTGCTACAACTAAGATTATAGAACATAGAATATCAGAACTTGAGATGAACTTGGAGCCCAAAACAGAACATCAGAACACAGAATGTTAAAGCTGGGGAAGAGGGGGAGCCTTGAATATCATTTAAATGACATCTGAGGTCCCTTCAGGTTCTGAAATGGTGATTCTCATGGCCTACCTTCCTAATTTTGTAGGTGAGGACCCTGAGTTCCAAAGAAAAATGACTTGCTCTGGATCAGCACTAAGTATTCTCTCTGGACCTCAGTTTCCTCATGAGTAAAGTGAGAAGGTTGGTCTAGATGACCTTGTGATTCTAGGTGACAGTTCTAGTACTAGAATACAGGTCTTGATTCTTAATCCATCAGTCTTTCTATACCAACTTAAGTCCTTGGTCCTGGCTTCCTCCGCTCAGTCTGGCTGCTGTATTTGGAATCAGGAGTCTTGGGTTTAGATCTTAGCTTTGTCACCTACTACCTGTGTTATATCTTGTGAAAGTTGCTTCTCTTCAGTGAAAAGACTAGATAATTCCTGAGCCCTCTTCTAGCTTATAGATTTATATGAATTCTATTTCATTCATTCGTTCATTATTCTATGAATAGATTCATATAGATCTATGATTCTGTGAAGGGGTGAAGCATTAATAAAGTACCCACTGTGCACCAGACATTGCTAAGAACATTTTACAAATGTTACCTCCTTTGATCATTTTAGATGACATCAAGGCTCCATCTTTCATCACCATTGGTAAGAGACTCATTTCCATGGATCTTTGGGCTTGTGTTATTTCAGCTGTGTCCAACTCCTAGGTACCTCATCTGAGGTTTTCTTCGCAAAGATGCTGGAATGGTTTGCCATTCTTTCTTCAACATGTTTAACTGAGACAAATGAAATTAAGTAACTTCTCTAGGGTCACAGAGCTAATAAGTGTCTGTGACTGTATTTGAACTCAGGGCTTCCAGACTCCAGGTCCAGAGATCCATACACTGAACCACCCAGCTACCCTTTGGATTTTCAGTTTTATTCAATTCAACTCAACATTTATTGATCTCTCATGTGCACAGACAATAAAAAGACAAAAACAAAATATTCCTTGCCCTCAAGGACCTTACATTTTGTAGGGAAAACATGGTATAATATTCATGACAATTATAAATATAGAAACCATTTTTTTCTTTCCCAAGTTTTGAGAACCTCAAGAAAGAATTCATTAGCAATTGTTGAGTATTTCTATCCCAGAGAGACAGTATGGTGCAGTAGAAATTGCATTGGATTGAAACTCTGAAAGTCTGGATTCAAACCCTGGCCTTTGCTGTTTGTATGACTTTGGGTAAAGCATTTCAGCCATCAGAGTTTCCCATGTCTAAGATAGTGATTAGAGGATCACAGGAAGACCAGGAAAGCATCATAGAGGCTATATTTACTCCAATGTCTTGTTTTACAGATGGGGAAACTGAGTCCCAAGATAGTTAAAGTGGCTTGCTTGAGGTCACCCAGGTTCTCCAGAACTCTTTCCACTGCACCAAGCTCAGCAATTCCAATGCTCAGCTGGTTCCACATTTGTTTCTAATATATTATATGCATATGTAACATATGTTTGTATTATGTTTATACACATTATACACCTACATACACATTAAATATATTGTAATAAATACATTTATATATGTGTATATATACATATGCACACATACACATATTTTATGTATAATTTCTATGCTCTTTCAGAACCAGTGTAGACTAGAAGAAAAAATTGCTGGACCTGGAGTCAGCAACCTTGATTAAAATCCCATCACTAATGCTTGTTAGCTGTGTGACCACTTCATTATTTTATCTTTAGTTTCCTTATCTGTAAAATGGGAATGCTATTACCTAATCTATCTCTGTCCTGGGTTTGTTGGGAGAAAAGCACTTTGAAAGCTTTTAAACCACTGAAGAGATGTGAGTTGTTCCAAAATTTAAAAAGCACAGTCATAGTATTAATGAATTAGATAAATAAGAGACACTATTATTATCACTCTAAGCAATGATAAGTAACTTCTTATTTCTCTTGTAGCTAGAAACATATATTTCTCCCTTCCTCCCAGTCTGCAGAACACTCCTCCCCCAAAAGAATTTGTCCATGACTAATGAGTATCTTTACTACCTATGTGGTCTGCTTGGCTCAGTGATTTCTTTCCAAGTGTTCTACAGTGAGAAGTACTGAGCTGAGTCAGCATTTGTGAAGATAATTTTACCTGTTATGCATATATTACCTGCTTGAAGATCATTCGGAATTGGAGCTGGAAGGGATCTTGGAACTCATGGAGTCCAGCCCCCTCATTTTACAGAGGAGAAAAGCAAAGCATAAAGGAATGAAATGATTTGCTCAAGGTCATGCAGGCAGCTATGGGGAAGAGAACTGTTTGTACTCAGGTGTCTGGATTTCAAATCTAGTGTTGTGGTTGGTCCTCAATTTTTGAAGAGGACTCAGTGACATCATGGAGGATGTCTTGATTCATATGTGAACTGGATTTAATTGAGGCAGAATTGGGCAAAGTCATCAGCCTCGCTCTCTCTTCCACAGTCATCAAAGTCTGGTGACAGGATAAGAATGGGGATGACTGGCCTGGGATACAGTGGGTGATGTTGGCATTTGAACAAGCTATAAGTGCTCACAGCACCAGCTTCCACCACCTTCATGGACCTTTGAACAAACTTCTCTTATCCACCCATTCTACTGAGGAAAGTCTTCACATGCTTGGTGTAGACATTCCCCCAACTCAGCAGTGTGTTTGAGGCCTGTCAGTTACCCTCTAATCATCTGGTCTCTCTTTTCTATGTATTCTTCATATTATCAGTTTCCATTTTAAGTGCCTTCTGTCACCATCTTTTAGAACTTACCCTATGAATTCCCCTTTTCCATTGTGCCTCACTCTTAGAACAATGCCAAGTATTGCAGAAGTCAGAAAGGACACATCCCTGTGGTAAAGCACCCCACTCCACATTCATCTATAACCTCTTCTAGATTTGTCTGGGAATTTCTTTCCTGGGTCTTGCTACTCTATTCCACCATGTCCCAGTTGCCCCCAGGAGTTCCAACTCCCCCCTTCTCAGGTCAGGTAGATTTTTCAGTTCTTGTCTTTTGGTCCCTTCTTCTAGATTGTCTTATACTTCTGTATATTTGCATTCCCAATCCAGCATTGAGACTGACCTCCCTCAGAACATAGACTGTCAGAACTGCAAGGGACTTTAGAACAAAATGTGCCAGGAAAGATCTGAGAACATAGAATATGAAAGCTACAAGGGACCTTGGAACACAGAATGTTAGAGCTGGGAGGGATCTTAGAACACAGAATGTCAGAACAATAAGGGATCTTAGAATAATTGAAGAGGAAGTACCAGAGAACAGAGACTGTTAGAAATGAATAGAACCCTAGAGAAATCATCTTGGCCAATGTCTGTTTTATGGAGGAGGAAAGTGAGATCTAGAAAAGGAAAGTAATTTGTCCAAGGTCATGCATGTAATGAATAATATTAATATTAATGAATAATTATATATGGTATAGAATAAGAAATATTAATAGATAATAATAATATTAATAATGCTTGAGGATTCACATTTATGTAGTACTTTACGGTTCATAAACAACGTCACATTGGGAATTCATTTTAGGTATGATTATTCCTATTTTAAGAGCAAGGAAATGAAAACTGCCAATAGTAAAGTTGGAGAAATCCTCTTGAGAAAGTCTCTCTGTAAAGACAGATGTTCTATCCAGTTCTGTTTCCTAAATGGCACCTTTCCCTTGTTCTAATTAGTCTTTTTCTTTTTTAAGGGAGTGAGTGTGTCTTTTTTCCCTTTCAAAGTTTATATCATTGCACTCTAAATATTTATGAACATCCATTTGAGGTTAACCTAATTCCTTTGTCTTCAAAGACTTCCCCACAAAGAGCTCATTTACAAGCCTGAAATCTGTCCTCTAACTGATGTTTATAGGGTGTGTGTTGGACTTGTTTACACCTAGATCCAGAGGCTTTGGAAGGGATTCCTGGATCTCTGAGCTGGGCTGGCTCCTGTTGCCCACCTTTTTGAAAATTGAACTGCATGGCAGTTTCCTTTTGAGTGTCATAACAGTCTTGCATATGGGAGTCTCCAGTCCTCATGCAGCTGCCAGATGTCATTAATGTAGACTCAAAAAAGAGATGGGATTGGAAATGGCACTCACCTCATACACAGCGTCTTCTGCTTTCTTCTCATTTGTCTGAGGTGACTTTTATTAGATTCCCAGAGCTCTAGGGGTGGAAAGTACCTCTGAGGTCACTGAGTTGCAGGAACATAATCTGTCTTTAAATGAGACCTTAGAGACCATCTAAGCCTAATTGCCTCCTTTTATAGTTGAAGAAACAGGTCTGGAATGCACTCCCTCCTCACAACCAGAGGACTAGAATTCCTAGTTTCCATTAAGGCTCAGTTTTAGGGCTACCTTGTTTTTTAAGCTTTTCTTTAATCTCCTTAATTTCTAGACCCCTTCCCCAAATCACCTTCTTTCTATTTTTTATATGCCTATATAGTGGGCAGCTTTCCAGCCTCTTCCTCATGGAGCATGGCCACAGCCAGATGTGTCTTATACCTCCCATTAGGATGTAAATTCCTGGAGGGCTGGAATTCTTTCACTTCTGATATTTTATCCCCCAAACCTAGCATAAGGCCTGGCACATTGCAGTTGCTTGAAAAAGTTTGTCTTGTCTAAGTTCACTTAATGAGTAAATGACCAATCTGGGATTAGAATTTAAGTCCTGTGACTCCAAGTTGAGTATTTTTTTTCACCCATCTCACTTGACAGATGGGGAAACTGAGGTCCAGAGAGAGGGGATATGACTTGTTAAAGATCAAGGTGATAGCATAGCCAAGACAAGAGCCCAGGCCTCCTACTCCCAAGGCACAGTGCTCTGGAGTTAAAAGACCTGGGTTCAAATATCAGCCCTGCTATGTTAAGTAAGTCCCTCCCCCTCTTTGAGATTGAGTGTTCTCTTCTGTGAAATGAAGGGGTTGAATGAGTGATGATGGCTGACATTAGTTGAGAGCTTTAAGAGTTTATAAAAATATAAATCACCTAGATTAACAGAAGAGGAAGTTGAGTACTTAAATAACCCCATTTCAGAAAAGGAAATTGAACAAGCCATCAATGAACTCCCTAGGAAAAAATCTCCAGGGTGAGATGGATTTACAAATGAATTCTATCAAACATTTAAAGAACAGTTCATTCCAGTACTATATAGACTATTTGGGAAAATTGCTGAAGAAGGAGTCTTACCAAATTCTTTTTATGATACAAATATGGTTCTGCTATCTAAACCAGGAAGAGCCAAAACAGAGAAAGAAAATTATGGACCAATTTCTCTAATGAATTATAGATGCAAAAATTTTAAATAAGGTATTAGCAAAAAGAATACAGCAACTTATCACAAGAATAATACATTATGATCAGGAAGGATTTATACCAGGAATGCAGGGCTGCTTCAACATTAGGAAAACTATTAGCATTATTAATTATATCAACAACAAAACTAACAGAAACCACATGATTATCTCAATAGATGCAGAAAATGATTTTGACAAAATACAACACCCATTCTATTGAAAACACTGGAAAGCATAGGAATAAATTGAACTTTCTGTAAAAATAATAAGCTATATCTACCTAAAACCATCAGCATATGCAATGCGGACAAGCTAAATGCATTTCCAATAAGACCAGAGGTGAAACAAAGGTGTCCATTATTATCACTGTTATTCAATATGGTATTAGAAATGTTGACTATAGCAACAGGAGAAGAAAAAGAAATTGAAGGAATTAGAATAGGCATAGAAGAAACTAAGTTATCACCTTTGCAGATGATATGATGATATACTTAAAGAATCCCAGAGAATCAAATAAAAAACTACTTGAAATAATAAACAAATTTTGCAAAGTTGCAGTTTGCAAAACAAACCCACATAAATCATCTGCATTTCTATATATTACTAACAAAGCCCAACAGCAAGAGATGGAAAGAGAAATATTTAAGGCCATGGTAGACACTATAAAATATCTGGGAATCTACCTGCCAAAACAAACCAAGGGATTACATGAACACAATTACAAAACACTTCTTGCACAAATAAAGTCAGATCTAAGTAAGTGGAAAAACATCAGTTGCTCATGGGTAGGCCAAGCTAATATAATAAAAATGACAATTTTAGCTAAATTAATTTACTTATTCAGTGTCATACCAATCAAACTACTGATTTTTTTCTATTAATTATTTTCTAGAGCTAGAAAAAATAATATCAAAATTCATCTGGAAGAGCAAAAGTTTCAGAATATCAAGGGAACTAATGAAAAGAAATATTAGGGAAGGTGGCCTAGCCCTACCAGATCTCAAATTGCATTATAAAGCAGCAATCATCAAAACCACTTGGTACTGGCTAAGAAACAGAGGGGTAAAGCAGTGGAATAGTTTAGGTACTCAAGATACAGTAGTCAATGAATAGCAATCCACTGTTTGATAAACCCAAGGAGCCCAGCTTCTGGGATAAGAACTTACTGTTTGACAAAAATTGCTGGAAAAAACTAGATGATGGTATGGCAGAAATGGCATAGACCAATGCCTGACACCTTACCCAAGAATAAAGTCCAAATGAATACATGATCTAGGTATAAAGATTGATACTATAAACAAATTAGGGGAGAAGGAATAGTGTATTTGTCAGATTTATAGACAATGGAGAAATTTATGACCCAACAAGAGATGGAGAATATTATGAAGTGCAAAATGAGTAATTTTGATTACATTAAATTGAAAAGTTTTTGCACAAACAAACCCAACGCAACCAAGGTTAGGAGGGAAGCAGAAAACTGGGAAAGAGTTTTTGCAGCTAGTGTCTGTGATAAAGGCCTCATTTCTAATATATTCATAGAGAACTGAGTCAAATGTACAAGAATACAAGTCATTCCCCAATTGATAAATGGTCAAAGGATATGAACAGGGAATTTTCAGAGGAAGAAATTAAAGTTATCTATAATCATATGAAAAAATGCTCTAAATCAGTATTGAGTAGAGAGATGCAAATTACCACAACTCTGAGGTACCACATCACACCTATCAGATTGGCTAATGTGACCAAACAGGTAGGTGATAAATGTTGGAGAAGATGTGGGAGAGTTGGAACACTAATTCATTGTTGGTGGAGCTGTGAGCTGATCAAACCATTCTGGAGAGGAATTTTGGAGCTACAAAAATGTGCTTACCCATTGACCCAGCAATATTGCTTCTGGGACTCTATCCCAAAGAGATCATAGAAATGGGAAAGGGTCCCACATTTAAAAAAAATGTTTGTGGCAGCACTCTTTGTGGTGGCCAAAACCTGGAAATCAAGGGGATGCCCATCAATTAGGAAATGGCTGAACATGTTGTGGTATATGAATGTAACGGAATACTATTGTGCTATGAGAAACGATGAACAGGAAGACTTCAGAGAAGCCTGGAAAGACTTATATGAGCTGATGCTGAGTAAAAGGAGCAGAACCAGGAGAACTTTTTACATGGCAGCAACCACAGTGTGTGAGGAATTTCTCTGGTAGACTTAGTACTTCATTGAAATGCATGGACTTAAATTTCCAATGGACTCGAGGCAAAACACCTTCGACATCCAAAGAACTGTGGAATTGGATTGCAGATAGAAACAGACTATTTTCTTTTGTAGTATGTTTTGTTTTGTTTTATGGTTTCTCCCACTCATTTTAATTCTTCTATGCAACATGCATTTAATAGGAATGTACATGTAGAATCTATATAATATTGGATGCCATCTCAGGGAGGGAGTAGCGAGGGAGGTGGGAATGAAGGGGAGGGAGGGGAAAAAATCTAAGATATATGGAAGTGATTGTCAAACACTGAAAACAAATAATTCAATTAAAATAAAAAAATAAAGCTTGCTGGAAATTAAAAAAAAGTTTCAAGGGACTGTATATATACATATACACACATACACACAGTTACACATACGTACATATATCTATAAGTACATACAAATATATACACATATAAGTACATACTGACATACATATAAGTAAACAATACATATATGCATATATAAATACATTCATGTCTATAAGTACAGACATACATATACCCTATAAGTACGTATATCCTCATACACATATACATATAAGTACATAATACACCTATAAGTACATACATAACATATACATATAAGCAGATGCATACATATACCTATAAGTGCAAACATATATACATATACATATAAGTACATATGTACACACATATGTGATTGTGTGATCTTCAGGCAGCTAGGTGACTCAGTGGATAGAATGCTGGTCCTGGAGTCAATAAGGCTCATCTGCCTGAACTCAAATCTGGGTGTGTGACCCTGGGCAAGTCGCTTAACCCTGTTTGTCTCAGTTTTTTCATCTGTCAAGGGAGAAGGAAATGGCAAAGCACTCCAGTATCTTTCCTAAGAAAACCCCAAATGGAATCATGAAGAGTAGGACATGACTGAAATGACCAAACAACAATGTGTGATCTTCATGACGATCCCATGATATGTCCTATAAGCATTACTATTCCCATTTCACAGATGGGGAAACTGAGGCTTGAAGAAGTTCAAGTGACTTGCTTATGATCACACTCTTAACTAGGGTCAGAGGTGTGATCTGAACCCAGGTCTTCCCTAATTCCAAGTCTAGAATGATTTCCACTATGCCACAATGACTCCTTTGGTGTCTTTGACCCCTTCCCACTCTAAATCCTGACCTCTCTAGCAGAATTTTAGTACCTCACACTTTTACCACTGGTTGTGTATTTTCTGACACGTACTAGACCATAGGTTCCCCTGGACCAGGGGCTGTGCCTTAGCTGAACTTTGTGTCTCCAAGAAGAATCTAGCCCTGAACCCAGAAAGTACTTAAGAAGTATGTATTCAAGACGCAGATTCTTTTTGTGCATTGTCTTTGTCTTCCTGGTAAGGTATAAGTTGGGAAATTCTACTTACTAGAGATCAGAGGGTTAGAGATTGTGAGTTGACTTGGGTCTTCCAGTCCAGCTGCCAGAAATGTGAAGTGATGTGCCTGAGGTAACAGCTGATACATTACAGAGCCAAGAGTTGATCATGGGCCTCTTGAATCAAGGTCTAGCGGTCATTGATTCATCATGATGGGCCATGTCACTTGTATGGAAGATGCAACTTATAAGTAGTCATGTTTAATCTTTATTTATTCATTTTTTTGAGTTTATGTGACTTGACCTGGGTTATATAGCTAATAAGTGTCTGAGGCCAAATATGAACTCAGATCCTCCTGACTCCAGGGCCAGTGCTGCCATCTTTTAACCAAATATCCTAACTCCAAGTTGAGTTCAGTGAGAAAGTTCATATGATTGTAGGTTATAATTAAGAGACCTCAGAAATCATCTATTCGTACTTCCTTGGGCTCTGTTCTCTTTTTTCAGAGGGGTCTTAATTGGCTTCTCCTCTCCCCCCACCCCCAGCTTTATTTTATAGATGAAAACACTAAGACCTTCATAGGGGAGGTGACTTACCCAAGATCACAAAGCAGGTAAAATGCACAACTGAGATTCAAGTCCAGGTCTATTGATTGCAAGTCTAACCCTATTCCTACTCCACTAAGGTGCCTCTCAGCTCTGGGCTAATTGCATGCCTGATAACCTAAAGGATTTTCTGAGTGGATTGAGATAGCAGGGGGGAAAAAGTCATTTCTTTTTTTCCTCATAGTTTTCTCTCTGCAAACAACTCTAAGCACTTTACAAGCTTTGTCTTTTGATCTCTATGCTGGCCCAGTGAGGAAGCTAGTGGGTACTTGTGTATTACTGTTTCCAAGGTTTTATTTTGATAACTTCAATGAATCAACTCTAAGCTCATCATGATAGTATGGCCACGTAACTAATAATAATCTATTGCTGGGACCGACACCTCCCGGCAATATTACAAATATTCAGAAGCACAGTTGGACTTGGATTAACAAAAACTCTCAATTATCTATTCCGATTTCCCTCAAGCCCACTTTGAAGCAAAGGAGGAAAATGAAAATGGCAGAAGGACTTCCATTTTTTTTTTGTATTGTGGTATCAGTGCATGCATCATATAATGTATAAGTCTGGAAGTTCCATAATGGCAGGGCTCATGTCTTAGCTAAGCATTGTTTTCCCTAGTACCTAGTACAGAGCTCTGTACAGACTAGATGCTTAATAAATGGTTGTGAGATTATATCTATCTATCTAATCTCACAACTATATATATATATATATATATATATATATATATATATATATATATATATATATATGTAATTCTCCTCTATTGAATGGACTATAATCTCCATGAGCATCACAATGGTATTTGAGCTAAACTTTACAAGTCCTGAGATGGAGTTAAAGCTATGGTTGCAGGGAACTTAGAATGGGGAGAAATAAAGGATATTAACACCCATGTAAGATACGCATGTAGCAGAATACTACTGTGTCACAAGAAATGGTAAAAGGGATGATTTTAGATTAATCTGGCAAGACTTGTATTAACTCACTCAGAATGAAAGAAGCAGAGCCAGGAGAGCAATTTAAATAATTACAACATTGAAAAAATAAACCCCCAAAACCCAGCTTTGAAAGTGTTCTGATCAAGGCTGTGTCCAACCATAATTCTAGAGAATGAGTCATGAATCATTACTGCCTACCTACTACCAGAGAAGTGATGAACTCAGGATATGAAATGAGACCTAGTTTTTGGATATGGCAAATGTTGGGACTTGCATACATATATATTTGTGTATATATGTATATATACACATACACATATATACACATGCATATATATATATACATACACACACATGTAGTTATTTGGGCTTTGTTTTTCTTTTTCTTTTCTTTTCTTTTCTTTCTTTTTTTTTTTTTTTTTTACCAATGTAGGGTTATGAGGGGGCAGCTGGAGGAAGAAAAATGTTTATTAATTGAAAAAAATTAAAACTGACCCCATTTGGGATTTTCTTGGCAAAGATACTGCAGTGGTTTGCCAGTTCCTTCTTCAGTTCATTTTACAGATGAAGAAACCAAGACATTCAAAGTTAAGTGACTTGCCCAGAGTCATATAGCTAGGGTAGTTTAAGGCCAGATTCAAACTTAGGAAAATGAGTCCTCCTGATTTCAGGCCTCACTATATCCATTACATCACCCAGACACCCAATGAAGTTAGAAATACTGGTTTCAAACCCAGGCTCTAGAAAACAAGTGTTAAAAATAGGTCTTCTTCTCTGAAATGCAAACATCTCCAGTTTATAATAGGATCTTAGATTTAAAACTAGAAAACAACTTAGAGGTAATTTAGTCCAAACCCCTTATTATACAGTGGAAAACAATGATTCCCATAGAGGTTAAGTGTCTTGCCCAAAGACAAGGTCCTGCTTGTGTTAATGGAGAGAACCAGAAGTTGAACCTATCTTCTGACTCCAGTTCCAACGTTGTTTCTACTCCACCATACAACTGACCTTCCTGTGGTGTGATCTCCTGACCCCTTACTGTGCTGCTTACTCTCTCCCCTTAGGATGTGTTCTAGCTTGTATCTATACCTCTTAATGCTTCAAAAGCTTTCAATTAAGTTCCTCATCTAACCCTCAACCAAACACTGTAAGATAGGTATGGTCAGTCATAGAAAGTTACTGAGCTCCAGAGCTAGGAGAGACCTGAGGATTCATTTATCCTGAGGCCTCCATTTGTCTTAAAAAGAAAACTGAATTCCAAAGAGGTCATGTGGCTGGCTTGAATTCACGTAGCTCCCCAGTCAGAGGCAGGATACAAACTTGAGGAACCCAAACCCTAGTCCACAATTCTTTCTGCCCAACCACAATACCCATCCACCCCTGTAACCAAACCCCGCAAAGGCCTTTGAGCTCTATGTGGGGAGGAATTCTGACTAGATAGGGGAAGTAATCATTAACGAAAGTCACTAATGATGTGTAGAGAGGTAGATTGGCACTCTTCTAGGAAAAACTTTCTAACAATTAGTGCCATCTGGTGGTGTAGACAAGACACACAGACTGTCTTGTGAGGTAGTGAGTTCCCCTTTTCTAGAAACCTTCAGTGGAAGATGGATGACTAGTTGTTGAGGATGTTCTAGAGGGAATGTGGGCCAGGGATGGGCTGGACCAGATAGATCCTGAGGTCTTTTAAGACTGAAGTTCTGTGAATTAGGGAAAGCTAATCATCATCTAGGGGCAGCTAGGTAGTACAGTGAATAGAGTGCTGGGTCTAGAGTCAGGAAGACCTGAGTTCAAATCTGACTTCAGACACTTACTAGCTGTGAGACCCTGGGCAAGTCATTTAACCGTGTTTGCCTCAGTTTCCTCATCTACAAAATGAGCTAGAGAAGGAAATGGCAAACCATTCCAGTATCTTTGCCAAGAAAACCCCAAATGGGGTCATGAAGAGTCAGACATGACTGAAACGACTGAATAGCAATCATTGTCTAATCAGTTGCCTCATCCTATTGATTGTTTGCCCATGATTTCTTTTATTTTCTCCTCTCTCTACTCACTCAGCCTCAGTCTGAGTTCAGACTTCCTAATCAGCCTTCGTACGTGGAGTCTCTGAGGTGTCCTCTACACACAATGGCCAAATGATCATTCCTCAACCAAGTCACTTCACTGATCAAGAAACTACAGTGGCTAAAACTCATATTCTTCCATTTAACATTTAAAGTTCTGTCTTTAAGGACTTTAGTTTATTGTTCCTAGCTTATTATATATTATTCCCTTTCATGTACTGTACATTCTAACCAAACTGGTCTGCTTGCTTTTCTTTATATGTGATACGCAATTTCCCACCTCCGTCCCTTTGTGTGAGCAGTCCTCCATGCCTGGAATCTACTTTCCCCTTAACCCTTCCTCTTATAATCTCTAGACACCTTCAAGGATAAGCCCTAGTACCATCTCTGGGACATAGTCCTTCTTGATTCTTCTCATTTGCTAGTGACCTTCCACTCAGAAATTGCTTGGCATATATTTTGTATTGAATGTAATTATTGTATACTTTATATAACCCTCTTGCAGGGTAGATACTCTTTCATCTTTAAAATTGTGCCTTCAATACATGATAGGGTCTTCAATGAGTACATGAATATGTAAAAGGAAACTTTTGGCTCTGTTCACCTGCTCACCCCTCCTAACATCCCTCCTTTCCCCTTCCTCCATTGCTCTCCTGTCCTCTGAAGAGTCTGCTCAGCTCCCTGGGCTTGGAGTGATTCTCCATCTTGTAGAAGAGGTTCTGGGAGGAGCAGGGCCAGATGCATCATGGGGCCGCTTTGTGCTCTCTTGTCAAGGAAGCTCCGAGCATTGCACAGATAGTAATTAAGCTTCCAGACTCCCCTGGGATGTAGGCGTTTGTCTCTGCTCTGTTCAGATAGTTGAAGGAGGGGAGAAAAAAATAATTTTTTTAAAAAAGCTCTACAAGGCACCATTATTTTAATAAGCCAACCTTGCATCTGGAATATTGCATTGCTTTATGGGCAATACATTTTAGGAAAGGCTGGTAAGCCAGAGAGATATAGAAGAGGTGACTGCAATCTTAAAAAGTTTTGGAAGCAGAGAATATGAAGATTGGGGGTGTGGGGGTAGCTAGGTGGTGCAGTAGATAGAGTGCTGGGCCTGGAGTCAGGAAGACTCACCTTCCTAAGTTCAAATCTGGTCTCAGATACTTGCTAGCTGTGTGACCCTGAGCAAGTCACCCCTGTTTGCCTCAGTTTTCTTATCTGTGAAATGAATTGGCAAACTGCTCTAGTATCTTTGCCAAGAAAACCCCAAACTTTTTGGGGTCATAAAAAGTGAGAAAGGACTGAAATGACTGAACAACATCATGTAACAGTGGATGGAAGGCATTGTTTAGTCTGCGGAAGAGAAGAGCTAGGTGCGGCATGGTAATTGTTTTCAAGTATTTGAAGGACTGTGATGTGGAAGAGGAATTAATCATGATAACCCTAATATTCAACATTTATGGTACTTACTACATACCAAACACTGTGCTCAGCATTTTACAGTTATTATCTCATTTGATCCCTATAACAAGCCTGGCATATAGGTGCTATCACTGGCTTCATTTTACAGATAAGGAAACTGAGGCAAACAGAGGCTAAGTGACTTTCCAAGGATCACACACACCAAACAAATATCTGAGGCCATATTTGAATATGAATCTTCCTGACTCCTGGCCTAGACTCTATCCACTGTACCATCTACCTGCTACAAATTAGACTTCTTCTGCTTGATTTCAGATGGTAGCACCTGAAACAATGGGTAGATGTTGCAGAGAGAACATTTAGGTTTGATGCAAGAAAAACTTTTCTTAAGAATCAGGGCTATCCATTAGTGAAGTTGGCCATCCCCATACCAACCATATTTCAAGCAATGGCTGGATGTTCTAATTTGATTGATTTGTTGTAGGGGGAAATCTTATTCAGGTACAACGAACTAATTGGTCCCTGATGTTCTTTCCAACTCTGTTTCTAGGACTACTGTACGTGATGTTGGGAAAGCCACTTAACTTAACTGGGCCTCAGTTTCCTTATCTGTAAAAGAGAGTGAATGATTTGCTTACTTTCTAACCCTCAGGGCAATTATGAGGAAAATACTTTGTAAAAAGTAAAACACTATACAAATGTAAGATATTGTTCTTCTAGTTACTTTCATTATTTGTTTTTGTTGTTATCATTATATCACAAAGCTGGTAGGAACCTTAGAAGTCTTCTAGACCAAACATCTTCTAAACAAGAATTCCCATATAAAATCTCTAACAAATGGTCATTCAGCATATTAGAAAGAAGCCTGAAATCAGAAAATATGGGTTTGAATCTTGGCTCACTTATTTAACCTCTCTGAGTCTTAATTTTCTTATCTGTCAAAATGACAGGATTTTGAGAGGATTGAATTAGGTGACTTCTAAGATTCCTTTCTAACTCCAAATGCCACTTTCCTTTATGTGTGATGACCTATAGTAACAAGGAAACAACACATTCCACTCTAGGATGCCCTTAATTATTAGGGATTTCTTGACTCTCCTCCATGTCTGGAATGCTCTCCCTCCTCAGCTCTGCCTTCTGGCTTACCTGACTTCTCTCAAGTTTCAACAGAAGTCCCACCTTCTACAGCCTTTTCAGCTCCCCCTTAATTTGGGCGCCTTCCTTCGACTGATTATCTCTAGATTATCCTGTATGTAGTTTGTACATATTTGTTTTTATGTTGGGGAAACCCCATTAGAGTATGAGCTCAGTAGGATCAAGGATTGTCTTTTAGCTTTCTTTGGATCCCCAGTGTTTAGCACAATGCCTGCTACATAGTAGATGTTTGATAAATGTTTATTCACTGATTAAAACACCCATTCTGCTGTAAAAAAATAAAAGACTAAAAAAAAAACCAGTTCAGTAAAACTCTAACCATCGTATCAGCTCTGGCTGACAGCATATACAGTATTCCTCACTTGTAGTTTCCTAACTCTGTAAAGAACAGTTAGGAATATAATTTCTTATCCCTTCTTGGGGACAAGCTTGGCCATTAACATTATATAATTGCTGTTATCATGCGTATTATTTTTCCTTGTTCTGTTCCTACACTTAGTTAACGGTTTATTACTCTACCCATACATCTCCATATTCATCATATCTTAAGAAACAGCAATATTTCATTATATTTATAAACCACAACTTTTTTGTTTGATCATTTCCTGGCTTATGAACATCTACTTTGTTTCCACTGTTTTGCTCCCATAAAAAGTGCATAGATATTTTAGAGTATTTAAGCATTTTTTGACCCCATTGGGGTATTTGGCCAGTAGTGGATCCTTGGGTCAGAGCTGTGGATATTTTAGTCATTAGGGGAAATAATTTCAAATTATTTTCCAGAATGTTTGTACCAGTTTGCAACTCCACTGACAGTATATGGTATTCCAGGCTTTCCACAGTCTCTCCAGCAATGACTTTTCCCATATTTTGTGACCTTACGTTTTGGGTCTAAGGTGGAACATTAGAACAATCTGTATCATTTTCACATCCACTTTTATAAATCACTTTATCACTTTTCTGACAGTAATCCTATGTGGTATGTAGTAAAAGTATTATTATCCTAATTTTACAAAGATGACAATGGAACTTATAGAAATAAAGTGATTTGCTTAACATTACACAGCAGCTCCATAGCTTTCTTTCAGCAACGTTGCACTGATAAGATTGGGTAGGATAGTAATTTTGGATTGGTTGGATAAGTGTAAATTAACTAAATGTTGATTAATGACTTTGGTCTAGGTGGCAGGATATATTAAGAGGGCTTTGGTTCTTAACTTTAGATTCATGAACTTTGAAAATATTTTTATGTTTTCCCAACATAATTGATTCCCTTTGTAATCCTATCTTTTACAGGAAGCCTTTCCTGATGCCTCTTAATTTTAATATCTTCTCTCTATTTATCATTTCCTATTTACCCTATATATGTTTGTACATAGTTGTTTGCATGTTGTCTGTCCCATTAGATTGTGGGCTCCTCAAGGGCAGGGATTGTCTTCTGCCTTTCTTTGTATATTCAGGGCTTATCATGTTGCCTGGCACCTAGTAGTTGCTTAATAAATGTTTATTGACTGATTAACTCTATGTGTTTTTACTATTTATGCATTTAAAAACATTATTCTGAGAAGAATTTCACCAGACTGCCAAAGGATCCATGACACAAAGAAGGTTATAAATCTTTGCATGCAGGAACACACAGTGGGGCTTTCTCTGTCCATGGTCCTGTCCTTTTTGTTGACTGCTTACTTAGATAAAGACATGAGAGGCAGGCTATCAGAGATTCAAGTGATATCAAGTCAGGAAGGGTAGCTCATAACACAATCAAGATACAAGAGGATCTTTTCAGGCTGGAATGCTCCTTCTAAGCCAACCCTATGATATTCAATAAGAATAAATATAAAACTCTCCAGTGGTGATTTAAAAATATTTGTCAAAGCACAGAAGAGAGGATACCTGACTTAGCAACAGTTTGTGTGAAAAACACCTGGAAATTTTCATGGTTAAAAACTCAGCATGAGGCAGCAGGTTGTTCTGGAGTCTAGTGAATGTGATAGGGAGATCTGAGACTGCCTAAAAAGAAATCTAGCATTCTCGAATGGGCAGGTGGTGGTTCCACAGTATTCTGTTCTAGTTAGATCCTATGTGTGATATTTTGGTGAATTCTGCATGCTATATTTTAAGAGAAACTTTGAGAAATTAAAAGGTATCTAGAAAAGGGTGACAAGACTAGAAACCATGTCATATGAGATCTCTGTTTGCCTCAGTTTCCTCATCTGTAAAATGGGAGTAATAAAAGCACCTACCTCCCAGGGTTGTTTTGAAGATAAAGTGAGATAATATTTGTAAAGTACTTTGTAAATCTTAAATTGCTATATCAATGATAGTGCTGTCATTAATGTTGTTATTAGGTAGGATCTGAATCTAGGTTTCCTAACTCCAGACCTAGAACTTTTTTGCTATACCACATAAAATATGTGGTAGAAAGTTAGACTAGGAGATACCTGCTTCAACTCTGTGACTCAGTTTTTTTTCAATTGAGCAAGTAATTTGACATACATATTTCTATTCTTAACATGAGCTCAGGTCTTCTTGATGCAAGGTGCAACACTCCATCCTCTGTCTAGCTTTTCCATGTCCTTCATAACAATCCACTTATATAACTACCACCTATGGCAGAAAAATTTTATACCAGTGTTAACTGTTCATATTCATGCAGTTTTATTATTTTACATCATTCATACAAGTTAATACTGTGGGAGTAAAGCAGTATAGTAACTTGCCTCTCTAGGACGTGGATTTCTCCTCTAAAATAAGAGAATTGGAGTAGATGATATCTAAGGCTCCATAGGTTTGTGAATCTGTCATCCTAGAATTTGCCATGGATACCTCACTGTGGCCTGGAGGTGACCTTGATAAATTCAGGGATATTCTATTGAGTTGGAAGGGCATTGAGTAGGGACTGGGCTACTGTGGGAGATATCTAAGAGCCTGCCTTGGTCCTCAGTAGAAGGCTGAATCCATCATTGGGCCATATCAGCACATAAAGAGTAAACCACAGACCTCTTGTGAACGGTATCTGAAGGACCACACACAATGAAGCCCTGGTCTTTTGAAGCAGCATACCTACATTTAAGAGGTACCTTTGGTGCTACTGAATAAAATGCATGGTCTCTGTCTCAGGCAGAAGAATAACATTAGCTGCTATTTATTTATGTGCACATTAAAAGACTTTTAATGACTGAGGCCTTCATTCCTCTGAGGCCTTCCTTCCCTGTTGTACAATTTATGTAAATGCTGGTGATTGCCCAAACTAATCAAACCAAGGGCAAAAGCAATCAGTCTTTCTTATCCAAGGTGAGGCTTCCAGATGCACTTTAGCTAGTCCCTGAGTGCCAGCTTCTGTGAAATATAGGGGCTTGGGTTTAGAGCTAATTTGGCTTAGAGCTATCACCTTCCTGTCTAGGACAGGATGGCCCGAGAATTCTAGACAGTTCATTTTGTACATCCTGGTACATTGTATCTTGGTTGGTGCTCAAGGAAGTTACAGAGAATATTCTGAAAACTCAGTCTTAGGTTAGGTTGTGGGTATTATGTAGAAAAGGCAACACCTTACCTATGTCCATATATGGAAATCCTATTCATCCTTCAAGTTCCAGCTAAAATGATACCTACCATCCAAGGACACTGGCCTTATTGTGATTCCTTCCTTCCACAAAATAACTCAATGCCTTTTACTGGCTTCCCCCACCCTCCATCCTCCATGCCTGACCTGTTCCTCTGTGCTCCCCTGGTTACTGTCAATACTCAGTTCAAAGTCCACCTTGTTTAGGAGACCAGAAGAAAGCCTCTCTACCCTCCCCCTTCCACTCCCAGTGCCTTCTTTCTGAGATTACCTATGTGTGTACATATATATATATATGTATATATATACATACACGTATGTGTGTAAATATATATATATAATATCTTAGATAGATCTTGTATGTAAGGTAGTTCTTGCATATTGTCTAACTCCCTCTTTAAGTTGGGACTTTCTTGAGGGTCTGGACCATGTTTTTGCCTTTCTTTGTATCCTTAGCACTTAGCACAATTCCTGGCACAACACATGCTTGTTGATAATAATGATGATGAAGTGATTTTTGAATGGATGAATAAATAAAGGAATGGTACAGCAGAAAGATTTTGATAGAGATGCAACTGTAGGCATGCAGGTGGTCTTTATTTTGTGCTTTACCCAGATGCTAAAACTACTGCCATCCTTCTCTGGTCATTTCAGTTCAGCATATCCAGTCTTCATTATCCACTAACATTTCTAAAGTGCTTCATAGGTCCCCAGATGCCTTCATGCACATGACCTTCTTTGGTCTTCTCATGGGGGAAAGGTCAAGTCCCCATTTTGTAGATGAGAAAACAGACTTGGATTGGTGCCATGACTGGCAGTATGCTACCTAGCTAGTGACTGGTGTTTTCTTAGTCTATATCCCTAGCAACCTGTGATGTGGGATAGGGTAGTGAGGAAAAGCAGGGCTGGTTTAGTGGGGAGAACATTGTATCCAGAGTTAGAAGACCTGTATTGCATTGCACAGCCAGGGTAAGTTCTTTGCAGGCTCTAAAATAAGGATATTTGTCTACACGACTTCTCAGTTTCCTTCCATTTCTTGAGTTTCCTATCTAGCTTTAATAGTTTATGTCCTAAAATATATTCTGGCTCTAACATCCTGAACTTTGAAGTTGCGTTTAGCTCTGTCATTCTAGGTCCTAAGCTCTAAAATTTCTGTGTTTTAATGCCTCTTCCCATTCTAATATCCTGTGACTGTATGACAGTTTGAATGAGGGTACGGAGAAGAGAAGCGGCAGGGTATGTTTGTGGATGAATGAGGAGATTGGTCTTGTTTAAAAGACCAATCAAACTGTCCAAGGCTAGTCTAGATGGAGCAGTTAAGGATAGGCATTCTTTGTGATCAGAGTATTATCTGCCCATTCATCATTGGCTGCAAAGGCAGCAAAGGTGCTCAGGGACATAAATGGTTTGGGTTAGTTTCTGCATTTGGTCAGCGGCATGAAACCCTGATCCTCTGATTTCTATTTCCTTTACGGCATGCACTGGACCAGAGGCTGTTTCTCAGTCTCATCCTGCCGGAGACTGCTTCTGTCAATTCAAGCATTTGAGCTTTTCTGTCTGGAATCCTCTCAGTCTTCATCTCTGCCCTTCCCTTTCCTAAAGGACTTCTTAAAAGTATGACCTTTTCCAGGAAGTCATCGTCAGCCTCCCAGCCTAAAAAGATATCCTCCTTCTCTTCCTGTTTCTCCTCCTTTTTCCTCCTCCTCCAATTTTCCTACAAGACTCGATGTGCCCCCATCGCATTCTACCTCATACTCCTTCGTGTTTGTCATTCATATACCTAATACTCACTGCTACTCTTTTAATAAATTATAAGCTCTTTGAGGGCACAAATAGTTATTTTTAACTTGAAATCCATTGTGTAGTGAATAGAGTTTGTTGGGGAACCCAGAAGACCTAGTTTCAAGTCCCAATTGTTACACCAACTTCTTGTGTGACCAGGGAAAATTAATTAACCTCTCAGTGCTCTAGTTAATCTTACAATTGTAGGCTGCAGAAAAGGTGGCTGCCCTGCCTGGGCAGAGGGAGTTCCCTCCTCTGGAAATTCCCTATAGCAGTGATATCATAGGTCCAGTCTCTAGCTCTAGCTCCAGTTTCTAGCACTTAACAAATATTATTGAATAAATGGACGAAGGCTTTTTGCATCTATTTCTAAGTAGGCAAAGTAGCATACTAGGAGCAACTAACTGACACTTCTCCCCAAGGGATTCAGGTATAAAGGTTAGAAGGCCCTCTACTGTCCAATTAGCTGCAGGTGGGTGAGACAAGGGCACCCGGGTCAGGAGGATGGAGCTATTTCAGACAGGAAACCCATCTACACGGTGTGAGACACATCTGGAATTTCAAGATCCTAATTTTTCCAATCAGTTACTGCCTGTTTGGCTCTGAGGAAGGCATGGGAGATAACTGTAAATTGATGCCCAAATCACGCTATGTTGAGTACTGCTCTTTTACTAAAGTGGAGGAGGGAGTTTGGGGAGAGTTTCTATCTTTGTTTGAACCTATACTCATTGATATGCTGAGATCTAGACTACTACTACTACCACCACCATCAATTCTACTACCACTACTACTACTACTACTACTACTACTACTACTATTACTACTACTACTACTACTTCTGCTTCTTCTATTACTACTACTACTACTGCTACTATTACTACTACTGCTATTACTACTACCACCACCACCATTAATATGGTACTTTAAGGTTCACAAAGGTATTAATATATTATATCATTTTCACCCCACAACAACCCTAAAAGGTCAATGCTCTTATTACCCTCAATTTACAAATGAGGAAATTGAAGCAGGCAGAGGTTAAGTGACTTGCCTAGGGTCACAAAGCTAGTGAACACCTAAGGTCAGATTTGAGGCCAGGTCTTCTCGACTCCAGGTCTAAGGTGCTACTCACTTCACCATCTTAACTACCGTTACGTTTGGACCCCACAGCAAGTAGGAAAACCAAGGAGTTATAAAAATCAGTTCACATGGAATTAAGATCATAGATTTACATCTGGAAGTTACTTTGGAGGCTGTCTATCCAAACCCTTCAGTTTATAGATGAGGAAAGTGTAGCCCAGGGAGGTTAAATTACTTGTGTCAGAGGCATATTCAAACTCAGATTATCTGATTTCAGAGCAAGTGCTCTTTCCTATGGTCCTATCCTGCCTTCCAGTTCAAAGAAAGGCTTCTGATGAACTAGGGTGTCAGTCTTCCTCTACAGAAACAGAGATCATCCTAGAAGGAGAGAATCAAAGGAAAGAGGGAGGAGCTCTCTTGGCTGCTGCTAAAAACAATCTTCCTGATGTGTAGCTATAAATATTTCATTCCTTTCTTCCCAAATCTATGGTGATGTCCTACTGCCCATAGGTAAAAAAAGATAAATTCCTTCCTCTGCTGTCTGATTTCTATCTACCTTTGGGTAAATCTTCATGTTATTGAGGTAGACACTACCCTTTGTTCCATGAATGTGCCTGAAACAGGTGCTGTGGAGTATTTGGAGTTTGCTCAGACATTGAAGATGCATCCACTGCATCCCAGGCCATGTCCAGTCATCTTGACTTGTCTTGCCCCTGGACTTTGATGGCTCTGGAAGAGAGTGCAAAACTGTTGAGTTTGTGCAACTCTGACTTACTGGAATCTAATTGGTGCATCAGTCAAGACATCACCCCGTGATATCATTGATCCTTTTCAAAAACAAAGGACAAATAACATGTACCTTTGGAGCCTTATTTCTCATTAGCCCTTCATACACTCTTTGTTCCTGGCAAACTGGATTTCCAATTGGTCTCTGTCTCATATTCTATCTCCTTCATTCTCCCAGAATATCCTAATACCAACAATGCTGGGGAGGCACAGCAGACCGGTTGAAGGGAATTGAGGGTGTCTAGCCTAGAGAAGGGAACTCAAGGTATATGAAGAGTCTTCATGTATTTGGAGGGCTACCATGTAGAAGTTGATGTTGTTTTATTCTTATTGGCCCTGGAGGGCAGAATTAAGGGCAGGTATTACAGAGGGGATGGATTTTGGTTAAATATAAAGGACTCTGTAAAGCTATCCAATAATGGAAGAAGCTGCTTCATGACATAATGAGCTCCCCATCCACTGAGGTATTCAAGAATAGGCTGGATCACCACCAGATGGTAATGTCACAGAAGGGATTCCACAGCTCTGATATTCAGGGATTCTTGCCTGATGTACCATAGTTTGAGTAAACATTTCAAAAGTAAGCATATTCTGTTCTGTGGAAACTGATCTAACTCCTTTTTTAATTGTTCATGTTATTTTATGATTTTACTAAGTGAAGTCTCATTTTTCAAATTGACAGTGATAGACTAGGCTTTTATATAAGGAAAATAATGATTGACCTTTTTATAAAGTTTATATTTATTATATGAATAACAAATACCTGAGTTAAATTCTTTCACTTATACTATATAACAGTCTTCTGAATTAGATGTAGTACCATTAATTCCATTTTACAAATTCTGAAATTGAGACTAAATGGCTGAATTTGAACCCAGATTTCATAGTTGACTTGAACTCCACCATTGTATTCATTACCACCTACTGCCTCTATATAGCCTAGGCTGTTCTATGTCTAATAATAAGTTGTAGAACAATAGTACCCTACACTGTAGGTTGTGAAGCTCTTTTCAAACAATCCTTTGTAGGTCAAATACTGAAGCTGAAGTTTAAATACTTTGGTCACATAAGGAGACGACAGGACTCTTTGGAAAAGACCTTGATGTTGGGGAAAATTGAAGGCAAAGGAGAAGGGGGCAGAGAATGAGATGGATAGATTGTGTCATGGAAGCAATGAATATAACTGATTTTGGGAGATAGTGGAGGATAGAAGAG
Source organism: Bettongia penicillata ogilbyi (assembly GCA_023548195.1). Lineage (NCBI taxonomy): Eukaryota > Metazoa > Chordata > Mammalia > Diprotodontia > Potoroidae > Bettongia > Bettongia penicillata. Next base: position 16,655,645 of record JAJHZJ010000177.1, on the reverse strand, counting down.
CCTGGCTTGCTATGGTCTAAGGGGTCATCATGAGTCAAACATGACTGAGTGACTGAACAACAAGGTAGTAGCCTAGATTTCTAGTTTTCGCCTTCTGGGTTCCTCCATTCCCTGGCTTCTGCAGTTGCACCTTTTATATCTGACTGCTCCTGTGACCTTCAGTCCACTTGTAAATGTCAGATTCTCTGTCACCTAAAATTGAAATTCTTGAAGGTGAATGCTTTAAACAGCTGTGTAAATAGGGGACTGAAGGACTCTCATATCAAATTAAAGATGTCAGATGGAGGAATTTCCCCAAGGAGAGAAGGATTTCCCCAACTAGGGATTATGGGGGAAGGGGGGGATATTGGATGCTTTTTCACATCAGAGGCGTTATAGACTACTCACAGGAAAGGATTTGAGTGCTAGGTTTGTGCTGCTAGTTTTTCATGCGGGTTCTGCAAATCAAGTCAAGTCACCTCTCTCTAAACTACAGTTTTCTCATCTATAAAATGGGATGGGAGTGGTCTAGCTCTTTAAGTCATGTGAAATCCTACAAAACCTAAAGCAACCCAACCCAGGTCCCTTCACTCTCAGGAAATGAACAGTCTATTGACTACATACACACACACACACACACACACACACACACACACACACACACACTTTGCAAGTCAAATGAGGATGAATCTGCTTAAAGCCCATGTGATGAATAGATGTTGCTCTGACTCTAGTGGAGCTTGAAATGAGCCAGGTCTTCCTCTTCCTCTGTTTGTCTGTCTGTCTCTCTCTCTCTGTCTTTATATGTGTGTGTGTGTGTGTGTGTGTGTGTCTAGGGCTAAGCTCTACTGAAGGGAGTTATAGTAGTTTCGGGGAAAGAACACTGAGAATAAAAAGATCTTGGTTGTACTCCTGCTCTACCTTCAGCTTACTGTGTGACTTTAGTGATTTTACTTGTCTGGAACTCAGTTTCCACATCTGTAAAATGACAAGATTGACTTATGAGAACTAAAGTCCTACACAACTCTGATGGTCTTTGTTCTATGTTCTAAGGACCCTTCCAACTCCTATATTCTCCTACATTCTCTGCTATCACCTCTTTTCCAGTTATACATTCCATGTTCTATGTTCTAAGATCCTGTCTTGTTCTAACATTTTTCCTTCTCTATACATTCAAGTTCCCTTTGAACTATGATATTCTACATGATCTGTGTAAATCGACCCAGAGTTTAGCTCTGATGGGTACCCTAATCTAAGTCAGCAGGTAATATTTTGTTTTGTGTCGCAGGCTGCGTGAGGGGGTATCATTAGTGCAGGTGCTGTTTGGATGCTAATGTTTCTAAGGCAGAGCCATGAAATGATATTTACTGAATGCAAATGGCACTGGGAATTTATTTGACTGCTTTGCTGTTTATTCTCTTACTGTACATGCCCAGATTTATGAAGCATACGGGCCTTCTCTTTAAACAATCCCTCAAGAGCTCTGAATTGCAAATTAGTTCCTTGAAATATCAGCTGTATATAGTCTGCATTTAATAAATTCAGTTATTAAGAAAGCAAGCAATTGATTATTCAATTAGTGTGGATCAGGAACCAGCCTTCTCAGAAAGCTAGATGAGAATGGATGGGGTGGGAGAGAATCTTTCAATCCACATCTTTTCATAGTGAAGAGTAGTTAAGAGACTGTGGACCCGGCTAGACAAAAAGAGGCTTTTTTTTTTTTCAAATAGGGCCTGCAATAATAGTGAAATTACAAAGCAAGCAAACAGAAAATCTGTTTCATTTGATTTGTGCATGATCGGGGAATTTGCATTATGTAAGAATTGCAATTTGCATTCCATTCCAGGAAAAACGGTATTGATAAATACATTTTATGTGTGTATAAAGTGGATGTGAGCAAGATATATGGGTCCCGAGAGTGAAGGGCTACGTGATCAAATTACCATTACAGAAACTGGGTGTTGAAGTTGTAAGAGAAACTCACAAGTGCACGTGGTTCCAAAGGGGCTTGGGGTGGGGGTGGGGTCTGCTTTTGGATTCAGTCATTCATGCCCATGGGCTACTTCTGGCCTCCCAGGAATCTTCTAGGATCTCCTGCTGGGTTTCAGTGCATCTCATCATGCTCTATCTTTCTCCACACCCTTACCTCCTTCTCTACTACAATCACTTCCCATTCCACCATGAACTACTTGCAATTTCATGACTTACAAGGGTTTTCTTCATACCAGGAAGAGAATCCAGGAAGTTCCCAGAAGCTGTTGTCTCTGTCTCAAGCTCCATCCTCTGTTTCCTCCCAGTCTTCTTGCCTTCAAGTAATTCTCTATAGCTTATCTGTGCTCCTCCTCTTCCCCTGCTCAGGTACCATCCATCCTTTAGAGTTCAAGTGCTTTGTTAACTTTAAAGTACACTATAAATGCCAGAGCTCAGCTTCATGCTCATTACTAATTTTGTGAGCAGGGACAAATCACTTTCCTTTTTTGAGCCTAAGTTTCCTCATCTCTAGAGTGAAGATAATACTTGTAATAATGGTGATGATGATGATGATAACTGACATTTATATAGAGCTTGCTTTACAATTATCTCATTTGATCTTTGCCATAACCTTTGGAGGTAGGAGCTATTAAATCCCATTTTACAGATGGGGAAACTGAGGCAAGCAGAAATTCAATGACTTGCCCAGGGTCACACAGTCAGTAAGTGTCTGAAACTGGATTTGAACTTGTCTTCTTGAACACAGACCTGGTGCACTTTCCTCTGCACATCAAGCTATTTTAATGGTTTATACACTGTAGAAATGTGGATTACTATCAACTCAAATGTCAATTCCCTGAGAAAAACTTCTGTGACCCTCCAAAAGTGAAAAATGACCTTTCTCATTTGATCTGACAATAGCACCTTTGTACTACAGCTTTTTAATATATTCATCATGATATATTATGTATTAGAAATGTCTGTGTGGTCTTATCCTGCCACTGTACTTACATGCTCCATGACAATAGGAGCTGCAATATGCTTTATCTAAACTTGTATCTCCTTTGGGCTTAATATAGTGCCCTGGACACAGTGGGGACTTAAAACCTTCCCCGTATGGTACACTCTCAGGTCCCTCTGCATCATGACCACTTTGGTTTGTGGTCATGTCTTGGGAACTCCAGTTCTGTAACTTTTACATCTCCAATTTTTCCAATGACCGTTTGTCCTCTTTAAGGAAAGTGGTAACTCCAAGGTACTCTTGTAGACATCCTTCCATGCCTTCCCATAGAAGAGGAAGTTCCTTCTTTGGGTTTGTCTGTGGCAATGTTGTGAAGTAGGCACCTATCCCTTATTCATGCCCCTTTCCTTACCCCCTCTACGAAGAAAACCCCCTTGAGCTAGGGTCTTAGATGCTCAAAATTTGTAGTTAGAAGGACTGTCTTTGAAAGCATTAGACCTGGGTCATAGTCAAGACTATGGACTTACCTTTTTTTCTACCTGGAGTTAACCAATTACCAAGTATTTATTGAGCATTGGGAATGTGCTAGGCATTGAATAGATAGCAAGAGAAGGCTATACTGGTATTATAAAGATGAAAATAAATGGTCCCTTCCCTCAGGGAGTTTATTTTGAGGAGGTAATATGTGTGTGTGTGTGTGGGTGCATAAAGAACAGACACAAAGTTAATTTAAGATTTTGGATCAGAATGTTTCTCCTCTTTTGCCCTCAGTTTCCACATCTGGAAAATGAATAGTTGAACTGGAAGATCTCTAAGCACCTGGAATTAATTCTATGGCCTCTAGGGTTTGACAGAGGTAGTGGGTGTGTGTGGGGAGCGGGGGAATGAGGAAGGCACCAGATTCTCTTCTGGATCAGCCACTCATGCCCCATGTGACCTTGAATAATTCGCTCGCTACTCTGGGCTTCCATTTCTTCATTTGTGAAATGAGGGGGTTGATTAGGTGATACCCAAGACCTCCTTCTGCTTCCAAGTTTGCACGATCCAAGAGAGAGCTTAAGCAGAGAGAAATAAATACGGAATTATTCTGGTCTAGTCTTTTCCCCAGAGTGAACCAAACAATAGTTTTCCCCTTAGGGTTTAAGCTGAAATTCTCCTGGGATTCCTTTGGAATTTCCTCCATGGCACACACTCAAAACATGGGAGCTTAATATAGAGGCCCTGTGTTCTGAAAAGTCTGAGAAAACAGCTTTGGCCAAAGAGGAGGCACTTCAGGGGATGCTTTCCTTTAGCCTTTAGAATGCTTTTAATTTGTTTGCTTTTCGTCTTAGACCTGCTCTGGTTTACATTTAATTGCAGAAATGTCCAGAGCCGTTATTCCTCCCTCTCACCTCCTGTCTCTCATTTTTTAAAGAGTGAGAGAATAGGGAACTTTCATCATGTACTGAGCACAGTCCACTCTCTGGTATTAATGCCTTTGCAAAATGGTTTTGCTTTTGGAAATTTTGCATGAATGAGTGAGTGCATGCACATATTCGTATGCAAGCATGTGTGTTTGTGTGTGGGCATGCATGCGTGTGAGTGAAACCCCATATATCTCCCAAGTAGCCTGTCTAGCTGTTCTCTTTTGATCCTTGGGTTAATAAATTCTAGTCACACCTGGGTTCCTCAAGGGGCATATTTTGTCAAATATCCATCAATCACGTAATCTCCTTTACTTGTGTGAATTTTCAAAAAGGTTCACAACTTGCTTCTAAGGAGACTGTTAAGGATGGTTTTTCCAAGCGTCCCTGAGTTCTCTGGCAGCTGACTTTTTTGAGCATGAGCCAAGGCCATTTGGGGTGAATCTTTGGAGCAAGGGTTGAGCTAGAAGCTCTGGAGAGCTTTCAGTCAGGTTCGCTTTGATTTTCTTCCATATTCCTTTGACTTCTCTAACTTACACACAAGGCAGAGAATCATCATGCTACATAGTTGGATATAGCTTGAAGGTGTTATGGGTAGGTGGCAGCAGGCAAATCCCTTTAAAGGGTCTTAGAGATGTGAATTATTTTTTATTATTGAAGAGAGTGAGCTCTTAGTAAATGTTTGCTGAATAAATGAATGAACTAATGAAACTGTGGAAATGGACCTATCTATCAGTCTCACTATAATTCAGGCTTATTGTCTTGGTTTGGTAAATCACTTGGCATCTGTGTAAGGAACAAGATGACTTGATGGGAAAAGCACCACATTTGGAGTTGGAGAACAGAGGTTCAAGCACTGGCCTTGCTGTTTATTCCCTGTTTGGCCTTTGGTAAATCAGTCAACCTGTCTGGGCTTCAGCTGCCTGGGTAAAGTGAAGGGTTGGGATGACATGTCTTTGTAGTGTAGATCCATGAACCTGCAACAGCGCTTTGGGCTGCACCTGTTGGTGTACAGACTTACATAGCAGGTGTAGGGTGAGGTGGTGAGCAGGGAAGTTAAACCACTCCTCTTTGATTTGCTCCTTCCTCAGACTCCTTTTAACATATTGTCTAGATGGGTTTCTCAGTATAACATTTCTTCTGTGCTCTGGGACATTGTATCAAAGGATCTAAAAATTCTGTCTCTGTCTTTCTCTCTCTCTTCTCCCTCTCTTTCCATTTCTCTCTCCCTCTTTCTTTCTTCTCTCTGTCTTTCTCTTCTCTCTCTCTCCCCCCCTCCCTCCCTTCCTCCCTCCCTCCGTCTCTCTCTCTCTCTCTCTCTCTCTCTCTTTCTCTTTCTCTCTCTCTCCCTCTCCCTCTCCCTCTCTTTTTCTTCTCCCAGGGGATACTTCCTCTTCAGTGCATGTTCCGAAATTCATTGCCAGTAGGTACACCTAGATCAGCAAATTCTGGAATTTAGAAGTTCATAAAGACAGAACAACCATTTTTAAAACAAGAAGGTAAATAGACTTTTCTGTGCCCAGAAAGAAAGGGTTCTAGCTACTGCGAAGTACCCAAAAGGAGAAAGGAGATGTAGGGCTGCTGTCTTGGGATCCGTAGCCCTTGGCAACACATAGTTATGTTCTTGAAAGAAGTATGGATGCTCTATCCTGGTGCTTACCAGTTGGGTGACTCTGGACAAGGTGCTTCCTCCCTCTGGGCATAGTGTCCTTACCTGTAAAATGAACATAACAGTTCTTGCTTTACCTACCTCACAGGGCTGTTTTGAGTATGAAGAGCTGTAGGTCAATGTAATCTCCTTGAGAGCAGGGACTTTTCTGGTTTGTAGTTTGTCTTTATATTCCCAGCTTCTAACATAGTGCCCAGCATACAGCAGGTGCTTAATAAATGTTTGTGAATTAAGTTATGAGTGGTGGTGGTAATCAATGAATCAACATGGATGTATTTGTGCCAACAATGGGTTAAATAATGTGCTAGATGCTGGAGATAAAAAGACAGCTCTGAAATAGTCTATACCCCAAACGCCCTTACACATACATATGCCCACATATGTACATGTGTTTATGAAATTTATATATTAAGCAATTTGGGAATAGAGATTGTTTATATATATAAAATGTATACATGCATGTACGTGAGTATATACATATATATGTGCATATATCTATATATGTGTGTTTATATAATATTATTTGACACTTTTATAGTATTTTAAGGTTTATAAATCCATTTAGATGTAAAATAAAAATAATCCTGGGTACATATAGAGCTCTAAAGTTTGCAGTGGTTTACCTATGTTGCCTTATTTAGCCATCACAGTTACCCTGGGAAGTGCTATGCTATTCTCATTTTTTTACCTCATTTAATAATTACCACCTTGGGAGGGAGATGCCGTTATTACCCTCATTTTACCAATGGGGAAACTGAGGCAGAAAAATTAAGTGACTTGCCAAGGATCAGACAGCAACAAAGTGGCAAAATTCAAACTTATATCTTTCTGAATCCTCATCTAACCTTCTCTCTACTTGCCTCTTTCTGTATTGCCAGCACTTAAGATAGTATATGCCACATGGTAAGCACTTAATAAGAGTTTCTTGATCAACTGACTACATTGCCACCTAGTTGCCTCTACATGTATACCTAATAGAAGTCAAATAGAAGCAAGGTTATTGGAGGAGGAGGTGGTAGCAGCTGGAGAGCGTCACAAAAAGCTTCAGATACATGGTGCTTCTTGAGCAGAACCACAAAGGCAAATTCTTTGTATTCTATGACACAGCCCCTGCCATCATGCATGAGCCGTGTTCACAGGTACTAAGTAGCTGATAAAAACATGTAAGAATGGTACATTTTATGAGAGTCCTCATATGAAAGAGAACATTTCTAGCTGGGGGAATGGAGAAGAAGACGTTTGAGATGGACCTTGAATGATGGAAAGGTATGGAGTAGTGAGGAGAGCAGCCAGGAGACCCTAGTTCTCATTGGTTAATGGTGTACCCTTGGATATATCACTTAACTTTACTGCATCTCAGTTTCCTTTCCTTTATAGAAAGGGGCTCAGGGTTGGGGAACCTGCAACCTTAAGTCCACATGTGGCCTTCTAGATCCTTGGTACAGTCTTTTGACAGAGTCCAAGTTTTACAGAACAGGTCCTTTACTAGCTGTGTGACCTTCAGTAAGTCACTTAACCCTGTTTACTTCAGTTTCCTTATTTCTCAAATGAGTTGGGAAGGAATTAGCAAACCACTCCAGTATCTTTGCCAATAAAACCCCAGATGGAATCACCCAGAATCAGACATGTCTAAAAAAAGACTGGACAACAGCAGCACCATGGCAAGTCTACATAAAGTATAGGACTCTGACGTGTAGGATGCTTGACAAAAACAGATGGGGTCAGGTGTTCCCATCCAGTTCTCATTTGCCTTTCATTAGTTTCACTTTATTTTGAACATCTACATAGAGATGTCAATTGTAATCCATTAATAGCTTATGAATTATTCTCAAACATACCTTCCTTTTCTATTGGGCCTCTTTCTGCAATAATATCTTTACAGGCTTTGGAGACCATAAATAGTGTGGTGCGCTTGTTTCTGGATAAAGTTCAGTTCAGTATGTTTGTTTCATGATGTGTTTTTCTTCTTCTGTGATATGCATATTAGTGGTATGCTAATCTCCTGAGGACCCACTGGAGGGTTAATAGAGCTGCAGAATAAAAGGAAAACACACTCTTTTTTTCTATGTGTGTGTATGTTTTTTTTTTTTAACTTTAAACAGGAGCAGAACTGATGCCCAAGTAGATTTACCTTTTTTTTTCACCATATGGCGAGACATAATGAGATGTCCTGGTCTTCCGAGTCTCTGTGTACTAATGATATTCAGCTGCATGCATCGCTTTCATCTCACCTAAGTTTTATTTTTCAGCCTTTGCCAACAATCCTTGAGTTATGAGCATAATCAATGCTCAAAGCAAATGAGACCAAATACGTCTTTTTTATTATCCTGGACTTACTTAGAGGAGCATGATCAGCATCTTCCCATGTGGGAAGGCTGTCACATGGAGGGGGGCCTTGTGTTTGATAGTAGAGAGGGTGGGACAAACTAGGAGCAGTGGATGGGAGTTACAGGGACACATATTGGAGGTACAAAGTGGAGTGAAACCTTTACAAAATTAGAGCTGATTGATGATAGAGCAAGCTTCCTTGTTCGATGGTAAGTCCCTCCCTGTCGCTGTTCAGAAAGAGCCTGGGTGGACATCTGTGAGGGATGGTGTAGAAGAGACATACATATATACATATACAATATATTTTAAGCACATATATAACTATACATAATATTATAATAAATTGGACTCTGAGGAAAGTTACTAAAATTAAGGAAAACAGGAAAAAACTTCCAGCAGAAGACGGGACTTTTAGGAAGCCTGGGAAGACAGGAGGCAGCAATGGAAAGGGAGGGATGTCTGTGTATGAGATTCTGTCAGGGAAAATGAATGGCAAATCATTTATCCTTTTTGAGTCTCAGTTTCCTTAAAATGGACATAATAAAATCTATAGGATTTGGTAGGATAACTGTGAGACTCAAATGAGATTATGCATGTAAAGAACCTCTCAGTAGGACTACCTTTAACTATGCCAGAGGAACAACATCTTCCTCAGAAATTGATATTAGTATATGATGTTCTTCTGTTTTCCATATGGGTTAGACAATCATTAATGTGTGTGTGTGTGTGTGTGTGTGTGTGTGTGTGTGTGTGTGTGTGTGTGTGTGGGTACCAGTTCAGATAATTCATATATATGCACAGGGTAGCTCAGTAGTGCAGTGGAGAGACCACCAGTACAGGAGTCAGGATGACCTGAGTTCAAATCTCCCCTCAGACACTTGACACTTGCTAGCTGTGTGACCTTAGGCAAGTCACTTAACCCCAATTGCCTCATCCTGGATCAACTATAGTCATCCTGATAAATATCTGGTCACTGGATTCAGATGGCTCTGGAGGAGAAGTGAGGCTGGTGAACTGGACAACCCTCCTTCCCTCAAAACAAAGTCAAGTGCAAGTCATGTCATTATTTCTCTAATGGCATGGTCTGCTCCGTCAACAAAGGATGAACACACACGTATATGCGTGTTGTATATATATGTATATGTGTATATGTGTATATATGTGTATATATGTATGTATATATATTTACACATAGCCTCCTTATATATGCTCATTATATTTACATATATTGTATATATGCAAATGCATATATGTATGTGTTTATATGTATGTATGTATATGCATATACATATATTTAGTGGTAGATAGGCTATATAGTTCATTAGTCTATAGGACTAATGTGAAAGTTATATTATACCTTAAACATGAGGGAGTAAGCAACAGGGAAATAAAAGACCCCAATGCGACAAAATAGCATTAAACATTGAACCTTATGCCTTTGATTCCTTCACCTCCCTCTTCAAGTGATGCATATCTAGAAAGTCTTCCATATTCTGGAGTTAAAAAATCTCTTTTCAAATCCAGATCCTGCTAATTCCAGGCTATATATAACCTTGGGTAAACCACTTAATCTCTCTTTGCTTCACTTTCACCACCTGTAAAAAGATAGGGATGGACTAGCTGATCTTTCAGTCTAAAGTTTGTAGAACTAAATTATGAAATAAAGAATTTGTTCAATAGTGAATGACTGGTGTCCTTGGACTGCTTCCAAAATGTCTTTGTTGGGCAAAATTTAGTTTATTTTTCTCTGTAAGTTCTGAAAAAAGAAGTCAAAAGATGAAGATTTTTAATTAAAAATTAATTCAAATTTTAAAAAATCTCCCATATATTCATTGCCACACTATTTAAAGGACATTTTTACAATAACTTACCTCACTGTGGGCTCTACAAAAGGTTATGCCTCTAGGAAGTAATTGACAAGAAGGAGACGATAATTTGTTCAAATAGACAGCTCCTGTTTGTCCAAATGGGAATCTGTCAATCACCTTTCAGGTTCTTTTCCATCCATCACAGTGATGACTAATTGAAGGCATATGCCTTGGAGGCAGATGAATATGCACACATGTGCTCTGTGTGTGTGTGAGTGTGGATTCGTATATGTTTTGGGAATAAATGACAAACAATCGCTCAATTCTGCAGCAGCCTATTCATGCGGGCACAGTTGGCAGACCCAGGTTGGTCTGAGCTGGTCTAATGGCAGCCAAATTGGTGCCACCTGTTCCATTTGGTGTTATTTGAACTGCATCGTTACAATATGGACTGACATCTGGGTCCTTCAGCATCAGGGCTTCTTTGGTTCTAGTTCTAGCTTGGAGACAAGTATTGCCCCCACATTTCGTCTGAGCTGCTTGTGTGGAAAGGCTTGTCTGGGAAATAATTGTTGCTAAGAAAATCGTTGCTTAGCATACTTAGCCTAAAATTAAAATGTTTTTACCCCCAGCAAAGATCATTTCAAACTCAGACATTTCTGATTAGAACCACCGTCAAGACGGTAGAAGACCAAAATAAAGACTCTACTGAAGAGGAAAAATAGAACAACTCACAGAAACAAACAGTGATATTTTCCAAATATCAGTTAGGACAATTTTTTAGGACTTGAATTACATCTAAAAACATTACACAAAAATTACATAAAATATTTTTAAAAAAACCTTTATTTTTGCTGTACATTAATACAAAATTCAAGGCAATTTTTCACATTTTAATGACAATAATAATAGCTATCATTTATATAGCACTTGAAAGTTTATAAAACATTTTGCTTATATTTTCTCAATTGAACATTACCATAGCACTGTGAGGTAGGTGCTGTATCCTCATTTTTCAGATAAGGTAGCTAAAGCTCAGAGGTGTCCACACAGCTAGTCAACATCTAAAGTGGATTTTGAACTCAGGTCTCCTCACTCCAAATCCAGCCCTCAATCCACTACACCACTAAAACGCCTACTAATCCTAATCCAATCCAACTGAAAAAGTGTGTATTAAGTGCCTACTGTGTGTAAAGTATTGTGCTAGTTCCTAGGGACAGAAAGACAAAATGAAAAATAGTCTCTGCTCTAAGGGATGTTTCATCCTACATTTTGTACCTGTTTCAGGGATCTCTACTTTAATTATGCCTTTATAGTCATTAATTGTGGAACACTGTTCTCAGAAAAATAAAAATTTCAAGTAACCTAAGAGGTATAAATAAACCATGGTATGAGTTAGAGAAAAACTTTTTTTTGGGGTGGACATCAAACCTAGCTAAGTGGATAGAGCGCAGACTCTGGAGTTGGGAAGACCTGGGATCAAATTCTATCTCAGAAGATTGCTAGCTATCTAATTTTGCGCAAGTCACTTAACCTCTCATTTTCACCATCTGTGAAATAAAGGATTTAGACTTAATGTCTTTTAAAGTCCTTTCCAGCCCAGAATCTGTGATCTTATGTATGACTAAAGAAGGAAGTGGGTTGTCTGTTGATCAAGGGTACCAGAGAAAGGTAGACAGCCACTGTGCCATGGTGGTAGCCTGAAATATTAGAAAAATCAAAGATTTCCAGTTTATTGAATGGATATTTTATGAGAGAGTAATGGAAAAAGCTTGACTAAGAATTGCCCAACTTCTGATGAAGAAACTACTCATTCTAATTTTTCTTATCTTGAGAATGAGCTGTTTTAAAAGCATTCTGTTCTTATCCCAATCAGTTGACATTAAAGGCCTTCCATGTGTATGTCCCAGAACCAGGTGAAATTGAATTTTTAACAGCCAATTAGAGTTTGTCTTATGATACCACTCATAATGATGATGCCACATCACCTTGCTTCTTCTTACGATATGTGTCCATCTGGATGAATAGGGATTGATTAGTTGATCTTTCAATCTAAAGTTTGTAGAACTAAATTGTGAAATAAAGTAAGAATTTGTTCAATAGTGGATGACTGGTATCCTTGGACTTCTTCCAAAATGTCTTTGTTGAGCAAAGTTTAGGTTTTTTTTCTCTGTAGGTTCTGAGGGAAAAGTTAAAAGATGAAGATATGCTGCTTTGTATATAAAAATCCCCCGTACTCATTATCACAATCACAACTTATCCCCAGTCTAAGATTTAGTTTTCTAATCTGTGAAATAAGAACATAATACTTACACGTTTTACTTAAGGAAAATGCTTTGTTCCTTGCCCTTGGCATATCATGGATAGATGTTGTGTTAGGTTCTGAGGGATATTCTAGAAAAAGAAATGTATCCAGAGCAGATCTTCCAGAATGGGAAAACGATCATATGTGAGAATCAATTTTGGAACCTGGAGGTGTTTAAGCATAAGCTCTACGTGTGGATATCATAGATGAGATTCGTCATTTGAGTAGGGTAGACGAGGTGATTTCTGGTTTCTCTTTTAACCCCAAGACTCTATGATTTTGAACTGTAAAATGTTATATGAATGTGAAATGTTTTTATTAATACTCCAAATAATAATGCATAATGGATAGTGCATTAGTCAGGAAGACTGAAGTTCAAATCTGGTCTTAGATATTTACTACCTTTACAGCCTTGAACAAATCACATATTGCTATTTGCCTCAGTTTCCTCAACTGCAAATGGGATAATAATAGCACCTCTCTCCCAGAGTTGTGAGAATCGAATATTTGTAAAGTACTTAGTGTAGTACCTGACATATAGTGGGTATCATATAGATGCTAGCTATTATTATAATTAGTATTATTAATAAAGCAACCTCGAAATACACAGTATAACAAAAAAAATCCTTTCTTTCCAAATGCCTGTTTTTTGCTCTTAGAGTGTATTATTCTCTCTGAAGACTTTCTGGGAAAGAAAATGCACAAGGTTGGATGTGCCATAAATCAACGACTCTATTTTCTTTGATGGTACACCACTCACTGGTGTTCCAGGCAACCGGCGGGGGGGTGGGTACAGCTTATGGGGAGAACTAGAGAGTCAAATCGGTGGCTGACCTGCAATTTCCAGAGGGATGGATAGTCTAATAATCAGGAATAGTTGCTGTTTAGAGATAGAAATAATAGCAATCAGATGCTGTCCTTCAAGATACAAACTGAACCCTGAAAGGGATTTTTCCTTACATACAGCACTTGAAGTAAATGTTTTGAGAGGGCAAGTGTCTTCTGATTCCCTGTAGTTGACACAGAGAAATGGTCTTTTCTTGCCATTTAAAACTCATGGGTATCTTTCTGAGAGTTAAGGGCACCAATACACACCAAGGTAGTGTATTGAGAATGGACCCCATAGTTGGAGAGATTTGGGCTCAAGTCCTGACTCTCACATACCATGGTGATGTGACCTTGGCCAAGACACTTAGAAACTCTTTCTTTAAAATTTTTTTTAGTTTTTAAAAATTATTAATTAATTAATGTATTTTAAATTTTCAACATTCATTTCTTCAAAATTTTGAGTTCCAAATTTTCTCTCCATTTCTCCCCTTCCCCACCCCAAAACACCAAGCATTCTGATTGTTCCTTTCACCAATCTGTCCTCCCTTGTAACATTCCTCTCTTCCCTTATCCCCATCTTCTCTTTTGTCCTGTAGAGCAAGATGAATTTCTATACCCCATTACCTGTATTTCTTATTTCTCAGTTGTATTCAGGAACAATACTCAGCATTTGTTCCTAAAACTTTGAATTCCAACTTCTCTTCCTTCCTCCCTCCCCACCTATCCCCACTGAGAAGGCAACCAATTCAATATAGGCTACATATGTGTAGTTTTGCAAATGACTTCCATAAAAGTCATGTTGTGTAAGACTAACTATATTTCCCTCCACCCTATCCTGCCCCCCCATTTCTTCTATTCTCTCTTTTGACCTTGTCCCTCCCCAAGAGTGTTTACTTCTAATTGCTCCCTCCTCCCATTTACCCTCCCTTCCATCATGCCCTCCACTCTGCTTATTCCCTTCTTCCCTACTTTCCTGTATTGTAGGTACTTATAAACTCTTAATGACTCAGGCAAGCCTCTAAGACTACAAATAGGGAAGCCCTTGTGGCTTGCATTGGAAGAGAGAGTTTCCTCACTGCAAGTTATTTGCACCAATGAAATCATAGGAATGGACCTTTCCCCTTTCCCAAAATAAAGGGGGAGGTATGTTACTAAAGCAGATGTTCAAGGCCCTAACATCCTAAGACAGATACGAAAACCCATTCTCTGCAAGCCAGTTATAGTGAACCAAATCGGAAGAGCTAGGCTCTAAGTGTTGACTTTGATACTAATTGGTTGTGTTAGTTTGGACAAATCATTTGACCTCTGTCTTCATTTCTCTCATCAGTCAAATGGGCACAATAATAACATCTGCCTATTGATTTCAGAGCTACTGTGGGCATCAGATCAGGAAATATCTAAGAAAGTTATTTCTAAAGTATACAGTATCACCTGGGTGCTTATGAGGAGGTGATTATTGAATGTGGTTAGGGAAGTGTTTGGCTGGTCCCATCATTCTATGAATGATGACCCCAATGAACAAATGAAATGGGTGTAGAAAGAGAGTGGGCATAAGGCATGCTTTGGTGCCCAAATTTCATTGGAGTAAAGACTATGATTTACAAGTTTATTCGGTAGAAAAAAAAATCCTCCCTCAGTCACATGATTATTTCAGACGCACTCATCCCCATCCTCCCAACCCGTAGAGTGGAAAAGATCAATGCAGTTGAAGGCAGGAGACCTGAATTCGAGTTTCTGCTTCTCTAAAACCTGTATACTACAGTGTAAGCTCCTTCTTTCTTTGGCCTCAGTTTCTTTTGCTGTAAAATAAGGGTCATAGCACCTGCTTCCCCAACCTCAGTGGGTTCTTAAGAGAAAATAATAATTGTGTTTACGTTTTTAGTCATCGTCATGATTCTATGGATGTAGAACTCCAGGAAATGAAGATAATAATAGCTCACATCTAAAAAATGAGCAACTTGTGGTCGTAGATAGAAGGCTGATATGTGAACCAACAAGACTTGGGTCCTGCCTCTGATACATTATGGTTGTGTAACCCTTCTTCTCTCTATGCTTTAGGCCAGAGCTGTCCAACACCTACCTATGGCCCAAAGCATCCCCAAGCATGACTGAAACTAGATTCAAATGTGGTTCCTATCTGATTTTAATGTGCTGATGATGTATTAATAGAAAACTAAATATATAAACATGCCTGGTTTTCTGAGTTAATATGCGGACCGTACGGATCCTTACATATGACTTAGTGGCTCTTTGTTTATTTAATTTTTATACTATGGTTCTAGCACATCTCTAAGATTGTAAGTGGTAGAGAATTTGTCAGCCTACATTGTTAAGGGTAGTTTTCTCACTGATGAGTCCCTTATACTAGTGAAATCTCAGGTTCAGTCACTGTCTCCTATTATTCTAATTACTTCGAGATTTGCCAAACATTTTTCTTTAAACATTCCATTGGGAGCAGAGAGGGAAATCACTATTATACTCTTTTTTTACACATGAGAAATATAGGTCTCAAAGAACTAACCTGACTTGTCTAGGGTCACAGAGCTAGTTTACTGGGCACAAGGCAGTTTACTGGGCCAATGGATTGCATGGCCATCTGTCATGGACTTCACTTTGTAAAGAAGCCACAGGGAACTGTAGAAACATGGGCCCTTATTATTCAATACTCTCCTTTTGTGTCTGATTATGTTTTTCTAAGAGTCTCTACATATCATAGAAATTGATCTCCCTCAGCCCTGTCTCTAGTGTTTGCTGGCATTTTATTACCTGCCTTATGACTTCAGTGACTCCTTATTCCCTTCTCTCCCACCTCTCTCTTTCTGTAGCTGCTTTTTTTCCCTGAAGACAATCTCTTTGTACTTACCACTTTTTTCCCCATTTGGCAGCATAGAATGATATATTAAATTGCAGCCCCATTTATGTTGATTTATCAGTTGGAGAATGTCAGTTAACACTAACACATGATAATTCATGGAATCCAGAAACTGTCCAAACTGAAGAGGATCTTAGACAACAGCCAGTTTTTACATTACTCTTGAAGAAACTGAGACCTAGAAGGCCAAGTATTTGTCCAAGGTCATATAACCAGTAGGAAGCAGAACCAGAATTGGAACCCAGGTCCTTTGGACTCTCAAAGTTAATTGTCCTTCTGTGATACTACACTGAACTCTAACCTCCGTGTCCTATTTAACAGCTTTAGGATGGTAGATTCTTTGTGGCTGTTGTAGCTGGAATCTCTTTGCATTCTTAACCTTGATTTTTGGAGTAGAGTTGAGAAAGCTGCTTTTCCTGGCTTAATTTATTCAGCCAGATCATCAGTTCCCAACGTATTCCCAAAGGGAGACCAGGAAGATGTACTAGGAGGGCCGTCAAGCGTCCTGCTAAGTGCTCTGATAGTTTTTTAGGTTGTGCTTTAGGAGATTCTAGGATCCCATTGAGAAAAAATAATCCTAATAAATAGAAGCTAGAAACCATGTCATAGTAGGACTATTGGGAGAACCTAGAGGTGATTATCCTGAAGCAAAGAATTGTTGGAGGAAAGGAAGAGGAAAGATTAGTATAGTATCATTTCTGTAAATTCTACAAAATACTTTACAAACATGATTTAATTTTATCCTGGAAGGTAGGTACTATTACTATCTCAATTTTACAGAAGAGGAAAGCAAGGCAGACTGTGGTTAAGTGACTTGCCTAGGGTCATACTCTAGTATGCACCTGAGGCAGGATTTGAACTCAAAGTCTTTCTGACCCTAGGTCCAGCTTCAGCCCTCTGCACCATGCCACCTATCTGAAGGGATATCATGTGGAAGAGGGCTAAGAATGGTTTTGTTTGGCCCCAGAGGACCAAACTGAGGACAGGGAGTGAGAGAGATGATACTTTTACAAAAATTTTGTTTTGAAATTCTTAATATGTTTTATCTCATTTGATACTCAAAATATCCCTGTGAGGTCAGTGCTGTTATTATCCTCATTTCACAGAAGAGGAAATTGAAACTCCCACAGGTTCAATGTTTTGCTCATGGTCACATGCTAGTAGATGTCAGAGTTGAGATTCAAACCCAGGGCTCTTTTGACTCAATGTTCGGTGGGTTCCCCCTCCCCATCGCATCACAATGCAGAAGTAACAGGCAGATAGACTTTGGTTCAAAATAAGATCTGACCTCTAAACAATTTGTAATGCCCAATAGAATATTCCCAATAGAACTTGGAAATTTATGGAATAAGATATCTTTGAAGAGAGGGAGATTTCTATCACTGCAGGTATTTGAAAAGAAAATAGATAACTATTCATTGAAAGTTTCGTAAAGGAGGAGGGGCTTCACTATTCAGGTCAAAATTGATCTAGACCTTGGAGTTTCATTCTAGGTCTCTTAAGAATTCCAGAGTTTTAGTCTAACCCTCTTTTCTGATACAATTATAAATCATCAACCCTGATAATTCATGAGTTTTATAAGAAAATTAAATTAGAGATCATTTATGTTTACTCAACTACAGTGAATGTAAAAGTGATTCATGAGACATAATATGGTATGATGGGTCAACTGCTGGACTTGGAAAGCATTAGAACATAGGGAACTTTTTCTAGGGGAAGCCTACCTTCCTTTGTTCTGGTATCACAGAAGCAGAGATTCATTAGTCAGGAGGTTCCCTTCTATTTAAAAAATCTTAAGATAGATGTTTGTTTTCAGAAGACCAGCCATGAGAATGAAAGGAAGCGATGGTCAGAGTGCTGTGTCCTGATTTACTCCCCTAATTTAATCTAATGATCTATACTTCTGACCTTCAAACACATCAACTAATTCTTGCAGCAAGATAATTACAGCTTGGGCTGCTGCAGGAATGGGAACTTCAAACCTTTATCTCTTCTAAGAGACTTCTCCCTTCTGTGCTATTCTTTCCATCTTTATTCATGAACCACTTGACTATACCTGGTGGTGTAAGATAAAACTGCATGAATATTTGAAATCAGAAATGTAAGATGCAGGAACTCTTCTCACTTTGTTGGGATGATTGCAGAATTTGCTTTGGTCAAGACCTCAGCTGTCAGGGCCTTCTGAAGGGCCCTTCAATTTCAGCCAGTGGATTTCTGTTGTTGAGGAGTTAGACTTGTCGTTGGTGAAATATTTTGGACCAACCCTTTGTCTTTGTATGACCTTGATATGACTGACATGTTAAGATTTGAGTTTGGCTCAAGCTCTCACCCTTCCAAATTCTGGTTTTGTCCTTCCAGTTAACTTACTAGTTTTGGGACTAGTCTTGGATTTTTTGAAAGATATTCCTGAGTGGTCCTAGCTTATTATCTGCCTTGCTGTTCCTACATCCGTTAGAATATAAGCTTCCTGGGAATAAGGGGTGCTTCATTTTTTTTCTCCGTGTTTTCTCAACTCTGGCACATAGTAGGTGCTTAATAAATGACAGGTGATTGATCTCACTCCTCCTTATCCACCCCAGAGTCTTCCTTATCTACCTATCTCCTACTCATTTTTCTATAGTGTCCACTACCATTGTTGATCAGGTACAGAATTTTAAAATTTAAACCTCTGATTTAAAATTCATTTTTTTAAAAATGGATGTTAACTCTTTTTACATGTAATTGGAAAATATTTGCTCATGGTCACATTACTAATAGATGTCAATCAAGATTCAAACCTAACTCTTTAACAAAATAAAAATATATTAGAAAAATAAATTCTATACCTCTGCTGTTCTCAAGAAAGACATTGTGATGGGGGAAAAATCAAGGGTGTAGGAGTAAGCAGAACTGGGTTCTTATCCTGGCTCTTCCACTTACTCTCTATGTAATTTTGGCCAAATCACTCACCTTCCCTTGATCTTTATTTTCTCATTTATAAAAGAGGAGGTTAATCTAGAGCAGTGATTTTTAATCTGGGTCCTATGAACTTTTTTTTTAATGTTGATGATCCTCTTTTAACACAAATATTTCTTTTTATAATTCCATGTATTTTATTTTATGCATTTAAAAACATTGTTCTGAGAAGGGGCTCATAGGCTTTACCGGACTGCTCAAGGAGCCCATGGTCCCCAAATAGGTAAGAACAGGACTATTATTCATTGGCTTAGGTGAACACTATTTCTGAGTATTTTCCCTGTTAGCATCTTCTGCTCCAAAAACTGGTTCCCATCTATCCATGACGTTCCTCTGCTCCCAAGTGGACAAGAATTGTCTCTCCACTGCTTTCAAGTGGACAGTACTCCTACATCTTGGATCACGGGATGCATGGGGTTACAGGAACACAGACTTAGAGCTAGAATGGATTGTAGAAGTCCTCTAGTCCAACTCCTACTTTTTAAAGATGAGAAAATCAATCCCCAGAGAGGTTGTGACTTGCTCAATGTAGGAGTTTAGAAATATTTTCTAAGAACATGTCTGATTTCTCCAGTTGAATGGCATTTTGATGTTATCTTTCACGGTAGACCAAAAGGTGCCTTGTAGAAGAGTCACAGTGGTGTATGGCAGCAGAAAGAAGGATGTACCGGGAAGTGGGGGGCCTAGGTCTACTTCCAGCTTTACTACTTCCTGGGAAATCTTGGGTAAGTCCCTTCCCATCATGTCCCACCCTTCAGCTGATATCTCAGCTTGAGTGCCACTTCCTTCAAGTAGCCTTTCCTGGTTCCTTCAAATGGAAATGATTTATTCTTTATTTGATTTTGAAGTACTTAAATTCCTCTTTTCAACTTAGCAAATTACCCACCTTGTGACAGAGAGAAGATGGATCCAAGGGGAAGAATGAGACATTTTTCTGGACACGGCCAATGTGGGAATTTGTTTTGCTTGATTTTGCCTCTTTTTGTAATGGTTTTCCTTTCTTTCTTTTCCCCAAATGAGGTGAGTGGGAGAGAAAAATAGATCTTTGTTAAATGAAAAAAAAAATAAACAGCACATTCTAGTTGACATTACAACTAGGCATTTATTGATGAATGTAAATAATGAATCCAGTGAAATGGTTAGCTAGGTGGTGCAGTTGGTCTGGAGTCAGAAACACCTCTGTTCAAATCCATCCTCAGACATACTAGCTGTGTGATCCTGGGCAAGTCATTTAACTCTGCCTCAGTTTCCTCATCTGTAAAATGAACTGGAGAAATAAATGGCAAACCAAACCAAACTTTATTTATTTGCCAAAAAAAGCCCACATAGGGTTACAGAGAGTTGGATATAACTGAAATGCCTGAACCACAGTAACAAACATGAAGTGATTGTATGCATCCAAATTCATACCATTAGGAATTATAGCAGGGATGCACTGGAGCTGGCACATAAGGTATTGTTCAGTTTTCACTGTGAATGTTTATGCCTTGGAAATTGGCAAACTGTAAATCAAGACTTGATTTATTGTTTTGTGGACTATCTAGACTTAAGATTTAAATTATTCAGGTTAAACTTAAAAATGTGTGGTACATTTTTTTTCCTCCCAGAGAGTAGGTGATTAAACATTTACCAGCACACCCCTGGTTAAAATTATGTGAAATAGAGCAATTGATCCCAGCCCAATGGTAACATGCAACGTCATTTTGAATAATTTGGCCATCTTATGGAATGCCTTATTGGTACTAATTAGGACAGTCCTGTCTGTGTCTTCTCACCCTCCTAGACTAAGCTCAGAGGCAGGAAGCAGCATAGATCTGGGTGCTGGAAGACCTGGGTCCAAATCTTCCTCTGATGCTTCTGGGCTGTGTAACTTTAAGCAAGTTGCTTAATCTTTTGAGGAAAGGTGCTATTAGATGTCGTCTGAGATCCTTTCTGGTTCTAAGTCCTATGATCCACAGCTATCATTCTGTTTATTTTTGTATTTCTTTCACTACCTGCCATAGTGCATTGTGTGTGTGTGTATATATATATATATATATATATATATGTATACACACACACATACATACATATATATATATATATATATATATATATATATATATATAGTATGAAAAAATTGAATACCAAATCTAAAATAAATTAGTCAAGTTAGATGTGCTTGATTTTGTAATGGTTTGGTCAGGAATTGTGTTCACTGGTTCCCAAGGAGTGTTTTACAAGGAAAAAGGAAATTATTTTAAACATCATTATTTCTCTCATGTGACCTCCTCTTATCTCCTTAAGTACATGTATGGGATTTCTATCTTCCATCTGTAAAATATAAAGCACAGCTTAGTAATTGCAAATATTGTGGAATCTTGGAGTTGGAATGGATTTCAGAGCACTTAATCCTCAGAATCAAGCCTCTTCTTGATATCTGTCCATCTCTGGAACAAACTCCAAGAAGGCATCATCTAATCTTGGATTGAATACCTCTGCCCCCCCCACCTCATTGTATGACCATGGTTAAGTTGTTTGGGTCCTCAGTTTCCCTCTCTTAAAAATGGGAGCTGTACTAAAGGATGTTTAAGGTCCCTTCCTGACATTCTACATCTCTGAACATTCACAAGCCTCTGCTTTACAGGGAACTCCTTGTCTCACATGACCTCCTGTTCCTTTAATGAGTAATTCTAGTAGTTTGGAAATAACTGTCATTCATTGCTCCTAGTTCCATCCTCTGAGGTCATTCCTTTTCTCATCTCAAGGGTGGTTGTTTAAAAATATGAAAGTATTTGATTAAAGACAGACTCTCTTTCCATTTGTGGGCAGTCAGGGTCATAAAGTCCTAGAACAGCAGAACCTAATGTCATTAAAAGGGCACTACTGATCCTACTCAAGTTGTGAGCATAGGAGCTTGTGGACAGAGGAGCTTTTGACAGCATTACCTTTGCTTTAAAACCTGAATTGCTCTTTCTTTGAGAAGTTACCATCTTAGGAGCAGTGTTTTGCTTTCCTGTGGTGTCAGTCAGTGACATTGTATAATGACACGTTTTCAAAATGCTTACCATTTTTTCACATCCTCAGTTTGGGTTTTCTGTGGTAAACTCTCAGTCATTCCCTATAGACACTTGAATTATTTATTGAATTACATAGATTTGAATTAGGAACATTTTACTTCCCATTTTGCTGTCTTTTTTCTTCTTGGGCAATGATAATGATTAATATTCACACAATGCTGTACATTCATTATCAGATTTGGTCTCCACAATAGTCTTAGGAAGGAGGTGTTATAGACATAATCATCTCCATTTTATAGACGAAAGCACTGAGGCTCAGCAAAATTTGTCAAATCACTTCAGGTACCAGTAACTACCTGAAGCCTTTCCTGATTGCCTTAGTTATTCTCTTTCCTCTTAGAATTGCTTTGTACCTTTTATTTGACTATGTTTTACTCATTCCTTCTTATACTTACTATATGTACCTGTGTATATAGAATATAAATTCTTTAAGGACAAAAACTACTTGGTTTTTGTCTGTGTATAGACAGTCCCTGGTATGGTGTCTTACACAAGATAGTCATAATGTACATATATTTAAGTGGATCTGTGATCTTTTTTTGAGGCACTCAGGGATAGGGAATGAGTAAGAAGAAAAGTTGGGGTTAAGCAGTCCAGTGCAATTGAGTTTCTTGGAAGGAACAGGTATGTGTGTATGTTCATCCTTTATTGCCAAAGAAGACCATGCCATCAGAGAAATGATGACATGACTTGCACTTGACTTTGTTTTGAGTGAGTGAGGGCTGTGCAGGTCACCAGCCTCACTCTTTTTCCAGAAACATCTGAATCCAGTGAATTCATCAGGATGACTGGAGATGACCCAGGATGAGGCAATTGGGGTTAAGTGACTTGCCCAAGGTCATACAGCTAGTGAGTGTCAAGTGCCTGAGGTGAGATTTGAACTCAGGTCCTCCCGACTCCTGCACTGGTGCTCTAACCACTGTACCACCTAGGAAGGAACAAGCATCATGAGGCCAGTACACAGAAAACCTGGGTTCTGCCATGGCCTTGCTGAGTGGCCTTTGTCAAATCCCTGAAATTCTCTGGGCTTCAGTTCCTTTCTGTACAAAATGAAGAAGCTGAACCTCACATGGTTAGTAATGATAGTAATAAATAATCTAAATAAAGTAATAAATAAATAGATAATGGTAATAATAATGCATATACTACAAATTACCAAGTGTTTCCTTTACAGCCACCAGACTGGGCTGCAGTGGAAGGAACACTGACCTTGGACCAACAAGATTGCATTTGAGACCCTGAGCAAGTTAGTGCCTTTCTCTGACCTGTGGTTCCCACACGCTAGATGGGGATGATAATCATCTGTCTACCTGAAGGGGTTGTGAGACATGTGCTTTGCAAACTGTGAAGATCTAGAGAGATGGAGTTATTCTTGTTAAAGTGACTTTTTCAAGATCACACAGTTAAACGATAGACTGCACTCTCAGAGTAATGTTTTTTGACTCCACATTCCAGTTTCTTTTTCCCTGATAGTTGCCCCTCTTATTCCATTTTCCTTTCCTTTCTCCTTTTTTCCTCCCATCTACAGGTACCTAGATGTTGAAGTGGAGAGAGTGTTGGACCAGGAGTTAGAAAGATCTGAGTTCAGATTTGACCCCAGACCTTCAGTAGCTGTGTGATACTGGACAAGTAACTTAACCTGTCTGCCTTAGTTTCCTCAAATATGAAATGGGGATAATCATGGGAATAGTCATCTTCCTCCCTCCCTCCCTTCCTCCCTCCCTCTTTCCCTTCCTCCCTTCCTTCCTTCCTTTCTTCCTTCCTTCCTCCCTTCCTTCCTTCCTTTCTTCCTCCCTTCCTTCCTTCCTCCCTTCCTTCCTTCCTTCCTTCCTTCCTTCCTTCCTTCCTTCCTTCCTTCCTTCCTTCCTTCCTTCCTTCCTTCCTTCCTGATAAGCTATATTGTTCCATATCCACATGAGAACCCTTTTCATGTTCTTGCCCAGGCACGAGAACATGAGTTGACATGTCACTTTCATTGGACACACCTCTCCACAGAAAACCAGAGGATTTCCAAGATTATCCGATGACTAATGTCTGCTGGCAGAGGCCTCGGGGACACAGGCTTGTGTCTGGTCAGCAAGTTGCCTGAGTGCCTGTAACAGGACTGATCCTCAGTGTGCTGTCAGAGGATAATTGCCTCCTCATTTGTCCCTTCTCACGCCTCCATCTCAGCAGGTCCCTGCATCCTTTGGGATGAAATAATCAGGAGTAGTAATGAGAAGCAGCTGCCGCTGAGGTCTCCCATGCCATACCCCCAGCCCTCAGTGCCTTGCATTTCATGTTTGTTCTTTCATTTGATATTAGTTTTCATCATATTACAGCTGGAGGAGACACTTGTGATTATCTCCTAGCATTAGCAATTAAGAGTTGCAAGAAACCTTATGGGGCCAGGGAGTCCAGCTCCCTCATTTCACAGATGAGGAAACTGAGGGTCCTAGAGGGAAAGTTATTTTTTTCAAGGTCACACAGGTATTGAGGGACAGATGCAAGACTGAAAATCAAGTCCTCTGACTATGAATCCAGTGTTCCTCAAGCTCTCTGTGCTTTTCCTTCTCTGTTCTGCAATAAGATGCGACACTTTTTTTCTTGGTGGTGGTGGGGATGTAGGCAGGAGGTGAGACTAGTCTGGCCCTTTATTTTATTTTATTTTATTCTTTTGGTGTTTAGGATTCCTAGTATGAGAACCTCCTCCATGAATAGTAGTAGTAGTTGTGGTGGTGGTGGTACTGGCATTTATATAGCATCTTAGAGTTGGCAGAACACTTTAAAAATACAATAAAAATATAAAATAAAAAAATATAAAAATATAATATAATAAGAATCTCATTTTATTCTCATAACAACCCTGGAAGGTAGGAGCTATATAAATGCTATTTATTTTGTTGTAATTTTTCTTGTTCCATTGTTTCAGTCATGTCCGACTCTCCATGACCCCATTTGGGGTTTTCTTGGCAAAGATACTGGAGTCTTTTGCCATTTCCTTCACCAGCTCATTTTACCAAACTGAGGTAAACAGGAGTAAGTGACTTGCTCAGGGTTACACAGCTAGTAAGTGTCTGCAGCTGGATTTGAACTCAGGTCTTCTTGAATCCAGGCCTGAGGCTGTATCTATTGTGCCACCTAACTAGTAAGTGTCCGCAGCTGGATTTGAACTTCTACCTTCTGACACCAGGTACAATGCTCTATCTACTGAGCCACCTTACTTTACAAATAAAGAAACTAAGACATAAAGGATATTCACATAGTTTGGAAGTGGTTTAGGTAGGATTGGAACCTAAGCCTAATCAGAATCAGAAGATTCCCCACAACAATTCTGTGAATTTGATTTTGCATAAATTATTTTTCCCATTTCACAGATAAGGAATCTCACACTCAGAGTGATGAAATTATAGTAAATCAGAATCCTGAATTGTTAGAAAGATCCTCAGCCAGTGCAGTATATGGTGGGAAAAGGCCCCAGACATGGAGTCAGGATACGTGGCTTGAATTTCTTACTCGATTAAAAATACCTTTTTCTCTCTCCGACCCTCAGTTTCCCCATCAGTAAAATAGGAACTCTTCTTTACCTCGAAGGATTGTTATGAGGGAAATGCTTTCTACATCTAAGACTTTTATAGAAACATGAGTTATTATTATGTAAGACAGACCAATTATTTTACAGATGATGGAACAAGGCTAGAGCGAGGAAGTGACTTTCCCAAGGTTATATGCCTAAATAATCAAATTTATATCAAGAGCTGACATTTATATAGCTCTTTAAGGTTTGTCAGGCACTTTCATTTGAGGAGAATGTGGTTCATTGAAGTTAAATGACTCCTTCAGGGTCACAAAGATAGCAAATGTCAGATGTTTTCTGACACCAAGTCTACTCCCCTATTCAGTGCATCACCTTGCCTCTCTAGTGACTGCATTTGTGGCGTAAACCAAGCTGGAGTTCAGTTTTTCTGACTCCCAGTCAGCTTGCTTCTCACTGTACCTATTCCCAGCCTAGTTTGGGGCTCAGTTGTAATGCGATTAGATTTCTACCTTTCCCCACCTGCTGCCTAGTCATTTGGCATTCCTCTTTGGTGCCAAGGATTTTTGCACAATAACTTCATCTCCAACATCTTTATTTCTGCCCATGTCCAGAGTCTGCCCTTAGGCCCTTTGGTAAACACACTGATTGTCGCAGCTTTACAACTAAGGCAGAATATGAATGCAGTCCTAAGGGATGACCTTATGCCATGATCTGAGGTTCACTTCTAAATCAGAGGCACTGATCTGTTAAAAGGAAAACTGGGAAAAAGTGGAGAAGGAAAAGGAAGTGGAAAAAGAGGATAAGGAGAAGAATCTTGAAAAGGAGGTGAGAAAGAAAAGAAGAAAGAGGTGAAAGAACAGGGAGGGGAAAAAGAGGAGAATGAGGAGAGGGTAGAGGTAAAAAAAAAATGAAGGAGGTGGAAGAGGAGGAGGAGGAACATTAGCATTGCCTGAAAGAGATTACATTCTGGACTGGTCCCATTCATGGTGAAAGTGGTTCCTTTACCCATTCCGTACTTCACTTTTCCTTTTCCTCTCCTTGCCATTGTAATCAGCCCCAGACTGGTTCTTGATGGTTTCTGGGAATAGGTACAAGTTCTTGGCAGAGCCATCTCTTACAGGAAGCCTTTCCTGAGCCTTCTAATTCTACTACCTTCCCTCTATTGATTACTTCTACTCTATTATACACACACACACACACACACACACACACACACACACACACACACACACATATGTATGTATATGCATATATACACACACAGGTATAATAAATGATTTTATATCTGTCTCTATGCAACAATTGATGGATCAATCCATATCTTGTTTGTATCTAGTTGTTTGCATGTTAGACTGAGCTCCTTGAGATCAAGGACTGTTTTTAACTTTTCTTTGCATCCTCAGCACCTAGCAAAGTGTCTGGCCATATAGCAGGTGCTTAATAAATGTTTACTGACTGACCAATCATTGTGCAGTTCTCTACCCTTGCTTCTTTAGCGGTGTTAGGCTGTGTGAATCCTTTCAACTCTGATCGTTTAATTTCATCCTGGTATGCTTCATGTTCTATCAGGGAATGCTGATCACAAAATGTTAAGAATTCCATGGGTACTTAGGGATAAGTTGTACAGTGGATGGAAGGTTGGGCCTGTAGCCAGATAGATCTTACTTCAGATAATGCCTTAGACACTTAACTGTGTGACTCTGGACAAACCACTTCCCTTTGGGCCTGAGTTTTCTCATCTGTAAAATGAGGGAGTTGGACACAGAGATCTCCTATTTTCAGCCCTAAATATAGATTTTATGAAGCCCTCATTTTATAGAAGGTCTATAAGTGGGAAGTGACTTGTATAAGATCATGAGCAGAACAAGATTTAAACCCATTTTCTCTAACAAATCAGTCCAATTTCCACTGCATTTGACAGCCTCTCTTGTATGAAAGGTAAGATCTGTGTCTACGAATCAGGGCTTTACTGTTTAGCAGTTTTTAACAGAAGATTGAAAGATTATAATGTTTCTCTTACAAAGGGATATAATATTGAAAACTTCGATATAACATTTTATGGCTAATAAACCTGGTACAGAGGAAAGAAGGGAACAAGCTTTTGTTAAGTGACTGTTAGGTACCAGGGCAGGTCGGTGGTGCAATGGATAGTGTCAGACCTGAGGTAAGGAAGAACTTAATTCAAATCTGGCCCCAGACCCTTACTGACTATGTAGCCCTGGGCAAATCACTTGACACTGTTTGTCTCAGTTTCCTCATCTGTAAAATAAACTGGAGAAAGAAATGGCAAACTGCTCCAGTATCTTTGCCAAGAAAACACCAAATGGGGTCATGAAGAGTCAGAAATGACTAAAATAACTGAATAATAACAAACTTTGTCAGACACTATGCTAAGAGCTTTACAAATGTTATATCATTTGATTTTGGGAGGTAGTTGCTGTTGTTATTTTCATTTTACAATTGGAGAAACTGAGGCATACAGAGGTTAAATGAGTTGCCCAGCAGAGTCACACAACTGCTAGTTGTGTAAGGTCAGATTTGAACACAGATCTTGATTCCATGACTAGTGTTCTATCTACTGAGCCATTTAGCTGCCTTAAAAAGAGGTCAAAATTTGAAGTCAGACTCAAACCCCTGCTCTGCCACCTACCAGCTGGGTGACCTTGGGTAAGTTTTCTCATCTGTATTTTAAGGGGGTTGAACTAGATAATCTCTTGGGTCCTTTCCAACTCTAAACCTGTGACTTAATTTCCTGTTCTGTCATCAGATTCTAAAGTACATGTGAACCTAAGAAAGTACAACACAAGTCATAGCCCTGCAAAGCAGGTAATGCATGTGTTATTACCTTTCCCTTCTCCCAACTTCTCTCCTTGTTTTTTACAAATGAGAAAACTGAGGCAAAGAGAGGTTTTAAGTTGTTTCCCCATGGTCATGGGACTAGTGAGTGGCAGAGCCAGGATTTAATACTTTTTTTTGCCAAGTTCAGAATTCTTTCCATGATGCCACCTTTCTCCTCATCTAGTTAAACCTGGGTTAATTTGAAAGTCAAGGACTGGAAAAAGTGAACTCTAAATTAAACCAGTTGGTTTTATTGAATTGTTTTGAATCATGCCCTACTTTGAATAAACCAGGGTTGATTAATGTGGTTTCACTATATACTTTAAAAGACCTAAGTCCTTTATTCTATTTTCAGCCTTAACATTAAATCATTACGTAAATTCTTAGTGTTCTTTGTGTGCCTTTTTTAATGTGTTTACCATTCTCCATTTTATATTATGGTTTGTGTCTAACGGTGGGTTTGCAGAGGCACGGGAACAGGGATCAGATCTAGCTCTAGGTTTTGTGTCTAACACTAACCTGTTGTGTGACATCAGGCAAGTTACTTCCTTGTCTGAGGCTCAGTTTCCTTATACGTAAATTGAGGGAGATGGACTAGCTTCTTCCTAAGTGCTCTTCCAGCTCTGGCACCATGTGTTCTATTTACTGATTGTCTTTTCTCCTTGACTTTAAGCTCCACAGGGGCAGGAATCATGAGTTATTCACATTTATATTTCATTCCTTAACATGCCTAGTATAGGGCCTGTGCAGTGGGTATGCAAAACAGTTCTTAAATCTTATCAACCTAGATAAGTTATAACATGTTACTTTTCCTATTGATGAAATTGAGGGGATTAAAGGATGAGCAGATGAAAGGGATTGCATTAGCGCTATACTGAGAATGAAAAACAAGAAAACAAATTTTCCCTTCTGTTAATTAAAAACAAAGGACAACTAGACTCATGGAAAAGAAAAGTGAAAACAATTACCGGCTTTGTGATTCTCTGGGACCTCAGATTCAAGTTTGATATAAGACCTGAAAAAATAACATGATGAATCTGCTAATGATAGAATAGGATGAAAAATTGCAACTTTTGTAAAGGTCTCCTAAAAGGAGAGTAATGATCTTTGTACTTGGGACATTTTTTTATTGTCAGTTCATCGCTTTATTTTTACAGTTTCTACTTCCAAACAGGTTTTGTTAACCTCTCAGAACACACAAAGCCTGCTGCCACCCCATGGTGGGGGTGATGGTGGTGGTGGTGTGCCAGGTCCTGGAGGGCCAAGCAATGCCACAGGAAGTAGACATGTTTGACAGGGGTTCCTATGATGATTCTCCACGCAGCCACACTAGGTTTTGCCATGTATTTCCTTTAAAAGAAGAATATGAAACACATATTTCCTTGTTAAGATAATTATATCCTGTAAAGTAGATAATATCTTTAGAGAAAACTTTTAAAGAAACAAATGCTAAGATATCATTTTGTACCTTTTTACTAATCCATGACATACTTTTTGATTGATTAAATACTTATTCATTGATTAAATCAAATTCTGATTTCCTATGATCTTTCCTTTGAACGTTTTCATTTTTATAATTCTCTATGAACTCTGGTGTCCAAAGTTGACACTTGTTCTTCATGCCCAGGGCTATATTAATGTCAAATCTTCCTATCTTTTACCTAAAAGTAACTTTGACTTCCCTCCTAATAGTTCTTTAATTCTCCCAAACTCATAAGAGGGAAAAGATTAGTTTGCCTTATAAGTATACTCAGACCTTGAGGGCTTACTGTCTTCTGTGAGAAAAAAAGAATCATAAAAAAGTCAGAATTGAATAATATAGTCTAGTTCTCTCATTTTGCAGATAAAGAAACTAGAGTTTAGAGATGTATAAAGACTCACAGCTAATTAATGATTGTCTTACATTGTCCTAGAAATGATCATTTATCCTTGACACCTGTTTATCTGGCTAATATCCTAGCCTGTGTGGATCTGTCTATGAGATCCCTCTGTGTGGATCTCTCAGTCTCCACCTTAGCTTGTGGTACATATCCTAGGGAGATTGACATTCTTGAAAATTCAAGCCTTAGTACTTTAGTGCAGCCCAGTCCAGCCTCACCCAACCAATAATGGTGATTCTTTTTCCTTGTACTGTGCAGAGCCATGTTTTTAAGCTTAATTTCCTTTTAGTGATAACATTTTATGTTCTAAGGTCCCTTCCAACACTAAGATTCTTTGTTCCATGTCTGAAGTTTCTTTCCAGTTCCAACCTTCTACAAAATAGGATGATTAAAAAATATTCTTATTAGGTTTTTTTGAGGGTGGGGGGTTGCTTTTAAATTTTTTTGATCTCTTTTTAAGGGAGGAAATTGTAAATAAATTAAATTCCCAAAGCATGACTGTATTGAGAACTGTGGTGAAAATGATTGGTTCGTTTATTCTGCTCAGATACAGAGCTCACCAAATAGAGAGAAATGCAAAGACAACAGAAGACCAAAGGAATTGACAAAACCATTGAAGGGCAATCCCAGTTCAGGTGAGGATGTGTGGACCACCACCATAGCTACAAAGAACAAGGAGCCTTGGGGAGTGGCTCTTAACTGATGATGCTCACTCCTATCCTTCTCCTTACCTACCAAACTTAAAACACCACTGCTCCTATTTATGAATGAAGCAGGAGGAAACAGACTCAGCCGGCAAATTTCTTTTCCCTCACATTATGTTAGAATCTACCACCCTAGGGTGGAGATATCAGCATTCCTGCTTAACACAGAAGTCATAGGTGCTCCCCAGTTTTCACTCGCCATCAGATGTCAGTGTCAATCAGTTACCATCTGGCTCACACTCAGTCTGCTTTGGGTTTTACCTCTGGTTTTTTTGGTTTTTCCCCTAAATATTATTGAGCACCAGGAGGCTGATTTGTTCCAAATTTCTGGTTTTTATTTT
Source organism: Bettongia penicillata ogilbyi (assembly GCA_023548195.1). Lineage (NCBI taxonomy): Eukaryota > Metazoa > Chordata > Mammalia > Diprotodontia > Potoroidae > Bettongia > Bettongia penicillata. The sequence continues at coordinate 16,624,227 of JAJHZJ010000177.1, read as the reverse complement.
CTAACTGAAGGTCTTAAGAGGTAGAGATATACCTCCTTCCACTTGTCTAAAGGCAATGGATTCGCTTTGATTTCAGAAAAAAAATTGCAACTAGAGACTGGGGGAGTAGAGAGGGTGGGGACTTTTCCTATCAGGTTGATCCTTTATAGAAATTTCAGGTGAAATAGTAAGGAAAGAGGAATAAATGACATCCATACCCCTATCTCTATCTTGATTATTAGGGACTAGAGAAGTGAAGGAGGAAGAGATGAATGACCTCAGTCTAGGAGAACAGGACAAATGAGGCTTAATTATAAGCAATGGGAGGTGGGGTGGTGAGAGGCGTGGTGAGTGACAGCTTAGATTTTCAGGAAATCATTCTTACTTGATGGTCTCACTGTGGTTCTCTTCATGTCCTGTACACCAAAGGGTATACATTATGCCAAATCCTGGCTCTGGTCCTTGGTCATGCATGTGTTCCTTCTTATAAGCATTCACCACCATTATCATCTTTCCAGTGACACATTGGCCTTGCAACTCACAAAGCAGCCCTGCTTCATCTGATCTGTCTCTATAGTATCCAGGGCCAGGGGCCAGTTGCTCTTGGGGATTCAGCTTTTTGGCAATGGCACTGAACAGTCACTTTCTATTGAAGTCTTAATCATCAGTTGGTGCATAGTATCTGGGGTGGAGATCCCACCCTCCCAGCTTGTCACACTTTCTGGCTGCAAGGAGCTTACCAACTGTATGGTCTCATTGTACTCATTGGAATCTTCCAGTTCCTGAAAACTGGGGCTTCCGCTGTGGAGGGCACGGGCGTAGGCCTTCAGCAGCTGAATGTCTCGTTTCTGTTCTGCTAGCTGGTATTTCTGCTCAGCTGACATCTTCTCCAGCTCTGTGATGTGCGTCTCTTGCTGTTGGACCATGGAGTGCAGGTGCTTGATGCAGTTGTGGTTGGGCAGTTCCTCAATGGACATCTCTAGGCCACAGCCATGCCTGCAGGCCATAGGACACTTGGGGTTATGCTCACAACTGATGAGATGAGCCATGAGATTGTCAAGCCTCAGGATGGCACTGCAACCAGCCCCAGCATTGTTGCAGGTGATCTGAAGTTTGGACAGCATGTTCCGCATAATTCGGGGAATAGGGCGCAGGTGAGGGATTGTTACCACACTTCCATCCATAGGGCATGTCTGCTGCCAAGAAGATCCCTGGGTGATGCAGGTGTTGCAGAAGGCATGCTCACAGTTAGGAGCTTGCACGGGCTCCTCAAGAACACCACGGCAGATGGGGCAGATGAGGTCTTCGTCAACATCTCCCAGGAAACGGGCTCTGTCATATCCCATGGCTTCGTGCTGAGACCAGGTCCTGGTAGATGGTATGGGGGCAGGGTCTGTGTTCACAAGGTCCCAACCCCTGGCCAACTATCCCATTCTTTCAAGAGATGCTCCCAGTAGCCCATCTTGTAAGTTATGTTGAGGCTTAGCCTTTTTTCTGTGGTGGCGCCATCACTAAAGGGATGGCTGTGATATCACAATGAGGGTTGCTAGCTCTAGGAGCATTGTGGGTTCTTTGTGCCGCTGAACTGACTGGGGCGAGGCCACTGTGCCTACCATGGCACTCTGTGAACTCTGTGAAACTGATCTTTTCAAAATTACCATTTTTTCCATAATTACCATACCCAGTGATTTTTTTCTTAATCCTTATACTTCTTGACCTCTCTGTTGACCAAGATTTTCTCCTGAATATCCTATCCATTCTGATTTTTTGTGACACTTTTCTCTTTGTTTTCTCCCTATCCCTAGGTGTGTGGTATCTTTTCAGTTTCCTTTGCCAAGTCATCATTCATGTCATGCCCCAAAGTTTCTATCCTGGGACATATTCTCTTCTCTATACTCTTGATCAGATCTTATGAATTTATCATCTTTCTGCAGATAACTCCTATATCTATATATCCATCCAAGTCTCTCTCCAGAATTCCACTACTACCTTAACAACTACTTAGTAGACATTTTGAACTGAATGTCCTTTGGACATTTCAAACTCAACATGGCCAAGCCAGAGCTCCCATTGCATCCTGGGCTCTCTCCAGTCATCCTGATGAATATCTGGTCACTGGATTCAGATGGCTCAGGAGGAGAAAGTGAGGCTGGTGACCTGCACAGTCTTCCCTCACTCAAAACAAAGTGCAAGTCATGTTGTCATTTCTCTGATGTCACGGTCCTCTTTGGAAACAAAGGATGAACACGACAACACTCCCTCGTCCCAACTTCCCTATTTCTGCTGAGAGTATCACCATCCTTCCAGGCACCTACATTAGCAACATCATTTTTGTTGTTCTTGTTAAGTTGTTTTTCAGTCATGACCAACTCTTCATGGCTCCATTTGAGATTTTCTTGGCAGAGATACTGAAGTGGCTTGCCATTTCCTTCTCCAACTCATTTTATAGATGAAGAAACTGAGGCAATCAGAGTGAAGTGCCCAGGGTCACACAGCTAGTAAATGTCTGAGGCCAGATTTGAACTTAGGAAGATGTCTTCCTGACTCCAAGGCTGGACTCCTGTACTCCACTATGCCGCCTAGGTGTCCCTACCAAAATCATAGTCACCCTTAGTTCCTCACTTTTCTTCACCCCAGTTATTCAATCAACTATTAGGTCTTGTGAATTCTCCTAAGTATGCATCACATCAATCCCATTTAAAAAAAATTATAATCACTCTCACATATACTGTAACCTAGACCATTAGTCTAGGCCCTACTCACTTCTGGGTTACTGCAATACCTTCCTATTTGGGTTTTCTGCCTCAATACATTCTCCCCACAACTAAGTGATGTTCTTAAACCCAAAGCACAGTTTAATGGCGCCACTCCCTTTACTCAATAACTCCAGCAGTCCCTTACTGCCTGTAGGATCAATTATGAATTCTCTGTTTGGAATTTGTAAGCCCTTCACAACCTAGCTTCAACCGATCTTTTTGGCCTTATTATTTATTTATTCACTAATACTCCTCCCAAACTCAAATACATGTGATAACTCCAATAGTGTAAATGAAATCAACTGTAACAACGAATCAAAACAAGTTCTCTGTAATTATGACCAAACTTGACTTCAAAGAAGAGATACGACAATTCACTCCCTCCTTTATTTATCGAAGGTTAGGGGTGAGAGGGTGGGCATGATTTGGTTGATGTGTTTATTAATTTTGATGACCTGCCTTTTTCTGTCTTTCTTTTTTATTTTTCTAAGAACTGGTTCTTTAGCTAGGGAAAGGAGGAGGTATATACTGGGGAATCAAAGTGATCTAAAATAAAATCTATCAGTCAAATTAATTTTAAAAACCTAATTGCTCATGTTTCTCCAGCACATATGAGACCAGCATACTCTTTAATACATGACCTTTTAAGGCAATGGACATTTGGAGAAATGAACCTCCTTGAATAAAAGGTTTTGTTTGAGAGAAGTGCAGAGGTTTAGGGGTAAATTTCTAGCTCTGTTACAAACATATGAATAAAGTGCCAATATAATCCTTAGTAGTAACTCTCAAGTTACAAGATGCATAAGCATGCTTACAAGTAGGATAGAATTGGATTCACTCTCTTGGACCCAGGTGACTCTTAGGGATATCAGGCCATGAGGTCTTCCCTGTTCCAAACTAGGCAGACAAAGGAAAAGAATGAATAAAAAGTCAGATGAAGGTACTACTATTGCTTCTTCAACTAAAAAAAGAAGAGTAAAGGAAAGGAAGGGAGAGAAGAAGAAAGAGGAGAAGAAAGAGAAAGGAGAAGAAAGAGAAAGGAGAAGAAAGAGGAGAGGAAAGAGAGAGAGGAGAGAAGAAAAGAGAGAGGGGGAAGTCACCTCAGAATATTTCTAAGTTGATAGTCTTCTACCATCTCTGGAGTACTCAAGTCATATGTTAGGTTTCTTCTTAGCAGAGGTAGTTGATTCCTCAGTTCTCCTTGGACTGGTAGTAGTCATAGCTCTAGAACTTGAAAAGTTCAAAGGGCCATTCAGATGAAGAAATCAGGGAAACTAAATGACTTGTCTGTGTTCACAAAGATGGGTGATACTGTTCAGAGGCAAAAATTAAGCCCAGATTACAATCCAGTGTTTTTTCCATTGTATTATGTTGCTTCCTCTTAGGTGTCAGAGATGAGAACTAGTGAGGGCACCTCCTCCTTTTGTTTAAGGAATGAGTCAGTTTTGGATCAAGGAGGTCCTACCCTGTCAACAATAGGAAGTTGCTTCCTCCATCTGGTTCTCTTGAGACCTGTTGTTTTAGCTGGTTTCTAGTGAGGGTCTAATTTGCATTCTCTCTTTTCAAACAGCTAGAAATAGCTTGGTGTCATTAACAATTACCACAATGACAAGGATAGTTGAGCAGGCATCTTTTCCTTTGGTTAGTAAACTGAGGCCCAGGAGGGGAAATGACTTACCTAAGCTCACTCAGTGAATTAAAAGCATGACCAGGTCTACAACCTGGATCTTTTGACTCTTACTTTGTATGCTTTCTACCATGTTGGATTGTTTCTGTCGGTATCGCATTCTGTACTTTGAATTTTTGCATTGAGAAAGGATGCTCTAACCCCATCAGGTTAAAATTAGTCATGGAGAACATTTTCTATATCATGAATGATATATTTGAAAGAATTGCCCCATCTAGAGAAAGGATGTATTCCATTGAGATGTGATCCACAAATTGACATGTGAAGAAAGATTAAATGATTTTTCAGACTCCAGGCCTTATTTGGGGTTTATTATTTCATTCTCAAAGATGCTGTCCGATTGCTAATTTGATGACCTATAGTTCACTTTTGTCCTGATTTGGCCAGACATAGTTGAGTCTGGGTGTGTCCCCTGGTGAGGGAGTCTCATTTTACAGCATTTGAGTTCATACAATAGATTACCTGTAGTTTTTGAAAGAAAGGTATTATGCCTATATTGCTTGGCTTTAATTTGACACTTGAATAAGAGGGGAAAAAAAGGCTTCTTAGTAATTCAGTTGTATTGATTTACCCTGGTTGTAGGGAAGAGGTTGGTAGCTGTTTCTTCTTCCAAGTAAGAAAAAGAAGTTAGGAAGGGCATTGCATACTTACATCTGCCTCTTTTGTCTTTGGAACTCATGCTGGAAGATGTGGGATCCTCTTTAATTAGTAGAAGTGGGATTCTTTTAAACAAGTATCCTTAGATAAAAATTGGTCCAACCCCTCCCAGGCTCAGACTTTTTTCTTCACCTGCTCAAGGTTCCAGAGGCAGGGTTTGAACCCTGGTCCTTCAGCTCCAAAACTAGTGTTTTCTCTACTTCCTCAAACAATGATGATGGACAATAGATCCTTTTGTTCTTTCCCAGCTCCATGCAGGAAATTAGTAGTCGACTGAATAGTTAAAAGTACTTATAAGAGGAAAGGCAGATTGCTAGAGTACTAAGAACATAGGACTCATAGTCCAGAGCTCCTGAGTTTAAGTCCTGGTCTTGCCTGACCTCACACTTCCTAGTTGCGGGAACCTGAGCAAGTCATTTCATCCTGTTTGCCTCAGTTTCCTCATCCGTAAAATGAACTGAAGAAGGAAATGGCTAAACCACTCCAGTATCTTTGCCAAGAAAACCCCAAATGAGATCACGAAGAGTTGGACATGCCTGGAGTGACTCAGCAACCACAAGCTTGAGGTTTCTTAGGCGTGTGTGACCTAAGGCTAGCACTAAATCTCAGACTCCAAGTCCAATGACCCTGTGAGCTGTTGTTTATTGACCTGTGAAGTGGGCGTGACAGTGCCCACGTGACCTTAGGAAATCCATCCCTCCTCTCGGGGACTCACTCTCCCCACCTGTAAAATGAGACAGTTGGACGAGGTTACCTCCCCCGAGGTCTTTTTTCAATTCCAGATCTGTGACATTAATATTTATTCTGCCTCCATAAGTATCAAATGGGACAGGGAATTTGTGTCTATAGTTTATAACCACGAAATGCAATATAAATGGGAGCTATTATTAAAAAGAAACCCCTTCTATAAAAATAAATTTGTGTAATTGCGTTCGCTCTGATCCTTTTGGATGGCAGTCAGGAGTTTTAATGAAATGTTTAAAAATTCAGAATGCAGTGCACTAATTAACTAGATAATCCATAGAAGAGCTCAGTGAATTAGCAACCATAGTCACCCATGTTTAATAGATGAGACATTAAGGTTCAGGTAAAATAATTTTTCTAAGTAAAAGTCAAGAAGCTAGCTCCCAGGTCGGTGCTTAACTGCTCTCATATTCAATCGATTCAATCCCAACTATGTCAATATCGTAAGTCTCATGTTTATGTTTATGAAAATAGCAGTTGATTCAACTTATTGTCTACATTCATATTTGGATCATAGATTTGGAGCTGGGAGGGACTTTAAGAAGACAACCAATCAGACGCCCTCATTTTACAGAGGAGGAGACTGAGGTCCAGAGAAGCTAAATAGTCTGTCCCAGGTTGCACAGGCAGGATTTAAATTTGGACATTTAACAACCTGCTATAAAAATAAAATAAAAAAAGTACCCAGGACATACTTTTTAATTTAATCCAAATTCCTAACACTTTGTCCGTCATTTTATTAAGCCTAGATAATCAACAAAACAATACGTTTTGCTTACGCTGAAATTTTAACAATCTGCCTGACACCATTGGTTGCAGCTGGCTCTAATACTCCATTAGCCTCCTTGGCCTCCAAAGTCAACGTATGTACCTGCAGAGCTGTGTCAGTACCGTGCAGCCCATGGGTGTTTGCATAAAGTATTTTGGAGGGCTGAGTCTACCCTGATTCCCTCCCCTGACCCTTCTTAGTGGGACGTGACTGAAAAACAACTTAGCAGCAACATAGACTCAATGAAGCTTTGATCCTTCAGCAGTCTAGGTGCCATCCCTTCTCTCCCTCCTCACCCAGGGATTCTTGTTCCCATCTTTCCCCCAGATCTCTCTGGAAGACTTCTATTTACCTCGACAGCTCTTAGGCTAATATCTGCTGTCATCTCCGTCACTTTCTCCTCGTCAGTGACATCATCTTATCCTCAGCCTCTTTGATGCCATCCTAGGGAAGCTTTGACCACCTGTCTGTTTCTGGGGGACTCGCTTGTCTTTCTCCCTCTTCTGAGATCCTGGGGTTGCATGATTCTCAGCACTGTGAGCCTCCCTGGGAGAAATATTGATGTGAAAAAGATGAGCTTTGGAGGCAGGGAGAGTCTGAGAATTGATTATAACATCACCAGCAGCAATCGCTGTAATAGAACTAGATGGTGCTTTCAGATTTACAAAGTGCCTCCTCCCTCACAGCAACCCAGCAAACCATCGACAATATATGAATAAGCCTTGCCGAGAGTTAAGAGCCCCAAACCCCAGACCTGAACAGCCTACCACAATTTATGTAAAGCTTTTCATTATAACTCTGGGGAGTTTCTCGGGTATTAGCATATTTTAGAATCTCTTATCAGCACTTCAAGGATAACAGGAGTTGGGGCTCAACTAGTTGGGCCTATCGAAGAACAAACAGAGTCTATTTGCACATCCAAAAAACCAGCTGGGAAGTGGGAAAGGCCTTATCTGGAGGAGGCTGGAGGAGCTCACCCTTTCTGTTCTTCTGGCTGCAATGACAGTCTGTTTCCAGGCACCCTGAAAGAGTCAGTCATTGCTTGGAACCAGCCCCCACCCCTCTCTAGTCAAGAGGGAAAAAAGCAAAAAGAAAACTAGAACCCTGTTAGCAGTTCTTTCCCCTTGATAAGACACCAGGCCTGTCTAATGGGTGCTGGAACACTTCCTGCCTGGGAAGGTTATATCTTTGGGGGGCTGTGTTTGTATCTTCCTTTTTGGGGCTCGTTAGCCTGAGTCACCATGGGAGCCTGTCACCATCTGGATGACCCAGGCTATTCTGGGGGAGCTGGCTGACCTGGGTGTAGGCTAACTCAGCCTTATTAAGGGGCTGTGTTCTCACCCCAAAAGATGCCACAGGGATTTGGAAACCAAAGGGCAGAGACCCCTTGGAGATTTTTTATCCCCCAGAGATTCTCATTTGGAAAACAAATTAGCTGGCCCGATAACAGTATAATAGAACTAGCTCTAAGGTCTAGAAATCCTCCTCCTCTCCTTTCTTTCCTCCCCAACATATCCCCATGTGTGCTTCCAGGGGACATTTTAATGTCTACTGTCATTATCCTTCTGTTAGGGTAGATAAATTACTTGCCAGTATTAAAATTCCAGGATCTAAGATCCCTTCCAGCTTCAGCAGTCTATGTTCAACAAATTCATATTCAGCCAAGCTCTATTAAGGGCTTAATATGTGCAAGGTTCTGTTCTGAGGTTACTTTCGACTCCTTTGTCCATTTTCTGTCCTGAGAGCCTTCCCAGCTTTTCACTAAGTTTCAGTTCTAAGTTCTAAGCTTAATTCTAAGTTCTAATATCTTATCCAGTTCTGATGCTCCACATTCTGGGCTTGAAGAGCCTTCACGGTTCTGACAGGTTATGGGGAAAATTCCCTTCATAAAAGGAAATTTTGATTCTGTCAAAGAGCTGCACTTGAGGATCTAGAGGGCCACATGTGGCTTTAAGGCTGCTGGTTCCCCACCTCTGGGTTATGCCTAATAACTGAGTTTTCTTCAACTCTCCAATATCTCATGTTCCATGTTCCAAGGTTCCTCCCAGTTCAAACATTCTAGTCAGTGCTTTCCCTCTTTAGTTAGTGCAATGGGCTGAGACTTCACTGTTGCCAGGTATTCCTTGTGAATCCCACACCAGGTATGTTTTAGGGGGCCAGAACTTGGACACAACAGAAAAAAGAAAAGAATATCCAGGGAGCATCCAACACAAAATCAGGTCCCTTGGCAATCTAGATAGAAAACACAGATGTTAAGAAATTCATGTTATTTTGGAAAAGCACTTCTATCTCTCTGTTGAGATGAAACTTGCCTGATAATATTAAACACTGATCTAGGAAGATTCCTTTCATAGAGGTTCATGAGTGAGAACTTGTCAGGGAGGAGAAGGAAATTTATGAAAGCCTCGATTTGTTCAAGGTTCCCAGCAGACCACACCAAGGGCTCTGTTTCTCAACAGATCTGGCAAAGGCCCACGTATTACTGCATGAGACCAGATTGTAAGAATTGGGTTTTGAGAGGATACCCCATATGCTTAAATGTTGATGAGCAATATGGACACCTAGTTACTGACTCTAGAAACTAATAGCTAACATTGAAATAGTGCTTACTAGGTGTCAGGCACTGTTACTAAGTGCCTTAAAATTATCATCTCATATTGTCTCATATGACCCTGTGAGGAAATTGCTATTATCATCCCCATTTTACAGTTGAGAAAACAAAGGCAAATAGTAGTTAAGTGATTTGCCTAGGGTTATACAGCCAGCAATGATGATGATAATTATGCTAAATAATATTTATATAATACCTACTATATGTCCAGGAACTGTGATAAGCTCTTTATAAGTATTAGCTCCTGTCATCTTCACAGTCACACTTTGAAGGAGGAAGAACTGTTATTGTCCTCGTTTTACAACTGGGAAAACAAGAGCAAACAAAAGTTTAAGTGACTTGCCCAGGGTCACACAGTTAGGCAGTGTCTGATGCTATAACTTGAGCTCAGAGCGTCCTGAATCCAGGCTTAATGTTCTATCCACCAGAATAGTTCTATCCAGCTCTGCCTAGAAACAAAGGTGGCCTTATAGCCTTAATGACGGAGAACCCCAAATGTGCTTTTCTTTTTCCTCTGGGATACGGCTACTTTTAAAATGTTATTTTATAGAAAGAACATAAGACCATAAGATTAGAAATCTGGAACTGAAAAGGCAGCATTTAGAGATGAGGTAACCAAGGCTGAGAAAGTTTAAGTAACTTGCTGAAGGTCACATAGACAGGAGATGACAGAGACAGTATTCGAACTCAGGTCTTTTGACTACAAAGCTCTATACTCTTGTCATGCTGTCTCTATAGGGTGCAGTTGGAGCTGAGAGAGGCCTTATAACATCAAAACTGGCAGCAGGGACCTTTGAAATGATCTGATATAATCTGGTTCAGTTTTCTCGTATTGAGGTCCAGACCTGGGGTAATGACTTTACCTTTGATGTCACAGCAGAGCTAGGACAAGAAACCAGGTCTGCGTCAAGGCCAAGGCCATTCTCGTTGTACCAAGTGAATATTTACACCATTCTGGCAAACAAGAAAGGTAAATGTGATTATGGGGTGGCTAGATGGCTCTGTGGATAGAATGCCAGGCTCGGAGTCAGAATGACTCATCTCCTTGAGTTCAAATCTGACCTCAGACACTTACCCATCACCTGTTTGCCTCAGTTTTCTCATCTGTAAAACGGAGAGAAAAGTGACAAATCACTCCAGTATCTTTGCCAAGAAAATCCCAAGTGGGACCATGAAGGGTCAGAAAGGATTGAACAATAAAAAGAGATTTAGAGTTAAAAAGATCCTCAAAGCTTATCCAGGGTAGAGTTGTTAAACATACAGATATGCTGGCTAAATGTTGCCCCAACACTCCTGAGTTTGGCATAAGCCAAATTAAAACCGAATTGAGAAATATTTCACAAAATAAATACAAATTAAATAGAACATAGATAATATTTATATGTGGTTTTCTAAGCCAAAGTCCTTATTTACAGCTTAGTGGTCCCCATTTCTACTTACGTTTGATCCAGTCTGTCCCGTTCCCTCCTGCTTGGTTTTTACAGATGAGGAAACACAGCCCCAAAGTTCTTACCGCACAGAGAATTAAGCTGCTGATAGGAGATTCGAATTAGTGACTTCTGACCATACCTTCTCTACTGCAGTACTACTTCTTCTAACTACTAGAGGACTTATTACTTAATTATTAATAACAAGTGCTAATATTTGTATAGCACTTTAAGGTCCTTGAGATACTTTCTCTACAACAAACCTGTGAGTTATGTAGCAGGAGACTTATTATCTTTATTTTACAGATGAGAAAACTGAGGCCAAAGGGGTGACTTTCCCATGACTCAAATCAAGGTATCCTCATTCTAAGTACAGGATTCTTAAATAATGTTACACTGTACATGTTGGGAAACCATCATGTCCCAGGGAAAAATTAAGCTCACTAGAGTAAATTTACAACAGACTTGCCCGAAAAGTACCTCCTCCTTCTTCCCCCAACCCTCTAAGACCTAAGTACTCTGGGAGAAAAGAAAACAAGGAGGGATTAGATTAAAAGTGGGGAAGAGCTGGTTGAGGCTGGGGTTTGGAGAGCTTACCATTAGTGGGCTCAGTGGGAGAAGAACTGGTGCTGGTAAGTGATAATAAATGTCTCTGCTGGGTCCTTAACTGAGAGAAGTTGTCTGCGGTTCCCCCTTTAATTTATTTGTTCTGTAAACATCTAAGGAAACCTGTAAAAAAGGAGACTAAGAAGTGGCGGAGATGATTGCAAACCAATAAAAGAAAGGTTTTCAGGGGATATTATGCCATCTGTTTATAGTCAAATCCCATCCAGCTGTGAGGCTGTTAGTTAGGGAAGGAAGAAATGACCAGGTTAGTCCTTTGTTTGACATACAGCTGTCCCCTCAAAAGCCTCAGAAGCAGGTCAAGGTGGCTCTGAAGCCATGTTCTGTCCTTGCCTTGATTCAGGGCTGTGTAATAGAAAAAAAAAAACATGAAACTTGGCTGGGCTTGAGAGGACTTCAGTTCATCCAAATGCCAGCTCCGCTGTTTACTACCTTGGCTGAGGCACTGTATCCTCATCTGTGTAATGGGGATCTTTGCATTATTCACCTTACAGAGTGGTTGAAGGTGGGAATACTTTGGAGATTTTAAATTACTCTAAAGATGGAAATTAATTTTGGAAGGGAAAAAAAGGTACCTATGTGAAATAGTGGATAGAGGGCTAGAATTGAGATCAGCAAAACCTGAGATCAAATCCTGCCTCACAGAGTTACTAGTTATGTGGCTCTGGGCAAATCACTTAACATCTATCTACCTCAGTTTCCTTATCTGTAAAATGGGGCCAGTAAGAACACTTACCTTCCAGGGTAACTTTTTGCTCTTTATCAGTTTACAGAAGTCTTTCCATTTCCATCTGAAATTGTCCAGTTCATCTTTTCATATGGACCAGTAATATTCATATTCAATAGCATTCAGTTGGTTTAGCTCTTCTCCAACAGGACTGTCCCTTAATTTCCAATTTTTAGCTACTGTGAAAAGAGTTGTTATAAATATTTTTGTATTTAAAGACCCATTTCTTCCTTCCTTGGTTTCTTTGGGGTATAGGCCTGTAGGGATATAGTCTGGTCAATGGGTATGTTTGATAACTCTCTAGGCATATTTCCACATTGCTTTCTAGAATGACTGAACCCTGTCATAGCTATACCAGTAGTGCACTAGTAAATCTTAGCATTTTACAGATGAGGAAACTGAGGCTCCGAGAGACTGATCTGCCCAAGGCCACACTGGTGATAAATGGCAGAGCTGGGAGTGAAACCCAGATCTGTTGATTTCAAATGCAGTACTGTTTCTGTTCCCCTGCAGTACCTCCACAGCTCACATGCAATTTGGGAAAAATAGGACTGAATTTGGAGTCAGATGACCTAGGTTTAAAACCCAGGTTTTCTACTACATGGTAAGGTCCTTGAGGGGTAGGGACTTGATTTTATTCATCTTTGTATCTCTAGAACCTAGCATAAGGCCTTTACCTTTTAGGTGCCTAGCAAGTGTGGGTTGAATGGAAATGGAATAAAATAGTAGCTTATATTACCTTGGGTCCATCCTGCTCCCTTCTGTGGGCCTCTGCTTCCTTCTTTGTAAAATGAGAGTGTTGTAGGGGTTGTGAACCTGGGGTATGGGGAGCCCTAATTAAGTATAAATCTGAATTAATGTAATTATATACCATTTAATTATTAATAAAATTATAATACTAATTAATGTAATTATATACTAAAATATTATATATTTGTCGTGTACCCCTTGGGTCCCTAGAGTCTGGAGAACATTATGTATGTATGCATGTATGTGCATGTGTATATACGTATATAGATATATGTATATGCATGTGTGTATATGTATATATATATGTGTATATAGATCTATGTATGTATATATACACATTAGATACATATGCACACACACATATATATATTTATATGCACTTATATTTGTATATGCATATATTTGGACATGGACCCTTTGGAAAATCTAGTAAAGCCTATGACCCCCTTCTCAGAATAATATTTTTAAATACATAGGATTATAAAAAATCATGTTGAAATAATTATATATAATATATGTCATGTAGAAATAAATATTGATGCATTGTTATGTTATATATAATATAAAAGTATAAAATTAAAATTTTGCTAAATAATATATTAATAAACTATTATATGCATGTTATATACATATGTACACATGCATATACATATATGTATATATATATATATGCTCTTTCAAAGTAATTTTTAAAAACACCTATGTATTTAAAAACATTATTCTGAGATAAGGGCCATAGATTTTTCCAGACTACCAAGGGATCCATGACAAATATATATATATATATACATATATATATAAACCTCTTGGAGTAGATGACCTCCAGGGTAATTTTCAACTCTAAATCCTATGGACCCACAGCTTCACCCTGGAGCACAGGCGACCCTGATTTCTTGAAGTTTGGGCTGACACAAATGGGTAGGTCCCAATGTCTTGGAGTCAGAGCCGTGACGGTCATATTTGTCTCTCTCCCAAGGACAAATGTAGTTGATGATAGAGAGGCACTTCCTCAGAAGACTGGCAAAAGTATGTGGATATTGTGGTGCTGGTGATGGAGAGGAGGCTTTGGTAACATGTAAACAGAATTCTCAGGGAGAATATCCTTCAGAAACTCCTTTTCAACTTTTGTCTTCCTGGGTCTCAAGGCACAATTCCTTGTTGCTGCCATGAGTTGTTTCTGTTGCGTTCAACTCTTTGTAAGACCATGGGGTTTTCTTGGCAAAGATACTAGAAGGGTTTACCATTTTCTTTTCCAACTCATTTTACAGATGAGGAAACTGAGGAAAACAGGGTGAAGTGATTTACTCAGGGTTATACAGCTAGTAAGTATCTGAGGCTGGATTTGAACTCTCATGTTCCTGACTCCATGCCTGGCTTGCTACCTACTGAACCATCTAGCTGCGAAGGAATAATTTGGAGGACCCCAAATGTAGACCTTTCTATATGCTTCACAACCTTCTGATCTGGAGTGCCTGCGTCTTGAACCCACAATCAGAACTTTTAATCTCTGAATATTAGTTAATAATATCCTCTTGCACAAACAGCTACTTATCATCCAATGAACTCATAATCGTCCCCAAACTGGCTCTCAGCCCTGCAGAAGACCTCATTATAGCCTGGCTTTTCAAATAATTCAATCTAGTTGATTTCAAGTCTAGTCTATTTCAGTGAAATAGATGTGCAATACCCAAGCATTAAATAAAAGTTATGTGTTTATAAAATTGGTAAATAATTAAAAGCAGTTGCATTGTCATCAGAGGACCTGGCTTTGAATTCTGTCTCTACTGTTAAATGTTTTGGGGATATTTGGAGTAGGTTGCTTAGCTTCCTTTTGCCACAGTTTCTTTATCTGTAAAATAAAGGGGTTGGACCTGAGCCTTCTGAGGGTTCTTCTAGCTTTATATCCATGAGTCTCTGAGTCAAACAGGCCCTGCTAAGTGAAGGCCTTGTGCTAGAGGTGGCAGGTACAGAGATGAATCAGACAAAATTCTTGTCCTCTGGTGTTCAATCTGGTAGAAATAATTAAGTTGCACATTACATAGGAGCGAGCGAGCAGAGGGCTCCGTTTTAGTTGAAGCAAGCTGGGAAGGTTTCTTGGATGAAATAGCACCTGACAGGGCTTGGGAAGAAAGGATTTCACCAGGAAGAGATAAGGGGGGAGATATTTTCCAAGCATTGGGAACAACATGCTTAAATTAACAGAAGGGAGTTAAGCTGTATAGTAAACGTATATTTTTTTTAGCAAATGCATAAAAAAACACTATCAGGAAACTTCTAATACAAGTAATACACATAGTGTATTCTGTGTGTAACATAGAATATATAAAGGAGAGTAGTGTGAGACAAAGCAGAAAGATAAGTTGGAGTCAGGTTGTGGAAGGCCTCAAATGCCAGCCTAAGTGATTTATAATACATTCCACTGGCCATGTGGAACCATTGATGTTTCACAGAAGGCAAGGCAAATGCTAACTCTTCATGTTTATGTGATGCTTTATGATTTAGAATATCATTTCCCCCAATAAACAAGGAGGGTAGACCTCATTTTTCAGATGGGGAAACTGAGGCACAGCAGTCAAGTGATTTACCAAGAGGGTCACATCGATAGAACATTTATTAATTTCTTACTGGTTGCTAAGCACTGTGCTTTCCAGCCGGTACTGATCAGTACCAGGGTCTGTGGGCTCTGAGTTTCTCTGACTCCCTTTTCTGCTTCTCTGTGATGAGGGTGGGGAGTTGGATCATGTCCTTGTCCCTACCCTGAACACAGGCAGACTGCAAGACCTCCCACCCCCCCACATTGGGGTGGCTGCCAACAGTGGCCTATTGCCTTCTCCACAATATGGTGATTGTCATCTCCCTGTCCTGCTGATGTCCTAGGAAAAGGGCTGGAGCCTCATTTTCACAAATTATCAGAATCTCCACTGGGGCCTCGGTCAAGAGCCAGAGCTTTCCGTCTGTGCAGTTTCCCGTCTCAGGTTTTGTCCTGATGATTGCAAGTTCTTGGCTTTGCTCCTTGTTGCCTTGGCAGTGGAGAGCTGAGAGACGGCCCTGAATGAAGCAGTGAAAAGTGTAGTGTTGCTGAAAACGAAATCCTATGTCACACAGAAGGGCTGTGTCTTCTCTCCTTGGGGATCATGGGGGAGGGAGGAAGAGGGGGAACTGGTTAACAGAGTTACCATCGGGAGCTGTCTCCAATGTCCTTTGCCCAGGCGTTTTTCTGTGTGTGTGTGTGTGTGTGTGTGTGTGTGTGTGTGTGTGTGTATGTGTGTGTGTATTTTATCGTTTCCAGTCATGTCCAACTCTTTGTGACCCCATTTAGGATTTTCTTGGCGAAGATTCTGGAGTGGTTTGCCTTTTTCTTCTCTAACTCATTTTACCAATGAGGAACTGAGGCAAATAGGGTTAAGTGACTTGCCCAGGGTCAGACAGCTAGTAAGTATCTGAGGCTGGACTTGAACTCAGGTCTTTCTGACTATAGGCCCAGCACTCTATCCACTGAGCTACCTAGCTGCCCCATATGCATGTGTTTGTGTGTGTGTAGATGTATGTCATATACACACTATATGTATACTATATGTATATAATATATATTCTATTCCTATCTACATACTAATCCTGTTTGTGTGTATATACAGACATATAGTTTACTATTATATTAGTATATAAACTAACATATACACTATACATTACATGTATAGTGTGTATAGTACAGTATATACTATATATGTGTCTATGTAGTATATAGCATATATATAATCTTTATATCCACATAATAATCCTATTTATATCTATATACTAACATGCTGGCATATATACTGTATATTATATATATAATATATGTATATTCTATGTATGGATTTATTGTATGTATAACAGTGTATAGAATATATAGACTCTCCATATCTACATACTTATCAGATTGTATATTTATATTACATTTATTTGTTAAATATATGTTATATACTGTATATTGAATATATGATATATACCTACAGAATATGTGTATATATCTGTCTGTCTATTCATCTCTCTCTCTCTCTATATATATATATTAACTAATTCTGTGAGAGAGATAGAGAGAGAAAGAAAGAGACAGAGAACATGGCAAAGAGATGTAGTACATATGAATCGAAAGACACCCTAGAGACTTCAAGCTCTGATGCCTCACTCAGGCCCTCTCTTTTACAGATAAGAAAACAGGCCTCTAGAGATTAAGTGACTTATTAACTGTTTCCTGGTAGTAGTGTATTAGACAAATGGTAACTTTAGAGGGGAAGGCACAGAAACAACTGGGGAGAAGGGGAAGGATAGTAGAGAGGGTCTTCTCCAAAGGGAATGATTGAGCTGCGTCTTGAAGGACTTCCAAGAAAGCTATTCTAAAAAGAGGGAGATAGTTGCTGGCATGGCAGTCCTCTTTCCTCATAACAATCCTGGAAGCAGACAGGGCCAGGCTTAGAGTGCTCATTTCACAGATCAGAAGACAGAGGCTGTGACTTGAGCTTCCCACTCTGTGGTTGTGTAGATTAAGCAGTAGAGCCTAAGGGACTTGGACTATTCTGATTTAAAATCCAGGGCTTTACCCACAATACTGTGGGTATCCTTGAGACAAAATGAAACCAGTTAATTATATTACTATTTTTTGATAATTTAAGGGGATTTTATGCAATCATATTGAGAAGTGGAAAGATACTTTCCAGCCCCAGCCAGCCACCTACTAGTCTATCTAACATAGAGCAAAACCATGATATTGGACTAAATTACCTCTTACGTTCCTTTCCACTCTAACTTTCTATACTCTGTTTTCTAAGGCTTGAACAATCTATGATCTCTCTCTCTCTCTTATGTTTCTATAAGTGAGTCTTGAGGAGAAGAGCCCTTGGCTTTACTAAGAGAAGTTGTTTTTGAGAAGTAGATATGGGGAAAGCCTATCTTCTATTACTCTAAACTGACATTTGACGAATTTCCCTGAGCCACCCTTAAAACAAGATTTAATTCTCTTTCTCATCATTGTGTGTAAAAGGTAACTGAAAGGTCACTAAAACTTGATCTAACCATGTTAGGGTCGGGAAAATAAGAGAATAAAAGGTATATTACTTGGAATTGCCACTTTTTGTGCTTTTTTCTCCTTCATTACTCCCGTGTTATAGAGGATAGAGTTCTGGTTTTTGAATCAGAGGAACTGTATTCAAATCCCAGCTGTGTGAACTTGGCCAAGTCTCATCTAGGTTAGCCCTATATGAACTGTATTCTCACTGGTTTTGAAAACTAAGTTTTGAAAACATGAGTTGCAAATGATAACTATTAAGTGTTCTAAAAATATAAGGTATTTTTATTAGGGGTAAATTTGGGCAGACGATCATAGGTTCTTAGGATACAATGAAGAAAATTATTTCAGAGAAGGAAATAGTAAATAAAAAAAATCCCCGTGGCCATCCTAGTTCATTACATGTTTATAGTCCAGCTTTTCTAGCGTTCTGTGTCTGTTGAACTGAATTGTCTTACGTGATGTTCAGAAAGTTAGCTCAGAGATACTGCCAGATCTTCTGTTATCTGTGAATAAGTGCATGGGAAAGCATTCATTAACCGTATGTGCTTAGCATGGTGATAAGTATTGGAATAAGGGTGACAATTCCTACTCTCGTGGACTCTGTTCTAATAGGGAGAAACAGTTCAACAGAAGGAAGGTTTTAGCTGCAGCTTAGATCAAAAGATCCCATGTTCCCAAGGGTATACTGTAAGGCAGATGATGTTGTATCTTCTTTAATGCCATTTCCACTGATTAAGTCCTATCCATTTCTGATATTGAACCATTTGATAGTTTCATGGACTTTGGTGGTAAGAACTTTCTTTTCTGCATTTTCAGTAGGCTTCATCTCCATTGGGGCAGGGAGGGTTGATGTTGGATGATGGCTGTGACTGGCAGATAGGATTGGAAGAATTAGTTCACTGGATCATCATAGTTATCTTGTTAATTGAGGTTTTCATTAACAGCAACAACAATTCAGATAGTATTTTAAGGTTAACATTTTGCCTCATGAGAAAACACCCCATGAGGTAGAGAACACAGTTGTTATTATTTCCATGTTATACCAGGAGAAAATGGAAGCTTAGAAAGCTGAAGTGACTGCCTATGGTCATGCAGCTAGTAAATAGAGAAGCCTATGGTTCCAAAGCCAGGATTACTGAAAGTCTTGCAAATCCAATATTTTCTTTTACAACAGGCAGTGTTATGTAGTAGAATGAATACTAGATTGGGATTTAAAAGACCTGGGTTCATATCTTAACTTTCCTATACACTATGTATATGATCTTCCAAGGTTACTTCTATCTCTGAAATGAGAAAGTTGAATGAGATAATCTCTCAGGTTCCTTCCACTTCTAAACCTGTGGTTCCATGCTGTTTGCATTCCACTCTTCTGGTAAGTGAACTTCATCGTAGCTATGTTCTGAAGCTCTTAGTAGAACCTAGATTTCTCCCTGAGAAAGGTCTGCTGATAAGGATAGAAGAATATAGAGTTCTAGTAGATTATAAGCTCCTTGAAGGGAGAGACTGCTTTGTTTTTCTTCATAACCTCCAGGGCCTTGCATAGTGTAGGTGCTTCATAAATGTTTGTTGAATTAACTGTAACAGAGACGCACTGTTCTCCAATTGGATAGAGATGTTGTTAAGTGTGCTCAGTCATGTCTGACTCTGTGATCCCGTGTGGGGTTTTCTTGGCAAAGATGCTGGAGTGCTTTGCCATTTCCTTCTTCAGCTCATTTTACAGGTGAGGAATTGGATAGAGTTCTGAATCTTGAAAGATGAATACTCATCAGGACCCGCGTAAAATGGTACAAGATCAGACCTATCCGTTTCATTTACTAGTGAGCCTTTCTCTGTGGTTCATTTATCGTCTTGGCCGATCTTTGCAAGCCTTCAAGATCTTTATAATGGCTATCCTCCATGTCACTATAATTGTTATCATTTTGTTCATAATATGTTGTTTGTGTCTCCAAGTACTACAAGAAAAGCAACAATGCTTATAATTCCTAATGCAAAACCATGCTATAAGAAGAATGATAGAAAGGATCAAGGATGTTTAGCCTGGGGAAGAGGGCATGATAGCTGTCTACAAATATTTGAGGGGCTGTCCTGTGGAACAAAGATTGGACTTGTTTTGATTGACTCCAGAGTATAAAACTAGATAGAAGAGAAATTATAGGAAGATTTCAACTATGTATGAGGAAAACCATCATTCTTCATTCTCCAGTAAATGTTTCTCAATAGCTTACTTTGTATCAGGTACCATGATAAGGACTGGGGATACAAAAAGAGACAAAAGACAGTCCCTACCCTCAAGAACCTTAACGGAGGGGAAAGCATGCAAATAAATATATACAAAGCAAGTTATGTGCACGATAAATAGGAAATAATAACAGAGGGAAGGCACCAGAATTCAGAGGAGCTAGGGAAGGCTTAATTAGATCTATCCAATTATAGAACTATCTGATTTAGGAAATTTAAGTTCTTGTCAGGAGAAATGTTCTAGCAGGGTCTTGAATGAGAGTCAAGCATCGGGGATTCAATTGAAACAATCTCTGAACTGGAGAGAATTAGACTAGAGGGTATCATGACTGCCTTGCAACTCTGTATGTGATAATCCACTTTCTAGGTGATATTGGACTCTCTTTCCATAAACTGGGGTGAGAATGGGAGTTAATATCATATATTGTTGACATTAATATTTAACCAGTTCACACATACATTATTTCAAATACATTGATGTTGAATGAATGAATATTGACTGTTCTACACAATATTTATTTCCCTTCGTCCCCACCACTTCTGTAGATAGTAGGGAAACTTTAGTATGGGATGTGTTTCCTATGCATCGAATTAGCTAGCAATTCCAGTTCCCTAAAAATTGTGATTAGAACCCAGAACCTTTCTTGCTTAACTGAGTTCTACCGCATCAACTTGTTTGTAGCACTTCACTGTATCGCCACCTGCTGGTGCAATGTAGAACATGTTGAAACATGGTAGCTTCTTGTGGGTCTGCCAACTGAATGCGTGTGTGTGTGTGTGTGTGTGTGTGTGTGTGTGTGTGTATAATTAATTTTTTTTTACTATCCTTGAAAGCATATGAAGAACTACTGCTGAATCTTTTACTCTCTCTGGGATTTCAACTCTTGCCTCTGGGAGCAAAATTCTGTTTTCTTTTGTAATATAAGGTTTTCTCCTGATTACATGAATTGTGACCCTTTCTATAGCAGGAGTTATTGTGTTAGAGTCTTTTACATGGATAGAAGAGACACCTCTTTGGAGGACATGAAAGAGTGAGTCACTCTGACATAGTGGAAAGTGCATAGGATTTGGAAGAGGACGTCTCTTATTTACCAGCTGTGTGACTATGGGCAGAGCATTTAACTTCTCTTTGGCTCAGTCTTCTTATCTGTAAAATGGGAATAATGTGGGTTGAGACACACAAAGGTCCTTTCATATACTGACATTGGGTGTTCATTTGATCCAGCCTAGGCTCCTTCTGTAGACATTTGATGTTTTAAGTTTCGTTCCGGCTCTGACACTCCGTGTTCTATGTTCTGAGGTTTTTATTCTTCTGACATTTTATGTTACATAGTGCATATTCTCTTCTAGTTTTAACATTATATACTCTAAGTCCTTCTATTCTGTGATTTAAGAACCTTTGAAAATCTCATATGCTATATATTTTTTGGCAATTAAGTGGTACAATGGGTAGAGTGTTGAAACTGAAATCTGGAGGATCTGAGTTCAAATGTAGCCTCAAACACTTAAGGAACTGTGTGACCCTGGACAAAGTCCTTTAATTTTTCTCTAGGCCTGTTTCCTCATCTGCAAACTGCCCATAATAATCCTATTTCCCAGGGTTGCTGGGACAATAAAATGAGATAATATTTGTAAAGCACTTTGCAAACTTTAAAGCTCTCTATAAATGATAGCTTTTATTTTGAAGGATGCCTGTCTTGTTCTGCCTCCACTGCCATTAGTGCCTTCTCTTTGGGATGACCTTCTGTTCTCTTTGTATAAGCTTGTATGAACCTGGTGTTTTGCATGTTGTCTCCTCCATCAGAACATGAGGTCCAGACAGGAGAGGATAGTGTGTTTTTTCCTTCTGCTAGATTCCTCAGGACTCATTACAAGGCCTGGCACAGAATAAGTGCTTAATAAAAGAGCTTTGACTAAAAATCCTTTCCAGCTGTAACATTCTATTGTGTGAAGCAAACCTTAAAATTTTAATCAGATTTAAGCAATAAGAGGATTTGTATGTTTTTTAAAGATGAATGTTTTGCTAACTATATTTAAAAAAGATATAATATAGCTGCAGGTGACAATGTGGGCTACTAAAATTCAGAGAAGTATTTGGAAGAACCATTCTATCAATGGTCCATAGGTAATCTGACCCATGACTAACGTAAAGGTACCCACAAGCAGGGGACAGGCCTAAGAGGAGGAAACTCAGGCAGAAGTTTTCATAGACAGCTGTTTTGGATGTCATAATGCTAAAATGCTAGGCCTCTGAAAAGTGGTGATTGCCCTGTCACTGGAGGTGATGATGTGGGATATCATAGAAGAGATTGATCCTTGAGGCAGGATATTAGAATAGAAGAGGGTGTCTGAGAGTCCTTTCAACCAAAGGAGTCTAGGAAAGGGTCGAACTGGTGATGGTTCATGCTTCAACCCAAGCCACACTGGAAGACTGTCTTTAAAGTGGGTCACTGTAAGGTATAAAACCAAATTCACCAGTGGACTGGGATCTCCTGACTAGTTTTGACTGATGTTTTCAATTTTCTTAGTTATTTTAATATTCCATGCACTCTTGGATTCTGCTATACTGGCCTACTCACCATTGCTCAAACATGGTACTCTATGGTATGGTACTCTATTTTCCTGTATGCCTTTACACTGGCTGTACCCCTTGCTTAGGAGCATCCTTCTTTTTACCCTCATCTTTTAGAATCTTTGGTTTTGTTTAAGACTCAGCTCAAATGTTTGCAGAAGATTTTTTCTGGTGTTCATTCACTCTGTATTACTGCCTGTGTCTTGTACCTCTTCCTATGTTGTTCCTCCCCTTCCAATTCTCCTCACCTCCCCATCAGAAAATAAGCATCTTGAGGGCAAGAACTATTCTTTCATTGATTTGAACGTCTAATGCTTAATAACATTGGATGTATAATAAGTAAGCAATAATAACAATAATAGCCAGCATTTATATAGTGCTTTAAGGTTTGCAAAGTGCTTTACCAACGTCATGTCATTTTAACATCTTGTAACATCCCTAATGTTATTATCTTCACTTTTACAGATGAGGACATGGAGGCCAAGAGAGATTAAGCGGCTTGCCTAGAGACACCCAACTAGTAAACGTTTGAGGTTGATTTGAACCCAGATCTTCCCGACTCCAGGTCATGACTTCAGCATGCCTCTACCCAAGGGTGTGCTGGGGAGAGCCAACAGCCAGTTAAAGTTTAAGTGAGAATTTGCGCCTCGGCAATCCTCAGCGCTAGGAATCAGGGCTTGATTTATTGTTTCGTTGACTGTCTAAACTTCAGAAAGTGTTAATAAACATTTAAATTAAAGCTCTCTGTGTGCATACTGGTCGATAAATGTTTATCACTTACCCACTGCCTAAATCCAGATATGCTTCTAAAAGAGGTACGATGAGAGCAATAACAGATGGACACCCCCAAGGACTGTAGTGGTGCCCACAAAGGTTGGGGGAACCACAGGCAGTTCTCCACATGTTGGTTGGGACACTTCGAAGGCTTCATGGGGAAACATGGAGAAGTGTAGGACAGGATGGGAAGGTATAGAGAAGCTGCGATCTTTTCTGTTGGAGGGAATGCTCACATGGGTGAAAGAGAGCAGTCATCCATAGATGTACTGAAATAATTAAGTGTAATGATGAATAATAATTAGTAATAAATAATAATAAATAAGTGCAATAATTAGGGCATCATCAGAGCAAAGTAGTGGGAATGGGAGGGACAATCGACACTTTACTGTATGATTCTGGCATTTCTGAAAGGATTTAGCTTTAAAGGCTTTCAATGACTGCCACACGTGGGCAGAGCCTGTCTAACTATGACAAACTGTCATAGGATCATGGATCTATTGCTGAGAAGGCTGCCAGAGGACTTCTAATCCAACACTCTCATGTTACAGATGAGAAGACTGAGGACCAGGGTGATTAAGGGACTTGCACAAGGTCACAAAGAGATAGGATCTGAATCCCAAGGCCGTGTGCCTTTAGAGGTAGAGTTTTTTCCATTATTCCTGCTACTCAGCTAATTTCTCTGTTTCTCATTTGTTTTGGTTTTCTAGACTTCCTTGACCTATTTCAGGACATTGTGCTCAACTCACTCTTTGCTCTTAGTCTCTGTCCAGTGGATCAAGTCCCTGTTTACCCTCAGAACTATAGAATATAGAATTTCGGAGTCAGAAGGACTCTTCA
The DNA here is from genome assembly GCA_023548195.1 of Bettongia penicillata ogilbyi. Lineage (NCBI taxonomy): Eukaryota > Metazoa > Chordata > Mammalia > Diprotodontia > Potoroidae > Bettongia > Bettongia penicillata. The sequence goes on along the minus strand of JAJHZJ010000177.1, from coordinate 16,600,025 downwards.
AATAGAGAATATATACTGTTAGAGATGGGCAGTGAAGTGCCTCAGTGGATAGTGCACTGGGCTGGCAACCAGGAAGACTCATCTTCCCGAGTTCAAATCTGGTCTTAGGTACTTACTGCCTATGTGACCCTGGACAAATCACTTAACCCTGTTTGCCCCAGTTTCCAAAGAAGCCCCAAATGAAGTCATGGAAAGTTGGACATGATTGGACAACAAATTGTTAGAGACAGAAGGGACTTTGAAGACCTTGAGAACAGGGGTATAGATTGTTGGAGAGCTGCATGAAAGCTCAGAGATCACCTAGCTTAAATACCAGCACTTTACAGAGGAAGAAATTGAGGCTGGGGAGGAAGTATCTAGCAGAAGATAAAATAGCAGCTAAATAGCCCAACTAAAACTTGAACCTTGGCTCCCAGGCAGGGCTGGGAAAACATGCTAACTCCTAATCTTCTGGTTCCTGTTTCTCTTTGATGAGACGATTGTTCTCTCAGATCCATCTGCTTGCTCATGAGCTTCATGTTAAAGTCCAACAATGGCTTTGCCTTCTTGGATTAATGGGCATAGAAACCTAACTCCTCTATCCCCCATAAAGAGCCCAACTCTCTTGGAATCTCATCCAGCCTGTCTGTGGATTGGGCCAAATTTAATAGCCTTTTAAAAGTCCACTTCCTTGCTTACCTGAGGCAGGTTATAATGGATCGATGACCTAGAAAATTCTGATTTTATTCCTTTCCCAAATGAACATACCACCCTGCATGGAAGAGGAAACAAATTTAAACTGGCAAAGAGAGTCATGTTAATTGTCCTGCAGAGAAATGAGAAGATCACCAGCCAGAGCAAATCATTTTCCTCTAGGACTATGGTGGATCAGAGACATTCTTGTGTAGTAGGGAGGGAGCTAGCCTTGGAACCAGGAAGATATGGGTACAAGTTCCACTCCTGACTTGTATTGACTGTGTGACAGGCAAGTTACTTAGCCTTGGTTTTCTTTTTCGTTGTTATTACTCAGTTATTTTAGTCATGTCAGACACTTCATGAGTCCATTCGGGGTTTTCTTGGCAAAGCTACTGGAGTGTTTTTGCCCTTTTCTTTTCCAGTTTATTTTACAGATGAGGAAACGGAGGCAAACGCTGATAAGTGACTTTCCCAGGGTCATATAGCTAGTAAGTGTCTGAAACCAAATTTGAACTCAGATCTTTCTGACACCAAGCCCAGCATGCTATCCACTGTACTACCTAGGTGCTAGGCAGTTATAAGTTGGAGAGAAGGTTCTGATCTGCATTGATAGAGGGAATTTCCTATGAAATCATAATTTCTATCCCTAATGTGATAGATGGGCAACGGGCTTTACTCCTCTCATGGTTCATTATATCATGTTGGGAAAGTTTCTTCCCTTCTCTGGGCTTCAGTTTCCATAACTACAAAATAAGAGAGTTGGGCTGGATGCCTTCTGTGTTCCCTTCCAACTCTCTAACTCTGCCTCATCTTCTGATTCCAAATCCAGTGTGCTTTCTGCTACCCTATGCTCCTTTCCTAGGGGCCTGTCCCCACTGGAATTTTGTTACATCTTCTGCATAGATCAATTGCTGGATGTTTTCTAGTGGGCAGTGTTAGTGTTCTTAGTTTTGGTGTTTGCACACAGGAAACTCTACCTCCCTCTTTTCTTTTCCTCATGTATCTTCCTTCCTTTCCTTTCCTTCTTTCTTCCCTGTTTTCTTTCGTTCCCTTCCTTCCCTTTCCATACTTTTCATTTCTTCCTTTCTTTTCCTCCCTTCCTGCCTTCCCCTTCCTCCTTTTCTTTCTTTTGCATACTTTGATGTACCTGTGACCTCATCAGTGTGGGTACCCCACTTCCCCATGATATGGATTATGACTCATCCATGGTCATTTATTTGCAATGATCTTTTTAGTGTTTCATTTTAAAATTGATATTTTTTCCCCTCCATCATCTCCATTTGCAAAAATATGGCTCTTCTTCCCCTACCCAGAGAAGCATCCATGGGAAAAGGATTTTAAAAAAAGGGAAAACACAGTTCAGACAAATGAACCAACACATCAGCCGAGTGTGGTGGTATATGCCTCCCAGATCTGCAAAGAAGATGGCAGTCCATTTTTTTAGCTTTCTTCTGGGGCCAACTTTCCTGTTCATTACAATTATGCAGCTTGATGTTTTATGTTTTGTTTTGTTTTTGTCCTTCTGTTGTTATGTTCATCCCCACTCAATTTCAAGGACAGAGAGTTCAAGGGTCTTGTTTTCAGTCCTGGAGAAGAAAATCACCTGGGAGAGACACTGAATTAAAAAAAAAAAGGAGAGAAGATAAAACATGAAGTGAAACCATGTCTCAGTCTCTAGTGACCCTCCCTGGATGTGGAGACCTGGTTTGCCTCTGTCTGGAGCTTGGCATGATCAAGAGTAAATTATTTATAACACAGGAGCAGCTCCATTCAGGTTCTGGAGCTTGTGCGTGGATCAAAGACTTAATAGGCCAAGGCAAGTGCTAATGTCTTTATACTAGGCACCAGGGACTCTAGCATTTCACTTAAGGCACTCCTAGAAATGCCATCGAATTATTAGGTGGCGAATTCTCATTCCTAAACCAGGAAGGACTTAATTTGCTAAAGTAGTTGTCTTCCTCAGGGAAGGGGAATAGCTGGAGGGTAATTACAAGTGACCCAACTCTGTGGAGTTGTGCAAATTGTGGGATTAGTTGAGAATGAGGTAGAGGCAACTCATTTAAAGAGGGCTGGATTCTCCCCCTCCCCCCTTCTTTTCTTCCATCAAGCACACCATAAAGCGACGGTGAGCAGCTTACATGAAAGTGGGAAGCCAGGTGGAGTTGTCGATGGAGTGCTGGGCTTGGAGTCAGGAAGGCCTGAACTCAAATCTGTCTCAGACACAACTGTGTGACCCTGGGCAAATCACTTAACTCTTGTTTGCCTCAGTTTCCTTATCTGGAAAATGAGGATGATAATAATTCCTTTCAAGGTTGTTGTATCAAATAATGGTAAAGCTCTTAGCACTGTGCCTGAAAAGTTGTTATGTAAATGTTAGCTGTTATTATTATTTTTACTGTTAATAATAATTATTATTTAAAAGTAGAACAGAGTGCTGGAGGTTACAGGGGTCTTGGAGACCATATGGACCAGAGGTAGCAAACATCTGGCCTTTGGGCTCCATACAGATTAAAATGTAATTGGGGAATATTCAACAAAATCTATAAAAACAAAATATAGATAAGGTTGAATTTTCAAACTAATCTACATGTAGCCTGCAGAAATCCATGTTTACAAATTAGCAGCCTTCATTTCCATTTGAGACTGGCACCACTGGTCTAGTTCCAGGGTCTCACTTCATTAATGAGGATATTTTAAGTGACTTACCCATGATCTCACAGGCAAACACTGGGAATACTAAGATTGGAACCCAGGTCATCTGATGACGAATCTCCCACTCCTTTTATTGGTCTTGTTTGGAATAAATTTTCCTGCTGTTTTGGTGGTCTGAGGAGAATGAAACAAGGTCTCATAGACCAAAAACTTAAATACTTCAGAAATCTGTGAATTTCTCCATACAGGCATTCCCTTCACCAAACAGCTTCTCTGTACCTTAGGAATTGATTTTACATGAATGGTCACCCTTGTACAGTTCCTAGCCTTCTCAAATATTTTTAGCCTGGTCCTTGAATGGAAGCTACATAATCTGTCTCTAGATACGGACTTGAAGAACACCCTCTTCCTCTCTACTCTTTCCCCTCCAGCTTGGTAGAATCAGTCAGAGACTTGTGCTCCCCTAGTATAGCACTGAGTAATCCAGGTTACCCCTGTCCCACAGTGAGGCATGTAAAGGTGTCTATCAGATCTAGAAACAAGGAATCTGAGTTAATGATGTGATGGAAATCAGAAAGCCTCAGTCACACCCAACTGAAGGAGAAAATCATCATGGACATAATCATAGGAACTGCCTGTCAAGGAAATGGGTTTAGATCATTTCTTTTCTTTGTTTTTCCTTCTGAAAGTGTTCCTTTCTAATTGTCTTCACTGTTAGTATTACTGACTTTCATTTTGTTATGGATTACACAGACTTGAATAAATCTCCTTCTGAAACCATCTGGCCCTAAACATCAAAGAACAGCTGTAGATACATTTTTTTCCTCTTTCTTTTAAAATGTAGTCTACACTCTTTTATATATATAAAGTTAAAGTGTGTACATACTTCATATGTACTGAAGTTAGCCCTTAGGGGATTTTCCAATTTGCTGTTTTTCTGTTGGAGGTTTGGAGTGGGTTGTGTGTGCAATTAAAGGTAAATAAAAAAAGAATAGAAAACCAGAAATCAGGACTTTTAGGTTACAACTCCCTTTGTGGCCTTGGGCAAATCAGTGTCTTCCCCAATCCCTGCCCACCCTTCTCCCCCCCCATTTCTTTGCCTCTAAAATGAGGGAATTGGATCAGATCAAGTATTCCTAGCCTTTTTATGTGTCAGTCTGGTGAAATCTTTAGACCCCTTCCCAGGATAATGTTTTTAAATAAAGAAAATAAAATATGTAGGAATGCAAAGAAAACCAATTATACTGAAATATTTGTCCAAATTTTTTTTAAGTTAATAAACCCCAAATTAAGAACTCTAGAATGAAGATCTGATGCCCAAGATCCCTCCCACTTCTAACACTTTATGTTCTACATTCCAAGATCCTAATTCCAAGAATGGTTACGGTAAGGTCCCTTTTAGTCTTAATTTTCCATGTTATGTTTTCTAAGGACTCTTCTAAACTTAGCCTATCATGATGACATATGACTCTATGTCTTGACTGGCTCTGCCATTTTGTGATCTAAGTTTTAAGGTCCTCTATAGTTGCTATATTTTATAGTCTGTGTTCCAAGGTCCCTTAAAGTTCTTATATTCTCTCCTTTAAGTTCCTTTCCAGTTCCGGGTCATTCCATGACCCTGGGGCTTATAATTTACAGGGGGCCAAATTCTTCCAGTTACACACATTTTAACTTCTACAATTTTTTTCCATCTACATTCCTTCTACTGTACATCACTGGGGTTCCATCCCTTGCACTGACATCAGGACTTTGGAGGTGGTAAATGAGGTTGTAAAAGATGTCTAATGTTCCGTGTCTACTCAATTTAAATCAGTCATTATTAATTACATACCAATCATGTGTCACTTAGTGTGCTTGACAATGAGGAGTACAAAACCAAAAATGAATCAATGTCTGCTCTCAAGAAGCTTATATTCTATTTGCCTCACAAAGACAGGGACCATTATAGATAAATGTCTATTGAGTGAAACATACCTTTTCTGTGGATATTTGTATTTTTAGTCTGAAACGTGTCTGACTCAGTTCTGTGAGTTTATTGCCCAGCTTGGAAGCTTAGTACTTTTTAATTTGCTCCAAATTTATCTTGTTAAAATTTTAAGCCTCTCCCCTCCCCAACATCAAGAAGCAGAAAAACCACTACGTAGGGAGTGAGCCAGAGAACTGTGGGTTCAGATGCAAACATTGCTACTTATTAATGTGACCTTAGGAATGAGCTATAAATTTTTTCTGGTTTGAAAGCTATACTGTGAGGGAGCAGTATGATGTAATAGTCAATGAGCAGGCTTTCATTAGAGTCTAGAAAGAGGGAGGTTCTCTGCTGTTTCCAGATCACTCTGGAGTATATATTCAGTTTTAGGTGCCATATTTTATAAGAGACTGCACTTATACTTTTCCTACAAAATTTTGTTGTTTGGTCACTTTTCAGTAATGTCTGATTCTTCATGTCCACATTTGGGGTTTTCTTGGCAAACATACTGGAGTGGTTTGCCATTTTCTCTCCAGCTCACTTTACAGATGAGGAAACTGAGGCAAGCAGGGTTAAGTGACTTGCCCAGGTTCATCCAGCTATTAAATGTCTTGAGGCCATATCTGAACTTAGGAAGATGAGTCTTCCTGACTCCAAGCCAGCATTCTATCCATTGTACTATCTATCTGTTCCCCTACAAAATCACCTCATGTATTATGTATATTTTGCATATGTACATGCTGTCCACTCACAAATTATATTTCATTCAGTATGCATTTATCTAGCAATGTGTCTGCTCTTGTAGAGTAAGAGAAAATAACTTCCTTGATGGCAAGTATGGTTTCCTTATAATTTTTCCATTCTCAGCACCGAGGGTAATGTCTGAATACACAGCAGAAACTTAACTTCATAAATTCTTGTTTGCGGATTAATTAGCATTAGTAATTTGGAGAGATTTGAATGGAAGGGGATGAGGATGTTTGGGATGCAAAAATATATTATATGGGGATCATGTGAAAGACCTGAGCTTGTGTAATTCAGAAAACAAGGACTTAGGAGGGCCCTGATAGCTGTTGACCAGTATTTAGAAGTATATAGAAAAAGAATTAGATTGGTTCTTGGCCCCAGAGGGGAGGGCAGAACTTAGGCCAAAGACCAGATAATCCAGGGAAGCACTTTCTAACAGGCATTCATTGCCCCAGCTGGAATGACATGTTTGCAGGGGGTTGTGAATTCCCTATCCCTGGATGTCTTTAGACAGAGCAGGGTATTTATCCAGACAAGTATAGAAGGAATTCTTTTAAAATATGTGTGTATACCCACATATGTATGTATATGTGTGTGCATATACTTACACATATACAAACATAAATTTGTATATATATATAGATGTGAATATATATACATATATATGTAATATAAATACATCCACATATAGAAGGTGGTTTGAACTAGTTAGACAGTCAGTTGCCAAATCTCCGTCTCTGCCTCCACATCTGGCACAATGACCCTCTTCTTTCAGTTCCACAGCTCTCACTTCAGTTTCAGCTCTCATCTTCTCTAGCTTAATCTTTGCACCAGCCCCCCAAATGATCTTTCTGCTTCTTCAAGACTCTCATCATTTGAATCCATTCTATACTCTGCTGTCAAAATAATTTTCCCTAAGCACAGATCTGACCGTGTGATTTCCCTGCTCACCCAACTCCAGTGGCTTCTTCTTAATTGTAGGATAAAGCAAACTCATTTTAGTTTTTAACGGCTTCTGCAAACTGGCTGAAGTCTATCTTTAGAGTCTCATTAGACAGTATTCTTTTGTGACCCAACCAAACTGGCCTTTTCTCTGTTTTCCACCTATGACTTCTATCTCTATGCCTTTGGCGTCTCGAATACCTGGAATGTATTTTCTCCTTTCCTTATAGGGTCCCTCTTTTCCTTTAAGACGCAGCTCCAGCACATCTTCTGAATGAAATCTACGTTTTGGCCCTATTGGACTATAACCCTCATTGTGATAGGGACCTATTGTGTTCTTCAATATCCAGCTGTTGCCTCTCTGATGTTCCTCCCAGCTCTGAGTTTCTCTGATTTTAGCAAGTCCAGACTTATGTACCTGGATTTGGTGAACAAATTACGTTTCCAAACTTTTTACCCCTGTATGATTATTAAAAGAGTTGTCTGGGGCTCTAAAAGCTTAAGTGAGTTACTTGGAGCCGCACAGGCAGTGTGTGTCAGATATAATTATGATTGTTCAGTCATAGGGTTTTCTTGGTGGAGATATTGGAGTGCTTTGCCATCTTTTTCTCCAGGTCATTTTACAAATGAGAAAACCGAAGCAGAGTTAAGTGACTTGCCCAGGGTCAAACAGCTTAATAAGTGTTGAAATGTGTGAGATGGAGGCCTTGAATTCAGGTCTTTATGACTAAATAGTCATAAAGTTTACCCACTATGCCAGATTGCCCTCTAAATGCTAAGTTGAATTAGCAGAGTTTATTAGCTAGCTCCCTATACCAATGAAATCACAGTCCATTAAAAATGACGACTAAGCTTGCTAGCATCTGGAAAAAGCTCTTGGAAAAAGGAGCTCCCTTCTAACTTCTGGGACATCTCCCAAGAGCCAGCTGTTCTAAAACAAGGTTGAGTGTCTTTGACCTTGCTGTCATGGTTTGTGCTGGGTTCTAACACAGGAGTAGAGCTAGTTCTGAAATCACCACCAAGGACATCAAAAGACCAATGGTTTTATGAAGCAAGTTCATTAAGGAGATCCATTAGACTAGAAGACTCTCTGATTCTTTATATATTAAAGTTTCTTGAAAAAAATGCTAAAACTTAAACAAAAAACCCACTCCCAAATCCTGCCTTCAATTTTGCTTAGTGCCTGGAGGATAAGCTGTAGACATGCATCAGCAACCCTGTAGCTAGATCAATGTTCTGTATACTGATTACTTCTTTGGCCTCTAGGTACCAGGTATAGAAGAGTAACAGGACACTTGATACCAAGCAATTGTTTTTCCCACCTCATTGGCTTCTGGACTCTCATTAGCAGCTTGGTGTTAACATGAGATTCTCTTTCCTTTCTCCTTCTGAACAGCTTTGACATCTGCAAGCCATGTTTGACTTCATCTCTGCTGCCAAAGCTATAAAGGGAGATTACCCAGCACTCTCAGGCAGAAGCCAGTTCATCTGAACACAGGATGAGGTTGTACTATTGCTATTCAGAGGGGGTTGCAGAAACTGCTGGCATTTGCAACCCTAGGCTTGATCAATTTACCCAGAGAGCCATGTAATTTTTTTGAATCATTAGAAGGGAGATGTGGGAGACATAAGAATTCATTTAAATACTTCAGCAAACATTTGCTAAGTATATGTGGTGTTGGAGACAGGAGAATAACAAGCTGCATTTGAACCTCTGTTATTTACCAGCAGTGTGCCTTTGGACTCTGTGCCTCTGTTTCCCTTTCTATAAAACGAAGGCGTTGATCTGGAGAACAGTTTTCAAGGGGTTCATTTCCATAGGCTTGCTGCAAAATCTTGCTCTTTCCAAACCTGTTTAAAACTTCATCAATTATTAACCACCTTCTTTGACTTCTACTTTAAATTCAACTCCTTTTGAGTTCGCAGTTTTTTTTTTTTAAAGCCAAAGAAAACAAAGTTTATTAAGGATTCGCCTAATTGGGTTGCCTCTTAAGGAGCCTAAGTATTTGTAAAGCTGGTATTCACAAGTGGGCCAGATAGAATCACAGCTAGACAGAGTCTGAGCTGGATTGAATCTGAGCCTGAGTTTGCGTTTATAACAGCTTTTGAACCCTCAGAATCCAAAAAAATACCCAAAAGACAGTTCCATTCATGCTCTTCCCACTTGGCTTCAGAAAGAGCCCGTGGTAGCCCAGTTCATGTAGGTGCAAAATCTCCTCCTCCTCCCCTGTGGGTCCTGGAGAAATAAAGAAGGAAGATGGCAAGCGGGTACAAGAAAGGAAAGAGAGGTGGGGGAATCCCAAGACACTAGTAATAGGGCATTGGGCCCCACTGACCTGGACCCCCTCTTCTATCTTGGTCTTACCTACAGTTCAGTTTACCTCAAGTCCTCATGGAAGGATGCTATGCTGTGAACAATAAAAATTTAAAAAATGTTTGAGAACCATTGACCACGACATTAAAGTGAAAAAGACTGGGTGTTTTGTGGCCTGCAAGCTGGATATGAATCAAGAATGTACAATAGATAAAAACAGACTCCCCTCTTGCTATCTTACTCTACATTAAGAGAAACAGTTTTCTGAGTTGGAATGAGGAAGGGGATTGGGGCCAGGGTTGGGGTGTGTGGAGAGAAGGGGAGGGTTGATGGGAAGGAATTGTTTTTCTATACCCTGCTCAGGTCAGGTCCATAACTGGAATATTGTGTTCAGTTCTGGGTGCCATAGGAGACACAGCATGGCATCATCAATAGGACTCTGGATTCAGAGTCAGGGAAATCTGAGTTCACATTCTGATTCAGGTTGTGGTTTGTCCTTCATTCTCAAAGAAGACCATGATATCAGGGAGATGATGACATGACTTGCACTTGACTTTGTTTTGAGTGAGGGAGGGCTGTGCAAGGTCACCAGCCTCACTTTCTCCTTCAGAGCCATCTGGATCCACTGGCCAGATATTCATCAGGATGACTGGAGATGACCCAAGAAGCAATGGGAAGGCTAAGGTCTTTCTAAATTCTCACTTTGAGTGAGGGGACACTCATTTGGTGAATAAGCCTAAATCAAGGGATGATCCCTTTCATAAATAAATAAAAATAAATCAAACTGGGAGGAGAAGACCCTCAGGGTTGCTGGCCAGAAGAGAAACAGTTATCATTTACATTCACTCTGAGTCAGAAGGACCCCAAAATAACCATTAAGTGGTGCTTGGGCAGAGGGACCTATTATTGCCCAATCAATGAGATCCGGAGTGAACTGGGTTCAAAGCTTGGTGTTTGAGAAAGAAGTCTAGTCAGTAAACTCCGAGTAAACCAAAGTTTGGCTGGTGACCTTGCACAGCCCCCCTCCCTCAAATCAAAGTCAATTGAAAGTCATGTCATCATCTCCCTGATGCTGTCCTCTTCGAGAACCAGGGACAAACCACAATCTGTGAGTGGTCCAAGTTGCTTGAATGGGGACTCAGCTGGCCAGTTCCAGCTGGACAATTCTGCACCTACCCTTCCCACCTTTCCCCTTCCCTCCCCTCCCCTCTTTTCTTCTCCTCTCCCCTTACCTGAAGTTATTCTGTCCAAAGGAAGGTCAATTTTGATGGCTGCTTCAGGTAATAATTAATTCTATGACTTGGGGCAGCTAGGTGGTGCAGCAGATAGAGCACCAGTGCAGGAGTCAGGAGGACCTGAGTTCAAATCTCACCTCAGACACTTGACACTCACTAGCTGTGTGACCTTGGGCAAGTCACTTAACCCCAATTGCCTCATCCTGGGTCATCTCCAGTCATCAGTGACCAGATGGTCACTGAATTCAGATGACTCCAGAGGAGAAGTGAGACTGGTGACCTGCACAGCCCTCCCTCACTGAAAACACAATCAAGTGCAAGTCATGTCATCTTTGATTGCATGGTCTTCTTCGGTAATGAAGGACGAACACACACAATTCTGTGGCTCATGGAAAGTTACTTAAATCTCTCTGTACCTCAGTTTCCTCATCTGTAAAATGAGATATTTGAACACGATATCCTTTAACGACCCTTCTAACTATCAGTTTTAAATCCTGTGCTCTTAGGAAGGGTGTGATTAAGTGGGAGTTATATCTAATGAGAGTAAACAGGATGAAAAGAAGACTGGATGTTATTTCATGTTGAACATGAAGAATATAATAGATTTAGGGATGGAAAAGACTTTAAGTCCATAAATTCTTCATTTTACTGGTGAGGAAACTGAGGCTCAGTAATTGATTTGTCCAGGATCATACAGCCAATAAGTGTCCATGGCAGGATTTCAATTTGAAACATGATGGCTTTTCTCTAATAATTTGAGGAAAATCCTATGGTAGGAATTTAAGATTTATTCTGCTTGTCCCCGGAGGGCAGAACCAGAAACAATGACTGGAAGCTTCAGAGAATCAGATTGGCTCTGGGTGAGGAGATACTCCTTAATTTCGAGAGAATCCAAAGTGGAGCTGACTCCTAGGAGAGGTTGTGGCTTTCTCTACACTGAAGGTCTTAAAATAGGTCATAGGACCATTTACTTGTTGTTGATGGTGTAGAAGGGCCTCCTGGTCAGGTAAAGAAAGGTTGTACTTGAAAGCCTTTAAGATACTTTCTGACCTTGCAGTTGGGGGATTTTGTTATGGTAGCCCAGTTTCCCCAGAACATCCTATGTGCAAAGAGGAATAGAGTGAACAAAGTCTGGAAAGATGAGCTGGAACCTGATTATGCAGGACCTTGAATGCCAGGCTTAGAAGTTTTTATTTTATCCTAAAGGCAATAGGAAGCTACCAGAAATTATTGAACAGAGGATTCGCATGGTCAGACCTATGCATGAGGAAGATTATTTTGGCAGTTTTTTGAAGTGTTTGGAGAGGATAGAAATTTAATTGGGTCTGAAGTAGCTGAGGGGTTTTGGAATGGAATATTGACTTGGGGAAATAAGATAACGGTCTTTGAATGTGTGCTAGGTTGTCATGTGAAGAGAAAAGTAGACTTCTTTTGCATAGTTTAGTGGAAAGAATATTGTACTAGTAGGCAAGAAACCTGGATTTTGTTCTCTATGTCTTCCTTCTGCCACCCTTGGCAGGTCCTTGGGCTTCTGTGGGGTTCATCTGCAAAGTGAGGATGCTTTATCTGCCTGAAAGCAAGGGGCTAGATCAGGTTATTTCATTAAGATCCTTCTAGCCCCAAGATCTGTAGGATGATTCCACTTAACTCTCAGAGGGCACAACTAATACTAGTGATAAGAATAGAGAGTAGAATCCAGCTCAACACAGGGAGGAATTTCCTAATAACTATAGCTATTCAACAATGGAACAAGTTGTTGTTCTTGGTCCTTTGTTTCCGAAGAGGACTGATGACATCATGAAGTGATGTCTTGACTTCCTTCTGAACTGTATTTAAGTGAGGCAGAGCATCCCAAAGTCCTCAGCCTCACTTTTTCTTCCTGAGTCATCATTACCTTAAGAGGTAGAGCATATATGTGAATATGCACAGACTGGATGACCATTAGTCATGGTTGTTGTAAAGTGGGGAGCTGGACAAGGTGAACTCTGAGTTTTATTCCAACTTTAACATTCCATGTTTCTAGGATCCTTTCCAAGCTATGTGCTCCAGATGTCCTCTATGGGCCAGCCAAATGCTGAAAAGTAGGCAGGGGATTCAGTATACTGTCCCATTTGGCCTTGTCCCTGGCAGGACTCACTCACACCTGTGTCAGCTGATATACTCCCCTTGGCTCCCCCATGACTTCATTAATTTACAGCGTGGTAGATACCTAGACTTACTAGAAAATGGCAAGTTGAGGCGATCTCCCAGGAACATTACTTAGTCTGAAAAAGACCTAAATCTAGGCTGGTTTGGGGGACTATCAGGAAGGTTGTTGGAACAGGCAAAAAGTCAAGTGATCATTGAGTCACTTTTACCATGACAGCCACAAAAAGAAACGTGGTAAATACCATGGGTCCAGGCCATGGCAGAATTTCCTAAAACTTTCAGAGTAAAAAATGACTTAGCATTATGCAACTCTTTCTGGATCACATTTCCCTTTATTCCATATGATGTGGTTAACACCTTGGGTTTATTTTTCTCTCCAGATCTTTCACAGAGTCATTGTAGTTGGAATATGAATATTTTGCAGAGAGATATAAATGAATGAATGTCAGACTTGGAGTCAAGAGGGAATTGGACACTGGTTGTGTTACTCTTGGTACCCAAGGCTTCTGGCTTCTTAGAACCTCATTTTCTTCATTGGTAAAAAAGGGGAAATAACACCAATATACTCCGTGTCAATAATTTTTTATGAGAAATCCTAAAGTTATGATCAGCCCTAAAGTGCTGGGAAAAGTTATAGTTACAAGCTATATTACTTAACCCAATCCTGTTTGGAGAATACCATTGTCAAAGATGGAAAGTGTAGGAATAAGTGTGAGTGGTGGGGCCATCTTCACACATAAGAATGGCCCAGAAACCAAACAATTCTGAGCTTGTAACCAGGAAAAAGAGTCACAGTTCTATTTTCTGCTGTAATTGACTTGTGACATCCTTGAAGACCCATCTTCTATCCACAGATTTGTCCCACTCCTCCTCACTGAGGACTTTGGAAATTTTGAAACAGTTTGAGACCAACTTAGAGAGTGTTATCTATCTAAAGTATTTCTTTGATTTTACTCAGCTCAAACCTTTAATGGGTCTTCTATTGACAACCAAACTTTTGATCTTAGTATGCAAGACTCTCTATGCATTGCTTCTGTCTTTCTTTGCAGCATTATCTCAAATGATTCTCCTTTGTCTACTCTACCTTCCAACCAAATGATTATACTCTTAGCTATTCTCATCTTGTCCTTTCCCCTTCATGCATTTACTTACACCATCCGTTCAAATCTTTCCTTTTTTTTTCAAGGTCCTACTGAGGGGTTACATCTTCCATGAAGCTTTTCCTGAGACTCTTGTGCCCAGTTAAACATTAACATCTCTTTTTAAAATTTCTTACAGCCTTTTGCTTAGACATCTGCTTTGTACTTATGTTCTATCACATATATTTTTATGTACATGCCATATCAGGGGCATAGGTGTTAGCTTTGATCTTTAGAGATGCAACATTTAGGACAGGGGTTCTCGGACATGGCAGGTACTGAATAAATCATAATATCATAGCATTTAGAGGCAGAAGATATAGTAGAGGCTCTGTGAGATTTGGTGACAACATTAAATCTGATGCTTGAATCCAGCTTCTGTTTCAGATTAGTTTGGCGACCTTGACGAAATCACCTCCCCTTTCTGGGTCTCAGTTTTCTCATCCGTAATATGACAGAGATGGGCTAGCTGACTGCCAAAGTTTCTCTCAGTTCTTAATTGAAGGATCATCTATTTGCAGGCTTCCTCAGAGAAAACTTCTTTCTAGTCCAGTTCCAGAGGAAATTTTCCATCTTCTGCACATCCCCAGAGCTACCAGCGAATATATTGGTATTCTCGAATCTACTCTCTTGCTTCAGGGATTCAACCCAATTTCTCCTCTCATGTGCAATTGTCTGACCTCAATTGTTCTCCATTATGAAAGGATTCTAGACATCAAGAGACATAGTGGCATAATTTTCAGCGTCCCCTTCATATAGGGTCACCCTTCAGGTCCACTAAAAACAAGGATTTTCTGCTAAATGTTTAACAACTGGCTCTCTGAAACAAAAAATATATAATCACAGCCCAATTTTTGGTTCAATCTGTATTACTATTATTTAGTTCAGCTTCTTCCTAAGTTTAGATAATCAACAAAAGGATAAATCAAGTTCTGACTTGTAGTGTTTACTAATTTCTGAAGTATAAATGCTCACAAGGAAAATTTAACAATTGGCTCTCCTAAGCAGGTAAAAACTGATTCCAGCATAGACTTCCATGGAAACCTCCACCTTTAGCTGTAGCAATGGCAGCTGGAGATCATAGGATCACAGGATTTAAATCTAATATGGGCCTTAGAGATCAGAATTTTACAGATAAAGAAACTGGGGCTTAGAGGAAGGGATGAGATATGTTCATGGTCATACAAGTGAGTCAAGCAAGGACAGAGGCTTTGTGCCTTCAACTACAGTTAAAGCAACTTCCAGAATCTCCCTCCAAGATAATCAAGTCGAAGATCCGTCAAACCATGCTCTGTGATTCTGAGCCATCCGCAGAATCCCTGGAAGAATATCAGTGTTTAAAAATAACAAAAACGGGAGCAGACTCCAAGTGAAAGTGGACTTGGAGGAATACATCTAACATCCAGTGGCATCTCATCCAGGAGAAAGAACAGGAAGTGAGAAAAGATTGATGGAGCATGATCCACAAGCACAGAGCTAAGAGTGGTAGGGGAGAGTCAGAAGGGAGGGAAATTTCAGTCTGAATGTAAGGGAAGATTTCAATCCAATTTAACAAACATCTAGTGTTCATCTTCTATGTCCAGAGCACCAAGACAGGCTGTAGAGAAGATAACAGAATTGAGATCTAAGAAATGGTTCCTGTGCTCATGGAGCATATAGCTTTTTTTTTTTAGAGACAAGAATCCTTTATTTTTGTGCAGAACAGGACAAGGCATAACTTTGGGACCAGGGTGGCATGAGCTTCTGCACGAATGTGGCAACTGCCAATGGAGAGAGGGCTATTTCACGGAGGAATTAGAGCATGGCATTCCCAGATGGAGCATATAGTTTGATTAGGAGGATGAGACATCAGTTCAGATAACCTAATGTGGTGATAAGTCCATTTGACAAGTCAAAAATGAAGTCTATTATTGACAGGAAATAACAGGTAGTTTCTTGGGGGAGACGGTGTTTGAACTGACCTTGGAAGAGTCAAGAGAGGAGGAAGCATAATTCAGGCATAGGAAACAGAGGTGAGAAATTATAGGAACTATTTTGGAGGAAAAATAATTCAGTCTTGCCAGAGTCTGAAGCGTATGGAAGTATCAAGAAAAAGTGTATAAGGATTTCTAGGCCAATCTTTACCTAAGCAGGATTTTCTTCCACAATCAATGGATGAAATGATTACATGCTTTCCTTTTAAAGACCTCTAGTGATTAGAAACTCACTATCCTCTGGAGGTAGTCCATTCTACTCTTGGAGATCTCTAATTGTCAGGAAGTTGTTTACCTATACTGGATCCAAATCTCCTTCTCTGAGGGTCATTAGACCTTCAAAAATATTCAGGCATGCATTGTCTGAACCCATCTTATTTAGACTGATGATACTCCTTTTCCAATTTACCAATAAAACTGTCTTTCTTTACTCAATGCAGCCTCATAATCACAATTCATCAACTAGGTTTAGTTCAATTTAATTCAATAACCATTTATTAAGTACATATTGTGTATGAAAGTCCTGTGCTAAGGACACAAAGACAAATGAAACTGTCCACAGGGAGCTCCCAATAATTCCATGATAAGTTCTGTGGGGGCAGTCACTAAAACCAGTCCTTCCTCAGCAGCTCAGGATTTTATGTGTGTCGAAAAATAGACACTTGTACCAGGTTGGTCAGCCATGATGGAGATAGTGGGCTTATTTGTTTAGAGTTTTTTTTCCCTTAGGAACTATTTAATTTGGAACTCAGTTTGTAGACTGATGGGGAAATGTTAATTGAAAGCTGAAGTCTACATTATTAGATTAAGAAAATACAAAGATAAACTTGAAGTAGGTATAAATAGAAACGTAACTGCATTGAAAAAAGAGAGACAATTTTATTGGTAAATTGGGAAAAGAATGACATCAGTCTAAGTAAGATAGGCTCAGATGATACATGCCTTGAATATTTTTGAAGGTCCATTAACTGGTTTGGGCTGATTCTTCAGCTTCCCAAAAGTTTGACATGATTAAAAGTCTCAGTTATGATTTGTATGATATGATTTAGAATCTTATTTTTAAGAGTAGTAGAAGCATAAAATATTAGATGTAGAACTAGAAGAAACCTCAGAACACAAAATATCAAATGTTGGAACCATAAGGGACCCTTGAACAGAGAGCAGACTTATCAGAGCTGAAAGGGTCTTTATATGCAGAACAGAAAATCAGTTCTAAGGGATCTAGAAACACAACCTGTCAAAGACAGAAACTTTCAGGGCCCTGAGAATGTGGAGAATAGAATGTCAGAGGTAAAAGAGGCTTTATACCTAGAACATAGAAAATCAGGACTGGAAGGGATCTTGGAGATCGCCCATTCCAACTTGCTCATTTTCTAAATAAGGGAATGGAATTACCTAAAGAAATTTAGTGAGATAGTGACAGAGGTAAATCTTTTACTTTTTTTGGACACCAGTTGTTTAATTTGATTTTCTTTTTTAAATGATCAGGTGTTTATCTTCTGCCTCCTCATAATTAAACAACAAAAGAAAAAAAAACCCCAGGAACAAATATGCATAGTTAAACAAATCAAATTCTCTCATAGGCCATGATAAAGAATAGATGTCTCATTCTACATCTTGAGTCCGGGGCCTCTCTGTCAGGAGATGGGCTGGATGCTTCATTCTTAGACCTAAAATCCCATCTGTACATCTGTACAATTAGCCTAGTGTATCTTCTAGACCAGGGATGAGGAACCTGTGGCCCTGAGGTCACATGTGCCCCTCTAGGTCCTCAAGTGCAACCCTTTGATTGAATCCAAACTTTACAAAACAAATCCTCTTAATTAAAGGATCTGTTCTGGAAAACTTGCATTCAGTCAAAAGGCTGTACCTGAGGACCTAAAAGACCACATATAACCTTGAGTCTGTAGGTTTCCTTACCCCTGCCCTAGACCTTACTGGTAAATAGGTTGTCATAAGCTGGAACCAATTTATTTATTTATTTTTTTGGTTTCTGAGAAGATCAAAAGAAGGCATTCTTTGGAAGTAGCTCCAGTCACTGTCATCCCTTGATCCAGAATGGATGGCAGCTGTGGGTACAGGCAGATCTCCTGTCATGGCCCCCAGCAAGTTAAACTAGCTACTTCAGCTGGTTTCTGACAAGGCCATAGAAGCTGCCCCCATGTTGCGTGGCCGTACCAGCTGTATGTGTCTCTGAGAATGGAGCATGGTTCACTTAGATCCAATTTTATTTTTATTCTTTGATATGTGCTTAATAACCATTTCCAAACATCTCCACAGTTGGAGAGAGGGATACTGCTGAGAACAGGTGCAGCTCACTTGAAACGAGACTAGAAAGGCTGTAACGAGATCATAAGCTGAAAAATGGGAGAGAGTTATATCTCCAGGGCAGGGCCCAATCACTTGATTAGAGTGTAATTTGGGCATTAAATGTGGCCATCATATCCTGTTGAGGGCACATTTCTCCCTGGTTCACTGTAGCTATTGCTGCCATAGATGGAGGATGACAGTTGGAATTTTTTTTTAATGTTGAAAGTCTGACAATTCTTTAAGACCTAGCTCAAATACTTCCTCCTCCAGGAAGCACCTCCATATTTCTCCACTCAGAAAAGCCATTTTTCTATGAAGAATTTTGTATTATTTTCTTTTATTATAATAATTTTATGGAAACTTTTTGTTTTCACAAACATTTACAATTCAAAAATTCCATTTACAAATGCCCCGAAATTTCCTAGCACTCCCACCCCTCCTTTCCTTCCCCAGAGATACATCCCTATACTGGGGGCCACCTTCAGTTGTGTTGATCTATATCTGGCCACTGGACCCACATGACTCCAGAGGAGAAAGTGAGGCTAATGAGTTTGTACAGCCCTACCTCACTTAAATCCAATTCACTTGTGAGTCATGGCAGCACCTTCCTGATGTCGTGGTCCTCTTTAAGAACAGAGAACAAACAATAGTATCCCTATACTACCATTCTGAAAGTCCTTTGTTTAGTCACTAGTGTTCTGTTTTTTTTTTAAACTTGGAGGTAGACGTCTGGGGTCCAAGTTTCAATTCCACCATTTATTAGTCGTGTAACCTTGGTCATGTTGCCTTACCTCGAGGCTCAAGTTTCCATATCTGGGAAAGGCGTATAATAATGACTGTGATGCCCTCCAAACAGGTGGAGATGAAGGGCTCTGTAAATATAAGGCATCATAAACTGTGTTGTTGTGATTGGTGTATACGTACCTTATCTTCTTTTGTCTGCTTTTGGGGTCTCCCTCTTGCCCCCACCTCATCTTAGCAAAATTCTTTGAACCTTTTATTTTTTGGTCCAGACCTATGATTTCCTTGGTATGTAGAGAAAGTAATGTGTTTATTAAGTACACACTGTGTGCCAGACTCTTCATTAAGCACTTTACAAATATTTCATTTGTTCGTTATAACAACCTTGTGAAGGCAAGTATTATTAGGATCAGTATGTAATAGCTTCCTCTAGGGTTATTGGAAGAATCACATTAAATAAAGTGTGGAGAGTGCTCCATGAACTTCAGAGCACCTTGGGGGAGTCAATTTCTGGTCTTGTCTATGAAGGGTTTAGGAAAGGACCAGGAACTGGAATAATGTGGGATGAGAAGGCGTGGCTGGATGGTGACCTGCCCTGAGAGAAGGTAGGCTGCATGGAGGAGATCCTGGATCTCCCCTCTCCTCTCACCTTCCTCCCCCACTTCCACCACCTACTGAGGTGAGCAGCTTGAGAAGGATGATGCCCTACAGCATATCTGAATCTCCATCGTCACTAAGCGTCATACATGCAGACTTATTAACGTTTGTTGAATTTGAATTTTACAACTAAACTTTGTTAATCTCACTCCTCACCTTAAATGAAACTTTTTTGTCTTTCAGTTAATCTTCTTTTGTAGTTTATCCTCTCTTTCATTCAAGGCCTCCATAAATGCTGCTTCCTCAATAAAGTCTTTCTTCTCTGCCCTTCATCTCATCTCTCTTTTATGTTTCCTAGAACTCAAGTCATATGGACCCCTCTTATATATGAGAGTCATGTTCTCGTTGCAGTATGATATAGGACAAAGAATAATAGCTCTAGAACAGATGGTCTGGGTTCAAATCCCTTCTTGGACCTTTAACCTCCCTGGACCTCAGTTTTCTTGAAAAGAGGAGGTTGAACCAAGTGATCTTTGAGGTCCATTCCATTTCTAAATATTTGTTTCTATGATCCAGTTGTGTAGATATTTTATTCTTCCTAGTAGAGAAACAGTGTGTTTCATGGTAAAGAATGTTGAGTTCCCTCTGAAAGTAGTGAGTTCCCTGTCACTCCAGATGTTCAGACAGAAGCTAGGTGACTGATCTGAGATAGGATTAGAGCGGATTCGTGATATGGATAGAGATTTGGACTAGCTGACTTCAAAAGGCCTTTCTAACTCTGAAATTCTATTTAGATGGGAAGTAAGGAATTCAGTCAACGAACCATCTGATTGATTTGTAAAATCAAACCACTGGTTTTATTCACTTTTCCGTCACATCCCTCAGATTTACCAGATGTTGTTTTGTGAAGATACAGACAAAAAGGTTAAATTCTTCAACTTAGTCATTTTTGGAAAGAAATCACTCTTTGAAGGGTCCTGGCATTGTGCAAAGTGAGAAACTGAGGCCTAGAATAAGTTAGTTAATTTAGGCAAGAATTTTTTCCAGAGGCTCTAGGAGGTAAGCCAGGATTGAATAGAAATGTTGGAAAGGGATTGACAACGATGCATAAGTATTCCCCCCAGCCCCCAAATGAATTATGGAGTAAAACAAAGCCATCCCTGTGTACTGTGAGGAAGGACAGAATTGGAGGTCAGAGATGGAATTTCAGCAGATTCCAATCATTTCTCTTCTTTGCTTTGGTTCTTCCTGAGCCAAGTCTTCCTTTGACCCACCAACACTATCCCCTTTTTCTGCTTGTTGAAGTCTTTCATTTCCTTTGGAGTCCAGCTCGGGGGCCTCCTTCTCCATGAAACCTTCCTTGATCTCTTCCACTCTACAAAAAAATCTTCTAGCATATATGTGAGTATAGTAGATAGTCTACTGAACTGGAGCCAGGAGACCTACTGAGTCCAAGAATTGCCACTAACTCACTCTGTGATCTGGGTCACTTAACCACTTTGGGTCTATGTTCCTCTTCAGTAAAACTTGGAAAGCTATTGGACTCTGAAGTCCCTTCTGGTCACAACAGTCCAGGAGATGTGTAGCCTTGAGTCTGCCATGGCACTTTGTACCTCTCCTATGCATTCCTAACATTCAAATTTATATCTTGGCCATTCATGTCCATATATTTTGTTTTTCACACAAAAACTTAGTCCTTAAGGTCAGGTACTCAGTCTCACTCATCATTTAAATCTAACATTCTGTTACTCTAAGATTTTCTCATTCTGTTGTTCTAAAATCTAATGCTTATAATATTTTATTAGGCCAAGAGCCCCTGGCCTATGATTCCATTAGTTAAAGATCTTGTGCTTTTTGTAGTAGAGTACTATTCTTTAAAAAAGAATCCTAGGTCCTTTGATTCTAAGATGCATGATTCTCCTTTTCTTTTGAAATGCTTATTTATTTTAATTTTTATTAATTTATTTGTTTTCAGTTTTCAACAATCACTTCCATAAGTTTTAAATTTTCTCTTCTTCCTGTCCCCCTCCCTCCCCAAAATGGCATGCAATCTTATATGGTTCTACACATATATATTCATATTAAACACATTTTCACATTAGTCATTTTGCTCAGAAGAATTGAAATGAATGGAAGAAACCATGAGAAAATTCAATACAAAACAAAACGTAACACAAGAGAAAACCATCTGGTTCATTCTGTGTTCTGACTCCATAGTTCTTTCTCTGGATGTGGATGGCATTTTGAATCATGAGTCCTTTGAGAATAGTTTAAGTCCTTGCATTGCTGTGAAGGACTCAGTCTATCAGAAACAATCCTTGCACACTGTGGTTGTTACTGTTGAGTGGAATAGGTTTAGTGAAGACTTCTCAGATTGTAATTCTTCTCCCAGGGGTGAGGTAAGACCAAGAGGCTCAAGGTTACAATATTTTTAGAGTGGAATAATTCCATATAAGGATATAAAACTGCATAGTACATTAGGGTCTCAGTGATTGGATGAAACTTACATAATTCTTCGATGTCTTCATTTCAAAAGGGATTGGCTAGATTTCGTGTCTAGATTGTAAGATCATATTCTCAGCTAATGAGGATAATGAGAAAATAAAAGGAATGTTTATTAAAGATGGCTGGTGTGGGAGTGGGACCAAGAAGTTCCTGAAGAGGGGTCCCAGGGGCTAGAAATGAGGGCTGTCTCGGTAAACAGAGGCACATGAGTGGAGCCACCTCCCCCAGCAGGAGGCTCCTGAGTCCTGCCCAGCATGGGGCTAAATCATGGGAACTGGGCATTGACAAAATACAGGGAAATGTAGGCAATCCGGCCTGTGGACCAACACACACTAAGTAGGGCTGCTTTGTTGAAGGATGGGTGAAAGGCGATCAGCTGGGCCCAGGCGCCTGGTTCCCCCTGTACAATGCCACAGGGAAGTAGTTCAAACACAGGGCTGTTCCGAGTCCAGAACAGTAGAATGACGGGCTTGCCATGCCGGACCCGGGGATTTCCTTTCATGAGCACAGCCAGACGTTCTCCGCTAGGGTCCCAGACTATGGAATGAGCTTCTCCCCCTAGCCTTTCCTCCCCGTTGGGTGTCTGTATGGTGGTCTCGGACAGATCTGCCACGATGGTAGCTGTCTTGGCGCCTCCAACCTGCCATTTTCCCTCCCTACTGTGCTCTGGGAAGGTCAAGGAGTAAATTAGAGGCTCTCCTAGGACTGTGAACAACAGGCGGTTCCCATCTGGGCTCCAGCAGCCAGTCTGACAACGTCCTGACAGGGTAGGCCACCTCTCGCAGGTCCACATTTGAGCTTCCCAAACCCGGAAGACAGCAAAAGGTGTGGTGGCCAAGACTTTGCTGCCATCAGGGGACCAAAGCAGATAGGTGACATCACCCCCCCCGGAACCAGGGAAGGGGAGGGAGGGACTTGCGTTAGAGTCCATATATATATCATTGTTTCTCCTTTGTCTTCGGCTTTTCCTGGTAGAGGAATTGCCCGATTCTCGAGAATCTAATAAATAAACTTTCTGTCATCACTTTGAGAGGCCTCTGTGTAATTAATTTAAGTAGGGATCTGATCCATCCCACACACTGTGTATCATGTTCTCCTGGTTCTGCTCACTTCACTCAACATCAGTTCATATGTCTTACCAGGTTTTTCTGAAGTCTGCCTGTTCTTCATTTCTTATAGCACAATGGTATTCCATTACATTCATATACATTCATATACTGTTCAGTCATTCCCCAATTGATGGGCATTCCCTTAATTTCCAGTTTGTGGCCACCACAAAGAGAGCTGCTATATTTTTGTAGATGTGTGTCCTTTTCCCATGAACTGTTCTTTTCTTTTACTTTTTTTCTCTCCTAAAATTCTGGGATCCTAAGATACTGTGACTTTAATATTCCATGACTTTTAACTGTGCTATCCTACTGGCCAGATAAATTTTGAAGATGAAGGGGTGAGGGGAAGAAATGTCAGTAGTTTAACACTAATCTACTTGTGTTTTAAGTTTAAATTCACTGAGTGTATCTTGTACCTACCTAAGTTAACTGTTACTTGGTTTGGAATTTGTATGACCCTTTAAAAATTAATGCCCACAGAATTCTGTCAATATATTAAATGCTGCAGTCAGACTGAGAAATTCTATGGGTGGTACATATTTTTATTTTCCCTTTACAAATAGAAAATTGTACCCCAGAGAGGTTAACTAGTTCACCCTAGGTCACACAGCACATCTGAGGCACCACCAGGGATTGAATATAAAGGTGTTTTGACTCCTAATCTAGTTCCCTAGCAACCCATAACTCTCAGGGATTGACTTCTCTTTTTATGTACCTGGAAAATGCCAAAAATCTTCCTTCCTGCCAATCTAAAAATAGCATTAGAGAGAGACAAAGTCAGACTGTGTACTTGACACTTTGTTCTGGTCAGAATCCAGAGTTAGTGTCCAGAGAAGCAGGTTCTATTTTCAGTCTCATCCTGACTTCATGTCACTAACAAGGAAATGATGCTGATAATAGCTCTCTCTCTCTCTCTCTCTCTCTCTCTCTCTCTCTCTCTCTCTCTCTCTCTCTTTCTCTCTCTCTCTCTCTCCCTCCTTTCCTCCCTCCCTCCTTCTCTCCTTCCTTCTTTCAATCTCTTCTTCCCTCTGTCTTTCTTTCTCCCTCCTCCCTTCTGTCTCTCTCCCTCTCCCTACCCCTCTGTCTCTCTCTCTGTCTCTTGTCTGTCCTTCACTGTCTCTTTCCCTTTATCTTTCTGTCTGTATCTCTTTAAGCACTTTGGAATATGTGAGGGAGCCGAGCTTTCTGCTGTTCAATATTTTGAATTTGGTTCCTTCAGAACCCAATTTTCAATGAGGCTTCAGCTCTGGAAACTCTTGAAACCCTTCTGTCATAGAATCATGGGTGTCAGAACTTGGGAGGGACCTTGTAAAAGAAAACCCAGAATGGCAGAACTGGGTGGAGCCTTGGAACATAGAGCATATACTATCAGAGATGGAAAGAACCTCGGAATCTAACGTTTCAGAGCCAGAAGGGACCTTAAAATGATTTGCAAACTTTAAAACACTATAGGAATATGAGTTACTATTATTATTGAACATAAACTTTTGAAGCTTAGAACACAGTACTTAGAGATCCGAAATAATGCCTGTTATTTCCATAGAGTTTTGTGGCTAAAAAGCATTTTACCATCTGTGGTCTCATTGCCTCTTCTCAGTCATCCTATCAGTTAGTGCTTTCTCTGCCTCCACAAAATTACCATTTTTAACCCCTATATATTCTGTATTGAATTATCTGTGTATATGCTGATCGTTCCAACCCTACTACCCCGGAATAGAATGTAATAAGCTCCTTGTGGGCAAGGTCTGCACAGTGCTCGGCACATAGTAGGTGTTTGTTAAGCTCTTGCTAAATTGAATTGAATTGAATGGCACAGGGATTCAGTAGAACCCATATTATGTAGTTGAGGGTAAATATTGCTTCTCCCCATTTTAGAGATGAGGAAATTGAGACTGGAAGAGGTAAGGAGATTTGCTTATGGTCAATGAGTGATGGGCACTGGTCCCCAAATTCAGGTTCTCTGATTATTAGGTAGGTTTGAAGAGGAAGGATTTTGTAGACTGGTTATGAGAAAAGAGATGAGGGGAATAGCTTTGTAAATCAGAAAAGCCATTGGATACATTTCTCAGTATAATTTTAACCACCAATTTAAGAAATAAATAAGATGTAGGCAGAATTTATTGAAATGGGAATTTGGTACTCCCTGCAGATCAGTGTTTAATATTAATCAACGCTGGGTTAAGTATTTTTTTTAGAGATGCAGAATTGGCTATGGATGTATAGATAGAATCTACCTTTACTAATTACATTGATGAAATTGATGACTTGTGTAAATTACAGCAGTTAGAGTTTTCTTCTTTCCCATGGGGAAATGGCTTTTTTCTGCAGACTGGAGAACCTTGAGGTTCTAAGTCTAGACTATTTGTTTCCCCTGAGGTCTCTGGCAGCCTTGTTGTTTCTAAGTGGGCTTTTTCCATAGCAAAGGTGGCGTCTTAGACTTTATGGACAAAGTTTTCTGCTATTTCCTGCCCCTTATCAGGTAAACTTAGAGTCATCTTAAAAGAATAAAGGAATTTATCAGCACAGTCAACCTGCTGTCCAAAAGCACTTAAAAATAATTTTAAGAAATCATGCTATGGCTGTTATTTAATGGCCAAAGAGTACAATAGGATAATAGCATCAGCATCAACAAAATGCATTTATTAAGCACCTTCTATGTGCCATGCACTGTGCTAAATAGGGAGTATAAACATAAGCAGAATGAGAGGTGATCCCTGCCCTCAAGGAGCTTAAATTCTAGTAAGGGAAGATAATACATAAAAGGAAGTAAAAAGGACAAATGGAGGAGATGGGAAAAAGAAGAGGACAGGGCATAGGTATCATACAGAAAGTCTAGAGTTAGGAATATTGTGTTCATCCTTCGTTGCCAAACAAGACCATGCCATCGGAGAAGTGATGACATGACTCACACTTGACTTTGTTTTGAGTGAGGGAGGGCTGTGCAGGTCACCAGCCTCACTTCTCCTCCAGAGCCATCTGAATCCAGTGACCAGATATTCATCAGGATGACTGGAGATGACCCAGAATGCACTGGGAGACCTTGGGCCCTTTAGGCTAAGGTCTTTGCAGGTACTCACTGAGGGTGAGGTAATACTCATTCACTGAATAGGCCTGTTTAAGAAGTAGCCAGGGCATGGCCCCTTTAATGAGGCCTAGAATAGGAAAGACATAAGATTGAGAGGGAAACAGCAATAGTTACTATGATAATCACTCTAAAGCCAGGAGGGTCCAGAATAGCCTTTAGGCAGCGGCCCATTGGTGTCCCAGCTGCAGAGTGCACTCCTCAAGTGCAAGAGTCAGGAATATAGCCTTGAGAGGAAGGAAGATATATTGGTGTGGGCATCCTCCTTAAAATGGAGGTTCTGGGCAGAACCAACCAATCAGAGGAGACAGACTGCCAGGGTGGAGGGTACTTCCAATGTGAAGAGCTCGTATATTGAGGGCCAGACGTTGTAGTGAAGAAACGAGTGTAGAACTGGCAATCCAAAATCCTGGGTTTCAGGGTTTGATCTGAGCTTGAGCAAATGCTGTTGACAAGCTGTGTGATATTTGCCTGGAATGGACCACAAGGAATACTTTGAAGGAGCGATATAGTGTAGACAGTCAGAGCTAAAAAAAGACCCAAGAAAAGAGAATTATAGAATATCAAAGCTATATGGGTCTATAGACAGAGCTGGAAAGAACCTTAAAATAATAATAATTTACATTTACACAGTGCTTTTAGGGTTGTAAAGTTGTTTCCCCTCTTAGCAATCCTTAAACGCAATCACTATCATTGTCATACCCATTTTAGAGATGAGGAAGCTAAAGTTATTAGACGCTTTGGAGTCAGGAGTCCTGACTCCAAATTAGAAGTCTTTCTTATTGTTGTACCAGTTGGAAAAAGGGACTTAGATTATAAAATATAAGATATGAGATAAAACATAAATATATAATCTATAAAACATAAGATACAAGATATGAGAGCTGGAGGAATATTTTGAGATTTCCAGGCTTCATTTTATAGATGAGGAAAACCATGCTTAGGAGTCTCTTGCAGAAGATCATTGTTATTCAGTTGTTTCAATCGTGTCTAACTCTCTGTGACCCTATTTGGGGTTTTCTTGGCAAAATTACTAGAGTGGTTTGCCATTTCCTTCTCCAGGTCATTTTACAGACAAAGAAACCAAGGTAAGCAGGGTTAAGTGACTTGTCCAGGGTCACATAGCTCAAAGTATTTGAACTCATGTTAATTTTAGAACCCCAATGACAGCCAAGATTTCCTTACTTCTAGGACGGCAAAGCTTTCTACTCATAGTTGGAAGTAGAGACTTATTCTTCACAAAGTTCCTATTTTTTTTTAAATTTCTTTGTTTAAAGAACTTTTCAGAGATTCTGTGATAAACCAAACTGGCTCTTGGAAAAGATGGTTCACCTTAGAGCCTGGCATGTTGAATTTGGGTTTGGGAAGAACTAAATTTTAATGCCAGCTCTGGAATTAATTAGCTCTGTGACCATGGGCAGGTCAATTAACATCTCCAAGTCTGGATTGCTTATCTGTAAAATGGGAAGAAAATAACATTATCACTTACCTCTCAAACTTGATAGTTTTCATGCCACTTTTCCTTGCCTTGGGAATTGTTGAATGTTTATTCCCCATTCCTCAGTGACTCAAGTGCATTTGTGAGTCTGGAATGATATGTAACTGATGTAAAAGCATCCAATGACTTGAAAAGCAAAGACTTTCACCCCAAAATGCCAAGGGCATTTTTCTAAGGCACAGTTTGGACCATGTCACCAATCTTTTCAATTAACTCCAGTGTTTCCCTGTTACCTCCAGGATCAAATAGAAAATCCTCTGTTTGACTTTCAAAGCTCATCATCACCTGCCTCCTTCCTGCCTTTCATTGTCTTCTTGAACTTCACACCTCTCTATACACTCCATGATCTTGGGACATGGGCCACCTTGTAATTACTCATATACAACATTCCATCTCCTCATGCCAGGCATTTTACAGTCTGTCCCCTTTGCCAGGAATATTCCCCCTCTGCCTTTTAGCTCCCCTGGCTTTTCTTAAGACTTAACTCGGAGCCCAAGTTCTGTAGGAGGTCTTTCCTGTAGAAAGACAGCCAGCCAGCATAGAATATAGAGAATTGGACCCAGAGTCGGGAAGATCTGAGTTTGAATCCAGCCTTAGATAGTTATTAGGTGTATGACCCTGGACAAATCACTTAATATCCCTCCCTGCCTCCTTCCCTCCCTTCCTTCTTTCTTTCCTTCTTTCCTTGTTTCTTTCCTTCCTTTCAACACAAAACTATTAAAGTTTTCCTTTCCATAGTTTATCCCATCTATTCTGCATACATCTTCTGTATTGTTATTCATTGTCTTCCCTCTTAGAGTGTGGAACTGTTTGAAGTCAATAACTTTTGTTCTTTGTGATTCCAGCAAACCCAACACTTTTTGCAGTGCTTGCCCTATCATAAATGCTTAATAATTGTTTGTTGACTCACTGATTTCACATAAAGGTCAGGAGTAATTATCATCTCATTATCATCTTTTTATGAGGTTTAATTTCAATGGTCTGAGGATAAGTCACTATCTTGTTGTTTTTTTAATTAATTAATTGATTGATTTTTAGTTTTCAACAGACACTTCCACAACATGTTGAGTTGAAAATTTTCTCCCCATCTCTCCCCTCTGCCTACCCCAAGCAAGTGTGCATTCTGAGTACCCCTTCCCCCAATCTGCTCTCTTTTCTATCACACTCCACTTTCTCTTATCTTCATCCCCTCTATTTTCTTGTAGGGCAAGATAGATTTCTATACCCCATTGCCCATATGTCTTATTTCCAAGTTGCATGTAAAAATAATTTTTAACATTTGTTTTTAAAACTTTGAGTTCTAATTTCTTTCCCTTTCTCCCTCCCTACCCACCCCCACTGAGAAAGCAATCAATTCAATATAGGTTATACATTTGTAGTCATGCAAAACACTTCCATAACAGTCATGTTGGGAAAGACTAACTATATTTCCTTCCATCCTATCCTGCCCCCCATTTATTCTTTTCTCTCTTTTGACCCTATCCCTGCTCAAAAGTGTTTACTTCTAATTACCCCCTCCTTTCACTTGCCCTTCTTTCTATCATCACCCCATCCCCCACTTTTCTGTGGTGTAAGATAGATTTTCATGTCAAATTGAGTGCACATGTTATTCTCTCCTTAAGCCAAATCTGATGAGAACAAGTTTCATTCTTTCCCTCTGACATCCCTCTTCTTCACTTCCATTGAAAAAGCTTTTTCTTGCCTCTTTTATGTGAGAGGTAATTCACCCTATTCCATTTCTCCCTTCTCCTTCTCCCAATATATTCCACTCTCACCCTTTAATTTTTATTCTTTTATATATCATCCCTTCTTATGCAATTCACTCTGAGCCCTCTGTCTATACATAAAATCTCCCCAACTACCCTAATACGGAGAAAAGTCTCAAGAGTTACAAATATTATCTTTCCATGTAGAAATGTAAACAGTTCAACTTTAGTAAGTCCCTTATGATTTCTCTTTCTTGTTTACCTTTTCATGCTTCTCTTGATTCTTGTATTTGAAAATCAGATTTTTTTATTCAGCTCTGGTCTTTTCATCAAGAATGCTTCAAAGTCCTCCATTTCATTGAATGACCATTTGTTCCCCTGAAGTATTATACTCAGTTTTGCTGGGTATCTTGTTACTTTTTATATTTAATGTTCTGGAGGCATTAATTGTTGACTAATTAACAAGTAGATAAATTCCTTTTTGTAACTGAATAAAACCCTAACCCTAAATGTGCTCATTAACAGTAGGATCACTGAAAATTTCTTTTGGTCAACTTTAGTAGCAGATAGTTATGGGGATAAGTACCTCATTCTGTTTGTATATGGCTCTGATTTTTTTCCTGTTAGATCTATACATTTTGAAAGTTTTTCATTCCTTATAATTTGGAGATTATCAACATTCAGTATGGTAACATCTATTGAAAGAATGTTCTTAAAATTCTATGGATTAGTGTTATGTTTGGATTCATGTGTTCAATAATTTGGTTAATAATAATGCTTTGTAATGCAATTTGGTTCTAAAAGATATCTGGGTGATTGTATTTGTAGTATAGGGATTTTTAGTCTTAATTTATAAAAGATAAGGAGTATCTGGTATGTTTTTCACCAGCTGATCTTGTCTTTTTAGAAAGGTGGTAGATATTAATTTTTTTTGCTACCTATAGTGAAATGTTGCACAATTTCTACCTCTACCATTTTTGCCTTAATATTCATTGATCAGTTGGTAGGCATTATAGTTTTGAGTAGAGGTGCTAGATATAGGACTGGAGAACCTATGGCCTCAAGGCCACATGTGGTCCTCTAGGTCCTCAAGTGCAGACTGAATCAAAGGGCCACACTTGAGGACCTAGAAGGCCACATGTGACCTCAGCTACAGGTTCCCCAGCCCTGTAACCAAATGCATGGACCTTCCCATCTGAATGGATATTGACATTGTAAATGCATAATTCATTCAAAGCATTTAAGAGGAAGGTTAAATAATATGCTTTCCATCAAGGTGACCTCATCAGTTAAATGTAGGTCAATGAATATTTAAGTCAACTGTGATAAGAAACACACCTATGATGGGCAGTTTGTCTTAGCTTCTTGGTATGTGAGAAAAGTCTTTTCCAGATGTTCCGGGGTGATGAAGATGAGTAGTAACATAGCTGAGGGAAAAGAGTACGAGAGAATCATTTGGATGGCTTCTGTTTGAGTACCAATCTTGCCACTGGCCAGCAGTGTGAAAATGAGCATGTTTACACTGAACCTCAGTGATCTAACTTATAAAATGATAGTAATAACACTTGTTCTACTTACTACTTAAGGTTAGGATGGCAGAATATACGTGAAAGTT
Organism: Bettongia penicillata ogilbyi; assembly: GCA_023548195.1. Taxonomy (NCBI): domain Eukaryota; kingdom Metazoa; phylum Chordata; class Mammalia; order Diprotodontia; family Potoroidae; genus Bettongia; species Bettongia penicillata. Next base: position 16,569,071 of record JAJHZJ010000177.1, on the reverse strand, counting down.
ACTTGTAAAGTAAAATAAAATGTGGGATGTCATTATGTAATTTATGTTAGTTAAGACTACATGCTTTAGTTAAGGGTACATCATTTGGAGCTGGGAAGTGACATGATGGAACCTTGTGTGTGATGTCAAGAGTCTTATGCTGAACCAAGGAACCCATACATATCCTGACTTCAACACTGAGTAGCTTTGTGACTCTGGGTAAGTCTCTCCACTTTGATGAACCTTGGTTTCCATATCTATAAACTGGAGATGATAGTATTTGTATTACTGACCTCATAAAAATAATGCTAGGAAAACTCTTATAACAACATTGCAAAACTTAACACCTTAGCACTTGAATGGATCTGTGATCTCATTAATGTGATATTCCTTCTGTCACTGGAGGCTATAACTCACCCATGCCTTCACATCCTATCTGAATTTTGTCATATCCAATAAATCCATAAAGTGCTACATAAAAGTAACTTGTTATTCTGATGGTGTTTTTAATGCTCATATTGCTTCCACTGGTAGAGATTGATAACTCTAAGAGAGATAGCAGTTCTCTATGGCCAAGAATGGGGTCTTTAGATGAGCTGGTTGACTCAATAAAGAAGTATTATTGAACTTTTATAGTTTAATATTTTATTTTTTCTCCAATTACATGTAAAAACAATTTTAACATTCTTCTTTTTAAAATTTGAGTTCCAAATTTTCTCCTCCACTCCATCACTGAGAAGGCAAGCAATTTGACATAGGTTATGCATGTGTATCCATACAAAACATATTTCCATGGAAGTCATGCTGTGAAAGAAAATACAGACAACACTCCCCAACCCCCTCAAATAAAGAAAGTAAAGGAAAAATATACTTCAATCTTCATTCAGACTCTACCAATTCTTTCTCTGGAGATGAACAGCACCTTCCATTATAAGTCCTTCAGAACTGTTTGGGTCATTCATTGTATTATTGGCAGTAGTTAAGTTCACAGTTGATCTTCATACAATATCACTGTTACTATGTACAGTGTTTTCTTGGTTCTGCTCATTACACTTTCATTTTGCATCAGTTCATATAAGCTTTTCCAGGTTTTTTGAAGAGCACCTACTCATCACAAGGAGGATTATTTAAGCAATTACTATGTGCCAGATACCATGTTAAGCACTAAGGACAGAAATAAAGCTAAATGATGGTTTTTGCTTTCTAGGGGAAGATGACATGTAAACAGTTATATACAGGATAAATTGGAGATAGCCATCAGAGGGAAGACATTGGCATCAAGGAAGACTGAAAAAGATTTCTTTTAAGTGGTACTTTGAGACTCAAAGCAAGTCAGGGAAGCTAAGAAATGGGATGAGGAGGAAGAGAGTTTCAGACATAGGGGTCATAGAGATGGAATTCTGGGTGATAAAAACAGCAAATCAGCCAGTGTTCCTGTATCACTGAGTATATGGAGGGGAGTGAGGGGTAACAAGGCTGGAAAGTTAGGAAGTTGCTGCCTTATGAAGGGCTTTAGAAGGCAGAGGACTTTATATTTGATCTTGGAGGTATAGGGAACCATTGGAATTTGCTGGATTGTTGAGTGACGTGATCAGAACAATGTTGTAGGAAAATCAGTTTGACGGCTGAGTGGAGGGTGACCTATGATGGGGAGAAATGTGAGACAGGGAGAACATTTAGAAGATTGTTGCAATAGTCTAGGTATGAATGGCTCTTGATGGTAATGATGTCAGAGGAGACAAAGGGCCATATATGGAGGCTGTTAGGAAATTAGAAATAATAGAACTTGGTAGCCAATTGGATCCATGGGGGAGGTGAGAAAGGAGTGAGAAAATGAGGATGACATCTAAGTTGTTAACCTGGATGATTGGGAAGATGATGGTACCCTGACAGTAATGGGGAAATTAGGAGGATTTGGAGGACAAAGATAGTAAGATCTGTTTTGAACTTGGTGAGCTTAAGATGTTTTATGGAAGTTTGAGATACCCAATGGAGAGATGGAGATGCAAGACTGGAGATCAGGAGAATGGTTAGGGCTAGTCAAGTAAATATGGTGGTAATCATCTATATCCAGATAATTGCAGCCATGGGAGATGATGAGATCATCAAACGAAATAATACGGAGGGAGAAGAGAAGAAAGGCTGATCACACATATACAGTCTATTACTGAGCCAATGTTGAAAGCCTTTCTAGCTTTATAGGGTGTGTTGTGGAAGCTATAGACTTAGGGTACTCAAGGTTATTTCCACATAACAAAGAGCATCAGAAGACCATAATGGAGGAGCTGATGTTGTTGTTACATACGTACAGCATCCTGCACGAGAACAAAAGGACAAGATAATGGCTCCTCATGTTTTTTTAAAGTGGGCCAAGAAGTCAGAAAAGCAGACTAATATGCAGTATGAGTTTGGGAGTTAAGAGAACGGAAATTCTTAGTAATGTGACCCAAAGCACTTATCCAATTTTCCTGGGTTTTGTGGCCACAGTAATTGTTGCAAATTCATTTTGGCAATAGTGATATTCATTCTGATTCTTGTGTAATCTGCCACCGTGATTCTCTAGGATTTGGCCTTGGTGGGGGCTCACCTATCCTTACGGGAGATTTTGCCTTTTCCCTTGCATCCCAGTACTGAAATTCCTGGGAGAAACTGCCAAAAGAAAGGTATGTTTGGTTCCCATCAACGAAGGTATGCCTTGGAGCTGGCTATGATTTCTTATGCAGCTGGAATATATAACAGGTTGTCTCATCCAGAGTTCTTGTGAATAAAATGCACAGCTGCGTAAAAGCCCAACGATGCTGGTGGAAACACTGAGCGAAGCATTCGGCTTCAGGACCTGGGGTGCATCTGTAATTGTTTCTGGATTGCTTTTCCCCAAATCTGTGCCTGAGTTAAGCCACCTGTATTTTAGGCAGACGGCATGGATCCAGGCATTCTCATAGGCTCTGTAATTATGCAAATAGCAACAAGTATTTAAGTGCTGACTACGTGCAGAATCTTCTCATCAGTGCCAAGGAAACAAGATGAAAAAGGACAAAGTCTCTGCCCAAAAGGACTCTATAATCTTGTGGGGGGAGAAGGATATAATATATACATATATACCTATGAAACAAGATAGGAAGCAGTAGGGACACAAATCCAAAGTAGCTGAGGAAGGTTTGAAGAGAAGCAGTGTACTTTCAGTTGAGGAAATCTGGGAAGTCTTCCTGGAAAAGATGGCATCTGATCTGGGTCTTAGAAGAAGAGAAGGATCCCAAGAGACAAGAAAGAGAGGAGAAGGCACAATTAATCCCTTCCATATCAAGGGTGCTTCTGCAATCTGGAAAATTCATGTAAAATTTTTTAGACTTCCCTTCCTACCAGGGAAGAAGTCTGAATTATTGTGGTATTAAAAGATAAAATATGCTGCTATTATACAATACTATACATACATTTTATGCATTTCCAAGTCTCTAAACTTTTTCTGTGCCATCTGTGGCTTCTGCAAAACTTTCCTGAAATTCCCATTTAATTTCTTATGCTGGCCCATGATATATTGAAACCATGATCTGCAATGTCACGATGTAGAAGGGATAACTGTATTTCAAAAATGAAGGATAACTTGCATCAATATGAAGAGATGGGAGATGGAGAATCTGCTGATATGGGGAGAAAATAGGATGCCTAAGAGTTTGGTGTGTTATTCAGGACCACCCAATGAATATAACTGGGAGCAGACTATTGAGCCTTGGGTGCTTGGGATTGCATTCACATCTTTTGTTTCTTGCTTATAATCTTATTGCCCAGTGATGTCCAACCTTCAATGTCCAGCCTCCTCCATGACAAAGTCTTTTCCTGATTCTCTCCCCTACTCCTCAGACATGATGTGCTAATGTTTTCTCAGGAGTGTTGTAGTATATGGAGTCAGGACACTTGAGTTTGGATCCCAACTCCAATATTTACTAGCTATATAAGGTTAGGAAAGTCATCACCATTCTGAGGTTCAGTTTCTTCATCTATAAAATTAGCACTACCTATCTTGAAGGGTAATTGTTAGGTCACTTATTAAAACTATAGAAAATGATTTATTATAATAACAATTAAAATTTCTTTTACTTTTATATGCTTACTCATATTGTTAAAATTGTATATTATATATTTAAAATTGTATTTATAATTGTATTTGGGTATTTATTTTTAAAATTGTATTTATCTTTGTCTCTGCCTTACAATAGTCTAGAATGGTGCTATGTATCACATATATTTGTGTGTATATGTATGTCATATAGTTGGATCTTCTTCATTGCCTAAGCAGAAGACCTTGAACATTGTAGATGAGCTGAATAAATGAATGAGTGAATATCACAATTTGCTGCTGTGTGGGTGGTAGCTATAGAACTGGCCAAAAGGAGCAGAGGAAATTCTAAGCTCTGCTTCTCTTATTTCAATGCACGTATCCACAGCAATTAAAAATCATAAGAATTATCTAGAAAAAAAATTAGATGCAAAATTTAGTATGTATAATTTCTCTCTTCACATGTTTCTGAGTGCATGGTAGATTTCCATAAAAATTCATTATTAAAGAAAAAAATCCTTTTAAGGGTAGAAGGAAGATTTTATCATAAAATATCTTTTTCTTGGTCACGCAGCAAGTGAAGAGTACAGCCATGCATGTGATTCAGGTGTCCTAAGTCATTCTGTATGGAAAGCAGATTTAGGGACTCCAGATAGCTACATAGGATAAGCAGGGGTGCTGGGTTCATTGTTTCATCATCCAAGACCCACGCTATTTGAGACTTAATGCCCAGGTCTTTGGATATCCCATACTGGTTTCTCATGGTGCTCTGGAGACATGTCCCCTGCTTAACTATTGTTTTATTAGACTCTAATACTTAACTGTAATTTTTCTCTCTACTGAAATTATAATATTATTAGGTAAGAAGCCCGTAGTCAATTGAATGGGCTGAGGAAGATCTTAATTTAGAAAGGCCAAGGCCAAGGTCATCCACTGCATCCTGAGCCATCACCAGTCATTTCATTTCACCTTTTGACTTGTCACCAGACTCCGATGGCTCTGGAGGAGAGAGTGAAGCTCTGCTTCACTTAAATACAATTCATGTGTAAGTCAAGACATCACCTTCATGATGCCACTGATCTTCTTTGACACCAAAAGATGAACAATCAGAAAAATTCAGTGTCAAAGGTATTTCCTTGTATTTCACCAAAGAATATATCCAGGGGGTCACAGAACTTTTAGTGTAATTTTATGGTTAATAGTTTAAAACTTCAAGCTTTATAGTTTAAAACTATTCTAAGAATTTGGGGACATCCTGGACAGAATATTCCAGCCTCCTTGGATATCACTCTCCATCTGGCATTCTGTGATTCGGACTCGTTGTCCTCTCTGGTACTCAGCCGTGGCACTCAATCTTCTATCGCTTTGTCTTTGTATTAGCTTGTCTCACTTTCATGGAAGATAATCTTTTTTTTAGACTTACAGTCTCTCTTTCTTTAAGACACAGCTCAGGCATCATCTTCTATATGAAGCCTTTCCTGATACCCCTAACAGTTAGTATTCTCCCTCTCAAACAACCTTGTACAAGATCCCAATATGTGCAAATAATGAATGTCCTGTGTAATCAAATTCTCACTGTTCAAAGCATAATTATGTCAAACTGGTTTCTAGCCCAATGGAAATATGCAGTATGAACTTTAAGAACAGGATTTGTTATTGAAAAGAAGCGGGGCTTAATGATACTTTGCATATATTTCTTTTTATTTGCTTTATACGTGTGCTGCATACATTTATGTACTTTGCTTCTCGTCTCTTTCATTAGAATGTAAGCTATTTGTGAGCCAGAATTGATTCGTTCTTTTTCTTTACTTTTTCTCTGCTGTCTAACACTACTTGGAACATTGTTGGTACTCAATACAAAGTGCTTTTCTTCCAACACTGTAAGGTAGATTAATGGAAATATTAACTCCAGTGATCTAGCTAGCACCTCAAATGCTAAAAGTATGCTGTTGTAAAACAGAAATCCTACAAAGATCTAAAATTCTACATTTACCTTTTTGGCTGACCATGTTCTCATGGTACTATGGAAAGTTAATTGCCTGGAATCCTCCAATGAGATGCAGGGTTCCAGCCTTCTCCCTTGTAAAGTGAATAGTGAGAGGTGGCCTTAGGACAGAGATCATGAGATGTCCTAGCCAGAGGTAACCCTTAGATTGTAGAACTGAAGATCTTTATAACTATCTAGTACAGTTCTTCATTTTGACACATGAGGAATCTTAGATTCCTGGAGGAAAAATGATTTGTCCAAGGTCACACAACTGGTTAGCAAGGAAGCTAGTCCATTGTAGTTTAAAAGCATGCCTTACAGTGGAAAATTATGGGGAATTTTTGAGTTTTTGTTTCATTGATGAAATGTATGGGTAAGAAAGTCCAATTCTACTCTTACAAATCTATGATTAACTTCATGTAGACATCAATCTTCACTTCTTGAAGAACTGTAATTGATAAGTGTTATTACAATTTTTATTTTCTAGGAAGGGAAATTAGGTCCTTTGAGGGTTTAGTGACTTGCCTAAAGTTATACAACTAATTAATGCCAGAGCCAAGAACAGAAGTCAGGTTGTATCATTCTTCAGGTTCATTTGCTAGAACATGTTTCTTCTTAAGATGGGCAAATCTTACTATAGCTCCTCAAATGAGTTCAGGCTTGTGAAGCAGAACAGAGGCTCTGCCTCCATGTGGCTAACTCATCACATATTATTCCTTTATTGAACAATTATTTCTTAAGCATCTACTGTGTGCCAAGTCACACTAAGGGGTATGGAGGTCTAAAATTTAGATTAGAAATGGTCTGATGAAAGCACATAATTTTAGATATGTCTTCATCAAAACATAGAAATATAGAGCTGTAGGAGTCCTTGGAAACCATCTGAGTTCAACTCTCCCATTTTATAGGTGAGGAAACTGAGCCCAGAGTATTCATTGAATTACCTAAAGTCACACAACTAGTTCATGCCGGAATAAAGACCTGAAAGAGGGAATCAGGGTATAATGCAAAGAGGATTGAGAACAAATAGAACTGGATTCAAATTCTGACTCTGAGACTTATGGCCACTGTGTTCTATTTTCCCTCCCTAGGAAACAGAAATTAAAGTAATATTTATCGGTTGCAGTTGTGACATAACGATGTGTTTCACCTCTTTCAGGGCTTAACTCATATGTACAGTGAGGGTGATGACATTACCTAGTTATTATGAAGTCATAATGCTTTCAAATCACAAAATGATATATAAATATATACACACATATACATATAAATGCATATTACATACATGTAGGTACATATACTGCACATATAGTAGTGAGGCAGCTAAGTAGAACAGTAGATAGAGTGCTGACCCTGGAATCAGGATGACCTGTGTTCAAATCCAGCCTCAGACACTTAATAGCTCTGTGACCTTGGGGAAGTCATGTCACCCTATTTGCCTCAGTTTCCTTACCTGTAAAATGAGCTAGAGAGAAAAATGGAAAGCCATTCCATTGTCACCTAGTTATTTCAGACATAATGTTTTATAATTATATAAATATAAATATAAAGTGCTTTATAATTACAAAGTGATTACCAATGTATATATATACACATAGTATATATATATGGATATGTATACTAAGTATATGTATATGTATACCTACATACATATATACTAAGAGTGGTTACAAATATATATATGTATGCCAAGTAATATCCTCATTAAAAAAAATATCCATTTTCTCTTTCTCTTGGAACATACTGTTTCCCTGTTTCTGTGATACAGAGCTGGATTTATTACACTGGGGTTTGCAGTTTATCATAATATTCTTCAGAAAACACCAGTTGTAAAATAGATTGGCGCACATATCTCCATGTATCTGGTCATTATATCCCAGGAAGACTGTAGTGGAAAGAATTCTTGATTTGAATTCAGGGGAGACCTGGTTTTGAATCTCTCTCGGACAGTTTCTAGCTTGAGAACCTTTACACTGATTACTTCATTTCCCTGAGTACCAGTTTCTTTATCTATAAAGTGATAATAATAGCTATACTCTTTATCTTCCAGGAAAACATTGTATAAAATGTGAAGCCCCTTAGAAAATTAAATTATTGTTACTGTTTTTATCATTATTATTAATGATATTACTCCAGAGAGTCATTTTCTTATATCTACTTGACCTTTGACTTTTGAGATTAAAACTGCATTGTCCTAAGGCAGAGAGTTGATTTGGAGATGGAAACATCTGTCCACCAGGACTTGGGGTTGACATTCCTTGTCACATGGCATTCATATTTCATCTTTGTTGGGCTCGTTTTTAAAAGAGGAGCTTGATGAGTTGTGAAGAGTGCCAGTTCCATCCCTTTGGTCACTGCTGAGGCTAAGTCATCTGGCTGAAGGGAATTCCCATCTAGTCTCCAATGGCCTCTGCAGTCTGATCCTTCTCCCATCATTACTGCTGAGTTTCTCCATGCTATCCCCATGAATTTCAACAGGAACCATGTTAGGAAACACGAGCAGAGCTCACGATACAAGCAAATAGGAGGCAAACATATGGGCGTGAAAGGGGAATTGGTCTGAACATCAGGAACCTTTCTCCTGTAGGCCTGGAAAGTAATTATTTATATATTTGTAAAGCTGTCAAGGCAGTGGGCTGTTTTCTGGTCCCTCGTGTAATTTAAGACTATCCAGTTGTTGCTTGAGATGAAAGGTTATGGCCATCTGGAATGAATCTTTATCCATCAAGAGAAAACAAAGAGAGAGATTCCTCAGCCAGTATTTTTCCCCCTCATTTCAACTGATACCCAGTGTAGGAAATTAACCCTTATATATCTGCTTCTGAGCATCACACGTTTTTGGACTGGTAGCTGTGGGTCTCTGCAGGAAAGTTTAGAGTGACTCCTAAGTTCACGCAAAGTCAGCCTAGGTCAGCTCCTACCTCCCCAGTCTTCTTGCGCCTCACTCCACACCATATACTCTGTGATTCAGTGAATCTGAACTCTTTACTGTCCCCCATACAAGACATTCCATCTCCTTGCTCCACATTTTCCCTGGCTATCCCCCAGGCCTGGAATACTCTTCTCTCTTCATCTCTGCCTTCTGGCTTCTCTGGCTTCAAATTCCAGCTAAAATCTCATCTTCTATAAGAATTCTTTCCTGATCCCCCTTAATGATAGGGCCTTGAGTCTATTGACCATCTCCGATTTATCTTGTGTATATCTTGTTTGTAGATGGTTGTTTTCATGTGGTCTCCTCCATTAGACTCCAAAGTCCTTGACAGCAGTAACTATCTTTTGCTTTTCTTTGTATCTCCAGTATTTAGCTCAGTTCCAGGCACATAGTAGGTGCTTAATAAATGCCTATTGACTGCCTAATGAACCAAAACAATGCAATATACAAACTTTGGCCAGACAGTAGGGAGTAGTTTTATTTTGTTGGTTAAAACAAAATGAAACAAACAACTGTAGCTGATTATTAATCATAGCCTTGTTACAAGTAATGGAGAAGAGTGTTTATTAGTCACTTAGGAATCCTAAAGGAACTTAAGCTTTAGAATCTTGAGAGGTTTTATTTCTAGTACAAAACCATAATACTATAGTGGATAGAACCCTGAACTTGGAGGTGGAGTTAGAAGATTCAGGTTTGACTCTGACTTTGGGGGAAATGATCTAATGTTTTTGAAGATTTTCTCATTGGTAAATGAGTTGTCCATGAGCAAGTATTCACCAACACTTACTGTGTACTAGTCACCGTACTAAGTGCTAAGGAGCCAAAGAAAGGTAAAAACTGTTGCTGCAGTGAAGGAGTCATGTTCCGATGGTGGTGAGAGCCTGTAAACAACTAGGTAGACAGGAGATATATACAAAATGCACGAGTCTTCCTCAGTGGCAATAAGGCAAACACTTTGTATAGCAAGAAGCACTGTAGCAAGGTACATAATGTAGTTTGGAGAATTACAAGAAAATATAAGAATAATTGAGATTGCCCACAGAATCTTAAGAGTTGGTAAGGACCTAGGGGTTGTCTGCTAAACCTCTTGATCGAATTCCAAATCTTCTCTTCCCACCTCAAGCTCCCTCCCTCAGCCTTTTAACTCTTCTCCTTTTCCCCTTTCTCTACTGAGAAAACACGGGCAGCTAGGTGGTGCAGCGGATAGAGCACCAATGCAGGAATCAGGAGGACCTGAGTTCAAATGTCACCTCAGACACTTGACACTCACTAGCTGTGTGACCTTGGGCAAGTCACTTAACCCCAATTACCTCATCCTGGGTCATCTTCAGTCATCCTGATGAATATCTGGTCACTGGATTCAGATGGCTCTGGAGGAGAAGTGAGGCTGGTGACCTGCACAGCCCTCCCTCACTCAAAACAAAGTCAAGTGCAAGTCATGTCATCAGTTCTCTTATGGCATGGTCTTTTTCGGCAACGAAGGACGAATGCACTGAGGAAACAGAGGTCATCTGCCATGAGCATCTTCTGCCTTACTCCTTTACTCACCAACTGTCTGCTGTTGTCTTCTGTTCTACTCTGATAAAGCAGCAAACACCTCTTCTTGGCAAGAACAGCTCTTCTCACTCTCATCATGCCATTTTCTTCTGGAAATTGTCCCTTCTATCAGCCTCATTCCCTTCCCTTCCAATGTCCCCATATCTACTGGCTCCTTTCCCACTGCTTGCATACACACTGAGGTTTCCCAATTTTTAGAATTGAGCCTAACCAGCTCCTTCTTCAGGGCAGGTATCCTCTCTAAAAACTCTTGTCAAGTGGTTATCCTCAAACACTTTCAATGAGAAAGACATAATTTTCCTTCTAAGTAGCCTGCTCATTCTTGGAGAACTCCAATTGTTATAAAGATCTTCCCATATTGAGTTCATTTTTCTCCTTATAACTTCTACCCAGGATTCCTAGGTCTGACCTTGGGGAGCTACAAAGAATAAATCTGCCTCCTCTTCGTCTGGGCAATTCATAGGATATTTGAGGACATCTTTGAATTCAGTTATTCTTATCTTCAGGTCAAACAGCCTGTGTTCTTTTGACTTACCCTCATGTGACATGGTCAAAGGACACTTCAGCAAATGCCTTATGGAAATATAGGTACCTTGTCCACAGAGTTTCTCTTGATTAGCCGGTCTTAGTAAACCTGTCAAAAGAAAAAGAAAAAGAGGTTAGTCTGGTGTGACCCCGTGTTTAGCTTCGAAAAGAGAAGACATTATGTGAACACGGTTCCCTGTCTTCAAGTATTTAAAGGTTGCCGTGTAGAAGAGAGATCAGTCTTACTCTACTTAGCCCCAAAAGGCCAAGGAAAGCTAAGAGTAATGAGTGGAAGCTATCGGGAAGCATATTTTTTCTTAATAAATAGCGAAATTGCTTAACATTTAAGTGCTTTGTAAAAATGGTGTCTTGCCTGGGGAAATAATGAGTCCTTTTTTTATTAGAAGCTGAATGAGCTCTTGTCTTAAGTATTGTTGGCTCCTTGAATGGGAAGTTTCTACTCTCAGGTACAACTTGGACAATATGACCTTTAAAGTCCCTTCCAAATCTGAGTTTCCAGCCCTCTCACTCTGGTCACCTAACCCTGAACTCACTACACTTTTTTATATCCTTCTAGGACAAGACTCAGCACTTGAGATGGGGTTTGGCCAGGTCAGAGGACAGTAACATCTTTACTTCCTGAATTCTAGAGACTTGTAGCTTAATAACATCTCCCTTTTTTAGTTTTTTAGTGACAGTTTTAGCTCTCATTGACCTTATAGTCTACTAATGCCATACAATCTTCTTCAGGGGCAGCTAGGTGATACAGTGGATAGAACACCAGCAAGAGGACATGAATTCAAATCTCACCTCAGACACTTGACACTCACTAGCTGTGTGACCTTGGGCAAGTCACTTAACCCCAGTTGCCTCATCCTGGGTCATCTCCAGTCATCCTGATGAATATCTGGTCACTGGATTCAGATGACTCTGGAGGAGAAGTGAGGCTGGTGACCTACACAGCCCTCCTTCACTCAAAACAAAGTCAAGTTCAAGTCATATCATTATTTCTCCGATGACATGGTCTTCTTCGGCAATGAAGGACAGACACACACGTAATCTTCAAATGAAGTCTTATCTGGTCAATGTATAGTGCTTACCCCCCCCCCCCCCCATATTCATTAAGGCTTTATTATGGGTGACTCTGGGTATTTTAAAATGGTGAAAATCAGGACTGAGAACCTGGTACTTCAGTTGTATCTGAAGTCTTTTCTGAATTCTCATTATTAGAATGTGGCTATGTCTAGACCTATTGGGACATTAATTTTCCTAAACCTTGATTTTCCCCTCTTTAAGATCAGTACTGACCATTCTTCTACTACATGAGCATTTTTAGTTTTGGCAAGTAATTCTTTGGAGCTCCAGTGTGGATTAAACTTAGAAAGCCTGAGGGTCCTTGGCTGTCTTAAGGAGGTCTTAATACAACCCACTGAAAGATTTCAGAGAATCTTCCCCTAATCCCCTTGGTGTCCCAGGCTTCACTATATTCACTTGACAAAGGAGTGTTTGTGACTGCGCATATGTGGAAAGAAAGTAAGCATTCCTCCAGTATGGGAAAATTGAAAACTAGACTCGTCAAATTTTATCAGATATGACCTTAGAAATCATATATTCATAGGGTTATTGTAGAAATGCAGACAGATCTGGAAAGGACCTTAGAATAGAGCAGAATGGGCAGAAACCTTAGAAAATGAAACAAAGAATAGGAGGAAAGGTACTGATCTCTATGGATCATCTCATCTAACACTCTCAGATTCTAGATAGGGAGACTGAGCTGCTTGGAGTTTAAGTGATTTGTCTCAGTGCGTAGAGCTAAGAATAGGCCTGAGGTCTCTTGACTCTTAGGCCAACACTTTTGGCAGCTCTGTATTGTCTTTAATGCCTACAAAAACAGGATTTAGAGCTGAGAGGGATGCGCGAGAGCATATAGATATAGCCTCACTCTTTAAAGATAGGGAAACTGAGGCTTTTAGAGACTAGATTTCTTGCCCAAGATCACATAGTTATAAATATAGTACCTCTTCATTTTTTTAGATTCCTCCTAAGACACCTATGAGATTTTTAACCCTGTTTTCCCACAAATCCATAGAGAATAGTGGTTAAAATCCTCTTCTTTTCTCTTCAACACCCCTCCCTGCAAACGATCCCCTTCCCCAAGTCTTCTTTCTCAGCATAGAAACTGGCCTCATACTTTACTGAAAAATAGATGCCATCTGTCACTGAGAACTCCCTCTGGTCCTGTACTGCAGAGGTATCAAACTCCCCACCCACAGGGCCATAGAACTCTCGAGTGTTCAAATTAAAATATAACTGGGAAATGTTTAACAAAATAAGTTCAAATATAACACAACATAAATTATGTTAATTTGTGGTTTTCTAAGTCAATATGCTGACTGAGCTCTGGTTTCTATTTGAGTTTGTCACTTAGAATCCCTCTGGCACTCCTGAGCCTTACCTACTCTGCTCCAGGGTGTAATGTTGAGGGAGATGACAGTTTCTGCCAAGACCATTATTCATTGCTTCCTTTGATACCTTCTCATCTTCTCCTGAAACTAGCTCCTCTGAGCAGATTCTCTTTCCTAATCCCTTGCACACTCTTGCTTTCTCTTGATCTCTTCTCTCATTTTCTCTTTCTTTCTTGCTGATCTTTCTCTTTTCTCTGTCTCTGTCCATCTCACATCTCTCTCTATCTTTCTGTCTCTTTACATTTCTCTTTCGTTCTCTCTCTCTCTCTCTTTGTTTCTCTTTCTCTCTCTGTCTGTTCAACTCTCTTTTTGTCTCTTTCTCCTCTGTCTCTCCATCTCCTACCCTACCCCAGCTTCTTCCCTGCTACCTACAAACATCCCAGCTATCCCCTATTCTCAAAAGAATTTTCACTTGATCCTATCATCCCCTAAATCTATTGCCCTGTCTCTCTCCCTTTCAATGCCAAATTCTGACTCTCTCTCTACTTTTCAAAAGTACCCAATGAACCAATCCAGGATAGGGCTCCACCACTCAGCTGAAACTTTTCTCTGATGTTAACTAGAATGTCTTAGCTCACAGATCCAATGGACTTTTCTCAATCCTCGTCCTTGAACTAAAACTTTTGACACACACAACCTCTGCCTTCTGCTACTCTTTCCTTCTTCTGCTTCTGTGCTCCCCTGGCTATTTCCTCTTGACTGGATTCTAGGCTCTTATCCTCTCTCTCTCTCTCTCTTCAAGTGTGAATGCCTTCTATGAATCAGTCTTGGGTCCTCTTCTTAGTAATAAGTCTTCCCCTTGGAGACCTCTCAGGATTTCATTTCTGCCTGTCTACTGCACTTATGATATATGATTGTGTATTCTACTTATCTTTCTTAGTTATCCATTGCTAGGTTATTAATTCCATGAGGGTAGGAATGTTGTTTTAGGTAAACTTGATGTCTCTCCTGGTATCTGTCATCATGCCCAGCACACACCGGGTACTCAGGAAAGGTTTGCTGAATTTTTGAACTTGGTTGAAAATTCTCACTCTCACATATAAAATGTAGTGACCCTTAAGAATATGAAGTCACACAGCATAAGTTCCAGGCACTAGCTTTAAAATATTTTGCTAACTGCATTTCAGCATAATTGATTTCCTTTGTGACCTTATGTGTTTTACTCTATGTATTTAAAAACATGATTCTGAGGAGGTCCATAGCCAAAAACATCCATGTTACAAAAAAAGATGAAAAACTGCTATCGTAGGAAGATTTGCATGTGCACTGGTAAGGACTGTGAACACAGCATGAATACCAGGGATTACTAATACATAGGAATATTTAAAGTCTTTTACTTTTTTTCTGTGATCTTGAAGTTAGGAGGCCTCATTACTACTCCATGACTTTGGTTTACCCAAAAGTTGTGCCTCAGCTTCCTCATCTGTAAAATGGGGTGATCTCAAAGGTCCCTCTCAGCTCTAAGATTCCCTAGATCACATTTCCAAGGAGTTTTTTTAAGAGCATTAAATTTAGGGCCTTTCTTAAGCATAAAGCATGCAGTGTATGTTTTAGTACCTTGGGAAGACGAGGTGATCCATCTGTAATGAACTCAGCAAAAGGACATTCAGTGCCAAGTTCTCTCCCTTCCAGTTCTAACTGTGGATCATTAATAAGGCGAGTTCAAATATTTAATTTTAAGCCAGTAAGCCTGCTTGCCCAGCATAGACCCCTATCAGAAGAAGGCTGAGGAGAGACCACCATTCCCACATGATGCCACATACTTGGGTAATCTCTGCTCTCTAGAAGGAGATACTGTCTTCAGGGAGGCAGAGGGTGGATGGGCTGAAAGCCAACCTTCCCCAGAAATGTAAACAGGAACACCTGTGTCTCTGCTGAGAAAACCGTTGGCTCATTTATTCCTGGAGTAACACCTCGCTTATCTGGAGGTCACTTCTCTCTTCTTCCCAACTATGTGGAATACAGCCCAGAAACCAGATGTGAGGAATAAAAGTCTTGGAAGAACTGTAACATGAATAATAATAACTCACATTTATATAGTATTTTATGAAGCTCTTCCTTCACAAAAATCCTGTGAGGTTCGGAGTATGAGAATTATTAGCCCCATTTTACAGATGAGGAAATGAAGCCTCTTACTAAGTATGGGAAGTGGAAGTTGAGATTACCTCTCAGGCTTTTTTGCACCCTATCACTTTTAAAGCCCCTATACTAAAAAAGCACATGCATTTTACCCATGGGAGAGGCTCTTGGGAATCTCGCCTAAAGCCTCCTTAGGCTGGATTTGTGTAATTTTATGCACAGTTCTTAACAATCTCTGCATTCCCATTTCCACAATGCTTTACTGTTTACAAAACATTCGCCTCACAGCTCAGTTGGGATTACATTTTGTTACTATTGTTCCAACCTTTTGGTCATGTCAAACTCTTTATGACCCTTTTTGGGGTTTTCTTGGCAATGATACTGAAGAGGTTTGCCATTTTCTTCTCCACCTCATTTACAGATGAGGAAGCTGAGGCAAACAGGGTTAAGTCATTCACTCAGGGTGTAAGTGTCTGAGCAGTACAGTATAGTAGCTAGTAAGTGTCTGAGGCCAGATCTGAACCCAGGTCTTCCTGTTTTCAGGCCTGCCTACCTACCCAGTGTGATTGCATAGTGAGAGCATTCTTTTCATTGTGTTCATCCTTCGTTTTCGAGGAAGACCATGATGTCAGAGAAATGATAACATGACTTCCATTTGACTTTGTTTTGAGTGAGGGAGGGCTGTGCAAGGTCACCAGCCTCATTTTCTCCTCCTAAGCCATCTGGATCCAGTGACCAGATATTTATCAGGATGACTGGAGACTATCCAGGATGCAAAGGGAGATCTTGACCTTTTTAGTCTAAAGCCTTTTCAGAGTGACCCCCATTTTAGAGATGAGGAAACTGAGGATCAGGGGGGTGACAAGATTGTCCATGATTATAAGAGTTGGATTTGGGCTCACCACTAGAGGTTTCTCATTCCCAGATCTGAGTTCAGTGTGCTGTACTTCATACCCTCTCAAATTGGGCTGCTTTCTAAGCTGTCAGCAGATGAGAAGCAACTCATTAAGAAAGGAAGGATGCTAGAGTCAGATAGACAAGAAAATCCAGTCAACAACTTGTTTACAAGAGAAGTCGGAAAAATGATGCTGAGTCCACCTAACAACTAGGGGAAAAAACCCACCGGTCTTGGATCCCTAAATAGGGATCTTGGTAGCCTCCAGACAATAAGTGATGTGATGGCACAATCTGACTTCAGGATAACTAAACTCCCAGTTTTGAAATCTATGAAACTTGCATTCCCATTCTTTTAAGGATGATTATCATCAAGGAAAGGCTCAAGGACCTCCATTGTTTCTATTGCAGAAAGAAAGGGCTTGGCTGAAACATTTTATACAGGTTTCTCTGCCTTCAAGAATTTTGTAATCCGTTCTTTTTTCCTGTGCTTCATTGACCCATGATTCATTGGTGTCGGCATATTCTCTCTCTCTTGATTTATTAGCATCAATAAGCACCTACTATGTGTCTTGTCTATTAGCTATCTATTAGCTAGGTCTATTAGCTCAGGGAATAAAGACTCATCTTCCTGAGTTCAAATCTGGTCTCAGACAATTAGTAGCTATGTAATTCTAGGCAAGTTACTTAACCCTGTTTGCCTTAGTTTCCTTCTCTGCAAAATGAACTGGAGAAGGAAATGGCAAACCACTCCAGTATCTCTGCCAAGAAAACCCCAAATAGGGTTGTGATGAGTTGGATACAGTTGAAAAAGACTGAATATTTCAGATATTGTCCTAGGCATTAGGGATATAAATAACAGGAATGAACTTATATTCTAATGGAAGATACAAAATATGTATATTATAAAGTTCTATCTATCTATCTATCTATCTATCTATCTATCTATCTATGTAGTTATATTATGTAGTTCACTGACATTTGGGAGTGAATCAGGAAAGGCTTTAATCAGAAGTTATACCTTTCACAAATTCTTATTTTATTTTTAAAAGTTATAATGCATTCATTTTCCCCTCCTACTCACCTCACAGAGTGAAAAGAAGGAAGGAAAGAAATACAGAATGCCTGTATTACATAAGTAGTCAAGCAAAACATATTCTCATATTAGTTATGTCCCAAGATGAATTTCCTGTTCTTCACATTAGTTCATTATCTCTTTGTTATGAAGTAAACAGTCCCCTTGAATCAGGTTAACCTTTAGTTGATTAGAGTTCTTCATTCTTTTACTATTGTTTACTTTTACAATATTCATATAATATTAATTATTTTAGCTCTGATCATTTCACTCTATCTATTCATATATGTCTTTCCAGATTTCTTGGAAATTCTATTTTACCTAATTTCTTATAGTCATAGTGATATTCCATGATGTTTATATAGCACAGTGTGTTCAGTCATTCTTCAACTGATGGGCATTCCTTTAGTTTCCAGTTTTTTGTCCACTTCAAAAAGAGTGGCTATGATTACTCTTGTACATTTATAATTTTTCATCTTTCTTTGATCTCTTTAAGAATATAGTTCTGTGGTGCATCTTAAAGGATGAGAAAGACTCTATGAAGTGGAAATCAGGAGGTAGTGCATTCCAGGGAAGTGGGACATCATTTTGAAGATGGGACATTCTTCACATTTAAGGAACATAGAAAAAGTCAATTTGACTAGATCACACAGTCTTAGAGTGGGAGTAACTTCCAGTGAGATCGGAAAGGTGGGTCGATGCTATGTTACATTAATACTATAAAACCTAAATAGAGGAATTTATATTTTGTCCAAGAAGCAATCAGAAGCTGCTGGAATTAGTTGAGTTGGGGAGTCATATTTGCACTTATGGAAAATTACTTAGGCAGCAGCGTATGGGATGTGCTGGAGTGGTCAAAGTGTTGAGGCAGGGGGACAAATTTAAAGGTTGTTGCCATAATATAGGATGATGGCATGAACTAAGGTGATCTTTGTGTGAATGGAGAGGACTTGGATCTAAGTCACATAAAACCTGATCTTTCCATGCCTTAGTATTCTTTGTGAGCTACAGTGGCTGAAATATATTTGTCCTTTGGCAGCCAAACCTGTAGTGATGGATCTCTTCAGTACTACCTTATCTTGGACTATTGGATGATAAAAATAGGATCCTGAGGCTCATTTGTAGCTTTTCTATGTTGGTCAGATTTTCCATACTTGGCATTCCACTGATGTAGCCCATACTTCAAGGTGGGATTGGAGGAGGCCTTCTCAATGTAAGAGTCTACAAAATGTGTAATGCAGTCTGTCTCCTTTGATTTCACTGTACTATATTCCTTGGATGTTCCCACATGCTAAGAGAGGCTCTGTCCCCTAAGGCTCTCTGTCATTTCTCCCTTGGTGTTCTCATCAGCTCCCATGGGTCCAATTATCATCTTTATGCAGGCTGACTCCCAAATGCTTATATCCACCTCTAAGCCCTCTCCTGCA
This sequence comes from Bettongia penicillata ogilbyi, assembly GCA_023548195.1. Classification (NCBI taxonomy): domain Eukaryota; kingdom Metazoa; phylum Chordata; class Mammalia; order Diprotodontia; family Potoroidae; genus Bettongia; species Bettongia penicillata. The sequence continues at coordinate 16,550,097 of JAJHZJ010000177.1, read as the reverse complement.
TTCCAGCTCAGTGGAAAGGATGCTGAATTTGGAGTGGGAACATCTGCTTTGAAATCCTGGCTCTTTCATTCCTATCTTGCATAAATTACTTTGGTCCTTTGGCCCTCAGTTTCCCCATATGTAAAATGCAGACGGTGGTCTAGATGACCTCTAAGTTCCTTTCCAATTCTTAATTTAGTCAGATGCCATACACCGTGGATTCTACTTCTGCAACATCTTTTCCATTTGCCCCTCTCTCTATTTACAGTCCCCACTCAGCTTCAGCCCCTCCTCACCTCTCATCTGAATTTATTGTAATAGCCTCCTAATTAGCCTCTTTTCTTCAAGTTTCATTCCTTTCTAATACATTCTTCATGCTGTGATGCCAATCAGGTCTGACCATGTAACTCTCCTGCACAGAAACCTATTAAGTACAATTTTTAAGGCTGACATTTAAAAGTCCCTACATAATCCCCTCCTAACAAACTTCTCCGGTCTTATTGAATCTGAACCCCCTCCATGTACTCTGCATTCCAGTCAAATTGGATTTTTAGCTGTCTGGTGAATTAGACATTCAATTCCTCACCCTCCACATGGTCCTCCATGCCTGAAACGTGCTTTTCCCTCATCTCAGCCTTTAAGAATTCTTAACTTCTTTTAAAGCTTAGTTTAGAAGTCACCTCATCTTGGAAGACTTCTCTGAGCCAATCACCTAGATTCTGATCGAGGCCAAATTGCCTTGTATTTACTTATCTGTATACTTGTATCCCAAAGATGAACTTAAATTCCCTGATACCAAAAGCTATTTTTAAAAATCTCTTAATTTCCAGTAAGCATCTAATGAAGGTGTTGAAGTGAATTGAGTCAAATGGTCATATGTAATGGACTCTGCATTGGAACGTGTTTTATTTTCTCTGATAGATTAGAACAGGGGTGGGGAACCTGTGGCCTCGAAGCCACATGTGGCCCTCTGGGTTCTCAAGTGCACCCCTTTGACTGAATCTAGGTCCTTAAGTGTGGCTCTTTGACAATTTCAAAGGGCCACACTTGAGGACCCAGAGGGCCACATGTGGCCTCGAGGACACAGGTTCCCTACCCCTGGACTGGAAGTTCATCAAAGGGAGAGCCTACCTTCTTTGCATCCTAGAGGCCTCTAGAAGTCACTTAATCACTATCACTTACTTTCAGTTAAATCCAGTTGAAAGAGATGGGACAGATTCATTCAGAGGAACAAACACTACTTTGCTATGACAAGGGGAAAAGATGAAAGAAAAAAGTTGTTTTTGTTTTTTCTTTTCCTCGAGGTTAGTTTGACTTTTCCTTTGAGAGTTTTCATGTTAGACATTCTCTTTGGAGGGTGAAGAGCTTTGCATCTGTAGCAAGATTATCCAGATCATGACAGTTGACATTAGCCAGCCTTGTTTACACAAGGGATTTCGAAACACAAATACCAGCACACATCTGAATGAGCTGCTGTCTCATGGCTGGAAAGCGGTAATTCTCCAACTGATTGTCTATATTAGCCTGGCATTTACTCTGACCACCATTTAGATGGGTCACTTTGGATCGGAAAATCCCAGCCTTACATTCACAGGCATGTGCCTTTCATTCCACAAATATTTATAAAAATAACAGCTCACATTTATATAGTTCCTTATGGTTTACAGAGCACTTTCCTCAAAATAACCTTCAAAGTGCTCTACTACAGCCAAACTGGGATCAAATAAACTTACACTTTCCCATCTCCATGCCTTTTCTCACATCGCTCCCCTTGCCTGGAGTACCACTTCTTCCTGTCTTGTCTTTTCAATTCTGTTTCTTCTCCTTTGAAGCCCAACTCACATGCCAAGTCTTCCATGAAACTTTCCCAGTCAAACCTCATGTCGCATCCTCTGTGTTCCTCTCAATTTCATTTATTACACATCTATTATCATACATTAAAGTTGTCTGTGTTGGTTTTCTGTATCTGTACTAGACTGAGAGTTCCTTGAGATTAGGGACAGGATATTATCTAAACACAGTATCTCCCCCAGTGTCCAGAATAGTGCTCTCCAGATACTTAAGTGTTGTGTGAAACATTTGCTGCTGGTTTTGTAAGTGAGGGAGCTGAGGCCCATAGAGGGAAAATGAATTTCTCCAAGTCCCATGACCAGTAAGTGACATAGCCATGTTCAAAAGACCCAAGTCTTTTGATTCCATATGGAAATATCTTTACATTATAAAATCCTGACTACTTTTGTGCTCATTGTGTGAAGAACTCTGGGCTAGGCATTGGTATATGTTAAATAAGAAAATTCCCTGCCCTTAAGAAAATAGCCATCTACTCAAGTAGCTGGCATTAACCTCTGAAGGCTCTGATCAGCTATGGATGACCCCATGATCAGAGGGCCAGTGGCTGAAATGCCATTCACTCATGCTAACTAGTGGCATTGCCATATCCTAATATGGTATTCTCCACTTCCAACATTTTGCCATCTTGCATTACTCTCTGGTGCAACCTTTCTACCCCCAGGATCATAGCATTTTTAACAGTGGTAGAGCACTTCAGAGCCCCTCTAGACAAGAGATTCTTAACACTGCTTTGGATCATGAACCCCAGTGGAAATTTGGTAAAGTCTGTGGATCTCTTCTTAGAATTTCTTTTAAAAAAGATTCATAATAGAAGAAAATGCCAGATTTCAGTTAAAGGTTAGTGGGCATAAAGATGTAATATTTTTTCTCATCCAAGTTCATAGAGCCTCTGAAATCTATCTGCAGAGGGTGAGAAATGACTTGTTGAAAGTCTTAAAGTCTCACAGGTGGTAAATAACAAAGTCAGGACTTTGATCCTCTCTCCTGAGTCCACATTCATTGCCTCATGCTTCCTTACTTCTTCCAATCTACAGACTCTCCCTGTGAGGGTCAGTCCCTATTCCCCTCCACCCCCCCCACCCCACCCCTGTCTTGGGAAACATTTCAGATATGTCTACTTACTTTGTCCCTTCCTTGTCTCCCTCACCCTCTCCACCGTGCACACACCCAAAGTCCAAAGCATTTAAAGTTCTGCAGCAAGAATAGGTTTCCTGCCCCAAGTCGGCTCAAGTCAAAGAGCACTTATTCCTAAAGGAAGAGAATCTTGAATCCTGGCAGGTCCTGCTGAGCCACAGTGAGAAGTCCATTCAAGACTGGCTGATCTCACCTTCACTCCCCTCTCTCATTTAACAGCAGTAAATGTTTTGTCACATTTTTTATTGGGACTGGTGGATCTCATTAGTTCCTTACTCCTCAAGGCTTCCTAGGGGAGTTGGAGCTGGAGGTTCATATGCTTCAATCTAGCCCAGAGTTGGGTCTGAAGGAGAGGGAGAGACTTGGTCTAGACCAGAGACAGCCTGGTCACCTCAAAGCTGAAGTAGATTAGTAGCAGTTAGAGATCAATCCATCCTGAACTTATCTAGCATAGAAGTGGAGTGAGGGGCAGTAGAGGTAAAATATTGCAAGGACTGAGCTGCCTTTTGGACTGGGAGCTCTTCACAGCTGATATAACCTTAGACAAGTCACTTTATCAGAAGGCTCATGATTGGTCTTATGCGAGGCATAGCATAATGGCTAGAAGACCTAAGAGTCAGGAAGACAGGAGTTCAAATCCTTCCTTAGACACTTAGGGTATGATCAGAGTTGAGTCATTTAATTTCTATGATCCTCTATGTCATCATTTGTGAAATGATAATAATAGCATCTCCTTCCCGGATCATTGTGTGATCAGATGAGATATAAAGAGCTTTGCAGGTCTTAAAGGACTTATGTACAAGGGGGTCTCTTATTAACCTTTAAATGGAGGAATAATACTCTCATTACGTACCTGATAGGGCTGTTGTGAGGGGGAAAAATCTTGTAAACCTTAAGAACTGTAGAAATGTGAGCTGTTGTCATTAATAAAAGAATAAAAGGAAAGTCTTCAAAATATTAATTATAAAGAAGAAACAGTGTAAAAAAATGAACCCCTTGGCTCTTCTCCAGCTGAGCTGTCATGTCATCTGAGCTATAGTAATTCCCAACCCATCACTTCCCACTCTGTAAAATAATCTGGGTTATTGGCCTTTTGCTTCTCATAGAAAAAGAACTATTTTATCTACACATGGATACTTTTTTCTTCCAAAAATACATTCCAGCATATAGTGGGCCTGGGGATTCATGTTTTTTTTTATTTTAAAAAGTGAAGGAAATAATGAATTTCCACTGAGAGGTGGGAAAGTCTTGGTGGTTTTGATGTAATGCCAATATTACATTCTGGGTCCATGAACTTATCACTAGTGAAAGGGACCTTTCTTTGTGAGAAGGATGTGAGTGATGGCTGACCTTTGTACCTTCCTTGCAAACCCAAATTCCAGACTCACTGAGGAAGGCATGAACTTGGGTGGACCAAGTTCTACTTTTATGGCAAATTCATTAATCCAGTGAGGCTGTGTGGAAAAAAAGCAGATTAAGATACTAACTCCCTCTGGGTGGGACCTTTTCCAGAACTGTCTTAAATTCATGACTTGAAAGAAGCCTGTGGCCATAGATAAAGAGCCATTAAATCCAGTAAGCACAGAAGGTTCTTTTCTATTGGAAAGTCTTTCTGGTGGAGAAAATGTGGCCCTTATCCCTCCAAAGTTGTCAATGGTGCAGAATCCTCAGAAACAGCTTGAATCTACTCAGTCATGGCCAACTCTTTATGACCCTGTGGACAATAGTGTATCAGTACGGTCCATGAGGAATTCTTGGTATAGATACTGGACTGGCTCACCATTTCCTTCACCAGTTCATTGGGCTCATTCATTTTAGCTTGATAACTTTTATCAATTACAAAGAGTTTCTTTATTCATCTACAAATATATAGTAAGTGCATATTAGGTGCTAGGCCCTGTGCTAAGTACTGAGAATGCAAAAAGAGAAAAAAAAAAGTTCTTGGTCTCATGGAATTTACATTCTAATGGATTACAGATGATGAAACCAAGTTTCACTGAAGAGAAGCAATGTTCCCACAATCATAGAGGTAATACGTGGAAAGTCTACAATTCATCTCTCTTTTCTCATTTTAAAGCCAACATTCTTTCCTTTGCCCCTCAACAGTGAGACCTTGACATATGCCCATTTCCCTTTTGTGCCTCAGTTTTACCCTCTGTGAAAGAGTTTGGATGATATCATCACCAAAATTCTAATCAATCAATAGATTGTGATTTGTCCATCATTCTCAAAGAGGACCAAGATGTCAGGGAGGTGACGTCATGACTTGCAAATGAATTAGATTTAAGTGAGGGAGGGTTGTGCAGAATTTCCAGCCCCGCTTTCTCCTCTGGAGCCCATCAACACATATTTTTTAGGTGTTTCTTTCCAGGTAACAGCTAAGTTCCAGACATAAAAGAAAGACCAAAAAGGAAAAAAAAAGATCACTTGTGTTTCATTCCCAGGATGCTATCTATTAAGATTAGAGCTGAGGTTTCAGCCCAGGGCCTTGTGACTCCAAGGATAGCATGTATCCCATAACTGAATGCTGATTCTCTCTATTACACTCTTTCCTTGTGTATGAGTCCTTGCTTCACAGATTCACCAAAGCTTTCAGCGTCTAAAAGGGCCTTAGACACCATCTGGTCCAGCCAGTAGCTGAACAAGAATCCTTTCTACAACATAGTGGACAGGTGGTCATTCAGCCTCTGTAGTTTACTACCTGTGTGACCATGAACCAGTTATAAGACTCTTCTGGGCCTTAGTTTGCTTAATCTGAAAGAAGCAGCTGGGTGACCCAGTATAAAGACAGCTGGACCTAGACTCAGGAAGACCTGGGTTCAAATTTGACCGCAGATACTTAGTAACTATTTTATCACATAACCCCTGTCTGCCTCAGTTTCCTCAACTATAAAATGAGGATAATGATAATGTCTACCTCTCAGGATTATTGTGAGGACCAAATGAGACAATATTTAGAAAGCCCTTAGTACAGTGCCTGGCACATAGTAGGTGTTTAATAAATGCTTGCTTTCCTTCTTTCCTTCTTATGAGATGAAGGGGTTGTAGACCAAAGACCCCTAAGGTCTGCCTCCTCTATTTCTGGATCAGGTTTTCTAGACTACAGTGATCATTCTACTCTGCTATATTTCCATCCAGAAATACTCAGATTTCTAGAGCACCTTAAGGAATATGGATATTTCTCCCCTCCCCCTACTCCACCCAGAAATAGAGTGCTATTATCCTCCTGTTATTGAGGCTCAAGGAAGTGTCATTTACACAGCATCATACAACCAGATGCCTCCTACATGGGTGCAGACACTTCCATGAGAAGCATTGTCCCTAGCAACCATCTTGCCAGAAGCACCAAGAACTCTGGGCTGATAGTTAGTGTCCCTAAAGCACTTTTGGGGAAGACAGAGTCCAAACAATGAAAATGAATTATCATTTGTCCTTTGAGTGGGATATAAAATCCTTCCATGTTGTTTCATTAACAAATTAAATGGTAAACAATATAGACATCCTCTAGGAAGGTGCCTGCATTTTTGAAGGATCCTGGGAGGAAATAATTGAAATGATACTATCCTTCTATCCTTTTCATTCATCCTCACTTAAGTGGGAAGGGCAAAGGAAAATGAAAGAGATAAACATTTATATAGCATCAACTGTGCGCCAGAAACTATGCTAAGCACTTTTCAGATATTGCTTTATTTGATTTTCATAACAACCCTACAAGGTAGGTGCCATTATCATCCCTGTTTTACAGTTGTGGAAACTGAGGCAAACAGAGATTAAAGGGTTTGCACAGGGTTACACAGCTAGTGAATATCTGAGATTGGATTGGGATTCAGGTTTCTCAGATTCCAGGGCCAACGCTCTATTCCTAATAATAACAATAATAATAAAAACTAACATTTACATAGTACTTACTACGTGATAGTGTGATGACAAGCAAAGTAGGATCTTTTGCTGTTTTTGCTTTAGTGTAATCAAGTGCCTGTGTTTGAATCTTGCCTTTATCAACCAAGAGTCTTCACTAGGAATATAGTACAGAAACAACAGTTTATTTAACTAAAAATAGTATACATATTTATATTGTTAATTATTTTAATGTGATTAAAGATCTTTCCCACCCATCAGTGGATCTGTCCATTAAGGGGAGTTTGATTTGAGAAAATTTACAGGAAAGCCCTTTTATTAAGTTTCTAATGAGGCATGGTTTTCAAGGGTTGTAATGCCTCCTGACTCTAAAAAATGTATAAATACTCTGATGGTGAAGTTTTACTTTGGGGATTAGATTTTGGAAGAAGTTTTGTGTGCCAGATGAGACTCTGGGAAGCTGCTAAGCAGCCCCCCTGGCTTTGAAAACCCAGATGTTGGTGCTTCCCTCTCTGGTAACTATGTATGTAATGGTCAGACAGTTGGAAGCATGTCTATTGATTTTGATTTCTCTATATTTTCTCTGAAGTTCAAGGTGCTGACTTTTTCCCCTGAACTAAGTGAATGATACATGTGCTTGTTCAAAGCGATTGTTGACCCCTCAAAAGGTGCCTTTCCTTTCAGAAAAGCAGATCTAAGAATCTGTGATAGCAGGCCCTGCTGTGTATGTCAGGGTACTTGCTGTTACAGCTAGGAACTTTACAATTATCATCCCATTTCGACTTCACAACAGCCCTAGGAAGTAGGGCTATTATTATCCTTATTTTACAGTTAAGGAAAATGAGGCAAACAGAAGTTATGTTATTTGCATAGGGTTGCTCAGCTAGTAAGTGTCTGAGTGCAATTTTGAACTTGGTTCCTGATTCCAGGCCCAGAGCTCTATCTATGGTGCTACCTAGCTGCCTCTATGTCCCTATAAGGTAGAGAACTCCCAGTTGAAACAACTCTTTCCACCATTTTCTTCAACTTAGAGTTCTTGAAAATTGTCTTGACCATGGAGAGGCAACTTACCCAAGATCTCACTGCCAGGATGTGGCAGAAGTAGAATTTGAACTTGGGTCTTCTTGGAGCTAAAGCTAGCTCTCTATTATCTGATACTGCCTCTTAAACAATAGGATAGATTTTATCTTTTAGGCAAATTAGGCAACATCATTAGGTCTTAATCAAATGATCCTAGCCTATGACTCTGGGTCTGGGATTCTTAAATAACCATTTTATTTCACAATTTTATTTCACAAATATTTATTTCACTACTAAGAATGTGCAGTGTGCCAAGAGTCTTGAGCGAGGCACTCAGGGAACTTGAAAAGTTATCCAAACCAGAGCTGTGCCATTATAGAGTCTCACAAGGGAATTTAACATTTAATAATCATAACTCCCATTAAAAAGGAGGGAAAGGGAAGTCCTGCAGGACACAGAGGATTGCCCTCTGCTTCCTGTGATGCTGTAATTGTCCAGATGGACTTGGATTTTGATGTTGCTCCTTGGATGAATTAATTAAGTTCAACAAAAACATGAAGGCTTTCGCTGTGCTGGCCAAGCACAGTGCTCTGCACTCAGTATTTGCTTAGTAATAAATGCTTGCTGAATGAGTGAATAACCAAATGAAGGAATTTACAAACTACCTTTCATTTTGTAATTTGGTGTCTGATTCCTAGAAGGAATTTAATTACCCCAGGGTTAGTCAATGCTCATAGGCGGTACTTAATATGTGCGGGTTGTATAAAAGAGAAAGTGCCCAGGATGCCATCTGCCATCTTAAGATTGTGCATAACCACCCCCACCCACCCCCACCCCTGCACATATATACATATATTTATAAACATGAATACAGTATGCATATTCCTTACATATATATTTACACTTTAGGTATATACATATGTACATCTCTATCTTTACCTTACCTCTCCCTCTGTCTCTGTCTCTCTATACACATACACCCTCAGAACAGTGAATGTCATCCTGGGTACTTTCTCTACCATATAACCCACACATATTTAAATATCTCCTATGTTCATTGACTAATCTGGGAGTGATTGGATTCCTTCTGGGAATCAGACACCAAATTACAAAGTGAAAAGTGGCCTGTAAAGACTTTTATTTGTTCATTATGTGTACACATGCATGTACACACATGTTTCATATCACATAATACATACATTCATATATACACATACTCAAATGCATTTGCACATATATATGTATAGATATACATATATGAATGTATGCTACCTATATTCGTAGATACATTTGTGTAAATATACATGTAGTACACAGACATATACATGGACATGTATGTATGTATGTATCTCCAATGACCTAAATCCCATTCTGTGTATTCCTAGCGGGGCTATTCTAGAAACAAAACCTGTTTCTTTTTCCTGCACAGAATGAGGTGAAGACCATTTCTCTCTCCAGGAGCATCTTAATTTCTAAAATAAGGACTGGTAATGGGAGCTGGGACAATGGGGATGCTTTCATCCTTTTATCCTGTGCAAACACATCCTTAGAGAGGGGAATAAAAGTGAGCGCCTCCTTGCTTTTGTTCACCTGAAGCCTTCACGAGGCAGTTGTACTTCGCTGAGGTTTGAATGGAATTGTGGGGTTGCTTTGCTGCGCCTGGGCCATCAGTGCTCCTAATGAAGGCTTGGGGTTTGTTACTGATCTGTCAGATAGCATTCAGTGAAGGACACTGATGGGTAATGATTTCCCCATCCTTTCAAAGTGTCTATTGAAGTCTTCAAAGGGGAATTCGATGTTGAGTTTCATTATAATCATAACTCACATTTCTCTAACTCTTAAAGGTTTACTTGTACCTTCTGTACCCTTTCCCCTCGATCTGTCAAATCCCTGGAAGCAGAAGGAAGCAGGGTGGGGATGAAGACCGTTTTATGTTGCTATTGGTTTCACGCATCCCCAGAGACAAAGAGTTCTTCACCCGGTGGCCAAACTCCTGGTGAGGAACCTCTAGATGCTTAGCTCATCTGGTCCTTGGATGGGGATGGGGGTGCTGTCATTGTGCTAAACTCTGGGGACTCGGTACCCCTCCAGCTCCATAGCATTTGCCAGTGGGTGCCCTGCCAGCAGGGCTTTTGTGTGCTCAGGCTCACTGCCATGGCCCAGTGAGGCTTGAGGAGGGGATTTAGTGGAATATTCATCCTTACTCATCTACGACTTGTTCTCAAGAGACCTTGGGGTGTAGAAGGAAGATTTGAATTCTTTGGTCTTGAGTTTCAATCCTGAATCTCTTATTTACTCCTTCCAAGCCTCATATCCCTCATGGGCGAAATGAGGCAATTGTATTCTAGGACCTCTAAAGTCGCTCTAAATCTGTGATAACAATAGAGATTTAAGGTTTGTAAATCACTTTACTAACATTATCTCATTTGATCCTTTCAAAGACTCTGGAAAATCAGTGCTGTTATTAACATTCTCACTTTACAGATGGAGAAACAAAGGCTGAGAGAGTTCCCTGAACCTCCTATGAGTTCAGAGGCAAGATTCAAATGCATATCATCCCAACTCCAAGTTCAGTGCTCTGTTATGCCAGAAGGAACTAATTGTTGAGTCCTGTCTCCTTCACTTTACAGATAAGGAAACTGAGGTCAAAGAGATTAGAAGTGACTGGTCTGAGGTCACACAGCTAGTGTTTGAGACAGCATTCCATCTCAGGTTTTCCAGAGTCCAATTCCAGCACCCTATCCACTATGCTCTGCTTTGGATGACCAGTAGTTATGTGTTGATAAAAGAGATATCAGAAGGCTATGGAGAGATAATAAAGTTCTATTTTCAGGCATTGGGAGAGTATGAACAAAATATCAAAGAACCAGAAGTTCTTTAGTGTGTTGTCTTGGGAGGGTGAGTATTCATGGGAAGGTAAGTACTTGATATTTTCCAAACATGTTCCTCATAACAACCACATGAGATTGGCAGTGGTATGCCATTTTACAGATGACAAAACTGAGACTTAGAAAAGCTAAGTGATTTTTTCAGGGTCACCTCTCATGTATTAGAGCCATTATTTGAATGTAGGGATTCTGATTTTGAGTCTCACATTCTTTCCAGCATGCCACAATGCTTTTCTCTCATTCAGCATTCTCTCTCTCTCTCTCTCTCTCTCTCTCTCTCTCTCTCTCTCTCTCTCTCTCTCTCTCTCTCTCTCTCTCTCTCTCTCTCTCTCCATAACAATGGGTCATAACTGATCAAACAAGTATTAACAAGGTGGAGAGAATGAGGCATTAGGGGGTTTGGAGGGAGGTATAGGAAAGCAACCGCGGACTAGAAGGAAGTTTGCATGGATGTTTGCAAATAGACTAAGAAAGCAGTAACTGAGCGCCCCTGCATTTCTAACCAAGTGCTGTACATTGTTGGTCCCTCCTCCCCTTCCCTCTCCCGTCGTCTCCAACGCTAGGAGCAAACAGTGCCTGCCCTCACAATGTCTTTGCAATTTTCATTGTATATGAGCTGCTGGGTCTCTGTGATACCAGTGTCTGAGCAGATGCCCATACTGGGCATATGCATCCATTTGTATTCCAAGGCATGCTCCCTGGTTTGACTGGCTGTTCACACCAAGCCAGCTCCCTCAGGTAAAGGCTTCAGCCAGAGGGGCTACAATTCACAAAGCAGGTACTTACAAGGTTCCTAACCCAAGCTAATCCCCTTTTTGTCATGCCTCCCATCCAGTGGAGGGGGCTATTTTGTTTGAGCCTGAGCTACTCTGTATGAGTAAGAAGATTAGATTGCATTTGGGAAACCTCTGATAGAAATGATTAAAATCATAAAACTGGACCTTCCAGAGGTCATCTGAATCTAGTTCCTGGTCTCTTTGTGAGGTTTGGGCAGTGACCCTGTTCTTAGAGATCCTCAGGAAGGGAGATTCCCACAGTAAGTGGGGCCAGTTCTTCTACACGGAGAGCAGCATGACATACTTGAAAGGACACTGGACTTGATAGTCCCTAGTGTTTGAGTCACAGGTTGGAGACCTCACAGCAAATCCTGGCTTTTGAATTTAAGAACCATGGGCCAATCATCTCCCTTTCCAGAGCCTCACTTCCCTCATCTGTAAAATAGGCATTATAGTACTTTCCCTATCTGCATTCCAAAGCTATTGTAGGGAAAGTGCTTTGCAACCCACCTTGAAATTGTAAACTTTGATTGTGGAACTTTACAGAGAATCTAGACCTTACAGCAGTCATTCAATCAACAAACATTTATTAAGTGCCTACTGTGTGCAGGCACTGGACTAGGCACTAGTTATATAAATCAAACAGCCCTTGTTCTCGGGGAGCTTACCTGCTGTTTCCAAAACTATGACGCGCTAGAACGACCCGTGATTTCATCAGCTTAAAGAACTACTCCCTTCCGATGTGGATCATAGCCATCACTTAGGGGATAGAAGGTGGGAGTCCTTTAGGACCCAGAGGGTAAGTGACTTATCTACAGTCACACAGTGAGTAAATATTACAGTAAATGAATCTCAGCTCAAGCACAAGTAATGTCTTTGATCCACGATACTGCCTCCAAAGCAGCTCAGTGGGGGCAGTGGATTCCTGCGCCTGGAATCAGGAAAATATGAGTTCCAATTGCACCTCAAATACTACCTCACTGTGTGACCCTGGGCAAGTCAGTCTCTGTCTTCCTCATTTTCCTTAACTATTAAGTAAGTGTAATAGCATCAAGTTAATATGAAGGTTGTTGTGAGGATGAAATGAGATATTTGTAGAACACTTTTCATGGTCCCTGGCTCATAGTGAGGAATTAATAAATGCCTTTATCCTGCTATCCTTTCCCTCCTTCTTTCCTTCTCCCTCTTTCCCTTCTTCCTTCCTTCCTTCCTTCCTTCCTTCCTTCCTTCCTTCCTTCCTTCCTTCCTTCCTTCCTTCCTTCCTTCCTTCCTTCCTTTCTTCCTTTTTCTTTTTCTTCTTTCTGCTTTTGTTCCTTCACCCCTTTTCTTCTTCTTTCTTTCTTTGCTTCTTTTTTTCTTTCTTCTTTCTTTCTTTCCTTCCTTCCCTTATTAAGAAAGACACTTGGAATATGAACATAGAATGACAGCAATAGCTGGCATTTGGATGATGCTTCATCGTTGCAACTTGATGTAAGGTAGATAGCAGAAGTAGGCATCCTCCCTCTCTTATAAAACTGAGGGTTGAAATGACTTTCCTATGTCACATTGCTGGTAAGGAGCAGACCTGGCTAGACCTTGTAACTCTAAACTCAGTGTACTTTGTATTTCAGGAATCTGTACTGCCTCCCATCATGTCTTGTAAAACTTACATTTCTGCTGCTTATTGAGGTTTGTAAGAGAAAAGCAGGTATAAAAATAAATATTATTATCATCATTTAGCAGATTAAGAAACTAAGGATCAAGAGAGGGTAAGCAACACTCCTAGAATCACAGTTAGTAAGTAATTGGGTTAGGGTTTTAACCCAACTCATCTGACGCTAATTGGATGATTTTTCTGTGACACTATATAGCTTCTAGACTTACCTCTATCACCATTAGAATGGTAGGTTATTTGAGTTCGTTTTCTAGTAGAAGTGATGAACTGACATACATTTATTTTCTCTTCCTTGGCCACCCTTGGGATCACCTGTCTGCATTTACAAGGATTTATTCTGAAGCCATGAAACAGAGCCAACCTAATTGGGCTGTGACTGTATGGGGATGGAACCTATGACCTTGGCCTCATTAGCACCAGTCTCTAATTAACTGAACTAATCAGCTATGATCTTTAGGAAGGTCCCTGGCCAGAATTCTACTCCATTAGACCTGGAAAGGGATTGCTTTACTGGTACTTCCAAATTTGTAACTCCCATGTCATAGATTACCATAATCATCATAGTGAAATTGTACATGTCTATAACATTTTCCTCAGTAAAGCTTTTTTTAGATATTGAAATGGAGAAATAATGGAGAGTTAATAAACCTCTTGTAATAGATGCTGAGAGAAGTGACTTGCTGATTGTCACGTAGCTAGTAAATGGGAGAGCTAGGATTTGAACCCAGATCTCCTGACTGTAAGTCTAGCTCTCTTGTTATGATATCATACTTAAACTGCTTTCCATCAGTGAAGGACAATCTTGTACAATATTTGCACATGCATTATTCAGTCATGGAATGTGGAGTTGGAAGGGAACTTCAAGGCCAATGAGTCCATCCTCCTTATTTTATAGATGAGGAAATGGAGAATAAGACATTTAACTGGCATCTAAAAATTCATAATGTCAGACATGGGATTTGATCTCAGGCTTCTGAGTCCAAGTCTTGAACTCTATCCATTATGTCACAATGCCTCATCTTCTCTTTGCTCAGTTTAGGGGCGGTACCAGACAACAGATCATTGAATCCTAGAGCTAGAAATGACTTTGGGGGATCATCTAGTTCAACCCCTACCAGGAAAGTGAACCTCTTTATAGCTATTTCTATGGTTACACTGCCTGTGATTGAAGACCTCCTTTGACTGGGAGCTCACTATCCCTGAGGCAACTCCTACCACCTATGGAAAATTTTAACTGATACTCTTTCTATTCTCTGGCAATGGGCAGACAAAGACTAATCTCTTTGGAGAGATAGAGAATGTTTTTAGTTACTCATAATGGTGGTAGCTAGGTGGTGCAGTGGATAGACTATTAGGCCTGGAGTCTGGAAGACTCATCTTCCTGAGTTCAAATCCAGCCTCTGTGTGACCCTGAGCAAGTTGTTTAACACTGCCTCAGCTTCCTCATCTGTAAAATTAGCTAGAGAAGGAGATGACAAACTACTCCAGTGTCTTTGCCAAGAAAATCTGAATTGAAGTCACAAAGACTCAGACATGACTGAAAACAACACCAACACTGATATTGGTGGTCATATCTCAAATATCCTATGACAACCATAAGAACCTTGTGAGATACCTATGATTGTTCCCTGTTTTATAGATACTTGACCAAGGTTAGATAAGAGGCCAAAGCTGGCATTTGAATCCAGAGTCTCTGACTCTGAATCCAGTCTTTTTCCTCCTTCAGAGATAGTATGGTACAATGGAAAGAGTTCTGGAGTTAATAGACATGGGTTCAAATTCTGCCACTGCCAGTGTGTGTATGGCTTTAGAGAAATCACTTAATTTCCGTTTTCTCATCGCCAAATGAAGGGATTGGATAAAATCTCCTCTAAGACTCCTTCAGCTTTAAATCTGTAGTCTTAGGGAATTCCACCTCTGACATTTAGAAGTCGACAATCGTGGGCCACAGTTTATAATCTGGGGATATAATACTAAAACTGCCTGCCTCACAGTGTTGGACTCATCCAAGCTCTCCAGAAATGGAAGCCTTGTTCTTGCTGCTTTACCTTATACTCTTTGTTTCTTCGTGAGGGGGGTGTCTGTGCTATCCCATTATGCTTCGACATGCAGAACCACACTGTTTTATTTTTCCCCAGCCTTTAAAAATAGGGAAAGGGCTTTAAAAAAATGATGGTGCCTTGATCCTGGGACAGAGGAGCTGATGGAAGGATGGGTTAGAGCCCAATCGGTGCTCCACAGGGCATATTACGGACAGTGAGCCAGGAAGTAAGAAAGTTCACATGGAGTTGAAGAGCAGGGGGGTATCTGATGGGAGGGATTCAGTTGGAGTTTGGCCAGGCCATCATCTTTTTTGGTGAAAGGATCCATTGATTCTCAAATGATTATGGAATAATTAGAGCATCTCCCCCCTGCACCATACCACTCTGGGTCATCTAATGATGTGTCCTCTCTTAGCTGCCAGAAGAAATGGATCCATAAACTGAATTCCTGCATTAGGGAGAAGGTTGTGCTAGATGATTTTGCAAATCTCTTTTGACAGTGATAATTAATAATAGCTAGCACTTACACAATACTTTAAGATTTGTGTCTTTACATATATTGTCTTGTTCGATTCTCACAACAACCTCGGGGGTGAGGGGGTGGTAGGTGCTATTATTAGCTGTATTTTACAGATGAAGAAACTGAGGCATAAAAAGGTTAACTTACCAGAGGTATATGGCTAGTAAGTGTCTGAAGCCAAGATTTCACCTCAGGTTCAGGTTCAACACTCTAACTTCTTTTCCATCAAAATGTCTTTTTATTTGAAGAGTCTGTGATTTTATGATCTTATTTTTCAATTGTACCCCTAACAGCAACTTGGCAAGTCTTTCAGTGTGGCATAGGGGATAGGGAAATGGATTTGGAGTCAGTGAGACGAGTCCTGTGAATGTCTGATGCAGTTAGATCCTCCATTTGATGCTTAATAGTTGAGTGGCCAGGGCTGGACACAACTCCAGTGACTTGCCATGCTATCCATTTTCCCTGGATTTGAGTCACAGCTTCAGGTGAGATAATAGTATGAGATCGAGATTTAGAACTGGAAAAGACTTCAAGACACCTCCTAATCCTACTCTTTTATTTTCCACATGAGGAGATGCAGTTTACCTAGAGTTTTATGGGTAATAAGTAGCAGAGCCAAAGGTTCTTTGGCCCCAATCCAGCGCTCTTTCCATTAATCTGCAACTCCCTCTTTGTTATTTGGTTCTTTGATTGGTTCCCAGAGGACGGTCCATCAATGAGCATTTATTAAGTGCTTGCAGTGTTCTAGGTGTTGAGAATATGAAAGTTTCTACTCACAAGAAATGGAAATTCTATTGAGAAAAAGAGCATATGCACACAGAAGTACATTGTTGAAACCAGCCCTGCGAAGAGATCCATTCCTTTTGGGCAATCAGTAAAAATGTCACAATTTTGTGAAGAAGATCCTCTTCTAGACTGGGGACAAATGATTACACTGCATCTGTGGGTATAGCAGAGTACATTAGGAAGAGCACTGTATCTAAAGTGAGAGGTCCTGGGTTCAAATCCTGACTACCACTCAGATCTATGTTTCTTTGGGCTAGTCAAAACTCCAGTGAACTGTGTATCTTGACCCTTCTTTGTGGAGTAACAGGGGTGACTTTCTGTTGGTCCTCATGCAATGGACACCCCTTCTCCTTCTCTATGAGATAAAGCTTAGAGACTGAGGCAAATATCTGTCCCAAAGTCCCATAGGATTTAGGGAGCAGATTCAGGATTCATGTCCAGGTCCCCTCACTCCAAAACCAGATTGCCTCCGTGATGCCCCATATCACCCTTGCATGCAGAGTTATTGTGTCTCCTGGTGGTGACTAAATAATGGGAGACTTCATATCTAGGCTGTGTGACTCAGGGCTCCCAAATCCAGGGGCAAAGATTCAGGCCCTCTCTGCTCAATAGCTGCTTTCACCAATAAAAGCAACTTGTGCGTTTGAGGACCACAGTCCCATCTATACGAGAAGGGCAATGGAGTCTCGGAATGTGGCCCAGCTGAGGTCACGCTTCACTGTAAATCCTTCCGTCTTTGTAAGTGGGAGAGCTGAGCTAGTGTTCACCGGATTATATTTAAAGCAGAAAACTCTGTGGACAATTTTCTCATTCTCTGGGTTACTTTCTCCTCCTACAGCCATAAAAAAAGCAATGATAGGGAATAATTAGGTGTTTCTCTAGCTTTCCAATTTGTAGACAGCTGGAAAAATAGATGCACCAAATTCACCTGGGACTTTGAGCAGTGAAACACCAAGGCGTCAGTCAAGTGACTGCTAGCTCTGAATTCATAGTGTGGGAGCTGATGAAAACCACTAGAGATTTTTTCCCTTTTATGAAAATAGTAAAAACAATAAACATGAGAAAATGACATTAATAGTAAATACTTTTATTGCCATAATCCTTTGTCACTTACAAAGCTCTTTCTCCTCAGAAGTCCAGTGATGATGGTGGTAAGAATAAGAATAGCTAGCATTTAGATGGTACCTACTATGCGCTAGGTACTGTGCTAAGTGCTTTACAATTCCAATCTCATTTGATTCTCACAACTACTTGGGGAGATAAGGTGCTATTATCATACCATCATGAAGAAGGTAGAAGGGTGTGTTACTGTCCCCAATTACAAATGAGAAAACTGAGATGCAGAAAGGACTGGAAGTAGAACCTTGTCAAGCAATAGAGCACTGGACCTGAGGTCAGGAATCCGAGTTCAAATCCAGCTTCATACCTACACTAATTAGCTCTGTTACTCTGGACATGTGCTTTGACTTTTCTTTTTGCTTGCCTCAGTTTCCTCAACTGTAACATGGGGATAACAAGACCTACCTTGTGAGACAGTTGTGAGGATTCAAATGAGATAAGGCACAGTGTCTGGCAAATAGTAGGCACTTAATCAATGCTTATTCGTTTCGTTCCTCAACATCTCCCATCTCTGTTAAATTTAATTCCATTAAAATAAAATAAAATCATTAAAGACCTACTGTGTGCAGGCTTGGGTATGCAGAGATGAAAAATGATAGTTTCTGCCCTTAGGGAGTTTATAATTCATACTTCTTGGAAAGATCCAGGATTTCATTAGCACAGATGCTTCTTTGGTCAGTGCAGCTGGAAACCCTGATAGGTGTTTGTTGGTGGTATTTTTTTGGCCATAGTTGTTGTGGCCAAAAAGTTTTTGCCTTCTGATGGCCAACTTCTTGGCAAGTAGCCTCTCCAAACCTAACTTGGCTGGTCTTTAGAAGACAGACATATAGTATTTTTTCAAATTTATTTATTTTCAATTTTCAACAATCACTTCCATAAGTTTTCAATTTTCCTTCCGCCCTCTTTCCCCCCTCCCTCCCTGAGACGGCATGCAATCTTATATGGGCTCTACACATACATTCTTATTAAATACATTTTCACATTAGTCATGTTGCATAGAAGAATTAAAATGAATGGGAGAAAGCATGAGAAAAACTAAACAAAACCATAACAGAAGAGAAAATATTCTGCTTTATTCTGTGTTCTGATTCCATCATTCTTTCTCTAGATGTGGATGGCATTTACCATCATGAGTCCTTTGGAAATGTTTTAGGTCCTTGCATTCCTGTGAAGGGCTAAGTCTATCAAAATCAGTCCTTGCACTCTGTGGCTGTTATTGTGTATAATGTTCTTCTGGTTAGAAGACAGACATATAGTTGATCATTGGGTCTGTACTCAAAGTTTCTAATCCAGTACTCCTATCAGAGTTTATCCTCTCTTGGTGGATTTTTGGGGAACCACATCCTCCTCTGAGGCATCATAGTGGACTTCAGAGGAGGAACAATCCATAATGCTACAAAGAATAGTCTCTTCAACACATACTTATGCTTATATTGCATTTACTCTAGTATGCAACTGGAGGGGAAAGATCAAGGAGATGAGAAACAAGGAGTGGAGACTAAAATATGCCTTTGGAGTTACCAAAGGATGGGAAAGGAATGGGTTGAAGGGAATTTGTCAATTCAATAACAACAGCAATTCGCTCAGTTTTTACTAATGCAGGGTATGGTGCCAAGAGCTTAGAAAAATAAAAACCCTTATAGTACAGTGGGGCAAAACCAAACCACACCAAGCAAATGTGAGTTCTGAAGTCAGGAGGAATTGAATTCAAATTCCAACCCTGAGGGTTACTTACCAATGTGAGTGGGCAAATCTGAGCCTGTCTGCTTGATTTTCCTCATCTGTAAAATGAGGGCATTGGACAAAGTCCTTTCTGATTCTTGATCTGTAATCTGGAAGTAATGCTGCATGTGTGATCAAAGTATTTGGGCAAAGTTCCCATTTCTTCAACTTGATGATTACATGGTATAGGGCAAATCTCTCCACCTTGCTTGATGGCCTCGATGACTCCAGCTCTAAATCTATGACCTTATGATTCCTAACCCTCATGAAACTTATAGTCTAGTGGGGAAAAAACATACACAGGCAGTTTTACTTATGTTGGTTGGTGTGGGTAGCCCATCTGTTGCCCAAAAGCAGTTTCCCCCTGCCTTAGGAACATAGTTTCCTGAGTGTATGTGGTTAAAAATAGTTATTCTCAGGTAGCCAACCCACTGGTGATGATCCCTGGTCTAGCCCTGGGACTTAGCAGGTGGGAGTCTGCTCAGACACAGAGAACTTCCTTGATTTCAGCTCAACGTACAGAATATCTTCCTAACGATTAGAATTGTCCCAAAATGGCACAGGCTGCCTTGGGAGCTATTGGCGTTGGGGGGGAGGGATGGGACTTGCTCCTCTCTGGAGGACTTCAGAGAAATGGCAGAAAGACTTTTCAGGCATGGTGCCTATGAGAATTTCTGCTCAGGTACTAGATCTTTGAGTTCCCTTCTGACTCACATTGGGAGGCCATCACCTTCCACTTAGCATTACTCATAATAAAAGTTGCTAATTGCTAGTATTTGGTCTTTGAAGGTTTGAAAAGGATTTTCCAAATATAAAAAGTAGATGATAATTGCACAAGAGGGTTGTGAGGGTCAAATGAGATAGTAGCTGCATAGTGCTTACCACAGCACCTCATAGGAATGCTTATACATAATGCTTATTTATGCCGCTGTATAAATGATTATTATCTTTCCATTTCTTTAATGTGGGTAAAGTGATTTCCAAACCTTAAAAACAAACCAAACCAAACCAGACAAAAAAACCCAGTTCTACAAGGTACTATGTCAATGTCAATCTAATTTTTCTATACATCTGTAGGTTTTCTTGGTGTGACTGATTCTTGCTGACTTCAAAAGTGATAAAGAGTGAGGGAGTCTTCACTGATCCTCAGTAGGGAAATGAATCTTTCTACTTAGGTCCTCACTTTGAAAACCTCTTAGGATCTCATTATATTCTCTTTAGCCCTGTAGCTATTGCATATTACCTCTCTGTCTATGTGTCTTAACTCCCCTAATCTCCTGTCAAATAGTGAACTGTGTATCAGTTGAGAATAAATCATGTCTACCCCAGTATCTAATATAATGTTTTGCACCTATAGTAGGTCCTAAACAACAGGTTGCTAGTGGGATGATCAAGTGCTGTCCTAACCAGAAATATCTGGAGAGAGTTGAATCTACTGGCATCTAAGCCTTCTGAGGGCAAGAACTATTTTCTTTTATAGAATCATAGGATTTACAACATGAAAGGATCTTAGAACTCATCTAGTTCATTTTACAGCTGAGGAAACCGAGTCTCGGAGGAAATAACCATTGTTTTTCCAGCACCTGGAGTAAGATATCGCGTATGTAATAGATAGGCTCGTTGAAAATGGATTTGAAAGGAGACTCCAAGGTCACCTATTTCTACTACCTCATTTTACAGTTGAAGAAACTGAAGTGTAGATGAGGGGATTGATGAAAATAATAAAAACCAGCAGAGAGGGATTATTAGTCCAAATCTCAGTATCTTCCTATTACACCACCTCGCCTCTCAATAAATGTCTGTTGAATTTAATTGAATTAACTGAGAAGATACATGGAAATGCTTTATCTAAACATCAGCATTTGTGAGGTGTTTTTCCTCAGCATAAAACTGAGTCAGTATCCCAAAGGCAACTCATGCAGATGGTGAGGTATTTCAGATGAAAATATTTAAAACCATCCAGAAGATGATGTTTGCCAATTTTTACTGAAAGTGCTGTCATAAATGAGATACTGTTTTGAGAGTTCCACACTCAAGCTCCTCTTAACCTTAGATCTGGCCTGAGACAATTTAATCTTAATATATATATGTTTAAAATGATGCTCTCATCTGTGCTACTTTCAGGCAGATTTTAGCCTAGAGTAATATTGCTCAAATGAGTTCTAAGGGCCTCAACAACTGTACTTAGGATGGAAATACCGACAAGCTGTTAAATATAATGATGCTATAAAGGAATTAAAACTAACCCCACCAACCATTCTAATTTAGGTAGAGACAGATGGGGAAACCGAATCATGCATCAGAGAACTCTTTCAAAACATGAAATAAAATATTACAAATGTAATTACCCAACCTATTTAGGAAATGGCCATTCTACAATCACTTACAATTTCTACTTAGAGATTGCCCATTTATTGGATATTGCATGTAGCACATGACTGTGTTGGTTGGCCCGGAGTACCCACCCCAGCAATCACCAAATGCCCAGTACTTTCTGATCAAAAGTCATAGATTCAAAACTGAAGTCAAAGCTGGCATTAGGAATGCCAGCTTCTGCAGGGAAGAAAAATAAAGGTGACATTTAATTCTTCTGGCCATCTCTAAGGCATACCTTCTCTGCTCAAAGCATCATCCCTACCTCTTCCCCACTAGAACCTTGGGCTGTGCCTCTAGGTCTCCTGACTCTAATAGGTAAACAGTTACCTTACCTAGTTGAGGCCCAGGTGTCCGTCCCACTAGTCCGATATTCCTATGTCCTGCTGCTGAGAGTGCATTTGCTCTCTTCTCTACCCTCTCAGTCTGATTTCCAGGTCCCTTTAATGTGTTTTCTTCCCCCATTAGAATTTAAGCTCCTTAAGGGGAGGAACTGTCTTGCTTGTTTTTACTTATATGCCTAACACTTTGCACAGTGCTTAGTTCAGAGTAATAATATATGCTTAATAAATTGCTTTATCTATCTCTCCCTAATCTCATAACTGGATTAGCGATGATTGTAATAATAATGATAAAATATTATTTTTATATAGTTCTGTATGATTTATGAATCATCACCCCCATCCCATAACCCTTTGAGGGATGTGATACAAACATTGTTATCTCCATTTCAAATATGGAAAAATTGAGACTCAGAGATATAAGATCAATTCCTTAAGGTCACATATCTAGGAAAGTGCCATGCTAGGACTTGAGCCCAAGGCTTGGGACCCTGAATCTCTATTGTGCTTTCCATTAAATAACACATGGGGTTATTACTACATAGCATTTTTTAACCCAACGAGATGCATTTGCTCTATAACCTTTTGTCAGGGCTATTGTGACAGACTTCTCACTGAAATTCTGCCTTCTGATCTTTCCCATCTTCCATCCATTTTCCCCAGAGCTACCAAACTAACCTTCTTAGAACACAGGCATAACCATGCCACTTTCCTGCTCAAGAAGTCTAAGTGGCTCCCTATTGCTGGAATGCAAAGACTTTTGCAATCTGGTCCCAGGCTTATTGTCCATTGATTTCTGAGTTTATCTTCCAGTGAAACAGGCCTGCTTGCCATCTCCCGAACTTGACCTTCTATGCTTTTCATTGGCTTGTTTGCTTCTTCTCTCTTTTAGAATCGCTAGCTTCTTTCAAAGGTTCAGCACCTGGGCCACTTCTTATGGGACTCCATTCTTGACCTTCCTCATGTTAATGTTCTCTCTCTCTCCTCCTAAATCCTAGATATACATAGCTACTGACATACTATATTCTCACAGTGGCATTGAGGTTGTTGAGAATGCTGGATGAATTTGTTTTTGTTCTTAAATCTCTAGCACATATCATGACCCCTCACACATCTTAATAAATGCCCTTAATAAATGCTTGTTGGGTTGGCCATGGGGGAGCAAAGAAGTTAGTCAATGCACTCCTTTGATGTTGTTTTAATGCCACTTTCAGGCTCTCAAAGGCCTAAATAAAACTCTCTCTTCTATCCCACCCGCACCATATGCTCAAGGAATGATGGATTCAGGATCGTTTAATTTCAAATCCCCAGAAACCATGCAGTGGGAAGTGGGATGATGTTCTCAACTCTGAGAGAAATTGCATTGGATAGGGATTAAGAAATTTCAGGGTTCTTGTAGATAATGGCTGGATCTTCTTTCTGAGTACCATATAATTTATAATTAGGAGCAACTTTGGAATTCATCTAAACTAATCTTCTTAGGCCCATGAGGGTCAGTCACTTAACTACCATTTATTAAGTACCTATTATGTACCTACTATATAGTGCAGTTATATGGTACCTATTATGTATCTACTATATGACCCATAAGGGCTGGCATTAGAAAGAAGGGCCACAAGGTAGCACAAGAGTCAAGATTTGAACCCAGATCTAGTTATTCTAAATCCATTGTTCTTTCCATTACACTATTCTCAAAGGTAAGCCTAGTTGAGGTTCTAGATTCGATGAAGGGAGGTCATTTGTGCTAGTGAGTTCTCAAACTTATAGTACTAATAAGCAGAGACACTCAAATGAGCTTTGATTCAAGTACAGGTGGCTAGTCCTTGGGTTCTCTATTAAATTCTTGGTCCGGATGTCCAAGACTCATTACAATCTGGCTCCAATCAGCTTTCTGGAAGGAAGTACCTCCCACTATTCCCTTCACGTATTCTGTTTCTCATATTTACTAGATTACTGTCATTTTTTCTTGGGCACATTTACTGCCTCCCTCACTCAGAGTCTTTCTGTGTGTTGTTCCTGATATCTGGGATGTCATTCCATCATCAATGCCCTTTTGAAATCTTACCTAAGTTTTCAAGGCTCATCTCAAATGCTACTTCTTCCAGGGAGCCTTCTTTGGTCATCTCAGCTGGGAGAAGTCATCCCTTTATCTGAGCTGCTAATACTACTTTATACTCCTTTTATGGACCCATCATATTCTAATATATATTATATATGTATATATATCCTATATGTATACACACATATATATACACACATAGCTATATATCATACTATATCTAAATAAATTTATATATTATGTGTATCTATATATATATGTATATCCACGTACACACATATACATCCATCCATACATATATAGATGTCTCCTTCATGTGTATATATATATATATATATATATGTGTGCGTGTGTATATACACACACGCACGCGTATATATATACATATCCACATTAGATACACACATGGCTATATATATTATATACGTACAGGTACATATATATGTGTATGTAATACATATATACACACAACTATCTGTCTATCTATCCATCTATCTATGGACACATACTACACATACACATGTCCTTTTGGAAAGGAAGTGCGGTGTAATAGATAGAGAGAACTAGCCTTAGACCCAGGAAGACATGAATTCAATTTCCATCCTTGCTCTTGGGGGATGTCACTTAGACTCTTAAAACTTTAGATCAAACTTGTGGGCTGCAATTGGCTGGCAAAACTATAGAATGTAATGAGAACCAGATTAAAATTTAATTGAGAAATGTTCTAAAAAATAAATATATAATACAAAAGAGATGATGTTAATTTGTGGTTTTCTAAGTCACTGTGTGGCCCATGGGAACCCCTTTCTATTAGAGTTTGACACCGTTGCTCTATGATGCAACTTTCTACAATTATAAATTGCAGAGAAGGGGTGGACCTGCATTGAGAGAGGGAATTGTCTCATGTGAGAACTTCCTACCAATATAATCACAGATCTAGTTCCCAGTCCTAGCCTTCATGTCTTTTCATTCTTATAAACTGCCCAGAGTCAGAGACCATGTACTATTTTCCTTTGTATCTTACTACCCCTCAGTATTCAGGACTTTACCCATAGCAGACTCTTAATAAATGTTGTTGGGAAGAAGAATGATGGGTTTGGGCAGCTCTTGGGGCTAAGGGTATATAATTACAGGAAGATAGAGAATTTGAGGTCCACAGTTATGCTTTTCTCATTACTAGGGCAAGGGTGAAGCTATCCAGAATATGGAATGTGATGAGGAAGGAATGTAGGTGGTATTTTTTTCCCTTGGAACGGAACATATGGTTCTATTTTGTGATTCCCAAGAGAGACGGGACAATGCTCTTGGGTCTCCCAAACAAGACTGGGAAATGGAGCCCCAGTCTATGACTTTGTTTGCCAGATATTTGGAGCCATCACTGTGAAACATACAACTTGACTGTGGACTATGGAATTTTCTGTTATTATAAATCTTTGCATTGCATAGAATGATAAAGCATAGTTGGATTGTTATTACTTGATTGTTATGTGTATTGGTTGTGGGAACACTCACACTGATAAGAACATGGATTCATAGAAAAAACAAAGTACAGTTTGCTGTGAATTACTTAGGACAAGAAATAATTTTGATATGACTTCATTTTTATGACAGCTATGTTCATGTATACATTCCACTGACAGTAGGCTGATTCAGATAAATAGAAATATCTAAAGAGCTGGAGCATTTATGAGGCACTTTCTATGTGCTTAGAATAAAAATACAAGTGAACAAGGCAGTATGACCTTCAAAAAGTTGGCATTCTCACCAAGAAGACAACACACAGAAAGGGGAGAAGGGAACAGATTTACAGCTGGGGGTAAGGTGGTTAATGAGGAAGAAGAGAAGCATGGTTGGGGCTCTGCCTGAATTGGTGCTTTAGCAAAGGGAGCCACTAATCAGAAGAGTGGAGCCTAAATGGGGAGGCATCTCTGGAATGAGAAGGCAGTTGATAAGAAAGAAGAGGAGCACAGAGAATGAGTTTTGGTATGGGTGAAGCATGGTATATGTTTCATTGTTCTTTTTTGTTTTAAATTCTCTGTTTTTTTAAGTATCCCAAGAAAAGGTAGTAATGTTGTAACTTTTATAGAGCACACTTCACTGACTGTTAGAGATATTGTATTAGCTCTTAGTGTGGGAAAATCAAATATGTCAAGAATTGTTCAAATAACAACAAAATAGATCAGTTGCCCTGAAGAACAAAGGAAAATAGGATCAAAAACAGGAACAACACCAAGGACTGATCAAAAGTTGCTTTACCACAGACTAAGTAATCCTCACCAAACAACGATTTTAAGAAGGACCTGAAGGCTGGAGGGGTTGTTACTGATTTTTCCCTCCACAGGTTGTCATAGACTTTTTGAAGTTGGAAGAATAGGAAGAAATCCAGTTGCAAAGCAGCTTCTAGCTCTTTCTGCGAAGAAAAGGTTCTTGTCATGGGCTAAATAGTACTGGTGTCCTCAAGATTAGTGGATGACTGCATATGAAGGAAGATGCTAACTGCATACAGAGAAAGAACTGATAAATAACACACACACACACACACATACACACACATTTGCACCTAATGGTGCCATCTCTAGGTTGGGGGGAGAAAAAAAAGGAAAATTTTTTTAAAAATTTACATGAAAATTTTATTACATATTTAAAAGGAATATCAAGTTGTACATAATAGATTTGTAGCTTCATGTGTAATCTTTTTTATGCTGTTATTGAAAAGCTTATTTTATTTCACAAATTAAAAATAATGTAAATAAAATTTAAAAAAGATTACTTAATTATAAAGATTATCAATGGAATTTTTTTTTTTATCAATGGAACTTCCTTTTTCATTCAAGGCTATGCTAAAATTCCCCTGGCAGAAAATTTTTAAGTAAGCCTTCAAGTTCTGGGCATCTTCATCAAACTATGAAACATCTATCTAAACACAGGTTTGGTGGATTTTCTACTTCCAGGGGACCTGGAATTCTTGTCTCCATTGAGGAAGTGATGAACTCTGATAAATATGATGATAAGCTGAAAAACATCATTATTTCTGAATTACAGAAATTTTCAAATAAGCGATGCAATATTGCAATACTGCTTTCCATCATACCTCTACCACATGTCACAAAAAGCTAAGAGATTTATTCAAGACACTGAGATAAACATGCTTCAGACTTCCTTATTCAAGCACTTTTTGAAAACCTATGGACAGTAATTCAAGTTCGATTTGGAAAAATGGACCATTCATCAGGGATATGATTAACATCCAATGTGATAAAAGTATGGTTTCATGATAAAGAATTTAAAAATGCAGATCCAAATATTGTGAACTCATTGCCAAAGCACATATAACAAGTTATTTCACCAAGAGGATATATTGCATATTTGACAATTTTTAAGATGTAGAAAAGTATAAACCTTCCAATGTATGCTTTTATTTTTAATACATTTCATTTTTAATACATTTATTACATTTAATACATTTTTATTTTAAATAGATTTAATCATTTTAATTTGTCCCAGTTAATTCACAGATTACTGTAAGAGCATATTAAAAAGAAAAGTGTCACTCATTGGCACTTTATTCTCCCATGTGTTATGCCCTTGCTGGTAGCAGAGCTGGTTCTATTTCCGGCTTGGAACTACAATGTATAGTATATAAAACTGATGCATTTTTCAAGTGATTAGAATACAGTCAAATGCACATTCCCCTCAGACCTACCTGAAAAGGGCTTTAGAGACCATTTTACTCAATCTTCGTTAGTCACCTCCTCCAAGAATCCTTCCTTGCCCTGATAGTTGAATGCGATTTTATATGCTCTCATAGATAGCTATAGTTAAAGTGCAATGCAGTGCTGTTAGGGTTTGCAAACTGCATTACTTATATTATCATATTTCAACCTCACAACAAGCCTGGGAGGTATTCCTCATTTTCATTTCTTGGGTTCTTAGAGAATCTTCGTTATAGTAGGTAGTAGTATGGTATTAATTATAGTAGGTATGGTGATCCTTTTTGTACTTAGGGTAAGATGAATGAATGAATGAATGAGCAGGAAAAAACATGTTCCATTGCCTTAAAGGCATTGACTTCAATTGATTCTGATTTCCTCTTCTCATTCAGTTTGGATCTAAAGGCACAAATTCTCAATTACTTTTTGCATGCCTCCTATTCAATGTGGTTACCTATTTGCCCCTGGGCTGTCGGGTTAAAGTAGTCATTATATTTCCTCTCTCTCCAACACCTTTCAAAGGAAACCACAGCGTGTAAACCACTGGCTTGTCTCACATGTAGCATACTAGTTTATTAAGTAGGCTGTTAAAAAATGTTATAAAATGGAGAATTTAAGCTGGAAGGGAGGCTGAAACCTAGAGCATGGAATGTCAGACCTAGAAAGGATCTTGGCATGTAAAATACAGAATGTTAGAACTGGCATGGACATTAATTAGAACAGTGAATGTAAATATTAAGACTGCAAAGAAGCTTAGAAATCGAGACTATCTCTCACCCAGTATGTGTCTTGTCCCCTGGTAAAATGTAATGCTAGTAGGGACTATGTCTTATCTAAATCTTACATGTCCCCCTGAGCCAAGCATAGTGTTAAGCACGCAGTAGACACTTGGTATATGTTGATTGAATTTTGTTTTGAATTTATATGAGAGGAAATTGAGACTCACAGAGGTGAAATCCAAGGTCACCTGGTAAATTAATCCTTGATAGAGTCAGGACAGGAACACAGGCCCCTTGACATCCACCCCTCTCCGTTGTTCTTTCCTTAGCAGGGTACAACTCTTGTTCTGTTTCTTATTTTGAGAGTGGCTGTTTAGGATGAAACTCAACATTTAGGAACCCAAATAATAATGGTTCCAGATAAAATAACTGTCTAGATCAAGATTGATTTTCCTTGTGCCCAAATCCTTTGTTCCAACTTTCTGTTAAAAAAAAAAAGGCTTCTAAAAGTGTTTATTTCAAACCATATGAAAGTAATAAGCAGACAGCCTACGGGGTAATACCTTTTACATGAATCTGTCTTTATCTTGTGGTCAGCGTTTCTTTCCGTCAAAATATTTCTACTCACCAGGCTGGTCTGGTGTGGGAGAGAGCCCAAGGGAAACATTTTTTTTTTTGCTGCCTGGAACAAGTGGTGGCAATTTTGCCTCCGTGGCCTGTATTATTCATGGAAATAATAGCAGATGTTTATACACTGCCTAACATATATTATCTCATTTAAACCTTACCACAGCGGTGTGAGATAGGTGCTACAGGCATTTTTCTCCTTATTCTACTGAAATGTGAGGAAACTGAGGTTCAGAAAGGTAAACACCCAGGTCTCCCCTGAAGCCAGGTGCAGTACCCCCCACTACACCACATAGGGCTCACAGAGGTAGTTACTTAGCATAATAGGTTTTAGTGGTTCCAGCTCTGAATATCCTTTCCATAAACTTTGCTAAGATCCTTATGTTTCTTAAATAGTTGTCTAGTTCAATTTTCCTCATTTTACAGAGGAGGAAACTAAGGGTCAGAGAGAGGTAAGTTCCTAGACCCAGGTATACAGATGGCATGAAGCAGAACCAAGATTCTAAACCTGGTCCTCTGACATCAATTCCAATGTTCTTTCCTCCAGATTGTGGTGCCTCTCCAGGCTCTCATATTAAGGTAGCAGAAGCAACAAAATCAAATGGAGATTAATTTCCATAAGTATTTTACTGCATGGAGTAGATTTTGGTCACAAGTGGAAGAAGTATTTATTTGAGTCCATAATTCCATAACCCGCCTAACTACATGCCACATCAATATAAGTTTGGTGAGGGCAATATCTTCTTCCTTACTTACCCATGCATCTATTAGTCTGACTATAGGTCAATGTATTTCCCTAAACATGGCCTGTTTTAAAATCTAAGCACAGTCAATGATTGTTTTTCCTTTTCACCAGCTGTGTGCCAGGTTTCTCATCCTCCTTTCAAAGTGATCTCATTTTAGGGTTGGGACCTATATTTGGGTACATAACTTTGTTTTGTAGCAGAATTTGTCTTACATTCTTAGTACTATTTGGAGAGCATAAAGCAACTTGTATGTTAGTGTTTTAAAGCAACCAGAATGTGGAGGGCACTTAAAACCATGTTACTGGACATAGAATGTTAAATCTGGAAATAGCCTTAGAACACAGAATGTAAGGCTGTGAGGGACATCAGAATAGAGAATGTCAGAAATGAAAGGGACCTTAGAATAGAGCATGTTAGCACTAGAAAGGTTTAGGGCCCTCTGATATCTCAGGTATCAGAGACAGAGAGAATCTTAGAAAGAAGGATGTTAGAGATGAAAGGGACCTTAGAATATGGAATATTAGAATGGAAAGGGACCTTAGGAAATGGAACTTTCCATATCATAGATAGAGGAGTCCCTTAGAATAAAAGATCATAGATGTAGATGTAGGAAGGACCCTAGTGTAAGGGATTTGGAACTCTTGGGTTATCAGGGTCATGGTGTCCTCGGGAGGAATCTCTTGGGACGTCATGTCCTTGCATGACTTATGTGATGGACCACCCTTATGCAATAACCGACCTTCACAATTATCTTGAGCAAGAGCAACAACAGCCAAGCACGTAAGCTCAGCACACAGTGTATATGAGCTTCTTGCATGCATGGAAGTAGAATGCCTAGATATACTCTGAGCTAGCTAAGAATAGAGTGCATACCATCCTTGCTCCCGCCTCATTCATTCGCGCCCAGAAGAAAGATCTCATGCAGGCATAGATCTTTGTTGAACTCAACACCCTGGAACATAGAACATTGAAGCTGGAAGGAACCCTAGAAATCATCTATACCCACTGTCTTATTTTACAGATAGAGAAACTGAGGCAGATGGAGGATAAAGAATTAGTCCAAACACATGCAAGTGGAAAGTGGCAGAGTCAGGACCCTCTGACACCATATCCAATACTCTTTCCGATGAATGATTGTGCCTTTTTCAGTCATTAAAGCCGACTGACATCATCTAGGTGAGCAAAGAAGCTTGTCCTGTCATTCTGGACCCTAAAGTATGTTCTGAGAGTAAGAAATGAAACTTCTAAGTATCAGATTTAAACCTGTTTTCACCGACTCAAACTTACATTAAGAAAATAAAAAGAATTATATCCCCTGGAAGTTCCAGAAAGTAGAGAAAGAATGCCTTATTTATAGTTTTCCTTGTACAGGCTTCCACATTGCCTGGAGAACATATTTTTCTTATGGAATCTCCCTAGAGAGTAAAGGGAATTTTAAGGGGGAAAATGCTTCTAAAGTTGAAACACTTTGCAGAACTAAAACATGTCAAAATAATTTCTCCAGGCCTTATAAGGACTCAAAGCTGTTGGGTTTTCCTATCCTGAGAGATACATATGAGCCTTCCTCTTCCTTCTTCTGGCTTTTCACTTGGTCTTTTCTCTTTTTTCATCCTGTTCTTCCTTCAAAGAGACTAGGATTTTGAGCTGGAAGAGCCTTAGAAATCCAACTGTCTGATTTTCCACATAAGGAACCTAAGGGGAGAGGTGGGATGATTTGCCCAGGGTTACCTGGCTGATAAGTGTCTGAAGCAGGATTAGAACTCATGTCTTCCTTATCCCAGGTCCAGTGCTCTTCCACTATACCACACCCCTAGACACAGAAGTGAAGTGATTTGCTCAGGTTCACACAGTGAATTTATGAAAGGCTAAGAATGGAACTCAGGTTCTTTGACCCATTGTCAGGTACATTACACATTTTTTTTTAAGGTGAAAACTCTATAGCTCATTGTAAAGGACTCTTTGCAAATTGCAAATGGTAAAATAAATTATTGTATACCAGAAAATTTCTCACAGGCAAATTGACCTTTGGAATTTAGAAGCATTGTACAGCAGGCAGTTTATGAGACAACAGTTCAAATCCTGAAGTCTGGAGCTTTATTCGTCATTTAATCCCTTTATTACATAGCTTTTGGTTTCCTCATCTGTAAAGTGATTTTGGGGTCACCTACCTCTTTGGGTTGTTGTGAGGAAAGAACCTTTAAGCACAATAGAAAGTAAGCTCTTATTCCATACATTTAGTCATTCCATCATGTGAAGTTGATAAGGCAGGTGTTATTAGATCTAGGTCTAGATTTGTCCAAGGTCACATATTTAGTAACTGCTGGGGAATATGGGGATAAAGCCCAAGTCCAAGTGACTATTCTGTTAACAATAGGAAAGTGAACAAAATCCATGTGTGCGGTTGGTAGGAAGAGTACAGTAGGAAGATAGGCACATAGTAGGGACTTTAATCAACAATTGCTGTTTGACTGGTTGACCAGTACTAGTCAAGCTGCTAACCAGCAGTCCTCATGGCTGTCCTCTTTGAGAAACCTTGTTTTAGTAACTTGGATTCCAACGCTGTGGCACTAACCCACTGTGTGACCTTTGACAAATTACATTCCCTTTCTGGGCCTTTTTTCTTCATCTAAAAACTGAGAGTGTTTCACTAATAATTCCCTTCCATCTCTGTGTTACCCTCTAAATTAGGGGTTCTTTCATCATTTTTTGTCCTGAACCCCTTTGGCAGTCTGGTGAAACTTGAGAATCCCTTCTTAGAATAATGCTTTAAAATTCATAAATAAAATACAAAGGATTCCAAGGGAAACCAATTATATTAAATTTATCAAAATGTTAAAGAAAAGAAGTTCCCAAGTCTGCTGGATCTGTCCATGGACCTCTTCAGGAATTGAGGGACTCCAGTTTTAGCTGTCTGACTTGTCCTCTTAATAAAATCTAAACCTGTCATAATTGATCAGATCTTAGGGTTTAGAACTGAAATGTGTCTTACAATCCATCTTGTACAATAACTTCATTTACAGAGAGGGCAACTGAGGCCCAGAGAGCTTTGCTTAAGGTTTTAACAAATAACGTGTTAGCTGGGGATTTGAGCCCAGATCTCTTCACTCCATTTCCAGTGCTCATGTTGAGTCAGCCTCATCATTAGCATTGTGACTTCTAATACTACCAAGAGAAAAGTGGAAATTATATATCCTCTCCCTCTATTTACACAGTGATCAATGTTTACAAGACCCTTTTACATATCAACTCTTGATTCTCATGGTTACCTTACTTGGCATATGTTATTGTTATTGCTTAGTTATTTTTCAATTGTATCTGGGTCTTTGTGACCCTGTTGGAGTTTTCTTGGCATAGACACTAGAGTGGTTTGCCATTTCCTTCTCTAGCTCATTTTATAGATGGGGAAACTGAGGCAAATAAGGTTAATTGACTTGTCCAGGGTCACACAGCTCGTAAATGTATGCAGCCAGATTTGAACTCATGTCCTCCTGACTGCAGGCCCAGCACTTTATTCATTGTGTCACACAGCTGCCCACAGGTGGTATGTAGGGTGTTTATTACAAGTAGTATATATGTATACATATATACACACACACACATATATATGTACATATGTGTGTGTGTGTGTGTGTGTGTACCCCTTGAGGATAGAGACTGCTTTTATCTCTTGTACAGAGAGAGAGTTTAATAAATTCTCATTTGATTTGATTAAAATGTCCACTTTACAGATGAGGAAACTGAGGTTCAGAGAAATGAATGAATGGAAGAATAAAAAAGCATTTATATGACTTGTGCATGATCATGCAGCTAATGTCAGAGCTTGAGAATTCAGATGACTAAGGAGAGAAGTGACCCATAATGAGTTCAAGTCTCAGATGCATTTTGGGTTTCCTTGAAAGTAGTGATTTCTGGTTGTGAGTCTGAAGTCTTGGGGCGGGGTGGGGGGAGAAGCTATGATGTAACTTGAGTGTGAACATTTACCATTCTTAGCCATGATGCCTCTCTGCCCAAGCTTGGTGCGAACGCCTCCCAGTCTGGGGGAGTAACACATTACTACTGGGATGAATCCTCCCGTCAATGGACCGTTAAACACAGTCAGGTTGCATATGGATCACATATAGGCCAAAAAAAAAAAAAAAAGCAGATACTTCACATGCCTTATCTTGATTTCCTCCCTAGTATCTTTCTTTTCTTGGAAACCAATATTTCACTCCATTAAATTCCCCATAGACCATAAATATGTTGGAAAATTGGCTTTGTTCAGGCATTCTGGCTTCGTGGGTGTGTGTTCTTTGGCTCACGCGGTATGTGTCTCTTACGTTGTTGAGGAAGTGTTGGTTTATGAACCTTCCCCATCCCTCCAATGCCTGGCTGCTGACTCCATGGAAAGCAAAAATTTGCGAGTATGTGTTTAATGACAGTAATCATATCTCCCTTTTATGTAAGCTTAGTTTAATAAAGTGCCTTGCTCCCAACAGTTGGGCTATCATGCCCATTTTAGAGATGAAAATATTGAGACTCAGAGAAAAAGTGAAGTGGTGCATTCAACATCACATAGCTAGCTAGTCAGCATCAAAATCTGGATTCAAACCCAGAACTCCTGACTCAGTCTTAGTGCGTTTTCCACAATGCCATGCTTTACTCACACTAATGGACCAAGGAGGTGTGAGATGCCTCTCCCCTGTATAGATGAACTGGCAGGGCTTGACTGCAGCTCCTGCCCAATGGCTGACTGATTGGAAGCTTAGGAATAACGTTGGTGGTCTCATTCCTGAGCCCTGAAGACAGCTCTCCACTTTGCTAAACCCTCAGCACCTCCACTAATGGCTCACACCGCTGTTGGCAGTTAACGGCAACCCAGAGGCAAACAGACGTGCAGGATTCCAGTTAGAGCTCAGAGTTTCCCAACCCAAATTAAAAAATAAAAATGAAAATTAAACACTAGCCCTTCCCTGTCATTCCCTTTCTTTCTCAAAGTATTTAATGCATTTTATTTTGAAGAGTGCTTTCCCCTCTAAGATTTAGAGATAGACAGGACATTAAAGGCCATTTTGTCAAATGCCTTTATTTTGTAGATAAGGCAACCAAAGTCCAGAGAGCTTTAAGCAACTTGTACAAAGTCGTATCAAGAGTAAAAAAAGAAGAAGGGTTAGGATTTGAGTCTGAGGATGTTGATGTGAAAATTAGGGCTCTTTTCATTCTCTTGAACTAGTAATAATAAAGTGCTGTGCTAAGCACTTTACAAATGTTCTCTCATCTGATCACATTGTTTCCCAGGTATATCCAATTCAATAAGCTTCGGTAAATGTCTACTATATTCTCAACGGTGAGCTTGGAATTTGGTGTTCAGAGAGAAAAAACAAAACTGGACTTACATTCTACTTTGTGGGTTGGATGAAATCAATGACTGCTCCGCTAAGTAGGCTTCCATTCCCTTCTGTGATTCTGTGATACCAACTCAAAGGAGATATTGATACAATACCTTGGTAAGTCTATCCTAGACCCATTTGACGTTAGTGGGGGAAGTGTTTTCCATGATCTTGGTTGGTCTTCCCCTTTTCTTTCAAATCTCACACCATGTTCAGCTGTCCATCTCTTGAATACATTGATCATATATTATTATGTATTATTTTAAATATATGTATATGTCTTATTCTGAGACTGTGAGCTGTATGCTCCATGAAGGCAGAGATTATGCCTTAATCAATTTTTTGTTAGTATTGAACTACCATATTCAAAGCACTCTGATCAATTCTGGGGAAACAAAGACAAAATGAAAAGTAATTTTGTCCCTCAGGGAACTTATATTCTAATGGAAAAGATCTTGAGTCATTTCAAGATTTTGAACCTCATATGTAAAGTTGAGATAATTAGATATATAATTATATTAATTAATATGTAATATAATTATATTAATATATAAGTAACATTAACAATATTATATATTATATAATTATATGTTAATAATAAAATAACATAAAATACATACATAATATATACTTAATATTTAATAGCTTAATTTAATAATTGATATTTAATTAACAAATAATTACATATATTCATATACACACACACACTCCTGCCTCACCAGTCCTGAGTGCAGTGCTAAACACACAATAGGTACTAAAGAAATTTTGTTAAATACATTTTTCTTTTAAGGCAATGGGGGTTAAATGACTTGCCCAGGGTCACATAGTTAGTAAGCGTCTGAGACTGGATTTCAACTCATGTCCTCCTGACTCCAGGGCTGGTGCTCTATCCTCTGTGCCACTTAGCTGCCCCTGTTAAATAGAGTTTTAATAAATGAAATTTAAGGCTATCCTTTATGCATTTCTAATATTATTTGATCTCCAGATTTTCCTGTAAAACAGAAAATATGGCGAGTTTCATGGTAGTAGTAGTAGTATAAGCAGCAATAATAACTAACACTTATGCAGTATCTCCTATGTGCCAAGCACTGTGCTAAGCTGTCTACAAGTATTATCTCATTAAACCTCATGACAATCCTGGAAAGTGGGTGCTATTATCCCCATTTTATAGATGAGGAAACTGAGGTAAACAAAGCTTAAGTGACTTGCCTGGCTAAATAAACGTATAACACACTGAATTTCAAGGTCTTCCTTACTATGGGTCCAAATTCACTGAAACTTTTTTTGAAGGAGTGCAGTAGGGATGGAGCAGGTATAGAAGAAAGAGATCCTTAGGAGTCCTGGTTGTGTGACCTTCTGGAAATCACTTTGTCTTTTCTGAGATACAGTTCTGTTATCTATAAAATGGGAGAAAAATACACATCCTTCTTTATGAAGATGGTGTAGGGAAAGTGTTTTATAAACCTCAATGGGCTTTAGAATTATGAGTGATTACTATTATTTTCACTATAATGTGTTCCTCAGATGGATAAATGGCTGCAAAGAGATGGATTCTTCAACCTTAGAAACTCATGGAAACAACTTGGGATTGTGATCTCTTTCAGTGGGCGGGGCCCTCATTTGATGAAATCTTGGCTCTTCAAGTGTTGACGTACTGAATGTACATTAGATATGTGAGTTATCACAGGTTAGAAGAGATGTGAATGATCCCTATGTGACAATTCCTCATCATAGGGACCAGCCTTGCATCTTGCTCATAATCTCAGAGTCTCTAGCAAAAGCAGCAGTAGAACTTCCAGAAGGGCCTATGCATCTATGTGTATGTAGTAGGGCACCCATAATCAAATGAGTTCCCCATCCACTTAAAGAAGTTATTCTTTGCTGTTTGTCCTTTGTTCTAGAAGAGGATCATGACATCAGGAAGGTGATGTCTTAACTTGCAAGTAAATTGGATTTAAGTGAGTCAGAGCTGTGCAAAATCACCAGCTTCACTTTCTCTGCCAGAGCCATCTGGGGTTCAGTGGCAAGATACAGATCAGGACAACAGGAGATGGCTCTGGATGTAGTGGGAGACCTTGGCCTTTTTAAGCAAAGGTCTCAGTTTGATTGAGGCAATGCCCGATCAGTGATTAAGACTAGGTAAGAAATAAGGCAAAAAATGACCCCTTTTACCTAGTCAAAAAAACAAAAAGAAAACAAAACCACAAAATCTGCAATTGGAAGACCCTCAGGGTTTCCGGCCCAAACAGAAACAATTGTTACTCTCTGACTCTGAGCCATCAAAGCCCAAACAATGATCAAGAGAGGCTAGGATTGAGACCTATTGTTGGCCAATCAATAAAGTTATATTAGAAGGTAACTGAGACGATATAATTATGGTTGTCTAATTTTGAGAGCTGACTGACTAGAGCTTGGTTAACACAGTGGTGGGGGCTTGTGAACTAAAGTTTAGGAGGGAAGCTAACTTCCCACTGAGGACAATGAGAAGGGCAAGAAAAGGGGATGTCCATCCTGTTAACGCAACTTTGTGAAGTTCAGTTTCCTCATGTGTAAAGTGCTCGTACTGATAGATATGCCATATAATTCTGTAGGCTACCACATTTTAGTTGTGAAACTTCATAGAAATGCTAGATATTGTTGTTTCCTAGAAAGCAGTGAGGTTAGTCATTGGGTAGATACTTTCCAATAAAGAACCCATGTTGTTTCTCAGTGACTCATCGTTACAGGCAGGAAAGTCCCAGCCTCCATCTCTGCTGCCCCTTGGCCAGGCTCACCTGTTGTGTAACTAACCCAGTTCCAAACCTCCCCAGAGAGATTTCTTCAGCACACTTTCCTTAGGCAGCTGTTCTGTGGGCTAATTAGGTCATGCTGTAAGGATGCATGCTCAGGTATTTAACCCACATTTCTTCTCATTTTAAAATCCTCTGCACCCTAGTGCTAGGCCAGGCAGTTCTTTCCTTTCCTTGAAGTTATACTCTTTTAAGGTTGCTTTGCCCCTTCAGAACAACACCTTCCTGAGATTCCCTAACATATGTGTGTGTGTGTCTGAGAAGAGAGGAAAAGGCCAAGTACAAGTCATGCAGGAAAACTCAGACAGCATCCTGACTTAGAGTCATGGAATGCCATCCCTGGAAAGAACCTCAGGACATGGAATGTCAGAACTGGGAGGGACCTTAGCACATAGAATATCAGAGCTGGGAGGGACTTTAGAACATAGAATGTCAGAGCTGGGAAGGACATTAAAGCATAGAATGTCAGAGCTGGGAGAGATCCTCAGACATAGGATGCCAAAGCATGAAGACATCTTAGGACATAAAATGTTAAATCAAGTAATGACTTTGAAGATTTTTTTCTATCCCCTTATTTTATTTTGATTTTTAGTGGAACTGTAATTTCATTGGTAATGGAAACTCCCATTAACCACCAGATTGACATGGTCTTTGCAACATAGAGTCTCAGAGAGTTGCCAAGGTCACACAGCTGGTGTGTGTCAGAACTCTTCCTCGTTCCAATGCCAGTTATCTGTCCACTAGACCATAGCACCACATTTTACAGGTAAGCAGAAAAGAGAGGTGAAATACTTGGCATCACTTGACTGGACAAATGGTAGAGCCAGAATTTGAGCTCAGGAATTTTGAATGCCAATGCAATGTTCATTCTACTGTGCCATGCTGGTATAATAGTCTTTGGACAAATCTTCTCTCTTTAGAAGCAGAAGAGCATACGCCAGTCCAGGATAAACACAACTTTGTCATTCTTTTGATAGCTCCGAGTTCTCATGCCTCATGCTCTGAATTCTGTTACTGAGGCAACCTATCTGGTTGTTCCCAACCTTAGCTTCCTTTTTGCTTTTTGGCTTGGTAGCCTTAGCATCATAACATTATGGAAAAACCCAGGGCTGCCTATAATCACACCGGGTGGGATCAAAGCTGACATATTTAGGGAAAATCAGCTAGCTAAGAATGAGCGTCAAGGGGAGGAAGATAAAGAATAGTGATTATTAAAAATGAAGAGTATGGTAAACTATAAATTAATATAACTAAACACAAAGAAAATATGGGAAATATATAATGTAGCATGATGTATATATAATAAAATAAATATGTAATGAATATATGATACTTAACATTATAATACATAATATAAATATAATATTAGTATTTTCATTGTTCTTCATTCATCTCAGTCGTGTCTGACTCTATGATCACATGTAGGGTTTTCTCGGCAAAGGTACTGGAGTGCTTTCTCCAGCTTATTTTACAAATGAGGAAACTGAGGCAAACAGACTTGCACAGGGTCACATGGCTAGTGTCTGAAGTAAGATTTAAATTCAAGAAGATGAGTTTTTCTGATTCCAAGCTGGGTGCTCTATCTACTGTACCATGTTGCCCTAATGTTAGTATAATATAATAAATATAATATAAATATATAACATATATGTAATATACTACAAGATAAGACAATTTAATATAATATAAACTATTACTTGAGATATTATATCATAGTAGATAGAGAACTGGTCTTAGGAGTACAGAAACCGAAGTTCTATCAAGAATGGAGAGTGGATAAAATGCAGGGCCTGGAGTGAGAAAGACCTATCTTCCTACATTCAAATCCAGCTTCAGACATTTACTAGCTGTGTGACCCTGGGCAAGTCACTTAACCCTGTTTGCCTCAGTTTCCTCATGTGTAAAATGAGCTGGGGAAGAAAATGTCAAATCGCTGTAGTATCTTTGCCAAGAAAACCCCAAACAGGGTTATGAAGAGCCAGAGGAAGAACAGAGGACAGGGGAGGTGACGAGCTCTGATATAGGGGCAGAGAGAAGCTCCTGATTGAAGAGAATAGAAAAGATTTGAGTTTTACAGAGTTGGAAACAATTTACTTTGATAGACATTTTGTGAGTGGGAGGAAGGCAGCAAAGGGGTGCTGATAAATGTGTACCAACCACGCTTTCTGGGGAAAAATAGATGCAGGACACACTTTATAAATTTAATCTGCGTTAGCACCATTTCTTTCTTAGCATTTCCATTATTACCATTATTTTCTTGGGTCTAGATAATCAACAGAACAATAAATCAAGCTGTGATTTGTAGTGTTTGTTGATTTCAGAGGAGTAAATATTCACACATTTAACAGTTTTTAAGCTGATTCCAGCATGCCTCTGGATGCAGGTGTGCTGCATTCTGTTGTGTGGACCCTGATCTGCTTCCCTGCTTATTCTAATTTTCACATCCCCCATCCCTAGTGCTAGGATCATCCTTAGGGACAGAGCCCTCCTTTAACCAGGAATAGACGTCTCACTTACTCTGAGGGCATTATCTCCATCCTGTGCCTTCACACTAGTTATTAGATGAAGGTGGGTGTTGGTATCTGAGGTGCTTGGCCACTGACATGAAGGAGCCAGCCTGGTCCCCCTCTATGTAGGGATGTACAGCTGACAGGAAGGACATTTGCCTTCATGAAAAATAGAACATGTTGATGGATGGCAAAGAGGACCTTGTGCACTTAGAGAAAAGTGGATGCACTTCCAAGGGTCAGGGCAAGCTGTCAAACCTGCTGAGATTGGAGATTACAAGGCGCATGTGCAGCAAGCTAGTATGGTAGCTGGGATGGGCTTTTGCCAGCTGTACCATATTCCAGATGAGCAGGTAACCAAAGCTTTAAGAATCAGTGCTATGATGCCAATGATTGCATTCTGGTTGCCTCCATCATTTTGTTCAGGTTACTGTGTTAAACACTTCTGGCTTTCATGTTTAGGATATTTGAAGGATCCTATTGTCTTGGAAACTCCTGGAGCAGAGTGTTGAGTTGTGTAAGGTAGTTGCCTCCTTAGGAATCTATTAATTTGAACCTTGGTCCAAGGGTTTCACTTCCAGTCTTTATGCTCCCAGAGTGTTTACACCTATTTGTAGAAACCTCACTTTTAACCCTTGATTTCTGCCCCTAGGGGAAAAGAAAGGGAAATCGAAAATAGGCTACCACACACTTTGGTAATAGACACTTGAAGAGAACTTGAGTTTCCTCTTGAGTTTCAAGGGTCAAATACCACCTTCTCCTGATTTGGTCCATCAGTCAACAAGCTTTTAAGTACTTACTTTGTGTGATACATTGTGCAGGTCCACCATCTTTGCCCTTGGTGATCTCTTATCTTAAAGGATGGAGGCAGCAGTGCAAACAGTGCATGTGAGAGGGGAGTAGGGAGTAGGAGGATTGAGAATATCCTCTTGCAGAAGGTGAAATGATGAGATCCCAGCCTCCCTGACACTCTCTTTCTACTGTGTCCTTGGATGCTTGGTGTAGTCTGCCTTGTGTTAAAGGATTTCCTTGTGTGTCTTATCTCCCCTCCACAGTAGCTCTTTAAGGCAGGACCAATATTATCTTTCATCTTTGTATGCCCCAAGGCTCAGGATAGCGCATGGGATAGTTCCCTGTGTAGAATAATAATGTTCTGTGACTTTGCTGGGTGACTCTAAAATTTGTACAATATCTCTCATTCAAGACCTTATTTTATCCTTCTCAAAACACTGTAAGTCATTATTTCTTCCATTTTGTAGATGAGAAAACTGAGGCACAGAGTGGTAGACAGTGTTGAGTAGTAAAAAGAGCAACTGAACTTTGTCAGAGAAGCTGAGTTCAGATCATGACTCTGACATGTAGTACCTTAAAATCCAGCAACTAGACCGCTTTTGAACCTCTTTGGAATTCTCATCATGACATCTACCTACCTCTCCCTACCCACCCAGTCACAACTTCAGCTCTCTTTTGTCTTCAGGTATCAGTTACTTGAAGATAGTGCCTGTCTTTATTTTTATTTTTATTTGGATTTAAATCTCCAGTGCTTAAACAAGGTTTAATAAATATGACCGTGACTATCTGTGTGACCTGGAGTAAGATACTGCTCCCTGAGACTCAAGTTTCTCTTTCTGTAAAATGAAGTTGGGTTAGATGATTCAATGCAATTCATAAAACATTTACTAAGTACCTACTGTATACAAGGCAGCAAAATTAAATACTAGGGATACAAAGACATTACAGCAAGGCAAGCCTTTTAAGCTCTTTCCCCCACTGACTCACAAGTGAGATAATATTATATTGTCATATTAATAATGAATTATTAATTATGATTCACCCTTTTTCCTTCATTTTCTATAGAGCTCTAAATCCTGTTAAGGTCAATCAGTCTTTGAAGGGCATGACTGATCTATGAATTTGCTTCTGGTTCTCAAGGAACAAGTTGGGTCCATTTTGGGTTAGGATCCCAGCCAACTAGGAGACTTAATTTCTGTTTACAATATAAACAAAATCCGATCTGAGCTAGCTGTTACCCTGGAGAAAGCAACCCCTATCCTTGATCTCTTCCATTAGAGTTAACACGACCTAGCAAATGAAGGAGAAAACTAGCCAGAGAGTTCTGGAAGGAAATGACTTTCCCTGCCTACATTGCTGGAGGCTGCCAAGTCTCATGATTATCTGGAAGAGCTGAAGACTTTTGGCCTACCTTCTCATTAAATGTCTACCAATCAAGGTTGCTTTTGCTTGTCAAGGGAATTCCCTTTCAGAAGGGATTTAAGGCTTTTTGGGATCTCCCTTGGTATCTATACTTACCTAGAGAAACTACTGACCATTCATTTATTAATTTCTAGTTAACCTAATTAATAAATTGATTATGACTTACCTGGAAACACTCTTGGAATTTTCCTTTGCCTCACTAGCTCATTTAACGTAGCAGCCTTTCTAAATTTTTTCATCCCTCTTAAGTTTCCCATAGCACTCCCTGCCCCTACCCTCTCAGTGAAGGACCTTGCCACATATCAGAAAAACAAATTCAAGAGTTCACTAGTCTTCTTTCCTCCTCCTCATCTCACATCATTCTGACATCATCTCCCACTCTCTCCTCCTTCTTCATCTCTGTTTTGCATGAAGAGATGGCTGTTCTCTTGCCAAGGCATTCCCCCACCCCCATCCCATCATCCCCATAACTCTCTCTAATCTTTAATCTCTTGCAATGGGGGAGAGGCTTCCCTGCCACTTACAAGCAAACCTACGTCTCCCATCTTTAAAAAAAAAAAAGAAGAACCCTCATTAGATCTGCTAACTGTTGTCCTATACCTCTCCTTCCTTTCTTTGCTAAACTCCTTGAGAAAGCTATCATGCTAGGTACCTGTACTTCTCTCCTAAATTTTCTGGAATCTGGCTTGCAACCTTATCCTTCAACAGAAACTGCTCACCCCCTTTCCCATTCCCAAGTTGTCACTTACCTTTTAATTGCCAAATTTAATTGTCTTTTCTCCATCCTCATTCTTCTGGATACCTCCAGCCTATGACACTCCAGATCTCCCTCACCTCCTGTATTCCTGGTTCTCCTCTCATCTGTCTGCTCATTCTTAGACTTCCTTGTTAGATATCCTCCACTTTCCACCCCTGAAGATGATTGTCCCCCAAGGGTCTGTCCTGGGTCCTCTGTTTCCTTTATGGTCTCTTCTTTTATCAGCTCCTGTGGGTTCAATAATCATTATTATACATATGGTTCCCATATCTGTATTTCTTCCCCTAGTCTCTCTGCTGTGCTCCAGTTCTATAATACCAGCTGTTTTTTTAGGAATCTTGAATTGTATATATAAACTGAAGACATCTTAAACATGTCCAAGACAGAACTTTCTCCCAGACTCTCCCTTCTTTCCAACTTTCCTCTGAATATGAAATGTGGACTCCCAGTCATTGTCTCCAAATTTTGGTGTCATCTTTGATTTGCACTCACCATTCATGTCCAATCTGATATCAAATCTTTCTCACCTACCTTGATAAATTCTCTAGTTGATGCCTTTTGTTCACGCTCGGTGTAGCTACCAGTTAGTCAATCAGCTAGCATTTATTAAGCACCAACTATATGTCAGGCATGGTGCAAATTTTCCTGGGGTTGCCCCAGTCCAGGACCTTATCTTGCCTGGATTATTGCCATAGCTTTCTAATTTTTCTCTCTGCCTCAAGTCTCCCCTCACACCAGTTGTTCCTCCATGTAGCTGCCAAACTGATTTTCCCACAAGGTCTGGTCAGGTTTGTCTGTGTCACCCAGTTACTCAGTGAACACCACTGGGATCCCTATTACCTCCAGGATCAAATGTAAAGTTCTCTATCATTTAAAGACTTTCACGACTCAACCCTCTCTACTTTCTCAGTCTTCTTATGCTTTACTTCCCTTCACAAATTCTACTATCCAGTTACACTGGCTTTTTCACCACTCCACATTCACCACTCCAT
Organism: Bettongia penicillata ogilbyi; assembly: GCA_023548195.1. Classification (NCBI taxonomy): domain Eukaryota; kingdom Metazoa; phylum Chordata; class Mammalia; order Diprotodontia; family Potoroidae; genus Bettongia; species Bettongia penicillata. Next base: position 16,505,545 of record JAJHZJ010000177.1, on the reverse strand, counting down.
CTCCTGACCTCTACTTTGGGTCGCCTCCCTCTGGAATGCTTTCCCTTTTCACCTCTGCCTCCTAGCTTGGTTGGTTTCCTTGTCATTGTTGGTGTTTGCCCTCTGTTCTTGAAAAGGACCAGTAACGTCAGGAAGGAGATGTCATGACTTGCAAGTGAATTGGATTTAAGTGAGGCAGAGCTGTGCAAAGTCACCAGCCTCACTCTCTCTTCTGGAACCATCTGGGTCCAGTGGCAAGATATAGATCAGGACAACTGAAGTCATTTTCTAGGGACTCAATCCTGGATCAGTCTACCTTGCAGTTGGAACCCAGACACTGGGTGCATTGAAAAAGATTGGCTTCCTTACCTAAACCTCAAATCCCATCTTTTGCAGGAGGTCTTCCCTGGTCCTACAGTTGCTAGTGCCTTCCTGCACCATCTGTATGTTATAAGGATAGTTATTTACATTTTGTCTTCTCCTTAAGAAGGTGAGTTCCTTGAGGGCTGGGATGGTGCTTTTTCCTTTCCTCGTACTCTTAACCCTGAACATACTACCTGGAGTATGGTAAGCATTTAATAAATTCTTCTTGACTGACTGCTCAACCTCAAAACCTAGGATTTTCAAAGATCATACCACCAAATGGCCAGGCCATATTTGAACCTATGTATCCTGACTCAAAATACAGCATCATTTACTGCTATGTTATAGCTACTTCACACATAGTGTTTAATATTGTGGATGTAATGGATGACTGGTTTATAAGGAGCCACATTTCATCTGGAGGGGAGCAGATCTCTACCTCCTCATGTTTTGTAAAATAAATCCACACCATTCTTATTTTTTTGGCCAACTTGGTATCTATTTTAAGTCCCTTAACCAAACACAAATGGCTAGTTTTCATGGCATTAAGGCATACGTATGACCTTTTTGACATAAACAGTTTTGACTAAGAGCAACAGAAATTTCAGATTTTTTAAACACTATGTTTTAATAGGCCTTGAAGAAAATAATAACAGCAATACTTTGAAGCCTTTCTGGGATCTAATGAGTGTGGTTGGTGTAGTTTGGCTGGATAAGCAGTTCATCTAGGGAATGTTCTCATTGGTGCTTGCCCTGAGGGGAAGGGGAAATCAGAATGCTCCATCAAGGTGCACCAGCACTGGCCCTTTTTGTAAACTCCCATTAGTAGTATAATGCTCTTGGGAAGGAGTGGTGGTTGAGTTCCAATCCCGTATAATATATATGCTGTCTGTGTGACCTGTCAGTGCCCCAGGCAACCCTCAATGAAATGATAGGTCTAGGTATGTATGTATCTGCATATGACATATCTATGTCTATATCTATATATAGGTTGAAGTATATAAATATGTATGTGTGTATGTATATACAATGCATGTATCTATATAATACAAACTTTAATTTCCCTCAGTTTCGAATGGTCTAATTTCAGCTTGCAGATGAGAGGCAAAGGGATCATGCCATAGTAGGTAATACGCTAGACCTAGAGTTAGGATGACTCAATGCTGTGTGACCCTGGGCAAGTCAGTGCCTGAATTTCCTCATGTAAAATGGAGATAATAAAAGCATCTCCCTCCTAGGCTTGTTCTGAGGAGCACATGGTATAACATTTGTATACAGAGTGTCCTACAAACTTTAAAGCAGTATATAAATATTATTATTATTTAATATGCAGCTGGGTGGATAGTGGATAGAAGACCTTAGTTTGAATCTTACCTAAGACAATTACTAATTGTATGATCCTGGTTAACTTATTTTCAAGGTCATTTTGGGGATCAAATGAGATTACTTTTGCAAACTTCAAAGGGCTATATGAATGCCTAGCTATAAATATTCTTTGAATTTCCATATGAAGTCTTCACATATTTTCTTGGTGACCACTTGTGCGGGGGATATAGGAGGAGGGCAGCAGTTGGTGACAAGGCATTCTTCTGACTTTTTGGTCTTGATACAAAGCACTTCTGGTAGGGGGAATGCTCCAGACTATTTAACAGTTGACCTAGAAAGCAGGATGACTTAACTCTTATTTTGATTCCAATGTTTCTGTCAAGGAGAGTGCTCTTCAGCTTGGAAAATGTAGAACAATCCCAGAATCTCAGAGTTAGGAGGTACCTCAGAGATCATTAAATTGAAATTCTACCTGAGTGGTAATCCCCCTATAACTACACTAAATATAAGAGTTAAGAAGCAAATCGGAGCCAGCATAGGTGAAAAAGATAATGAGAAAGCATATGGCTACCCTAAGGGATAGAGTGAATACCAATGGGTGAAAATTAGATGGGAGAGATAATGACTCTATACAATAACTTCCTAATAATTGACTTGCTCCCAGATGGAGTGGGCTGCTTCATGAAGTAAACACATTCTCTCACATGGTAGATGTTCAGAAGCTGGATAACTATGCATCAAGGATGTTGTAGAGATGATAGGAATAGATGACCATCTTCAAGACCCAAGACCATCTTCCCTTCCTTCCAACCTTTTGTGATACTCCATTAGACTGTGAGCTCCTTCAGACAAGGGCTTGGTTTTTGCTTTGGTTTTTTTTTTTTTTTTTGCTTGTTTTACTTTTCTTTGTAGCCCTATCACTTAACATATTACCTAGCAGGTACATGGTAGGTGTCCCATAAATGTTTGCTAGCTTGACTTGATTTGACTCCTGAATTATATGAATGGGTTTTGTCCCATTACCTTCCTTTTTTAAATTAGTAGTTAGAGTTTATGGACAAATTCCTTAATTTCAGTAATTCTCACTGTTCCACCTCTGAAATGTGGAGTTTAGAATGAGTGACTCAGATTCTCTCCAGTATTTTCTTTACCAATGAAATCACAGCTTTAGTCTAAAAAAGAACTTTCTCAGGAAAAGCAGTACAGCATAGAAGACAACTGGATTAGAATCAGAAAGGTCTGGGTTCAAGCATGATCTCTGATATTTGCCAGAAGCGTGACCCTGGGACAAGTCTCTCAACTTTTTGTGTCTCAGGTGACTTTCTAAAACTAGAACAGGACATTTTGGGTCTATATTAGCTTCTTATTCTAATGAAATCACAGATCTAGATCAAAATTCCTTTCACAAAGGGGAGGGTCCATTTTATTATGCATGCAGCAAATATGATCAACACAGCTGTGTGATCGTGATTGTGTGCTTGACAGAACTGTTTGTCAGTCAAGTCATCAAATATGTATAAAGAGCTTACCAGGTGCCAGGCACTGTGATAAATTCTGGGGAAACAAAGGAAGACAAAATATGCCCACATTGTCCTCAAAGCGTTCACAACCGAATGGCTCAATTAACCCTAGAACCAGAGGACCTGCTGTATTTTAGAGGCAACTGGGTGGTGTGGGCATGGAGTCAGAAGAACTCGAGTTCACATCCAGTTCCAGACACTTCCTAGCTATGTGACCCTGGGCAAGTCACTGAACCTGTGTCTGCCTCAGTTTCCTCAACTGTAAAATGGGATTAATAATAATACCTACCTTTCAGGGTTATTGTATCAAATGAGAGAATAATTATAAAACATTTATTTAGCACAGTGCCTAGCTCATAGTAAACACTATATGTGTTGTTGATGTTGGCATAGTTATCATCTCCCTAGTAGGTGTCAAGAAAGAAATTGTGATTTCTTTGGGTCCACAGAACACATTCTACTCCAGAGGGAACAGGACAGAGCAGCTACTTTCTACTTACTTCCTGAATGATAACATCCCAAACTGTTCCCATGAGAGAAACCAAGTGTCAGGGGAGAAATCCTCCTGTGTGTGTGGTGAGCAGCACGGGGCGTCTTGATGATCTGGCCTACAGAGGAAGAATTCAGACAAGAATGCCATAGCCCAGTGGCATCATATATATGGTCTGAACTTTCCCTTTGGCACCTGATGTTTGCATTGTGGCTTTTCTCTGTTCATCAGATTTCCTGAAGAGTGACCAACTTTACATTTCCTTTTAGACCTTTTGTCCAGTGCCTGAGGGACCAGCTCAGGGGAATGCTATAGAAATTGGGAATTGGAGCCGACTGAAAGATACAGAAGAGGTGATATGAAATCTGGAAGGCCAGCCCTTTGGAGAAATGCAATATACTGGAAAGAGAGGGGGACTCAGAGTCAGGAAACTTCTGTTTCAATCTCAGTTCTGATACTACTAGTTGTGTGATTTCAAGCAAATCAATTAACTTCTCTTAGTTTCCTCAAAGGGGAATAGCTAGGTGGTACAGAGAATAGACCACTGGACTTGGAGTCTTCTTCAGTGTTCTTCTTCGTCATTATCATCATCATCTTCTTCTTCTCTTCCTTCTCCTCCTCTCCATGCTTCCTTTCTCCTTCCTTCCCTCCTTCCTTCCTCTTTCCCTTCATTCCTTTGTTCCTTCCTTTCCCTTCTTCTTTTCAACTTTGAAGTCTTTAGGATGTAGAATTTTTAAACATAGAAAATATAGTCTTGGAGCTGGAACAAACCTTAGGATAGAGAATATTAACACTGAAGAAAACTTAAAGATGAAATAACCTAATCCTTTCATTTTAGAGATGTGGAGATTGACACTCAAGGGGTTTAAGAAATTTACCTAGGGTCTCAGAGCTGGGTCTTGACCCCTGCTCTCCTGACTTCTGGCCCCAGAGCTGGTTCTTCTCTCCCATGCTCTCTCCTGTTTCTGCTCCATGAGTTTACTGCTATTCCTCCTCTGTCATATAAAATGTTTATATCCTCATTTATTTTTGAAAAATAAATTAAAAAATATTTTACACGATGCCTGTATCACAGTTGGAAAGCATTTAATTAATCCCAAGAGACAAGATATTATACAGCTGCTTTAATCGGTTACAATTCCACTGGGTGACTGAACTGCCTGTTGGAAAGCAGCTTCTCTTTGGGATGGCATCTTGGTGCATATATAATGAGCACTGGTGGTAACTGACAGCCCCTTACACTCAGAGCATTTTCTGCTGTTGCAATAAATGGTTTATTGCAACAGGGAACCATTTGTCTTAGCAATAAAACACACACACGTACACAGTCACACACTCACATACACCACACCACACCACACCACACATTTTCTGTGTGAAAGTAACCACCTGGAGGGCCATAAATATGGAGGCACACCACATTGACAGTAATAGATCCCATACATTCAGCCTAATGAATTCAGAAAGAAGGTCTGAGAAGTGAATCTAAAGTGTTATTGTTCATCTGATGGGCAAACAGGTCCCCTATATTAATTAAACGAATTATTAATGTTGATTAAAACAAGTCTCTAATGAGACATGTGCTTCACTTACATGTAGAATCACAGACTCATTAAACCATAGAACACCAGAGCTAGAAAGGAGCTTAGAAAGGAATGTTTGAGTTGGAAGGTGCCTTAGAACATGGAGAAAGGAGTATTAAAGCCAGAAGACCTTGTGAGGCTAACACAGCCCCTTATTTATTTATCTATTTATTCTTCTCTGCATGCAATAATTTATTTTTCCTTGATAACTCTCTGTTTTGAAACATCAGTCACTTTCCAACAAACAATGTTTTTCTCTTAATACCTGCTGATAAAAAAGAATTAAGGAAAACTACTTAAGGGAGTAATCATTGCTGACAGTCCATGTCTCTTTCCATTTCTGTAGTTTTCTGTTTGATTTTTAGAATGGAAGGATGAGGGCTTTAATTTTAATAATTTTGAAACAGTATTGTTCATTTTCTTTGATTTGAGATTTTTTTTTGCCTCTTAGTATGGCCTTAGTGTCATCTTTGTTTACTACTGTAGCACAGGGGTGGGGAACCTACTGCCTCGAGGCCACAAGTGGCCCTCTAGGTCCTCAAGTGTGACCCTTTGACTGAGTGCAAACTTCCAAGAACTTTGTGTAGTGTTTGTGCAGACTCCCTTGGTGTGTGGGGGAAGAAGCTGAGATCAGAGGCACCAAGGCTCTTACTCAGTTTTACAGCCAGCTGGTGGCAGAGTTCATCCCAGAATCTAAGGCTTATTCTCTTTCCCCCATGCCATATTGTCTACATAAGACTGAATATATGTTGGAATGCCCTAACAATCAGATGAAATAGAAGTGTACAGAAATGAATGATTGACTTGTGAGGTAGGTGGTTACCTGTCACTGGAGAACTTCGAGCACAGTTTGGGTAGAATACCATATGGGGGAGAAGTAAGAGGAACCACTGAAACTATGCAGTTCGAATAATGTGTGAGAAAGCATTCCCTCCTATGGCCTTCACAGGCAGTCATCCTGCCTTGGCTTAAAGATCTCAAGTGAGGAGGGACCTAGTACCTCCTGAAGACATTCCACTTCTGGAGAGTGCCCACTAAGCTAGTTTGGCCCTACGTGAAGCCTAATTTGCCTCTTTGTGTCTTCTATCCGTGACTTCTCATTCTTGTATCCGGGGCCTAACAGAATGTATCGGAGCCCTCTTCTGCAGGATAGTCCTTCAAATACATGAAGACATCTATTCTTCCCCTATTAGGTTTTCTACTTTCTATTTTTTTTTTGAGACAAAACAGTGCCATTTCCTTTAACCATTCCTGAATTAAAGTCCATTCACAATGCTGGTTGCTGTTTTTTGGCTATCCTTTCCAAAATCTGGTGTTGAGAGCAGGGAACAATAACACATAGTGTTATTCTGACAAGAATTCTTCTTAATTCCCAGATACTTTGTCTCTTTTAATAAAGCCTAAGATCTCATTGACTTTTTTTTTCCTACTGTCATATCACACCATTGACTCCTATGGAGCTTGGATTCCACTAAAAGCCCCAGATCTTTTCTGTCAGATAAAATGTTTTCTAATCATTCTTCCTTCATCTTGTTAAGTTGATTTTATGAAACCGCCTAACACATTCCATTTGCTCCTGTTAAATTTAATCCTATTAGGTTTGGCACAATATTATAGTTTATCAAGTTCTTTTAGAATCCTGACTGTCATCCAGTAGGTTGACTTGCCCTCTGAGCTTTGTATCAGAAGGTAGGGCAGGAACCAGATGACTTCAACTTTGCTGTTTAGGCCTAACATTTATGATTTTGTAATCCTTTCTCTAGAGCTAGAACCCTAGAAATGACCTTGTCCATCTCCCTAATTTTATAAATGAGCCAATTTAGGCCCAGGGTTTAAATTAGGTATCTGTAGATTAGAACCATTGCTGGTTGAGTGATTTTTCTATTCCCATGATACTGAATCACTCACTTTCCAGAAAACATTTCCTAATTCAATTGTATTCAGTTTCACAAATATTTATTAAGCCTTTGTCATATTCCAGGCATTACAGTAAATAGTGGATGTACCAAGAAGAGAAATGATCATTATCTGCCCTCAAGGAGTTTAGTAGCTGTTGACTTCGTTAATCATGTCTGACCTTTTGTGATCCTCTTTGGGGTTTTCTTGGCAAAGTACTGGAGTGGTTTAACATTCCCTTCTCCAGCTCATTTATAGATGAGGAAACTATAAGAAGACAAAATCAGTACTCGGCTAAAGGAATGATAAATTACGTAATAAGTACGTTGGAAAGATTCAGGAGGAAGTGAAAGAGATTACAGGAGGGAGCAATTGCTTGTAATAAGAGGAATCAAAGAAAGGACAGGGATGAACTCTTTTGAGCCTCAAAAGAATAGAAGGCTTGCAAAAGATAGGCATGTGGGGAATGCTTCTTCAGGCATGGGGGATGTCAGTAGCAGTTTCAGACGGAGGTTATTTTTCTGCACCACAGAGTCCATGAAGGACTCTTTATGTACTTCAGAGCCTGATGGTAGAGGGATCTTCAATGCCAGGCTAGCAACTTATTTTTTGTACCCTAAGTAATGGTGGGGATGGTTGAGCTTTGTTCTTGAAGAAGACCAACATGGCATTACTGGGCTCAAAGTACAGTGTGTCTGACTCTGGCTGTTCAGAAGAGTTCAGAAGGCTCTACCATAGCTTAGGCACAAATAGTACGCATGAACTTTTGGAGTGGAGATGTCTCTAAATCCGCACATCTCATGTTTCTTTTGAGCTACTCCAATTCTGCTTCATTCATAGAACACAATGTCTTCTTTGAGGTGGATATGCCATGATGAGTGGTTGTTTGTGTCCGTATCACACAATCCGTTCCAAAGTTCTGCAGAGAGACCTTAAGCATCCTCGTATCGCTTCTTCTGACCTCCGTGTGAACACGTGCCTTGTGTGAGCTAACTGACAGAATGAATCCCATTAGTAATAGGGATTCATTGAAGGTTTTTTAGCGGAGGAAGAAAGTGGTTAGGTCTATGCTTTAGGGAGATTACCTCAGCAGTTGTGTGAAGGATAGCTTGGAAAGAGGACAAGACTGGAAGAAGCAGAAAGACTTTGAAGGAGGCTAATAAATCGTCCAGGTGAGAGGAGACAAGCGCTTATGTCATGGAGGTTGCAGTTAGATTGAAGATGAGATGTAGCAAAGCAAAGACTAACAGGGCTTGGTAATTGCATGGACTTAGTGATGGAAAGAGAGAGAGAGAGAGACAGAATATACCTACATCATGAAGGAAGATGCCAGGATCTCCTCAGTGTGATTTCTGGCTGGTAGGGGATATGAGCCAGGACCACAAAGATCTGCAATGTAAAATACTGATAATAACATTAACTGTCATTTCCATATCATTTTAAGTTTACACAATATTTTCCTTATGGTCACCTAGTGTGGTAAATTGTCAAGCATTATTATGTTCTCCAGGATTTTTTTTTTTTGTACCTGAGAAAAATGAAGTCAGTGTTTAGGGTCAAACAGCTTATCCTCAATGAAGCTTTGATTAGACCCAGGTCTTCAGATTGCAAGCCAGCCCTTTCACTTACACTAAGAAAATAAAAGTCCAAAGGTGCAGACAAGTTGCCATGAGAGTTCATAAAAGGGAGAGCTTGTCCAGCTAGAGGAATCATGATCCAGTGGAAAGAACATGAGAGTGGAATGAAAAGACCTGGGTTCAAATTCTGGTTCTGTCACTTCCTTCTTGTGTGACTTTGGGCAAGTTTTTCCCCCTCTTTAGGCCTCAGTTTCCTCAGCTATCAGATGAAAGAATTGAACTAGATCATTTCAAAAATTCCTTTCTGACTAAATATAGATCTGTGAGATGAATGCAGGGTAGGCTTCATGGAGGAGGAGGAGGAAGAGGAAGAGGAAGGGGATGTGGAGGAGGAGGAGGAGTTCTTGTCAGGGTCGGTAGCAGCAGCAGCAGCATCAGCATTGGTGATGGAACTGGGACTGGAATCTTATGTTCACACAGGTGGAGATGGGGGTAGGTAAGCAATAGGAGTAAGAAGTAGAGAGCCACCTCTTCTGCTGACTGTGATTTTCCTTTTCTCTATAACAGAGACGTAAAGTTTGGGGACTTATATTAATGGTACGTAGAGTTACTTTATCTGTGAAAGTGCTGAGTCAGAGAAAGTGCTGACAGCAGAGAAAGACAAGAAATCACTTGCAAATAAAGAAAGACATCATGCATCCTTTCTGCCTTGGCTCCCACTCTCCAGAGATGGCCCAAGGGCAGGGACACAGCCCACTGAGGCAGGGCAATGCCATTTAAAATAACCATTTGAAACAATCAAAGATTCTGCTGAAGAGGGGAGTCTTCTTTTCCTCTTGCTTCTTAGGGGTAGGGGGTGGGGGACGGTTACATGATTCTTCTGTTCCTCATTTAGTTCTCAGTGTTTGTAGGAAAGAGCCCTAATCCTATTTCCCTTTTGGAACAAGGAGCTTTCAAATCATCAGGAAGCCTTACTTTCTGGGCTTTTCAAATCTAAAATAGATTTCAGAGAATCTCAGATGAGGAAGGAATTCACAGGAGTCACCTAGTCCTCTTGAACAGGAATCGCTTCTATAGGGCAGTAGTCTCAACAAGCAATCATCTGATCTTTGTTTGAAAGCCTTTAGTAACGGGAAGTATCTGCTGAGGCAGTCCATTCCAGTATTGGAGGGCCTTAATGGTTAGGAAACTGTTGAGCAGGTCTGTCTCTTTGAGACTTCCACCCACTCTTCTTAAATTATTCCTGTGAAGTCAAGCAGAATGCCTTGTATTTCCTTCACACAAGAGCTCTTGAAATACTTAAAGAGAGTTATGATTTCTCCTCTACATTTTTCCTCTAAATATCTAAACCCTTATTTCTGTCAACTGATCTTGAGGCTCCCCTAGAGGGAGTCAGTATGGTACCTTAGAAAGGAAGCTGAGTTGGAATCAATCTTGGTTCTGCCTCTTTCTACCAGTATAAGAAATCACTTAGTCTCTCTGTGTCTCAGTTTCCTTTTCTGTAAAATTAGGGGAATTAATTAGATCACCTCCAAGGTCACTTCTAGCTCTAAATGTGTGGTCCCAAGAGGTCTCTAGTTATTTGTGTGTGAAGTATTACAGAAATCAAGAAAGAGACTTCGAAGATAAAGAAGACATGATATCTTTTTTCATGTGCGGAGTTTTTATAGTTTAATGAAGGAGGGCAGGGACCCTAAAGCAAATTATAATATTTTCAGAAAACACAGAGGGATAAAAAACTGTGATGAGCATTTGGGAGAGGGACAATAGAGGAGTCAGGGTAAAGTATCACACAACAGGTGGTGGGTTGAATGATAGGATTTTAATGGTGGTGATGGAGTTAGGAGGTTATTCTGCGATGAGTTTGGAGACCACTGCCTCATTCAGCTTGTCTAAAGTAGAGAATACGGGAGCGAAAACAGGGAAGAACTCAGATCTGAGAACTCGGAGTTGCAAAGGACTTTGGAGGGCATCTCATCCTACACTCTCATTTTATGGATGAAGAATCAATTTGAGGCCCAGACAGGTTGAGTGACTTGCCCAAGCTCACAAAGGTAGTTAAGAGCAGAGTTGGGATTTGAATTCAGGACTTTGGAGACTAAAGTTCTTTTGAGTAGGGGAGATGCATAAGTTCATAGAAGTCATCTGGTCCAAACTGCTGCACTCACAAATGAGGAAACAGAAGTGTAAGAGCTGAGGAGTGATGTGCCCAAGGTCTCATAGGTGGTAATGAGTAGAAGAACTGTCAGTTCTGTAACTCCAAATCCAGAGTGGTCCCCATTGATCTCACTTGTGATCACATCTGAGCTTGAGGAAGATTCATTTGATGTCAGTAGATGGGAGGGGTAAAGGTGGGAGCAGGGGAGTATGGTTTGGAGGTTGGTGACACTGGTAGAAAATCCCTGTAACAATAACAATTGAAGCTTTCGTAGCCCTTAAAAAGGTTACAAAATGCTTTCTGCAATAACTCCCCAGTGAGTGGGTAGGACAGGTATACTTATTTTACAGCCAAGGACACTGAGGCTCAGAAGTTGATGACTTGTCTGTGGTTACATCCTGGAACTTAGAGCTGGATTCTTTCACAGACAAATTTGCTACCAATAACTTGATTGAACCTGCTTGGCCACCAACCTGCCCTTGCAATGAGCTGGCTTTCCATGAATACCTAGAGCCGGTTTACCAACTTCTGAGTGAGAAGGGTCAACGCTCACACCTGCAACAGGTTATGGATGCTCACTTTCTCCAACTAGGTCTTTTAGGGTAAAATAACTAGAAATCCCTAGGCATCAGCAGGACTTTCTGCTGTTTACTTACACAAAGTTCTGTTTTAAGTCACAGATCTTTCTTATTAAATAGCTTTTAATATTACATTAAAGTGTAACTCATGTACTTTAAAACCCACACGTGGTTTTTCTCTAACTTAGCTCATTGAGGGGGAGGACATGGGAGAAGGCCTTGATCTTTGATTGAATTGATGCAGAGAAATCCCTTTGTTGAAACTACCCCCTACCTCCACTCCTATGCCAAAATCTGCAACTCGCATCTGATTTAGAGTCTGAGTGGCCTGGGGGCAATGAAAGCATGTTTTGCCCATGTTCATGTTACTAGTGAAGCTCTGTATCCATTATACCATACTGTTTAAGTACTTAATTAGTTACCTAGACAATAGGTACTTAATTTAAAAAACATTCATAGAACTTCAGAACAGAGGGAGAATCTATTTATGAGAGGAAGAATCTGAGACTCAGGTAAAGAGGAAGTCATTTGTCCAAGGTGACGTGTTGATAGCATCCTAGCTGGCATTAGGACCCAGGCTGTTTTCGTCTTAGGCCCAAACTCTTTTCCACTGTGTCCTGTTGGGGCAGCAGAGGAGTTTAGACCCAGAAGGGTTCTCAGTCGAGTAGCAAGTGAAAAATTCTTTCTTATGCATTGTACAACAACTAAATGCTGGGGATACAAAGAAGGGCAAAACCAGTGTCCGTGCCCACAAGGAGCTCACCTTCTGAGGTGGGGAAACAACATGCATGTAAATGTATACATCCCTACAGCGTAAATGGAAATTAATCTCGGAGAAGTCTTGTGCCATGTAAGAAGTAGCATTTGGTCCAGGTCTTGGAGGAAGCCAGGGAAGGTAGGAGGTTAAGTTGAGGAGGGAAAACATACCAGGCATGGGGAATGCACTTCAGGGGTGCTAGGAACCCCAAAATGTGAGGGTACAGGGTGGTCTGCCTTGAAAGAATTCAACCACTCAAGCCTTCTTTTGGTCTAAAGTAGCAAGTTTATTATGATACTGATTGGGTGAGTGAGATGCCTAGTGAATGTATTTGTGACACCAATACAGGCAGGCACTATTCCTAACAAATCTGTGCAATTTAATGGGTGTAAGATATGTACTTTTATAAAGAAAAAGACTGAGAAAATCTGGACAGGATCAAGGAGTGGCAAGTAGTCTGAGGTGGGCTAGGTGCTGACAGTGAAAGGCAGGGCTTGGTTGGAGAGCCACATTGAAAGTTCAGTTGAAAGGATTATATTGAGATAGGCCTAGTGCCTCAGGCAACAGCCAGGGACTGGGTTGCTGAAATTTGTGGGAAAGTTCAAGGACCTTTTTTTAAGGGTCCCATTGTCCCATTATAGCCACTTTAAAGTCATGGAGGAATCAAATTTTGGGGGGAAAACAGCCAGGGTCGATAGTAGAATATATAGAGGGGAATATAGTCTCAGAAGACTGGAGCTGTAGGTTGTGAAGGGCTTTAGACTTTTAAATGCCCAACAGAGAATTTTATATTTGATCTAGGAGGTACTGGGAACCACAGGAGTTTACTGAGTAGGGTCACAGCTGAGTTTCAGGAAAATCTCTTTGGTTCTATTGGAGAATCCAGAAAGTTGATACAAGAAGACTCTTGTCACCTTACGCCTGGGCCATTGCAATAACTTTCTAGTCTATTGTCCCAACTCTCTCTTCTTCAATCCATCCTTCCCATAGGTTCCCCGTGTTACAGACAGCAATGTACCCATACTTGGAGAGTCCCTATGCAAAAGGAAGTTAAGTGATTTCCCCAGAGTCTAACAGCCCTTTTCTATTAGTGGCTCAGGTTCTAAGGTCTCTCCCAGCTTTGACATTCTATACTTTGAAATTCCTTACTGCTTTGACATTTAAAAAAAAATTCTTTCCAAGCATGAGATCTTTGTGTTCTAAAGTCCTTTAGTTTGGACATTCCGTGCTCTGTGCTCTAAGGTCCTTCTCAGCTCTAATGGTCCCTGTCCCATTTTTTACATCCTGGGAATCTGAGTTTCATTTTAATGCCAAGTGAGAGCCTGAACATGGGCTTCGGCTATTTCATTGATCAGATAGCTGGATAATCTCCAGATCTCCATTTCACTTGAAGCCACCTAAGCACAACCTGAATTTCAATATAGTTCATTTTAATTCAATGAAGAAATGGTCAGTTCTCAACTTGCACAAGCCTCTGTGGAGCTTACACAGACTTAGAAGAAACCAGATCTGGCCCTTGGTTAGTGGGCTGTCTTAGACTTCGCCCAGTGACAGAAACAGTTTGACTTTTCATTTATGCCTTGGCTGTTTCCCTCTGGTCAGCCAACTGCATGCAGTTCATTGCTAAAGATATCAAATTAGTTTCAATCTCTCTACTTACATCTTTGAGAATTAACAACCGTTATAATTACTGTCCAAGTCAAGGACCAATTACAGTACTCAAGCCATTCTTTAAGATATATTATTGTATATGAAATGTTATAGGGTACACTTCATTACACTGGCATGAAAACCTCTTGCAGGGAGTTAATCTGCCTGGGAAATGCTGAGTGAGAAGAGGCTGACAAAACTTCCTTGTTAGCAGTTTGCTCATGAATGCCAAAGGGATGCTCTGCTCTGGTATTTTGAAAGGATGTGCGCTCAAGCATTTCACCAAACAACAGTATGGAAGCTGGAGATGAGGGCATCATGGGAAACACTTCAGAGCTGGAGTATTATTCCTTCTTCAACTTCCTTTCCTTCAGTCCTCTTGAACTCCTGGAAACCAGACTCTTTTTCAGGAGGCATTGCAACCCTGACCATCCAATCTTCTTTGATACCAGATAACAATTACACACACACACATGCGCACGGTGTGGGAAACAGAAGTTCTTGGTTTAAATCCTGGCTCAGCCATGTTCACCTTGGACAAGTTACTTGATCTCTCTGTGCCTCTGTTTTTTCCATGTGTAACATGAGGAGGGAGTTGGATTGGATGACCTCTAAAGTCCCTTGCATTTCTAAATATATGATCCTATGAGCATTGAGCCAGGAGTAGGTATAGAAATAATCCTTTTTCCTTATTTCCACTTCCATACACTCCCTCTGCTATCATCACATAGCAACTTCTTCTCCTTTGTGGTTCACTCCATCCAAATATATCATTCTTTTCTTATCCTTGCTGTTCAATCTCTCCCTCCTGAGATTAATTTTCCTTCTCTGTAAAATGGGGATAAAATCATGTCCAACACTTACCTCACAGGGTTCTTGTGAGGATCAAATGAGATAATGTAGGTAATGTGCTATATAAATATCAGCTATTATTATTATAAGCCTTTGTATGGCAGAGAATGCTGGCAAAGAGTGAATGATGGGATCTGGGGGTTTGGTGAATTAATGACTATTATCCACATGTTGAAAATATTCTCTCCTTTGCCTCTGTGCAAAATGGCAGATTCCACTTTGGGAACATTGCCTTTCCTTGAAAGACACCGTTTTAGTGAAAGTGAAATAGCTTTCCAAAAAAAAAAATACCCAAAAACAAAAACCCTGAACCATGAGCAAGAGATCTCTTGGTTCATAAGTGTTTTCTCCAAAAGGTTCTGGCTACCTGGTGTTTTTCCAGTCCAGGATGTCATTCACAGCAATAGCTGGTAGCGACAGAAAACTGGTAATTCTTCACCAGTGAAGGAGAGAAGTTTTGCATAAAGCATCTCTGTGGCTTCCTATCCCTGTAACTGGCAGCATGTTGGGTGAGGTCACCGAGCAGCAGTTTCCAACAAAATCAGACCGTGAAGAGTTTAGAATAGCAAAGAGTGTATCTCCTCTTACAGGGCATGGAAACCCACTGAAAATTTCTAGGGAGATTGTATGGTGTAATGGATAGTGATGAACTTGGAGGCAGGAGCAGCTAGATTCTAATCCCGTTTCTGACACTTAACAGCTGTGTGATCATAAACCAGATACTCAATCTCTCTGAGTCTTAGCTTTCCCATCTATAAAATGGAGCCAGAATATCCATAGTATCTACTTTATAAAGTTGAGAACAATTATCTGACTTGGAAGGGACCTTAGGACACTGAGTATAGAATGACTTAGCTGGAAAGGCTCTTAGAAACCAGCTTCTCCAACCCTGTCATTTTATAGAGGGGAAAACTCAAGCCCAGAGATGAAGTGGTATGACTGAGGTTACATAGTTTGTTAGGGACAGAATTGTAATAATATACAGGACTCCTGATTCCTTGACCAGTGGCCTTACTTTCTGATTCTGCTGTCTGGACTCAGTCTTTTTTTGACCGTATCTCAAGCACTAAAGACTTCCCTTATAAAAATCAAAGAATCCTGTTCATTTCAGCCTCAGTCTGACACAAGGCAAAATAGAATGATTTGAATTCTACCTTTTCTGCCTTTTGTTTTCTGCTCACTGCTGGGGTTACTGATACATGCAGTGAAGCAGCCACAGGCACAAGGTAGAAAAGCAAGCATAGGAATTGTCTGCCCCAGGATTATCAAAGCTAGTTGTGCTATGAATCAGTGCATAATTGTGGATAGAGCTTTTATGGGTCAACTGATAAAACAAGGGCTAAAGAAAAAATATGTATACATGCTGAGGGCAAATTTAACAAAAAATGAGGCTGTTTTATTTGTATTTATTTATTTTGTGGGATTTTTTTTTGTATTTGATATTTTTTTTCCCTTATTATGATGCTGGTGTTTTAAACATACTGAGGAGTTATATGCCACTTAACTACTTGAGATGGCAAACAGGATGATGCAGAAAGTACTCAGTCACCCATAGCCTGGGCTCTGTGACTTTGGGCTAGTCACTCCAACTCTGGGTTCTAATTTCCTTGTCTACCATGGGTAGGCTGGAATCCCTAAGGTCCCCTTTATCTCTAGTTTTCTGTAATTCCACGAGGTCCCCGTTAATCTCAGTTTCCATGAAATTAGAAGCTTGAAGTAAATGATCCCTAAAGTTCCTTTCTGGGTTCCTCCTTCTGGCTTTGACATTCTTGGTTCCATGTCTTAAGTTCCCCTCTGCTTGAGTATTCTGTGATACTGTGATTCTTGGGGCCTTAGGGAAAACAAGTTGTCTTTCTTTCCTATGTCCTATATTCTTTTTCTTTAGACAGCACTATGCTTGACTGATAGGAATACTTTGAGAATAAGTATGCTAGCTTAATGCTGGGACTCCATGGAAAACATGATTATCTGGACTGTGAATAGCTGGGACACAAATCTGCTGGATCAGTGTAGGTAATACAGAAAGGTCCTACTAGAGGATAGTAGGAGAAACTATGGCAAGTTGCCTAATCATCAGGGGAGTCAGCACTTTGGCAATAGACAGAGATCCAGGTGAGTAGGCAGTAAGCCTTTTGGAGGTCCAGTGGTGGGTACAGTAGTTCTTGGAAATCAGATAGGATGAGGTATCAGCACAGTGGGGTGACAATCCTAAAGAATAAGTCCAAACAGGCAATCAATCTTAGGTCCATTACTGTCGGGTCACTCTATTAAATCTATTAGGCATTTCATGGCAACAAAGAAATAGAGGCAGTGTAGAGTAATGGAGAGAGCTCTAAATTTGGAATTAGATGATGTGAATCAGCCCCAGCTCATTTTCTTTTCCTTAATAGGAAAGGATACCAAAATGTAAAGGGGTGGGTTCTTCTGGTAATCCACTTTCTCTTTTAACCTTGGCTTCCTCACACAAAATCCCTTACCTCCACAACCCCAATTTCCTCTTCTATAAAATGAGGGCAATAATCCTTGCATTACCCGTGTCCCAGGGCTGTTAAAAGGAAACCATTTTTAAAATTATAAAGTTCTTCATAAATGTGAGCTATTTCTAGTATTAGGAGATACAGTCTTCATTGTGAAGGGTTATAGAATCTAGCTGAGGAGACCAAACATGCGCACAGGAAACAAGTAGAGAACAAGACACCACGTTTTGAAGTACTAAATAGTGTATAGAGACAAAGAATCAGTGGACCATAGCTCTCTCCAGTCAGGGAAATGAGGTAATGAGGAAATCCACTTGGGTTGGGAACCAGCCCTTAGCACAGTGGGTGGGGCATATGTTGGTATGGGGGTAAATGCTGATTGATTGAAGTAAGGGTGAATTGAGTTGTTTCAGAAAGATTAACCTTTGTCCCATAGCCCTGCTCTTCTTCCTGCATCTTGATGCAACTTGAGCCCTTAAGATCTCTTCAGAACTGTGGTGTTTGCAGTTTTTACCATCTCGTCTTTCAACCCTTGACTATTTTTGGCCCACAGTAGACCCTGTACTGTTGAAAGACCACACAACAGAATAGATTCTTATAATAATCCCAGCCTAACCAAAGGCAGGGAGTCTGAGGAATCTTGTTCCTGTAAGATTTCCAGCTTATTTTTGAAGATTTGTGAGGCTCCAGCCATTTGGAAAATCTTCAGTTATATCCCTTCACATTTGGGTGTCTACCAAACCAAGAACATGTGCTAACTCTTTCGGGAAATGTCATGGGTTGGTGGAACGTGCACAGTCATTGGAGT
Organism: Bettongia penicillata ogilbyi; assembly: GCA_023548195.1. Taxonomy (NCBI): domain Eukaryota; kingdom Metazoa; phylum Chordata; class Mammalia; order Diprotodontia; family Potoroidae; genus Bettongia; species Bettongia penicillata. The sequence goes on along the minus strand of JAJHZJ010000177.1, from coordinate 16,487,531 downwards.
CCAGCCTTCTGGCTTTTGTTCTTGGATCTGCTGTGAGCTTCCTGTGTGGGCTCAAGCAAACTGTTTGACCTCATAAATCCCAAGGTCTCTTCTTCTAAAAAATAGAGAAAGTAATTTTCATCTTCCTCCCCTAGACATTAGGTAGACTGACTAGTGACATCTTAGTGAATATGGATCTCCTATTTGCTTTCTTCAAGTCCCAGTGAAAATCCCATTTTCTGCAAGAAGTCTTTTCTTTACTCTCTTAGTGCTAGTGTCTTTCTTCTGTTTATTATTTTCAATTTATCCTGTATAGAACTTGTTTGTACATAGTTATTTTCAAGTTGTCTTCTCTATTAGACTATAAGCTCCTTAGGTCATGGGCTAATACATCCTTTGTATCCCGAGCACTTAGTACAATGCCTGGCTCATAATGGGCATTTCATGTATGCTACTTGACTTCTGGGAAGCTCCTCCTCCTTTCTGATCTTTGGTTTTCTCATCTTGAAGTGGGAGACACTTATGCTGCCTATTTCCCAGAGCTATTGAAAGGATAGTTTCAAAGGAAGCCTCAAAGTGCTATAGAAATATAAGGTGAAAAATTACGTATTACCAAGAAGAACCTTTCCAAACATTGTCATCATCTTCATCTCTAAAACTCCAATGATTAAAGAGATTTGGCAAGCCCATTGCATTTCCCAAAGACTAAGACCATGTTCTTGGTTGTGTAGACACTCAAATGTGAAGGGTTTTAACTGATTATTAGTATAATCATTAGCTTTGTCACTTTCATCATTCTATTTCTTTCATTGTTTTCAATGAAGTTCAGATAGAAATGGAACAATTTGCCTCCATACTATTATTCTTTTATATTTAATGGTCTATGACTATGTCACAGAGGAAGAAAACAACTGCTTTTTTAGTTGAATAAGCATTCAAATATAAGCTTATCCACTGTTAGCTCACTGAAAATATCCTTTCTGCAAGGCAAGTAGCATCCAGGACAACAAAGATGATTTTTACCTCATCCTCTTCTCATACGATTTTCATCTTCCTACCTAGATTTTCCATATTTTGGAAGCTTTTTGTTTCATCCACCTTGGAGGACAACTATTACAAACATTATACATAAGTTTTTATGGATCAATGTTATGTCCAAGCAATTGTGGGCACCAGTTTGTTCTGTGATAACGGTCTAATTCTAGTATATTGGTTATTCTTGGGTTTGTTGGTTATTATCTAGGATATTTTCAAAAATATATTTGTATGGTGATTTATTGTCATTCAGTTAAAAAAAAGTAGTGAGTTTCTGAATTATATTTCTATCCATTAGATCATATCCTGCTAGGCATTCAGAAGGGGCTAAATTTTTATAACCTGCATTGGTGTGTTGCACAGTTTCTACCATTGCCTTATATTGATTGCTAAGTATAGACTTCTTGAGGATAATCTTTTTGAAATTCTGGTGGTGATGACCTAACCTTGAGTTGACTTAAGTAACTCTTCTGTTTCCATAGACAAGGCTCTATGACTTAGCTACTCATGACCAATTATTTGTTAATATATTATTGACTCATTTCATGTAGATACTGCCCCTGGAAGGTCTTTTGATTCCATCATTATATCTTAGCTATTTTTATCAGCTCCATCTGGAGATAAAGCACTTTTAGTTACATTTGAGAAATGTAAAAGCACATAATTGTCTTTACTTTTGCTCAGTGAAGTAAAGTTGGAAACCAAATTTAGTTCTACTTCAGAGAACTGAAAATATATTTTAGAAGAGGTGTAATACATTTAAGACTAGGCAGAAAAATAATGGACTTCTATTTCAAAAAATAGTTATTATTACCATATTGGGTATTTTTCTTCAAAGTAAAACTTTGACAGAATATACATGTTCTGGTGGATATTGTCATCTTCTCCCCCCTGTTTTAAAATTCAAATTATTTAATAGAATGGAAAATATTATTGTTATATTTTAAATTATGTAAAATAGAAAGAAATCATTTTATATGGTCTGATTGGGACAGAGCATAGCATTTCCTGGATGCTATATTTCTCAATTCTATCTAAGATCATATTGAATTTCTTGGCTATCATATCACATGATTGCCTCACAATGAACTGTCAGCCCATGGCTATTCTTTAGAGAATTGCTGACTAGTCATTCCTGCTATAATCTGTACTTAGACTTTACATTTATACCTACAAAATTTCATCTTTGATGAAACTTAATGATCTTCCCCGTCAAAATCTTTACAGAACCTCAACTTTATCATCTAGTGGTCTGACTATTCTTCTCAGCTTTGAGTCATCTGTAAATTGGATAAATATACTATTTACATGTTTATCTAAATATTTAATAAAATATTTTAAATAGCACTGGGCCAGGGATGGCCTAAACCAAAATACTAGAGATAGCCTTTCATGTTGACACTGAGCTATTATTGACTACTTTTTAGATCAGTCAGTTAAGTTTAATTCAGTTCTACTTCCAGAATTAAGCAAGACTCACAGGTTGTGTGGTAAAGGGGAGAAAATAATTGGAGCCTTATGAACTGAATTCTAGTGTTGGATCTGCTACTTTGGACAGGTCATTTCTTCTTTCTGGGCTTCAGTTTCCTTATCTATTAACTATGGAGACTGGACTAGCTGTTCTTAAATACTTACTATCTGTATGACCCTGGGCAAATCACTTTCCTTCCCTAGGCCCCAGGGTCATTTTTTTTTTTAATCTCTAAAGTGAGAAGGCTGGATTACATGTTCGTTAGAGTCCTTTTCAGTCCCCCGGTATGACATAGTTATTAGAGAACTAGCCTTTGAGCTAAGATTTGCGCTCAAATCCTAGCTCTATGTGCTTTTTGTTTGACCCTGGTCAAACCACTTAGCATCTCAGTACCCTAGGCAGCTCTCTAAGAGGAAGTGTTGAGCTTCATTGGTAGAAGAAGTTTGGCACCAGGAGCTCCCTACACCACTAAAGTCCTAAGTCTATTATCCAAACTCCTATCCCATAATAGACTTCACAGAAACCAAAGTCAGAGTATATAGTTTGGGGGCTCTTGGTATTGTTTAACAGCAGCAGAGAGCTTTGCTGTGACAGAGTCCATAATGTCCAATCCATTACTAGGCTAGAAACTGCTGTCTCAAAGCAGACCTCAAATAAATCAGGTTATAATACCAGCAGGAACTCAGCCAGACTGAGGAAGGTCAACAGGAGCCCAGCCAGACTGGGGAAGGTCAACAGGAGCCCAGCCAGACTTAGGAAGGTCAGCAGGAGCCCAGCCAGACTGGAGAAGGCCAGATCTAAGGAAGAGCCCAGAAACTGACAAGAGAGCAAGTGGGAGGAAACTCTTGAGATAGAGGCAAGGTCATCAGCCCAGAGCAAACAGACATACGTAGGCGAGAGAGTAGTCAGTGAGCTGTGACTTTATGATATTCAAGGCTCTGAATGACAGCATAGGTGCCATCTAAGTAGCATCATACCTGATTTCTTTTTCTTTCTTATTTAGTATTTTATTTCCCCCATTTACATGTAAAAACAATTTCCACATTCGTTTTTTAAAATTTTGAGTTCAAATTCTCTCCCTTCCTCCCTCCTCATCTCTTTCATTGAGAAGGTAAATGTGTAACCAGGAAAAAAAAAAAAAAAACATTTCCGTAACAGTCATGATGTGAAAGAAAACATATACAAAAACAAAAACAAACCCTCAAGAAAAGTAAAAAAGCAAAGAAAAAAAGAGGTATGTTTTAATGTGTATTCAGACACCGTCAGTTCTTTCTCTGGGGATGGATAGCATTTTTCATCATAAGTCCTTCGGAGTTGTCTTGGATCACTGTATTGCTGAGAATAGCTAAGTCACTTGCAATATTGCTGTTACTTTGTATATGGTACATTTCACTTTGCATCAGCTCATTTAAGTCTTGCCAGGATTTTCTGAGAATATCCTGTTCATCATTTCTTATAGCACAATAGTATTTCATCACAATCACATACCAGAACTTGTTCAGATGCAGAAGGTAGCCAAGATTTCTTGTTTGTATGACTTTAGCAAGGAGAGAGAGAGAGAGAGAGAGAGAGAGAGAGAGAGAGAGAGAGAGAGAGAGAGAGAGAGAGAGAGAGAGAGAGAGAGAGAGAGGTGGGTGGGGGAGGAAGGACATGAATTAAGGTAATTCCCTTTTACTTGGGGATACAGGGTACAGGGTTGGGAAGGAGAAATTACTGGTTTTAGGTGTCCAGAAGAGTGCAGTGGGGCTCTGACAAAACTGGAAAGAGGGAAGGAGTTCTGAGAAGCAGGAAGTCTGTCCAGATTTGGGGACATGGGTCCTAAACCTTGTCTCTAATTTTTTTTCTGTCAACTTGGGTAGGTTACTCAACATTTCTGGCTTCAGTTTCCTCATATGGAAAATGGTAGGGTTTGACTAGATATTCCACCATGGTCTAGCATAACTTGCATAGGATTCAGAGTTGGAAGGAACCTTAGAGATCATTTAGTTCAAGAAACTGAAGCCCAGGGAGATTAAGTATCTGGTTATTCAAACCCAGGAATCCAGGGCTCTTGCCACTTCATTCTTTAGCTGCCTTCTTTAGGGTTGACATTCTGTGATTCTGTAAAAGACAAAAAGAAGACAAAAATTCTACTATTGTGCTATAAGAAATGATGAGCAGGTGGACTTCAGAAAAACCTGGAAAGACTTTTATGAACTGATGTTGAGTGAAGTGAGCAGAACCAGAAGAACATTATACACAGTAAGAACCACAGTGTATGAGGTTTGATTTTGATAGACTTAGCCCTTCTCAACAATGCAAGAACCTAAAATTTTCCCAAGGGATTCATGATGGAAAATGCCATCCACATCCAGACAAAGAAATATGGAATCTGAATGTAGATCAAAGAATGCATTTGCTTTTTTTTGTTTTTTCTTTCTCATGGTTCCTCCCATCCATTCTAATTCTTCTTTACAATACGACTAATGTGAAAATATGTTTAATAAGTATGTATATATAGTACCTATATCAGATTGCATGCCATCTTGGGGAGGGAAGAAGGGAGAGAGGGAGAGAAAATTTAAAACTTATGGAAGTGAATGTTGAAAACTAAAAGTTAATTAATTAATTAATTTTAAAAAGAGACAGAAATTCTGTCCTCATTGCTCAGGGCAGAGTTGCCGCCCTGGGGAGAGAAAGTCAGGGTCGAGGTCAGGTTCTTTCTTTAAAAGAAATTAACAAGCATTCTCCCTCCTCACCCCCAACCCCTGTTTTTCCCACCTTGTCTTACTCCTCCCTGTTCTCCCTTGGAGGAAAAAAAAAAAAGAGAAAAAAGAAAACTCCCTTGTAACAAATATGCTGTCAAGTAAAAAACAAGAAATTTCCGTAATAGCCATTTTCCCAGACATGTTTCTTTCAGCATATTGAGTTTATCACCTCTCTATTAGGAGGCGAGTAGCATGATTTATCACTGGTAGAATCATAGTTGATTGTATCTGATTCACTTATCAGTCATGAGACATAAAAAGAGTGGAATCCTATTGTTCCACAAGAAACAATAAAGGGGATAGATTTAGAAAAACTTGGGAAGAGTTGTATGACCCACTTCAAAGTAAAGTGTGTAAAACCAGGAAAATAGCACCATAATAACAACATTGCAAATAGGTGTAGACTGAGAAAATTCTTGTAGAGGATAGGATTTTTTGCTGTCCTTGCACGGACAACTATTCCACTCTGATCGTTAAAGGAGTGCCTTTTAGCCAGCCCTTGACAGATACCTGGCTTGGATGAGACTAGGGATTTTCTTCACTCTTCCATGCAGATACAGAACATGCTCCTCAAAAGTAGGAGGTCTGATGATGAACAGTGTGGTAAAGTAGATAGAATTCTGACAGATGTGTGGATATGATGAGACAAAAAAGCACCTGGAAGCAATGCATTTTCTACTAAATTCTAATTTTCTTCTAAGTCCTCAGACCTCTTGTGACTTAGAGGTAAATCTAGGATCTGTGACGCTTTCCTTTAAAAACTAAAAATAGCATGCCTTAAATTACAGTATCTTAAATAAAGATGAAAAATTATGTAGGAACTACATTTTTACACAAATTAACCTTGATAAGATCTTTAATGTCATGTAATAGAATCTTCTTTCTTAGTAATGCATTAAAACTGTCAACTCAGATATGATCGTACAATTAATGAGATTACACATAATGTAAATTTCAATTCATTATTACAGTGTCTCCATTAATAGACTTCCTATTAACATCTCATGCCATGGTAGTTCAAAAGGACAACCTTCTGTGAATCGCATTAAATGAGCGGTAGACACTCGACAACTGCCTCCAATGCATGTTTTGATGAATTGGAATGAGTGAGATTTTTGTGATTGTCTAATGATTTGCAGAGATTGGAAATAAAGTTGGAGTTAATTAAGAGGGTCCCCTGTGCAGAGGCCATGATGTGATGGCTGTGTTAGTGTCTGTAATGAAGAGTTATCTTCTCAGTGATTCTTTGGTCTATCCCTCCCTCCACCATCACATTTTGTCTATTTTTAGCAATTCCTAGGGAAATTAATCACCATTATTTGTAAGTGCCCCACTGACCTCATTTTTTAGATACTGTCTTTTTCCTATAATAGTTGTGGAATTGGAATTTGTAGTTGGTGGGGGGAGGAGTAAAAAAGAAATAACTTAGAACCATCTGATTTTAAAACCATTCATTCACTCACCGTATTCATTCATTCTCTCTCATTCATCCTCTAACTCATTCATTCATTTAATTGTCATTCATTGTGTTCTTTCCATTCATATAAATGGATTCATATAACTTACCACTAAGGTCCTTGGCACCATCAAATGACCCAATGTCAGAAATAGATAACGTTTCATCAACCGAAATGACATTAAAAAAGTTACATTATCATCCACTTTGTTGCAACACCCCAGAGACCATTATTCCTCTGCAGCGTATTCACAGCTGAAATCTACTTTATTGGCTATCTCCATGAGAAGGTGAGATCCTTCAGAGATTATCTTGCGACTCTGCTTACATCTCCATTGCTGAGCACAGTTTTTTTTCCCATGCTGAGTGCTTAATAAATGAATTTTCATTCATTTAATTCATATATTTAAGAAATTTGTTTGGTTTATCCATTAATTCAATAAGCATTTATTGAGTGCCTTCTGTGTGCAGGATACAATAGACAATGCTATGTACTAGGAGAAATACAAAGAAAAATGTCACAGTTCCTGCCCTCAGAGAGCATCATCTACCAAAGAAATAAGATACAACTATAGATAAATGTAATATAGACTCTGGAATGGCTCAAATATGTAAGAGAAGCTGTGTGGCATCATGGAAAAAGTGGGTGATTTGGAGTTAGGAGACCTGTCTTAGAGTTTTGGTCCTTCCATTTCCTGACTTTGCAAATCATTTCCCCTCTCTGAAGAGATGCCCCTCTCTAAATGGGAATAATAATTCTTGCTTTACCTACTTACAACAGTTTTTGTGAAAAATCACTTTAACTTAAAGCACTATATAAAATGTGGACAATGATTACTATTTTAAGAGAGGTACATACTTCTTGGAGATCAGATGAGTTGAAATGACTTGATGGGGCTGCATGAAGGACCATTTAAGTTGAGTCTTCGACTATGGGTAAGATATGAGCTCATAGTAATAGTGGGAGGAGGGTATTCTGGACATGGGAACAGCTTAATTAAGGATACAGAGATGGGAAAGCACAGAAATAGCTAGGTGGGAAAATAAATGATTTGATATGACCAGAATGTGGAGTGTTTAGAGGAGAACAGTGGAAGATAAAGTTTTCAGGGTAGAGTGATACCAGATTGCAATGGATCTTGAATGACAGGATCAGGAGTTTGGTCCTTTATTATTTTTTTTCCTTTCTACATATTATGAGAGACAGCAAAAAGTTAAGTTTCCATAGAAGTTATTAGTTGATGAAGTCATTGAGAATAGGTCACATAATAAGAAAGCAGACTGCAGGTGGACTCAACCAATCAGGAGACAGACACAGAAAGTCACAAAATTTTTGATAAGAAGGTCTAGGCCTGAACTGGTCAGGAAAAATGACCCAGAATAACCTGGAAAAAGTTTTTCTTCATTTTTTTAATGAACCTCATGCATATAAGCAGACACACCCCGCATAAAATTATCTCTCCATTTTTCTGGTCATGGGTCCTTTGTTAAAGCATGTTTGGGAGGGGGGAATCACATGAAGGGTGGGGATAATGGACATGTAGAGAAATGATGACCTAATGGAGAATGGACCAATCCGTCTCCTAGTGGGAGAATCTGTCTTGAACTAACTGTATATAGCTCATCTTGCTTCTGTATTCAGTGCTTCCTCCTCCTGAAAAGAAGGTGGGGGCCAAAATGTTCAATTCCTCTGAACTCTGCTACAATAAATTTTCCTGGATACCTTATTAGTGTCAAGTGTTTCTCTCTAACATATATGAATATGCATTAAGAAATTTAAGCATTGGAAGGGAATGATGGATGCCATTTTAAATGAAACCTACAGAAATGACTGATAAAATAAACAAGCTGGACCCCAAAGAAGATTTGGGAGAAGGTGTCTCTTTATATTTTTTTTTTGAAAAGATGAAAGAGCAATATCTACAGATAATGTGATATTTCTTTGGCTGTTATTGGTTAGTTTTGCTAAATTATTGGTTTTCCCTCCCCCCCCTTTGCTATAAGGGATGACTGGGATGGGAAGAAGGGAAGTGGGAAAGGAAGGGGAAGAGTTATATTGAGAAATTCAAGTTATAGAAAAAGAAAAGCTATCAGTATAAAATATCCTTCCCTACCTTCTCCAGCAGATGTTACAGAACAGAATTTAACCTTTACCTGATTACTCAGGGTCATAATAATAACCATTAAATATTGTTCCATATTCATGACCAGTCCATCTTTGGGCATCATGACGGTACTGTAGGAAAAAAACCAAAACGCTGACTTTGAAGACAGAGGTTCAAATTTTACTGCTGACGCTTATAATCTATGTAGCCTTGGCCAAGGAACTTAATTTTTTGGGACCTCGGTTTCCTCATCTATAAAATATAGGGCTGGACTTGGCTTCTGGGATCCTTTCCGACTCTGTTTCCAACTCTGATCCACTGATCTATCCCTGTGATTCTGCTTTCCATCTTTGTCCAAAAAAGTCAGGCACATTGTGTGTACACTCCAGTGTGCGCTCCAGCCTCCTGACTGTGGTCCTATGGGCTTCAGTCTTTTAGCTTGGTGATATATCTTTGACCTGACCTCTCTGCTGTGTAACCTATGGAGTGCCCTGACAACTTCCAGTCTATAGCATCCCAAGATTTCAGATGTGGAAGGGATCTCTGAGTTATTTTGTCCAACTTGTACCTGACCAAGAATCCTCTCTCCTGAGTCCCTGACCAGTGCTCATGCAGTCTATGCTTGACCAAAGTGATAGGCAAATTCCTTCCTTCCTGAGGTCTACTTTTGGAGTTCTTGACTTATAAGGAAAATTTTCCTCATATGGAGCTAAAATTTGCCTCTTTATAACTGCCACCAACCCCTCTAGGCTTTGCTATCTGGGAACAAGTAAAATGAGTTTAATCCCTCTTTTCCATGCCAGCTCTTCAAATACTTAAAGATAGTGATCACACTCGTATGTCCCCCAAGGTTTGCCACAAAATTAAGCCCTTGATTATATGCTGTCTTATATAGCGTACTTTATTAAATGCATCTTTAAGAGAAGGCCTGGGGAGCTTACATTCAGACCATTTTGGTTCATCCAAAATGTATACATCCATTAGGTGCCTATGATGTGCCAGGCATTGTGCAGAGCATTGATATTAAAAAAAAATGACAAAAGGCAGTCCCTCTCCTTGAGAAGCTTCCAGTCCAATAGGGATACAACATGAAAATGACTGTACAAAAAAGACATAGTATAAATTAGAAAGAATCAACAGAGAATCATAAAATTATGACCTCTCCAAATTAGAAGGAACTTCAGAGGGAATCTTATCCTAAACAGGAATTCCTTTTACCATATACCTGATAATTCAACCAATATTTATTAAGTACCCATCATGTCATTGGGCCCACAGTACAAAGCCAAAAATGTAAACAGTCCCTGACCTCAAGGAATGAAATTACATTGGAGAGGGAGAAGGATACAACATTTACCCACAAAAGTACAGTTATATGAAAGTTATACAAATTTCAAGATGGTGGACACTTGGGAGAAGTCAGAAAAGAATTCCCTCTACAAGAGGGCACAGGAAGAGAGTTGGGGATTTTAATTGCTGGGTATGAAAATTAATTAATTCATTTGGGACATGGAGGAACACATGTGAAAAGGCATGGATATGGGCTTTGGAATGTTATTTACAAGGAATAGCCCATGGACCAGTATGACCAGGAATGGAGAATGCATGAAAAGTAGGAATATGAAATAAGACTGAAAACATAAGTGGATACCATATAATGTGGAGGATTTTGAATTCTGGCAGGGGGAGGTTGGGAGTTTATCCTAGAGGCAATAGGGAGTCACAGAATATTTTTAAGGAAGGGAGTGAAATAGTGAGATCTGTGTTTTAGGGTATCTCTTAGGTACTTAGAGGATAGAAAGAGTGGAGGGAGTCCCAATAAATAGCCTCCCAACCAAGGTTAATGGCTGTGTGAGTGGAGAGAGTGGGACAGAGACAAGAAATTTTGCAGAGGGAAAGTAAATAAGCCTTGGCAACTGATAGTGACCAAGTACTCAGGGGTATGGGAGAGAAGAGTAGATTACTCTAGGATTATAAAACTGGGTGACCAAAAGGATAGCAGGAAACCTTGACTTTGTTTAGCCTTTACTTGAAAATGGTCTGCTCCTTGACCTTTCAGTCAGTCTTTCCTTGGCCATTGTTCTTGGTTGTTCTTCTGTTCAGTGTCTTGGTTGATGACAGATGTCTTTGCATTTTGTTAAGGTCAAAGCCATCATGATGGGACCTATCCTAGTTTGTGCTCTGACATTATTGCCTGTAAGAACCCCAAGGTCAACTATTGGTAAGCATCTGTCAAAGGAGTCCCTTAGTGGGAGATTGTGATGTTGATCTGCTTCCTGGTTCATTATGGCCAAAGTAAACAACAAGAATTCTGGTAATAAGAAATAATAGATGATTATATTTGAAAGTATTGAAGTTTTTTATAGACTATAGTCTAGGCAACATCTCCTGAGATTCTCATTTTTTTCTGACTTCTTCAATCTCCCTTAAAACAATCGCCCTCAAAGATTTTTATTAATTCCTTTATGATCTTAGGTGATTTTAATCTATTTTCTTAAAGTATCTTTCTGTTCTCTACATTAGAGCAAGCAAAACAAATCTCATTATCTTGACTAGCAACTCACTTCCCATGTCTATTTTAGCAATTTCTAAATACTGATAGACAGACAAATAGACAGAAGGATCAGACAGCTTTTGTTCCCTTTACCAAATGCCTCTCCAGACTTATTTGATAAGACTATAGACTGATTTGTTGAAGGGAGGTGTGCATATGTGGGGAAAATCAGTCTTTTGGTGATTTTCATCATCTGGTTTTAGGGGTAGTGGGAACAGTGTGTGTGTGTGTGTTCATCCTTCGCTACCGAAGAAGACCATGTTATCAGAGAAATAATGACATGACTTGCACTTGACTTTGTTTTGAGTGAGGGAGGGCTGTGCAGGTCACCAGCCTCACTTCTCCTCTGGAGCCATCTGAATCCAGTGACCAGATATTCCTCAGGATGACTGGAGATGACCCAGGATGAGGCAGTTGGAGTTAAGTGACTTGCCCAAGGTCACAAAGCTAGTGAGTGTCAAGTGTCTGAGGGGAGATTTGAATTCAGGTCCTCCTGACTCCTGCACTGGTGCTCTATCCACTGCACTGCCTAGTTGCGCTAGTGGGAAGAGTAATAGATTCAGGGATAGTAAACCATCCTAGTAACTTTAACAGTTTACCATCTATGAAGCTCTGGACAACTCCATTCCTCTCCTTGGCCTCATCTATTTTTTTTTCATCTGTAAAAGAAATGCTAGCAGCTTCATATAGTTTACAAGGCACTTTACAGATATTATTTCATTTTATCCTCACAACAACTCAGGGGCATAGGTACTATTATACTTGCCCATTTTCCTGTTGGGAAAGTGAAGCAAACAGAGGCTAAGTGACTTGCCCAGGGTCACGCAGCTAGTAAGTGTTTGAGGCAGGATTTGAGAGCCTTACTGACTCCAGGCCAAGAGTTTTAGCCACTGTACCACCTAGCTGCCTCACTGGATCTCTAAGTCCCCTTTTTGCTCTAACTTTTTATGTTTCAAGGCCCCTGACTACTCTAAATCTCTATTAAGCAATGCCAGTCACTATATATTGCAACCATACTATAAACATTTCAGCTAGTGGATATCTAATCAAGGGAGCAAATTGATTCACATTTGCTCAAACTGAATCCAGTCCCTTCTCTCAGCCTTGATCCTTTTCTTCATCATTTCCTTACCTTCTCTAAAGTCGACCAAATTGGGTCTTTACACAGATGTATAACTAAGGTGCTAATTTGTGTGGACTGGGTTCTCCCAGGGAGAGTTAGATGTCTCTGAAAGAGACAACAACCATTTTCCACATCCTCAAGGTCAACAAGTCAGACGAGGTATGCTTATTCCAGCTACCTCAACCCTTCCTTGGAACTAGTATAGTACTGGTCATCTGTGTCACACAATGTGCCACCTACGGGTACAATGCCCCCTTAATTCTCTAATTGCTCTTACTCTTATCTTCCCAGATATGCTGAAAATTGCCTGCATTCTCTATCCCCATGCCCATTTTCAGATTACATATCAATGTGACTCAATAAATAACTGTTGATTTGTCAAGTAATGGGAGGCATAGCCCTAGTGGATTCTGGTCTTTGTCCTGTCACTAACTTACTGAACAAGTGCCTTAATCTCTTTGGGTCTCAATTTTTTTTTAATAATATGAAGATGCTAGAATCTAACCTTAAAGCTGGGAGAGCTCATCTAAATCTAAATCTTTCATTTTGCAGCTGGAGAAACTGAGGTCCACAGAGTTTATGTGCTCTGTGGTTGGGGTTTGTCCTTTGTTCTTGAAGATGACTATGACATCAGGAAGATGATGCCATGACTTCCAAATAAATTGGATCTTAATGAGGGAAGGCTGTGTAAAGTCACCAGACTCAGTGTCTCCTCCAGAGCCTTCTGGGTGGAGTGGTCAGATATAGATCATGATGACTGGAGATGGCCCAGAATTTAGTACAGACTTTACACCCACTTTCCCAGTGGGGAAATTGAGGCTCTGAGTTACATAGTTGCAAATGATAATAACTCAGATTTCTGGAAAGGATGAAGTCAAGATTTGCAACTAGGTCCTTCTGTTTCCAAGTCTGGGTCTTGTTTCACAGCACCATGCAAGGTCATGCAAGATAGATGATCCTCTCAGGTTTCTCATCATACAAGAGTTAATTAAATGGATCATGATGTTACACTTGCTGTGTGGGGACTGATTTTCATAAAACATCACAGCAAAGGCTTGATTGGGATGTAACCTTGTAATCAGCCAGTCATTAGGCACTATCATTGACTTAATCATGAGAATGACTGGGCTTGCCTCCTCTAGCCTTCCCCCAGCACTCTTTTCCCCATTTCCTTTAAATCTGCCCTGTAGAGAAGCCAGACCAGCCACCACCTGTAAAATGGGATGCTACTCCTTCCCAGTCATCAGCTGTGGACAGGTTATTGGCTTAGAGCCTTCATTCCACTAAGGAAATTCTTTCTTTTTTTTTTTTGTTTGTTTGTTTTTCTACTTGGTCCCTAAAAGCAGAACTAGGAATAATTGTAAAAAAAATTGCAAAAAGCGCCTTTTAGCTTGGGAGGAGGGAAGCAGCAACAAGAGAAGTAGTGACAACGGCAATGTCATTAACAAAAAGCCGATGTGACAATCAGAGCTCTGGTCTGGACTGCCGGGGGAGGTAGTGGGTTCTCCTTCACTGCAGATGTCCAAGCAAAGGACACATGGCCACTTGCCGGGTATGTAGTAGTGCAATTTTTTTTTTTTTCTGGTTTGGATTGGACTGAGATTTCCTTCTAACTGAAATTCTATGACCCTCTGAAGAAGCACAAGGAGACAGAATGTGGTGGTGGAGGAAGAGAAGGTGGCCATATCTGCCTTAGTCAGTGAGACAGTCTATTTACCAAGAACTCTGTGAGTCCCTAGAGCAGAATGGAATGCCAATGAGTTGTAGGGTGGAGTGCATTACACCTGCAAGTAGGTCTCCATGGATTCGGCAATTACGTGTTAATTAACAAGCCAGGAATGAAGGAGAGTTTGCATGTCAGCAGATAATCTGAATGGTAATTAATAAACTGCAGACTGTTTTCAATTAGTGGGCTTGAAAAAAGAAATCCCAGGATGGCATTGTACTTGGTGAGGAGGAAATGCGATGAATGAATTGTTCTTAAGTTTCACACACTAAGAATACAGAAAATATTTCAAAAATGATATGTTGCACCAGACAAAGACTTCATAACAGAACAATGAATTTCTCTCCAGGGGTTACATCCTGTCAGTGACAGAGGAGATAGCTTGGTAGAGTGGAAAGTACATGGGCTGAGATGTAGCAGAGCAGACTAAGGTCCGAGATTTGTCCCTAACTTTTCTGTCCAAGAACATCCAAACCTTCATCACCTCTCACTCAGATTACTGTTAGAGACTGTTGAATAGGCTCCCCCTTCTGTTTCTTCCCTCTCCTTTTCAAGCACTCTTAGGTGATCTTAGGCAACAGAATTTAGAGTTACATAGAAAGGGATCCTAAAGAACAGTGATGATGAAGAAACAGAGGTTCAGAGATGGGAAAGGGCTTCATCAAAGGCTTCCTAATACCTTTGAACTGACTACATCATTCATTTGCCTAAAAACCTTCATCGACTCTTTATTAGATACTTCTATTAATTAACTCATTAATTAGACTTCATTGACTCTCTATTAAAGAATAAAAGGCAAATTCTTTAGCCTAGTATCCCCCCAAAGGCCTGGCTCTAACCTACCTTTCTAGGCTTATTTCATATTATTACCCTTCATCCTTTCTTCCATCTAGGAAAATCAGACTCCTGATCTCATCCTGATATTTCTGTGCATTCCTGCAGGTCACCCTTTCTTTCTCCCTTTTCATCTTCTTCTTTTGAAGCAGCTGGTGGTTATATATTTTTTATTATGAACTAGAACATCAGAAGACACAAACATTTCCATATATAAAGGCCAGAAAGAGAAATTTGGGTTGCTAGATGTTGCAGTGGAAAGAGAGCCAGGCCTAGAGCCAGGAAGACCTGAGTTCAAATCCAACGTTAGACACTTACTAGCTGTGTGATCATGGGTAAGTCCCTTGACAGCTATCTCAATTTTCTCAACTGTTAAAAAAGGATCATTAAAGCATAAAACTTTCAGGGCTTTTGTGAGGTCAAATGAGATGATATTTATAAAAAAAGCACTTAGCAGGCTGCCTGCCCTATAGTAGTCACTTTGTAATTGTTTATTTGCTTTCTTCTTCCCCCATAGAATTCCTTCTCTTCCTCTCACGTTCAACTTAGGTGTCTCCTCTTACATGAAGTCTTCTCTGATGGAGGTGACATCTCTCTCCTCCATGATATTTAGACCACATTTACTGGATGTTTCCTTTGTCTCTGTTTCATCATATTTTTCTGTATGCCTCTCCTTTTGTTCCTTAATAGATTATAAACTCCTCCAGAGTAGGGACTAGATAATTTTTCACCTTTGTATGCCCAGAGACTTATACACAGGAAATGCATAATAAATATCTATTGAGTGGAATCAAGGAAATTTCTCCAATGTCAACAAGCCTTTAAAACCAGGACTGTCCAGAGAGCTTCTAAACTGCTGGTCAAAGCGTGAGACAAAACATTCCGTGAGGTGAAAGGAGGCGTGAAGAAAGATTTCAAAGGGAGCAGATGAATCAAACCCTACTGGGAATACACCTTGAGAATACTCTTTGACCCCTGGGTGGGTGCTATTCTCCAAATAAATTACATTTCCGAGAATGTGAGCTCCACTAGGAAAATTCGGAGTTCAATCTTCTTAGACAGAAAGTAGCTTCTCCAAGTACTTCAGCTCTGTTCCAAGCAATGTAAAAGTACATTTGTAAAATTTTGTGCAGAGGCCTGTAGCCTGAGTATGCTTTGGGCATAATTTTAATTGACCTCTCTAATTTTCTGGTTTCCTGGCACTATTTACTCATCTTTTTTAATATATCTGTAATATTATAACTGTTTTATGTTTATTTGTGTACATATTTTGCCGCCTCCTTTTAGTTTCGTTGGGTTGCAGTCATCCAGAACTGAGATTACATCATATGGGGAACTTTTGGTACAGGAACTCCCTCCACCAACATAAATTTGGAACTCTATTGAATTTATTGCTCTAGAGTTACTTGCAGGCACTTGTTGGTCCTGAGACACTGAGCTGCCCATGGGCATATACTATATGACAGTATAAATAGCACTTAAACAGAATTTTATCATCCCCCAAAGTTAGTCTTTTAATTCTTAAGCCACTTTGAATCTCCTACCTCTATTGTTTAAACCAGGGGTTGCTCTTGAATATAGGTGGCATGCCTAAATTGGAATCTCTTTAAAATAAATATGTATGTAAAAATATATGTATATATTTGTGTATTTACATATATGTATATACATACATACATACATATGTATGTGTATATCTATGTATCCACACATTCGTATGGTATTCTGACAAGTTAGTTAATCATTCTCCACCATCCATGCCGAATACTCAGATAGGAGGAGACTGGGGAGGAGGAAAGGAAAGGGTTACAGGGGTGAAAATATGCTGAATTCTTTTTACCAGAGGATAAAATGATTACTTAGCCAATGACTAGGGAAGTAATACAGAATAATGCAAAGATCGTGGGGGTTCAGGGTTTAATTCTTAGTGCTGGCATTTACAAAGCTGTATAATCTTGGGCAAGTCACATTACATCTTCCTAAGCATTGGTTTCCTCACTTGTAAAATGAGACTGGTGATACCTGCTCAGCTTACTTCACAGGTTTGCATGAAAGTAGTTAGGAAACTTCAAGTGATTCAGAAATGTAAGCTTCTGCCATTATTATCTTCATTCTCCTTTTAGACTATATGTTTCATGACAATAGGTGACATCTGCAATATCTCTGTGGCCCGTGACCAGTTTTAATGCAATTTTTAGAGCCCTATCTGTTTGATGTTTAAAGAGACCAACCAAGCTGGCACTGCCATTCTTGTGGGCAGAGTTAGTGTTTTAATATACCTATGTATTCCGCTTAATGCTTAGCTTAATGCTTAACCCTGGCAATTGGCCATAGAAAATATTGGATGATTGTCATTAAAAATATTGGAATGCTTGGGCCTGGTGGTCAACGGCTGTAGTACTAACCATTGGGAAGACTGAAGCTGATGGGTGAGTTTATGGAGCTCACTTCGGAGAAGTGGGTTATCTTGACTAGGTATTGGGAATGACATAGTAAGCCCCAGGAGCAAGAAGCCCCCAGATTAGTTTAGAAGCGGGGAACAGGCCCAGGTAGAGTTCCCATGGTATTAGGTAGTGTGGTCAGGTCTGTAAATAGCCATTGAAATTCTAGCCTAGATGAGATGAGGAAATCCAGTCTTTAAGGAAAAAAAATAAAGAATGTTGGTTCGGCAATATGGAAAACTGGGTTTTAGTTCTATCATTAGTCACTGTATAGGTTCAAAAAATATCATCTCCTTTTTCTGTTCCTCATATTAAGGTCATCCACCTATAAAATGAAGGAGATCTCTAAGGTGTCTTTCAGCTCTAAGATTCTATGACTGGAATCTGTGAGAGGCAGCAAATCATAGTGGGAAAATGCATAGAACTTGGTGTTTGGAGACCTGGATTCACCACTTGTTTTCCGTGTGCATTGAGAAACGTTGTTGTTGGGTTTGTCCTTCGTTTTCTAAGAAGACCATGATAACATCAGAGAAATGATGACATGACTTGCAGTTGACTTGGTTTTGAGTGATGGAGGGCTGTGCAGGTCACCAACCTCACCTCTCCTCCAGAGCCATTTGGATCCAGTGATTCATCAGGATGACTGGAGATGGTCCAGGATGCAATGGGAGACCTTGACCTTTTAGGCTAAGGCCTTTCAAAGTACTCACTTAAAGAGAGTTAATGCTCATTCAGTGAATAGGCCTCTTTAAGAAGTAGTCATGGGATGGACACTTTAAATAGAAAAGAAAAAAAATAAATCAAGCTGGGAAGGGCAGGAGTCTCAAGACTCTCAGGAGTCTTCCTACTGCTGCTTAGGCAAAAATACATCATTTCCAGACTCTGAGATGTTTTTCTCTGGATGTCCCCCATGCCAAGAGAATGCTTTCTCTTCTCATTTCCAACTCCTGGTCTCCCTAGCTTCCTTCAAGCTCCAGGTAAAACCAACACCTACAAGAACCCTTTCTTGGTTCTCCCTTGATGGGAACTCCTTCCCTGTATTGATTATGTATGTGTTTTACTTGTGTGTAGTTTGAAACCAAGGACTATTGAGAGAGATTAGTTCCAGAAATACTATTCCTCAGTCTGGCCACATAGGAGAAAACTTGTTCATATCTGGACACTATATATTAAGAAAGACACTGATATACTACAAAGTGTCTAGTGGAGAGTAACTACTGTGTGAAGGGCCTTGTCTGTGCCTGATGAGAATTATGGAAGCAATGCGGATAAGTGGAAAGAGGACTGGAGTTAGAGAGTCCCATCTCTAATATGAACTATGTGTGTGAATTTCAACAGGTCATGGAACCTTCTTGAACCTCAGGATCCTTATCTGTAAAATGAATTTGTTGAACAAGATGAGCTTTGAGATCTTTTTTAGGTCTAGATCTATAATCTCAAACTGGCTGTAGGAGATATTCAGCCTGAAGAAAAGAGGACTCTGGGTTGAGGCTAGCTATCTTTACGTATTTGAAAGACTCTAATATGGAAGAGAGATGAGACTTGTTCTGTTAGGGACAAGAGAAGGAGCAATAGGATGGACATTGAAAAGAGGTGAATTTTGGTTTGATGTCAAGTGAACAATTTCTTTTAAAACTTCCTTTCCAATCTATTTTTAGTGTTCAACCATCACTTGCATAAGTGTTAAATTTTCTCCCTCTCCCTTCCCACTCCCTCCCCAAGATGGCATGCAATCTAATATGGATTCTATGATAACATTTCCTTTAAACACATTTTCACATTAGTTATGTTGCACAGAAGAATTATAACAAATGGGAGAAATCACAAAAAAGAAAAAAAGCAAAACAAAAAAGAAAATAGTCTGTTTCACTCTGTAATCCAACTCCTTAGTTTTTTCTCTGGATGCGGATGCTATTTTCCATCATGAGTCCTTTGGAATTGTTTTAGATCCTTGCATTGCTGAGAAGGGCTAAGTCTATCAAAATCAGTCATCATACACTGTGCCTGTTACTGTGAACAATGTTTTCCTGGTTCTGCTCACTTCACTCAGCATCAATTCATAGAAGTCTTTCCAGAGTTTTCTGAAGTTCACCTGTTCATCATTTCTTATAGCACAATGGTATTCCATTACATCCATGTACCACAACTTGTTCAGCCATTCCCCAATGGATGGGCATCACCTCTATTTCCAGTTCTTGGCCATCACAAAGAGAGCTGCAATAAAAATTTCTGTACATGTAGGACCTTTTCCCATTTTTATGATCTCTTTGGGATACAGCCCTAGTAGTGGTATTGCTGGGTCAAAGGGTGTGCACAATTTTATAGCCCTTTGGGCATAGTAAATGAACAATTTCTAAACAAAATGGGCTGCCCTGGAAGGTATGGTGGATATGCCTACACTTACACCTTTAAGCACGATGTAAATGAGTATTTGTCAGGTTTTTCATGGGCTAAGTCCTTTCCTGTATGGGTCATTGAGATGGACATCCAGGTCCCTTCCAACTGTGTAATTCTCCACTTCTGCAATTTTGACTTCAAATACTTTTTGTTTATTTTGAGCATCACTTTCCTCATATAGAAGAAGCCCTGACCTTTCTCCTGATCTCTGGTCTTGAATCTGCAACTGCCTCTTTGATGTCTTGAACTAGATGTCCCACAGAAGCATGTCCAGAACTAAACTTACTATCTTTCTCCCTAAACATTTCCCTCTTCCAAATTTTCCTGTTACTGTCAAGGGCACTACCGTCTTCCCAATTACCCCAACCCACAACTAAGTATCATCCTTAATTCCCCATTTATCCTCCCTATGCACCAATGCACCTCCATATGTCACCAATTCCTTTATAACACACTGTCATATGCCCTCTTCTCTCCTGTTACATGGCTGCTCCCCTGGTGTAAGCTCCCCTCACTTCATGCGATGATTTCTTTGTTTCCCTGTCTTAACTCTTTCTCCTCTGCAGTTCATCCTCCACTCAGACATCAAATGGATCTTGATAAAGTAAAGGTGTGACTGCCACTCCCACAGGTGACAAAAACCTCAGAGACTCTCCAGGATTAACTATAAGACACTCTATTTTACCCTTCATAACCTGGTCCCCCATTTTTTACTTTCCTCCTTTTCTTATGTCTTATTCCGCTCCATGGACTGCCATTTTAGTGACTGGCCTCCTTATATTTTCTTGAATGAGATACTCTTTCTCCCAACCCTATTCATTTTCACTGGCTGTCCAGTCCCCCATGCTTTCTCTCCTGATCTCTGAGTCCTGACTTCCTTTAAGCCTCAGATACTGGAGTGGTTTGCCATTTTCTACTCCAGCTCATTTTACAGCTGAGAAAACTGAGGCAGACAGCATTAAATGACTTGCCCAGGGTCACACAGCTAGTAGATATCTGAGGTCAAATTTGAACTCAAGTCTTCCTAACTCCAGGCTCCTAGATGCAGTTAAGTGGTCAAACACACTGTTACCATCTTCATTTAAGGCCTTTATCACCACTTACCTCAATTACTGGAATAGTCTGATTAATCTTCTGTCTGGTGTCTCCTCGTTGCTGTCTATCCTACACACTGCTGACAAAGTTAGTTTTCTTAAACTCAGATCTGACTATATTACTCCCTTCCTCAGCAAACTCCATTGGCTCCCATAAAGTACAGATTCCTCGGCTTAGCTTTTAAGTCCTTCACAACCTAGACCCAACCTAGAATGCCAGACTTGGAGTTAGGAAGACCTGAATTTAAATATTTCCTCAAACTTTACAAGCTATGTGACCTTAGGCAAGTCACTTAATCTGTCCCAGACTCAGTTTCCTCTTCTGTAAAATGGGGATATAAAAACACATACTTTCCAGAGCTGCTGCAACAATTAAGAGACTACATAAAGCTTTTTGCAAACCTTAAAGTATTATATAAATGCTAGTTGTTTATGAGTATGACTATTATCTTTCCAGCCTCATTGGATATTGAGTTCCTTCCCATGCTCCCTAATCTAGTCAAACTGGCTTTCTTTCTTCCTCATTCATGGCATTTATCTCCCATTTATGTGACTTTGCACTCAGCTTCATGTGAAAACCTACTACATTTCAGATGCTCCTGTAAGTGCTGCGGATATGTTTTCCTTTCTTCTTTCCTTTTTTCTTGTAGGCAATTGGGATTAAGTGGCTTCGTCAAGGTCATGCAACTAGTAAGTGTCTGAGGTCACATTTGAACCCAGGTCCTCCTGACTCCAGGGCCCACTCTCTATTCACTGTACCACCTAGCTGTACCCAGATACAAATTTAAAAAATGAAATTGCCCCTGAAAGAAGATTTCATTTCATCAAACAACAATGAGAAAGTACCAACTGGTATTGGAACTTTGGCACAGTGTGAGGTAGGGGATTTCTCCACGGAGAAACTTGCTAGACTATTTTTATGAATTCAAGTACCCTAACACACCCAGGATGGCTGTTAGCACAGGTTCTTACATCTGCTTTACTAGGAAAGATAGCTGTTTAATGGGTCAACAATCTTTTATTTAATTACATTCACTACTTCAGGGAAAAAGTCAGCACCCTTTTCTTCAGAGAAAGTATAAACAGAGAAAATACAGAGAAAATATAAGCAGAGAAATAAAGATCAACAGACAGGGCTGTACTGCTTGAATCAAAGCAATATTGCTATGCACTTCACATACATCACTGGATTGAGAGAGCCTTTACATCTGAGCAGTCGAGGCAGGGTTGGGGGGATGACTGAATATACAGCTACTCAGAGTCTGGACCAGGGAATCACAAGGTTCTTCTCATAAGCGAGTCCTCCAAAGCAAAATACCAACTCAGAGTATATGTACACTTCTCAGAGCCAGAAGGCATCTCAACCTTTGTGACTCAATGCCTAATCAACTTAGTACCAAAATATGTGCAAGCCTTCCAACAAACAAGCCTCCTCTCAGCAAGTTTTCCCTTAGTGGGCTCCACATGAGACCTATTAATGGGCAGGGAAGATCTTAAATCCCATTAATATTACAACCAATCACTCTGGATCAGAGCTCAGTCCTTTGTATACGGTTTCTGCCCCATGAAATGTTTCTTCAGGTAACTTGATATAGTGTATTGGAAATAGACTAGATAAGTAGATAGAAAAGATTGCTGCAATGTCCTGATCTGCTCTGACCCTTTCCCATTTCTGTGCATTTACCTAGGTAATCTCTCAGATAGGAAAGAGCTCCTCATTCCCATTTTCTCTTTATTGAAGGCTGCTTCCTCTTTCGAGGTGACTCAAGTGGTCTTTAGTCCTTGTCTATGAAGCTGTAGTTGACCTCAACTAGAAAAGCAACCACTTCTTTTGCCTCATTTATGCCTCTCTCTTTGGTTCCCCCTACATTCTGACTCATAATCTGATTATTTATACTCGTCTCATTTTCTCTGTTGGACTAGAAGTGTCTTGAGGACAACACCTTTGCTTTTTTTCATCTTTTTAATCCCCAGAGTCCAGAATAAGGCACTGAACACGGAAGATGCTTAATGTCCATTGAATAAATAAATGAATCAATGTATCTCAGATAAAATGCAAGACTGAGAGAAATTCTCCTGAGTTGGAGAATCCATTATCCATTTTAGGTTTCCTTCTCTCTCTCTCTCTCTCTCTCTCTCTCTCCCTCTCCTCCCTCCCTGTGCTATCTTCCTCCCTCTCTCCTTTCTTCTTCTCTTCTTCTCTCTCCTTCTCTTTTCCTTCCTTCCTTCCTTCCTTCCTTCCTTCCTTCCTTCCTTCCTTCCTTCCTTCCTTCCTTCCTTCCTTCCTTCCTTCCTTCCTTCCTTCCTTCCTTCTTTTTCTTTTTTCTCTTCCTCCTTCTCCTCGTCCCTCCCTCCCCTTCACTCTCCCCACTCTTTCTCTCTCCCTCTCTCTCCCTCTCTCTCTCCCTCCCTCTCTCCACCTCTCTCTCTCCCCCTCTTTTCCCCCTCCTACTCTCTACTCCCTCCCCAGCCTCCTCCCTTTTTCTCCCTCCTCACATCCTCACAAGAAAGCTAGTTTGACATTCAGAGAGTAGATGAACCTGGCCAGCTGTGGTAATCTCCAAGAGGGTCTGGCTGTAGTCTGTCTATTGTGACCAGGTGTTGCAGATAGTCCAATTTATCCAGAGGCCCCAAGACAGACCAGGGTGTATTTCAGACAGAGCCAAAATCTCTGCTCGGCATTTCCTTGCTTTGGGCAATTTCAGTCTGATCCTTAGTGTTATTTTAACCACGTTTTTTTGTATTGAATCTTTTATTAGCCATGAGCCCCAGCAGTATTGTGAATAGCCTCTTTGGGGAAGCATAATGATTTCATCAGATAAATATTTAAAACATGGCAAAAAGCAATCACCAACTGGGGGATGGAAAAGTCCACTTTCCTTTAAGATAACCTCTTAAGTAAAGACATATTTTTAAATTTACGGCATTTTCCTTTCCTCTGGATGCATTCAGCAAGTCCTGTGTTAAGCATCTGTGAATCTGCTTTTAAGATTAAAAAACAGCTATGGGCTTTTTATTCCTCATTTTTTTCCCTTCTTCTTTTGGATAAACTGTGTCAGGTTACCAAAACCTAACTGTGGACTTATTTTATTATTTTCGTTCTGGTGTGTGATTGAGAGAGACAGGCTGCAAGCTGTGTGTGATTGAGAGAGATGATATCAAAGCAACATTTTTGATAAGTATTCAGCTCCTTTCCCAGCTTGGGTTTGGTTTATACAGGTTCTCTGAGATTATGGGTGGGTAAGATAACTATCTTCTACTTTTTTAGGATCTTCAGAACTAGGGAATGGTTTAAAATAAAATTAAAAAAGAAGAAAAGGGTAGATTCCAGGTATGTATTCAAAGATAAGATGTAAGTTGCCCCTACAATGAAATGATCCCTTTTGTTTTCTAGTTCATCACGGCAGAGGTATTTACTTCTCGTGAATGACCACCAAAAATATAACGGACTGCTTATCCACCATGGAAGAGGGGAGAAAGGAATTATGCATAGACAGACTTAGAGGGGACTTTAGAATGTAGAATTATCAAAGCTGGAACACAAAAGGGAATGTGAAAGCTAGGAGGGACTTTGTAACAGAAAACTTAGAGTGAGATAGGCCTAGAAGGAACCTCAGAACCTAGAATCAAGAACAAAAGAGCTAGAAGGGACCTTAAAAAGTGGAATATTACATGCTAATGCTAGGAAGTGTCTTAGAGATCTCCATAGTCCATAGACCTTAACTACAGATGAGGAAACTGGGGCCCAGATAGGGAGAGACTTACTTAGTTTTACATAGTAATTTAATAGCAGAGCCAGAAACTGACCCAGCTCTCTCAATTTCTAGTTCAGAGTGTTTTTTTTTTTTTTTTTTTTTACCAGAACTATACTAGGTTTCTGCTGGCTTTATTAACATCAGACCCAGAGTTAAAATTTCCCACACCTGTCTCATGTTTTTCTTCTCATCATCTGGTGTCTCCAGGCAACTATGAATTTCAAGTTGTGCCTATGGAAGTTCCACCCTTGACTTGCTGGCCAGTTAAGTGCATTTCCTGTTGTTTATTAGCAGACCAAAGTCTGTCAAACTTGAGAGGTCAAGTTCCCAGTTGTGTGGTCTTCATCATAACTATATCCCTTGTGCTGCTGTTTGGACAATGTGTCTTTAACATCACTCTTCTTCAACCTTGTTGACTTGACAGGATTTCTTTTTACTCCCATGTGGAAGGGTTTTGAGCAGCCTTTCCCCATGTGGTATTGGGGTATTGTAGTGAAAACTGAAAACTTAAGTAATAGAATGAGAAAATCATAGGCTCTCAGAGGTTGAAGGAAACTTAGGGTTTTTGTGTTTCAACCCAGTATTTAAAACATGATTCTTGTCTCTATCACTCTCTAATGGTGATATCTCAGACACAGTTTGATCATGTCTACATTTAAGACAGTGAGAATATTAATGCATGAACCAATCCATCCCATTTGTGGAGAGCTCCAATCATGATGCTGATCTTTATGACTTAAATCTGTCTCCCTCTATCCCCTGTTCACTGGTCTTTGTACTCAAGTTCTAGAAATGATCTTTGATGATTCATTCATTGAAAATTAATGTATAGTTGGTGGAGCTTTTAACTGTTCCAAGTATTCTTGAAAGTAATTTGGAATCATGCTAAGACAGTGATTAAAATTAGTCACTCAGTCATCAATCAATATTTATTGAGTGCCAAATATGTGCCAGGAAATCTACTAAGTACTGGGGATACAAAGAAAGGTACAAAGGAAAAAGAAAGGATACAAAAGATGGGATACAAAGAGACAACCCCTTCTCTCAAGAAGCTCACAGTGTAATGGGGGAGAACACATACAAACAACTATGTACCAGGATGAATAGAAGACAAATTGGAAATTTAAACGTTTAGTTTAAACGTTTTGTCCTTCATCTACGAAGCAGACCGAAATGACATCATTATGTTGGGCTCAAGGTACTGACCATGGTCTGATGGTGTGTCTGACCATGGCTGATCAGACCAATAAGAGTTTGGAAAGCTCCACCACATGGTGCTTCTTGCCTTGCATGTAGTAGGTACTTTGAAAATGTTAAATGAATGAATGAAGATACTCCTCACTCACAGACACCACTCCCTGTGGTGTCTGAGTATCCAAGGGAAGCCTTCCCAAGCCTGTAACTGTAGTACTTCTGGCCTCTTACCCTATAGTACCCAAATCTGTCAATACTACCATCTTGTTCCAAGAAAAAAAAAAGAAGTTGGTAGTGGGAATTTCAATGCAGAGTGGTGTAATCTGGAACTAATAAAATTGTTCTTGCGAGTCTCCACAATGCCTGTTTGGCCTAGCCTCCTGAACAGAAATGTCAGTCATAGAGTGAGCCATCTCAGGGCACCTCATTAATGTAGGATGATGGCTTTATGGGAAGAGGGGTGAGTAATAATGATAAAAAAGCTTTCCTTGCTCAGGATTGAGCAGTTTAATTTTAGTGTGCTGGCAGTCTGATAGGGGGATTAGGTCTCCATTAATACTGGCTTTGTGTGTTGGGCAAAAGAAGACACACAGACGGGCCCACTGCATACAACCAGACCTAGCAGACAAAGGAAAGGAGGGCATACTTCTGTTTTAATGGTATGCAGGAGAGAACACTGAATTTCAAGCCAGAAGTTCTGGCTCAGCTACTTAATAGCTTGCCCAGAATTATTGTGTCTTAACATTCTCATCTATTTTGTATTTTCTTATATGTGTATATGGTGTTTTCCTAAAAGAACATAAGCTTCATGAGAGCAGAGACTGTTTCCTTTCCGTCTTTGCACCTTCCTCTCCCTCTCCATACTGAGAAGATTCCCTGGCACAAAGTAGGTAATTCCATTCATCCATGAATGAATCAATCAAAAATTAAGTCCATAAAAAAATTATTAATTACTTAGTATGTACCAGACATTGTGCTAAGCATTGGGGATGCAAAAAGAAGAAAAAGACAGGGTCTGACCTCAAAGAATTCACAATCTAATTCATAAATGCAAACTGATTGGGTAAACCTGGATCATTCACATTATTAAAGGAGGAATTACAGCTATCCCTTCCACATCTCAGGGGTTAAGGACATAGTGCCCTCTGCTATCTAGAAAATCCACATAAAATGCTGTGGTTCTCCCTTTGTTCCAGAAAAGACATTGGAAATTTTTCTTTTTCTTTTTGTGGGGTGTTTATAGTACCTTATTGTAAAATTTGGGTTAAAAATTTGGTCATAGATTTTGTGTCATCTACTGGCCTTTGGGTGTTGTCTGCAGCTTTCACGAAACTAAAAAAAAATCCCATTTAATGTCTTGTGCTGACCCGTGATAAATTAGAACTACGAAGAGGAAAGTTGCATTGTGGAAAGGATAACTGTGTTTGTGAAGTGCTTTGTAGACCTTAAAGCACTTATATGGAGGCTAATCATTATCATTTATTAAACTTCTTTGAGCTTTCATCGTCAGTAAAATGAAAACAATCACACGTATGTTCCCTGCTTTACCAGCTTCATGTAAGGAAAGCAGTTTGTAAACTGTAACACACTTCAGAAAATTAAGTTGCCATTTTAATGGTTGCTATTATTTTTACTATTCAAGGGTCCTCTGAATGTGCTAAGCATATGAGCAGTAACACAATTCTTATGTAGGTAGAATGGTGTTACATATGTACTTCCCTGGGTATATCTGCCCTCTGTATGTAAAAGATTCAAATACAAATGAACAATGGTATGACAATTAATTATAAAATATTTGACTGTCATTTAGAACTTTATTTTGACCATATAATATTAATTCTTAAAATATTTGCATACTCCCTGCTCTAATAAGAACAGGACAGGCACTAATGTTTCAAGAGGCATATCATAAAGGAAATAATGTATCTTCCTAGGTGGATCTTGAATTGAATTTCTTGGAAAAGTTCTTCAAGGAATGAATTTTCCTTAAGGGCAGCATACTTCTGGGAATTATAGAGGTTCAGACTTATGCTTCAGATTTGGAGAAAAGGTGTTCAAAGAAAGAATCCAATGAGTTATGTTGTCACTTAGTCCTCACATGAATCTATTAAGAGACTAGAAATCTGAGAGTGAGGTTATAAGGACGTGTGTTCACCTTTTCTTGCTGAAGAAGACCGTGCCATCGGAGAAATAATGAAATGACTTGCTCTTGACTTTGATTTGAGTGAGGGAGGGCTGTGCAGGTCACCAGCCTCACCTTTCCTCCAGAGCCATCTGAATCCAGTGACCAGATATTCATAAGGATGACTGGAGTTGACCCACCCTTGAAGGTTATAAAATGAGAAGACCTCTCCAACATCTTTCATAGCCACTGACCCTCTTTTCTCCACTCATGAGGCTACCACCCTATTGCAAATCTTCATCATCCTCTCCCTAGACTTCTGTAATAATATCTTTTTTTAAAAAAAAATATTTCCCCCCTATTTCATGTAAAAACAATTTTTTATATTTGGATTTCCCCCCGAAGTGTTGATTTCTGAATTCTATTCCTTCTCCCTTTTCTCCCTCCTTCCTAAAAAAGTAGACAATCTGTTAGGGGTTATATATGTTCTGCAACAATCTTGTAACAGGTCACTCAGCCTCCAGTCTCTCTGATCTATCCTTCACATAAATGTTAAATTGATATTCTCTCCCTCCACCATTTTTTTTTTGGAGACCGGATCTCTCTATATTGATCATTTCCTACTGGAAATGCAGTGGCTACTCATGGCCCGATCTCACTATTGACCAAAATGGAAGCTTTAATCTGCTGTTTTTCCTGACCTAGGCTGTTTTGCTTTTCCTTACACAGCCTGGTGACTCTCTGCTCCCAGGGACTTCTTGTATTTGATTGAGGCTTAGTGTGGACATCTGATCATCCTTGTTCCTTACTGCAGCTCTGAACTCCTAAACTTAGGCAATCTACTAGCCACAGTCTCCTTCTCTAGCAGGCATCACAGGTGTGTGTCAACAAGCCTGGCCCAAATTGAGAATCTTCAAGCACAGGTTAGCTCAGGTGGTTCCAGTGTATCTTCCAAGTCACCTCTAGGATAAAATGAAAACTTCTATATTTGGCATGTAAAGAGCCTAAGCTAGGCTACAATTTGCCTCCAAGCTAACTTTCCAAGCTTATTGCAAGTAACATTTTTTTTTTTAGAAAATATTTTATTTATCCCATCAAATATTTCCCAATTACATCAATGAATAAAAACTTGAGTTCCAAATTATCTGGCTCCTTCAAGTCCCTCCCCTCAAGAGACAACTTGTTGACTTGTGTTTTAGTCATATTTGATTCTTTGTGAACCCATTGGGGTTTTCTTAGCAATGGTACTGGAGTGGTTTACCTTTTCATTCTCCAGCTCTTTTTACAGATGAGGAAATTGAGGCAAACAGGGTTAAATGGTTTGCCCAGGGTCACTCAGCTGTCTGAGACCAGATCTGAACTCAGGAAGATAAATCTTTCTGAATCCAGGCCCAACACTCTATCTACTGTGCCACTTAACTGTCCATTAATAAGGTAAGCAATATATCAATTATGCATGTGAACATACAATACCATATTTCCATATTATCCATGTTAAAAAAAGTAATAAAAATAAAGTGAAAAAGTATGCTTCAATCTTCACTCAGAGTTCTCTCTGGATGTAGATAGCAGTTTTCATCATGAGTCCTTTGACACTGTCTTGGATCACTTTAATGATTAGAGTAACTAAGTCTTTCACAGTTGATCATTATTACAATATTGTAGTTACTATGTACAGTGTTCTTTGGATTCTGCTGCCTTCAGTTTGCATCAGTTCATATAAATCTTCCCAAGTTTTTCTGACACTATCCTACTTGCCCTTTCTTATAATACATGTAATTCTTTTTTAAAAATTATTTTTAACTTACGGAACCTGTAACTCTCAATCACAATTATCCAGCCAAATCAGTCAATTTGATGTTTGGCATACTATCTGCCATCTCCATAGTCTTGCACAGATTTGCTCTTACATCTGAAATTCACTCCCTCTTCACCTCCATCCCCTAGAATCCTTACCTTTCTTCAAAGTTCAGCTCAAGTACCATCTAGTACATGAGGTCTGGCTTTACTCTCCCAGTTGCTAATGTCCTCTCCAAATTACTGTATTTTTACTTTGTTTATATCTTTTATTTAGTTTAAATGTTCACATTATTTCCTCTCTGATCCTCTATAGAATCCTTGATGGAAGGATTGGTCTTGTTTTGTCTTTGCCTTCCCTTGTAATGCCTAACAGTGTCTGGCATATAGTAAATGCTCAATAAATACTTCTTGAATGAACAAATGGTCATAGATGTAGGGAAAAACCTGGGGAGTATTGTGTCAGAGTGGTCAAAGAAAAGGAATATGCCTTGGGGACTAGAGAATGGGTCAGAAAGTATGGTCAAGAACCACTATTTGTCTGCTGACTTGGTGACTGGTTTGGACCGGATTCCCTCAATGTAGAGAACTCTGGATAAGGAAACCAGTGCAGAATCTGCAATTCATATTTTTAGCTAAGAACACTTGGAAGTTGAGCAGTTTGCCCAAGAGAATATGTATTCAAAGTGAGTATTTTAACTCATGGCATTCTCCTTAAATCCAAAGCCAGCTCTCTGTACACTACACTGTACATACACTATATGCTGCCTTCCATACCTTGTGACACAGGTTCGTTAATATTATGCTATTTTTTTTTTTGTCCTTTCAGCTCAAGACCTAAGATTTCATGTAGTATGACTTGGTTCAAAGAGGTCTACAGGTACATACATATAACATGTAAAGGGGAACATAGAGAGAGTCACGTAGGAAAGCTGTCATGCTGTTGAAAAGGGACCTAACTTGACTACCATGTTCTCCCCTCCCATTGTAAGCTCTGAAACCAGAACAGAATGATACCACCTGGAGCAAGCATCTGCTCACCTGTTCTATTTCTCACTGGTTTTTTCTGCTACCTTCAGGATGTTCCCGATTAAAAGACAGACTGGTATATCATGCTTTACGTAATCACATCCAGTCACCTGCCTCTTGCTCAGGGCATAGTAATCAAATCAGTAGTGTCACTGCTCCTGGCAAGCACAAATTAGCTGACTTTTTATTGATCACCTCACTCTCTTTACCCAGACAAAACCTTCTTTCTCTAGCCACTGCCCTAAATATGTTATCACACCACTCTTAGAATAAAGTTCTGTCAGGGGAGGAGCTTGTTAACTTTATATTTCTGTCTCTAGGGTTTAGCACAGTGATTGGCACATAATAAGTACTTAAGAGATTTCTTCCTTCCTTTTTTCTTTTCTTTCTTTCTTCCTTTCTTCCATTTTTCTTTTCTTTCTTCCTTCCTTCCATTTTTCTTTTCTTTCTTCCTTCCCTCTCTTCTTCTTTCCCTTCTTCCTTCCTATCTTCCTTCTTTCTTCCTTTCTTCTTTTCTTTCTTTCTTCCCTCTTTCCTTCCTTTTTTTTCTCTCTCTCCCTCCCCCATCTCTCTCTCTCTCTTTCCTCCAGCTATTCCCTTCCTAGTCTAATAGCTCAGTTGCCTTATTGTCCGCATTGTGACACCAAGGAAGGATGTAATTTACGTCAGTGATTACATCAGTGATGTAATTTAAAATGATGATTTTATGATCATATTTATTTTTTCTTTCTGTCTTCTACTATCCACTGAAGAGAAAGAAATAATAAAAAAATTCAATTCCTCTGAATTATATAAATAAAGCAAAACATATTCCCTTAATTATTAAGTTCAAAATGAATTTCCTGTTCTGCATCTTAGTATATTATATCTGTCAGTGATGCCAAATGCCATATAAGGTCAAGAAGCATGAGGTGTGAGAAGAGATCATATCTTTGATATGTAAGTGGCCATGGTCACTTGTCCTTGGTTCTGGAAAAGGACCCTGATATCAGCAATCTGACTTACAAGTAAATTGTATTTAAGTGAGACAGGGCTGTGCAAAGTCACCAATCCCACTTTCTCCTCTGGATACATCTGGGTCCAGTGGCAAGATATGCATCAAGATAATGGCAGATGATCCCCAAATGGTCATTGGTGGCTACTTAAAGAAGAATATCAGTAGAATATTGGGGGCAGAAGATTGCAAGAATGAAGGTGGTAGAAGGTTTAGATTTCATGCTTGATAAATACTGCTATTTATAAATAGATTATACAAATATATACACATACATATATGTACATATGTGCACACTTAGACACATTTACATACACATATTATTCATATTTATGTGCATATGAATTGAATTTTCCTCTCTGAGTCTTCTCTAGTAAGATGCCTCTTGGAGCCTTCCTTGAATTCTGTATTCAATAGGAATAGTCCTGATGATGGTATGTATGATCATTTTCTCTAGTTTACAGAGTACTCTGACAGCCATCATCTTATTGAACCATTGTCTTATGGCTCTTATGTGGGTAATATGAGTGTTACTACTTCAGTTTTCCAGATCAGAAAGTGGAGACATCAGAGAGATATAAGTGAATTACTACATTCACATAGCTAGTAAGTAGTGAGCTGGGATCGGGGTCCAACCCTTTATACTCCACGTTGTGGACACCAGATTGAGATTCTCTAGAGAACAAGAGCCTAGCCTATTTATGTCAAGTAATTAACTTTTGTTGGGCCAAGCTGTGTTTTGACAAAATACTGTATGCACTAAATGTGGGTATTGTCTTGCATGGAGCAGAATCTGATGGGGCTTAATATGTAAAATTTCTTAGAATGAAGTCACAGAACACAGAATGTCAGAGGCTCAGAAAGGTTAATTGATTGTCCTAGGTTGTAAGTAAGAGATCGGTGGTTGAAAAACAGGTTTCTGACTCAAATCCTCTGCTCTTTCCTCCATGACCCACTGACTATACAAAATAGAATTATTAGGCATGGAAGTTATCTTAGAATATAGAACATAAAATATCAGAGCTGAAAATGACCTTCAAATAGAATATTTGAGCTAGAAGGGACCTTAAAGCATAGATTAGAGCTGGGAGAGAACTGAGACCATAGAAGATATAATGTCAGAGCAGGAAAGGATCTGTCTTGTAATTTAATTTTAGGTCATGGAGGAAAAGTGACTTGTCCAAGGTTACCTACATATGACTGTTGTTCATCCTTTGTTCTAGAAAAGGATCAATGACATCAAGAGGGCAATATCTTGACTTGCACGTGAATTGAGTTTAAGTGAGGCAGAGCTGTGCGAAGTCACCGGCCTCACTCTGTCCTCCAGAATCATTGGAGTCCAATGGCACAGTGGCAAGACACAGATCAGGACAACTGGAGATAGCCAAGATACACTGGGAGATCTCAGCCTCTTTATGCTAAGGTCTTTCCCATGTCTTTTTGTCTGAGGCAACACTCATTCAGTAATTAAAGGGTAGGGGAGAATGGAGACAAAAGATGGCCTAGATTGAATCAATTTGGGAGCGAAAGACCTTCAGAGTTTCTGACCAGAATAGAAAAATGCTATTTACATACTCTCAGCCATCAAAACCCAAATAATGACCAAGTGAGGCTTGGGCTGAGACCCAACTGACCAGTTGGTCAATAGGTGAGAGCCGGAGTGATTTGGGTTTAAAGGCATTGTCAAGTACCTCCATGTGAATCCCAGTGGACTTTATCAAAGCCTGATTTTTCAGAGCTATATTTCAAGAAATCATAAATGAAAACTACCTGAGAGAAAAGTTTAAAACAAAAAAAACACAAAAAAGGAAAAGCAAACCATCATTGTAGCTTGTCTTAACATATTACTATCGTCATTTACTCTTCTTTGTAGCAGTAGACCGGAATAGACACGAATAGGAAGTATTGCCTAGTGGTTAGGGGACTCATTTATTTTTTTCAGAAATAGACCAAAACTTAGTCTTCTAAAGCAGAAACTCATAACTTTCTCTGTGTCATGCCTTTAGATAGGCTGGTGAAACCCATGGACTCTTCTCCTAATTTTTTAAATGCATGAAATGTAATACACAGGATTACCAAGAAAACCAGTTATATTAAAATATAATTGTCAAAATATTTTTAAAAGTAGGTTGAGTCCCATTTTAAGAGCCTTTGATCTAGAGAGTACTGATAGCTATTGAATTTCTTTAATTGATTGATTAGTCAATCAAAAAATAGGTATTAAGTCCCTACTATGTGCCAGATACTTCAACAGTATAGGAAAAAAAATAATAAAACTTGAATACTTAGTTAAAAGTAGCTACCAAATGGTGGGCAGGGATGAGTTCCTTTTCCATTCTATCCTATATTTTCCCATTCCAAGCCCTACTCAACAGCTTTGAACTGACATCCTGGGACCTGTCCTTACTTCATTCTACTCCCTGCAACCCTATTAAATGAGAAAGTGCTTCACTCCATTAGCCTCAGGAACAGCTCTAGTTTTACCTCTGCTCTTACTGAGAGGGGTGGGATGGGGTGATTTAATTTCTCTTTGCCCTCTGGTCCAGCTTCCCTCTAGGGCCCACTGTACCTTTCATTTTCTCCAGCTCAAAGGCATCTCCATTCTGGGCTCTGCCACATTTGTATTCTTTAGGTTAAAGGGCTACTTATTTTCAATCATGTTGACCTGATTTTAATCCTTGCTACACTAATGCCTACAGCCATTGAGTGGAATATATTGAGTAGAAAAAGGAATTCATTCTTACAGCATGATGATAGAACAGCAGATTCCAAAGGTCAGAGATGGAATGCATTTTCTGTGCCTGCTGTCAGAATCTGCAGGCCAGAGCTCTGGGAAACCCGAGTGGGGCACCCTGGTACAGCGTTATCTATATAAACCAGGAAGGGGGTGGGGAAAGGTAGTTGAATTTCAGCATGGCTCTATAATTCCACCAAACTAATTAAACAAATAGGTTCTCCAAGCACAGAATTTCTTTGGGCAGTATTTCATAAAATTGTTATCTAAGAGCAGAAGCTGAAAACCTGATCTTTTATTTTCCTGTATTTTAAAAACATTTTTATTTAAAGTTCTGAGTTTTAGACTCTATCCTTCCCTCCTTCCACTCACTCCTTCCCTGAGAAGGCGAGCAATCAGATATAGGTAATGCATGTGCAATTATGTAAAACATTTCCATATTAGTCATTTTGTACAAGAAGACTCAAATAAAAGAAAAGAAAGAAAGTGAAAAATAACACACTTCAGTCTGTATATAATCATTATCAGTTCTTTGTTTGCAGGTAGATAGTATGCTTTGTTATTAGTTTTCTGGGATTGTCTTAGATCATTGTAATGCTGAAAACAGTTACATCATTCACAGTTCTCCATCAGACAATATTGCTGTTACTGTGTATGGTGTTCTCCTAGTTCTGTTCACTTCACTATGCATCAGTTCATGTAAGTCTTCCCAGGTTTTTCTGAAATCATCATGCTTGTCATTTCTTATAGAACAATAATATTCCATTACGATCATATACCATATCTTATTTAGGCATTTCCCAGGTGATGGACATCCCTTTGATTTCCAATTCTTAGTCACCACAAAAAAAGAGCTACTATAAATATTTTTGTACAAATAGGTCCTTTTCCCTTGTTGGGGGGAATATCTTTGGGATATAGACCTAGCAGTGGTATTGCTGGATCAAAGGGTAAGCAAAGTTTTATAGCCTTTTAGGCATAGTTACAAATGGCTTTTCAGGAAGTTTGGATCAGTCCACAACTCTATCATCAATGCATGTGTCCCAGTTTTCCCACATTCCCTCCAACAGTCATCATTTTCCTCTTTTTTTTTTTGCCACATTAGCAACTCTGATGTGAAATGTTACCTCAGAGTTGTTTTAATTTGCATTTCTCTAATTAATAATGATTTAAAGCATATTTTCCACATGACTATACGTAGCTTTGATTTCCTTTTCTGAAAACTGCCTGTTCTTATTTTTTGACCTTTTATCAGTTAGGGAATGATTTGCATTTTTATAGATTTGACTCACTTCTCTATAAATTTGAGAAACAAGGCCTTTATCAGAGATACTTTTGCAAAAGATTTCCCCCAATTTTCTGCTTTCCTTATAATTTTGGTTGTATTGGTTTTATTTGTGAAAAAACTTTTAAATTTTACATGGTAAAACCTCAGTTTATAAATTTAGTTTGTTCCAAGATTCTGTTTGTCATGTGATTTGTCCATTGTGCAAAGCAATTTTTCCCATGAGAAATAATGTAAAGTTGGATGATGGGTACCACATCCCCAAAAATATTCATATAGAATAATTATTTATAATTTTAAGTAAGATTTTTCTCCCTAATGCACTTAAAATACAATAGGGATGATTAATATACAATATAAACTGAAAATAAAATAAATTAACATGAACTTTACCTTTGAGAAGAGTCTTGGCTGGAATGAAGGAGGTGAAAGGGATGAGTAGGAAAAGGGTTATTGCTTGGAAGGAGACTCTCCTATGAGAACATTGGGGATTTCACCTTTGGGAGTGTTCTCTCTTATGCTACTTTTACTAAAGGTAAGACTAACACTACTGCCTTCACTTATTTTTTTGTTTTTTGGAATCACTTTCATGTTTTGACACATTGATTATTTTTCTTTATGTTCGCTTCTGACTAGGAATCTAACAGCACTTGTTTTGACGTTTTTTCACAATGTCATGGAAATGTGACATTGCGTTAACGTTAAAAATGTTTGTGGCTCTCATTGCTACAGCCTTATTTGGGTGATGTTTTTCAACAAAATTTTGGTGTTAGCACTGTGAATTTTTGTTCGTCCTG
This sequence comes from Bettongia penicillata ogilbyi, assembly GCA_023548195.1. Lineage (NCBI taxonomy): Eukaryota > Metazoa > Chordata > Mammalia > Diprotodontia > Potoroidae > Bettongia > Bettongia penicillata. The sequence goes on along the minus strand of JAJHZJ010000177.1, from coordinate 16,450,862 downwards.
CAAGACAAATTCTGTGAAAAATTTTTTTCTAATCCAGCAAAGCATATGTAAACCAGCTTACTTATAAACTGAGGTTCTACTGTATAATCAAAATGATCTGTTTTACACTTTTAAATGTTCTCTGTATCCTTTTTTGTCCTAAATTCTTCCCTTATCCATAAATCTGACAGATATACTATTCCATGCTCTCTTAATTTGTGTATGCTATCATTCTTTATGAGTAAACCATGTACCCATTTTTCTTTTTACTTTGTCTTGGTATACAGTAAGTCTATAACTAAGTTTCTACCATTCTGTTTTCCTAGCAGTTTTGTCAAACAATGAATTTTTGTTCCAAAAGCCTTGATATTTGGGTTCATCATATACTGAATTACTATGGTCATTTACTATAATGCAATTTGTACCTAATCTATTCCATTGATCCACCACTATTTCTTAGTCAGTACAAGACTGTTTTGCTAATTACCACTCTATAATACAGTTTGAGATCTGATATAGCTAGATCATCTTCTTTCACATTTTTAAACTGATTCCCTTGATATCCTTGAGCTTTTGTTCTTCCAGATGAATTTTGTTAGTTTTTCTAGTTCTATAAAATAATTTTTGATAGTCGGGTTGTTGGCAATGAATAAATAGATTTATTTAGGTGAAACTGTCATTTTTATAATGTTGGCTCATTCTACCCATGAGCAATTAGTATTTTTCCAACGGTTTAGATCTGACTTTATTTGTGTCAAAAGTGTTTTATAGTTGCTTGTGGGTAGGCTGAGCCAATATAATAAAAATGACAATTCTACCTAAATTAATTTACTTTTTTAGTGCCATACCAATCAAACTATCAATAATTATTTTCTGGAGCTGGAAAAAAATAATCTCAAAATTCATCTGGAAGAACAAAAGGTCCAGAATAGCACAGGAACTAATGAAAAAAAAATGCTAGGGAAGGTGGCCTAGCTCTACCAGATCTCAAATTGTATTATAAAGCAGCAATTATCAAAACCACTTGATACTGGCTAAGAAATAGAATGATAGACAAGTGGAATATGCTAGGTACTCAAGACACAGTAGGCAATGGATATAGCAACTATTGTTTGATAAACCCAAGGACCTCAGCTTCTGGGATAAGAACTAACCGTTTGACAAAAATTGCTGGGAAAACTGGATAAAAGTGTGGTGGAAACTAGGCATAGATCAATGCCTGACACTGTACACAAGAATAAAGTCCAAATGGATAGATGATCTAGGTATAAAGAGTGATACTATAAACAAATTACTGGAGCAAGGAATAGTGTATTTATCAGATTTATGGAGAAGGGAAGAATTTTTGACTAAAGAGGAGATAGAAAGCATTATGAAGTGCAAAATGTATAATTTTGATTACATTAAACTGAAAAGTTTTTGCACAACCAAATCCAATGCAACCAAGATTAAGAGGGAAGCAGAAAACTGGGAAAGAATTTTTGCAACTAATCTCTGTGATAAAGGCCTCATTTCTAAAATATATAGAGAACTGAGTCAAATGTACAAGAATGCAAGTCATTCCCCAATTGATAAACGGTCAAAGGATATAAACAAGCAGTCTTCAGAGGAAGAAATTAAAGCTATTTATAGTCATATGAAAAAATGCTCTAAATCACTATTGATTAGAGAGAGGCAAATCAAAACAACTCTGAGATACCACACCATCCCTATCAGATTGGCTAGCATGACAGAACAGGAAGATAGATGATCAATGTTGTAGAAGATATGGGAAATTTGGAATAGTAATTCATTGTTGGTGAGCTGTGAGCTGATGCAACCATTCTGGAGAGCAATTTGGAACTGTGCCCAAAGGGCTACAAAAATGTGCATACCCTTTCACCCAGCAATACTGCTTCTAGGACTGTATCCCCAAGAGATCATAAAAATGGGAATGGGTCCCACATGTGCAAAAATATTTATAGCAGCACTCTTTGGAGTGGCCAGAAACTGGAAAGCAAGGGGATGCCCATCAACTGGGGAATGACTGAATAAATTATGGTGTATGAATGTAATGGAATAATATTGTGCTATAAGAAATGATGAACAGGAAGACTTCAGAGAGGCATGAAAAGATTTACATGATCTGGTGCTGAGCAAAAGGAAAAGAACGAGGAGAACTTTGTACACAGCAACAACCATAGTGTGTGAGGACTTTTTCAGACAGACTTAGAATTTCACTGGAATGTAACAACTTAAAAAAATTGCCAATGGTCTTTTAAGGCAAAATGCCTTCCACATCCAGAGAAAGAACTATGGAATTCAATCACAGACTGTAGTGGATCATTTTCTTTTGTATTATGTTTTGGTTTGTTATATGATTTCTCCCATTCACTTTAATTCTTTTATAGAACATGACTATGGTGAAAATGTATTTATTAGGAATGTATATGTAGAACCTATATAAATTGTATGCTGTCTCAGAGAGGAATGTGGGAGGGAGGGGAAAAAGAATCTAAGTTATATGGAAGCGATTGTGGAACACTGAAACCAAGTAAGTAAGTAAATAAATAAATACATGTGTGTTTTATAGTTGTGTTCATATTGTTACTCAGTTTGTCTTGGTAGGTAGACTTCAAGGTATTTTATATTGTATATAATTATTTTAAATGGAATTTCTCTTTCTCTCTTTTTCTGCTAGACTTTGTAGAATATGTAATATGTAGTATGTAACACATCATCCTTTTGTTTGTTCCATTATTCCAGGATATGTTTTGGGACACTATTTTATGGTTGTTTGGAGGTGAATATGGGAGAGCTACAGCTATTTTCTGCTTACTCTACCATTTTGTCTTGCAGAAGTCCTTTATCTCTCATTGCTATATTTAACATTTCTAGTACAATATTAAGCAATAGAGGTGATAATGGGTATCCTCACTTCACCCTGATCTTATTGGGAAGGCTTCTAGTATATCCCCATTACAGACAATGCTTGCTGATGATTTTAAATAGATATTATTTATCATTTTAAGGTAAACTCCATTTGTTTCAGTGCTCTCTAGTGTTTTTAACAGAAAGTAGTGCTCTATTTTGTCAAAGGCTTTTTCTGCATCAATTGAGATAATCATATGATTTCTGTTGGTTTTGTTATTGATGTGGTCAATTATGCTGATAATTTGCCTAATATTGAACCAGTTCTGCATTTCTGGTATAAATTCTATATGGTTATAGTGTATGATCCTTGTAATATATGTTGTAATATCTTTGCTAGTATTTAATTTAAAATTTTTGCATCAGTATTTATTCGGGAAATTAGTCTATAATTTTCTTTCTCTGTTTTGGTTCTTCATGGTTTGAGTATTGGCATCATATTTGTTTCGCAAAAGGAATTTAGTGAGACTCATTCTTTATTTATTTTTCCAAATAGTTTACATAATGTTAGGATGAATTGTTCTTTAAATGTTTGGTAGAATTTTCTTGTGAATCCATTTGTTTCTGTAGATTTTTTCTTAAGAAGTTCATTGGTGGCTTGCTCGGTTTCTTTATCTAACATTGGATTATTTGAGTATTTTCTTTTTTATATTTTATTTTATATTTCTTTTTCTGTTAATCTGAGTGATTTCTATTTTTGTAGACATTCATCCATTTTATTTATATTGGAAAATTTATTGGCATATAATGGGGCAAAACAATTCCTCACAATTATCTTAATTTGATCTTCGTTGATGGCAAGCTCACCTCTTTCATTTTTGAAATTAGTGATTTGGTTTTCTTCCTTCCCTTTTTAAGTCAAATTAACCAATGGTTTACCTACTTCATTGTTATTTTTAAATAAAACCAGCTTCTGGTTTAATTTATTAGTTCAATAGGTTTCCTTCAGTTTTATTAATCTCTCCTTTTTTTTCAGGATTTGCAATTTGATGTTTAATTGGAGATTTTAATTTGTTCTTTTTCTAGTCTTTTTAGTTGCAAATACAATTAATTGATCTGCTTTTTCTCTATTTTATTCATGTAAGGAATTAGAGATATAAATGTTCCCTTATGTACCACTATGACTGCATCCCATAAATTTTGATATGTTGTCTCATTTTTGTCATTTTCTTTAATGAAATTGTCAATTGTTTCCATGATTTGTTTTTTGACCCACTTGTTTTTTTAGGATTAGATTATTTAATTTCCATTTATTTTAGGATCCCTTTCCATTGTCCATTATTTAATGTAATTTCTATTGCAATGTGATCTGAATATAATGTGTTAACTATTTCTGCATTTGATTGTGAGGTTTTTGGTGGTAATACATGATCAGTTTTTGTGTAAATGTCATGTACTCCTGAGAAAAAAGGTATATTCCATTCTATTTCCATATATTTTTCTCCAGAGATCTGGCATGTGTAACTTGTCCAGAATTTTATTTCCTTCCTTAAATTGTTTCTTGTTTATTTTTTTGTTAGATTTATTGAGTTTTGAGAGGGGAAAAAGTTAAGGTTCCTTATTAGTATAATTTTATTATCTATTTCCTCCTCTAACTCATTCAACTTCTTCAAAAATTTAGATACTATGTAATTTGGCACATACATATTTAGTATTGATATGACTTCATTGTCTACAGTACCTTTTAGTAAGATATAGTTTCCTTCTTTAACTCTTTTAATTAGATCTATGATTGATTGTCATCCTTGCTTTCTTTGTTTTAGCTGAAGTATATAGATTCTGTTCCAGCATCTTACCTTTACCATATGTGTATCTTTCTACTTCAAATGTATTTCTTTTTTTTCTTTTCTCCAAACTAAAGATGTCATTGATTTATTCTCAGTAATTAATTCAGTCTATTGTTTTAATACTAATTGCTTTTACCTCACTTTGTAACATGTCCAGTTTTTCTCCCTATCACTCCCCTCCCCCCTTCCTAATACCTTGCATTCTGATTACTCTTTACCTCAATGTACCCTCCCCTCCATCACACCTCACCCCTCTCCTATCCCCATCTTCTCTCTTGTCTTGCAGGGCAAGATAACTTTCTATACCCCTATCCCTGTAGTTCTTATTTCCTAATTATATGCAATAAAAACTCTCAACATTCATTTCTAATACTTTGAATTCCAACTTCTCTCCCTCCCCCTCTCCTCTCCAGCCTTACTGAGAAGACAAGCAATTCAATACAGACTAAATATGTGTTGTTTTGCAAAAGACTTCCATAGTAATCATGTTGTGTAATACTAATTATATTGCCCTTTGACCTACCCTATCTCCCCTTATTTTCCCCCCCTACAATTTACCTTGTCCCCTCTCAAAAGTGTTTATTTCTAGTGATTCTCTTCTCCCATTTGCCCTCCTTTCTAACATTCCCCTTGGTCCACTTGTCTCCTCCTCTCCTACTTTCCTGTGGTGTATGTAAATTTTCATATAAAATTTAGTGAGCATGTTATTCCCTCCTTCAGCCACACATGGGGAGAGTAGCTTTATTTTTCCCCCTCACCCCTTCTCCATTATCTCCTCCATTGAATAAGATTTTTCTTATCCCTTTTATGAATTATAGCCTGCCCCATTCCATTACTCCCTTTCTCTTCCCAGTATTTTCCTCCCTAACCCATTAATTTTTATTTTATTTTTTTTGTATGTGTGGATATCATCTCTTCTGATATAACACATGCTGTACTCCATATCTATCTATGTGTATGTGTATGTGTATGTATGTGTGTGTATGTACAATCTCTCCAACTACCCAAATACTGAGAAAAGATTCAAGAGTTAAAAATATTTTCTTTCCATGTAGTAATGTAAACAGTTCAGCTTTAGAGAGTCTTTTATGATTTTTCTTTTCTGTTTACCTTTTCATACTTCTCTTGATTCTTGTCTTGGGAAGTCAAATTTTTAAATACAGGTCTGGTCTTTTCCTCAACATGAAATCTTAAAAGTCATCTATATCACTGAATGACCATTTTTTCCCCTTGAAGTATTATATTCAGATTTGCTGGGTAGGTGATTCTTGGCTTCAATCCCAGTTCCTTTGACTTCTGAAATAATTCACTCCAAGCCCTTTGATCCCTTAATGTTGAAGCTACCAGATCCTGTGTTATCCTGATTGTATTTCCACAATACTCAAATTGTTTCTTTCTAGCTTCTTGCAGTATTTTCTCCTTGATCTGGGAACTCTGAAATTTGGCCACAATATTCCTAGGAGTTTCTCTGTTGGGATTTCTTTCAGGAGGTGATTGATGAATTCTTTCAATATCCATTTTGCCCTCTGATTCTATAACATTAGGACAGTTTTCCTTGATAATTTCATGGAAGATAATGTCTAGGCTCTTTTTTTTTTTATCATGACTTGCAGGTAGTCCAATAATTTTTAAATTATTTCTCCTGGATCTATTTTCCAGGTCAGTTGTTTTTCCAATGAGTTGTTTCACCTTATTTTTTTCAAATTTTTGATTTTGTTTATTAACTTCTTGGTTTAACTCATAGTCATTCGTTTCCCTGAACTCAATTCTCTCTTTCAAGGAATTATTTTGTTCAGTGAGCTTTTGAACCTTCCCCTCTATTTGGCTAATTCTGCTTTTTAAAACCTCCTTCTCCTCAGTGACTTTTTGGACCTCTTTTTCCAATTCAGTTAGCCTCTTTTTAAAGCTGTTATTTTCCTCAGCATTTTTTTGATCCTCCTTTAGTAAGCTGCTAACTTGTTTTTTAAGGTCTTCTATTGCCTGAGCCCATTTTAAGTTCCCTTTGGGGGCAGAGGCCTTGACTTCTTCTGACAGTATTCCTTGTTCTTCCTCATCTGAAAGGATGGGGGGAGACACCTGTTCCCTAAGAAAGTAACCTTCTATGGTCTTATTTTTTTCCCTTTTTTGGGCATTTTCCCAGTCAGTTACTTGACTTCTGAGTTTTCTCTCCACAACCACCTTGCCTCCAGTTCTGCCCAGCCAGTGCTTGGGGGCTGAGATTCAAATGCACTGCTCCCAAGCCTTAGGGGCTTTTGGAGGGGGTTAGAGATGCTATTCAGAGTGAGATTAAGTGCAGCTGCTTGGGTCAGGGCAGGGCTGCCACACCCAATTCAGTTCCCTCAGGGGGTTTCCGAGGAGAAATTCAACAATGCCTGCTTTGGGAGCCCCAGTCTGCTGCTGCCTCTGCTGCTGTCTCCTGAGGGGGCCTGAGTTATGGGGACACTCTGCTAGCCTCTCAGTCAGCTGAAAAGACCCTCTCATTGACCTTTGGTGGCTGTCGGTTGAGGGATCTGCACTGCCACTGGAGATTCCATCCCTGAAGCCTGCTTAGATCTGCTCCTCTCAGTGTGGCATGGTCAAGGCAGGGCTGGGCTCTGCTCTGCATCTGGTGCATGACAAATCTTTCCCGTCGTATTTTCAGGTCTCTCTGGAACAGAAATCTCCTTCACTCCATTGTTCTGTGGCTTCTGCTGCTCTAGAATTTGTTGAGAGGGGGGAGGAGTGAAGATGACAGAGTAGAAAGATATGCATATGCTTAGCTCTTACCCCACAGCCCATAAAATACCTGCAAAGAAGAACTTTCAAATGTATTTCTTGTATAAAGGATATTGTAGATTTTCATTTTTAATCCATTTTGCTATCCACCTCTGTTTTATGGATGAGTTCATCCCATTGACATTTACAGTTATGATAACTAACTGTGTATTTTCCTATATGCTATTTTCACTTGTTTATCTCCCTCTCTCCTACTCACCCCACCTTTTGCCTCCTCACAAGTGTTTTACTTCTGATCACAACCTTTCTCAACATACCCTGCCTTTTATTGGTGTCCTCTCCCCCTTCTATTAACCCCATCCCATTTTACTTCCTTGTGGGATAAGATAGATTTCTATATCCAACTGAGTGTGTTTGTTATTCCCTCTTTGAGTGGATTTTGAAAGTAAGGTTTTGGCTTTCCCTTCACTCCCATCTTCCACTTCATTATAATAGTCCATTTAGGGATCTTTAATGCAGGATAATTTACCCAATTCAATTTCCCCCTCCTTCTTCCTGTAAAATTTTCCTTCTCAACCCTTTATTTATTTTTTGGAGGGTATTATCTCATCAAAGTCACCTTATATACATATCCTTTCTCTACATATACACCTTCTAATTTCTCTTATAGTAATAAAGTTATTGAGTTATAAATATTATTTTGCCATACAGAAATATGAATAGTTTAACCTGATTGAATTTCATACATTTTCTTTTCTTTCTTGTTTCTATTTTTTTAAAATATTTTTATAGTTCCATTGAGTCTTGTATTCAGAAGTCAAATTTTTTATTCAGCTCTGGTCTTTTAATAAAGAATGTTCAGAATTCCTATATTTCATTAAATATCCATTTCCCCCACCCCGTCCTCAAAAGTTTATATTTAGTTTTGCTACATAGGTGATTATTGCTTATAATTCTAACTCCTTTGCCTTCTGGTATATCATATTCCAAGGCCTCCCTTTCTTTAATGTGGAAACTGACAAATCCTGTGTAACCTTGACTATATCTCAACAATATTTGAATTGTTTCTTTCTCAAGGATATTTGAATTGTTTTTTTATGGCTGCTTGCAATACTTTCTCCTTGATCTGTAAGCTCTGGAATTTGGTTGTGATGTTCCCAGGGACTTGAATTTTGGGCTCTTTTTCAGCCAGTGATTGGTGTATTCTTTCAACTATTATTTTGCTCTCTGGTTGTAATGTATCAGGACAGCTTTCTTTGATAATTTCTTGAAAGATGTCCAAGTTTTTTATCATGCTTTTTAGATAGTCCAATAATTTTTATATTATATTTCCTAGACCTATTTTCTAGATCAGTTGTTTTTTGAATGAGAAATTTTATATTTTCTTCTATTTTTTAAACTTTTAAAACTTTTATTATCTCTTGATGTCTCATAGAGTCATTTGTCTTCACTTGTCCAATTTTAATTTTTCAGGAATTATTTTCTTCTTCAATTGTTTTTTTTCAATCTTTCCCATTTGGACAATTCTATTTTTTTAGAGAATTATTTTCCTTGATAAATTTTTGTGTATCTTTTCCCATGTTATTGACTCTTTTTTCATGATTCTCTTGTATTACTCTTTCTCCAATTTTTCTTCTACTTCTCTAATTTGCTTTTAAAAATCCTTCCTGAGCTCTTCCAGGAATTCTTTTTGGGATTGAGACCAAATCACATTTTCCTCTGAGGCCTCATGTGCAGCCATTTTGATGCTATTGTCCTCTTCTAAGTTTGTGCCTTCATCCTCCCATCACCATGGTAACTTTCTATAGTTAAACTTATTTTTTTAATCTTTTTTTCTACCTTTTTTATGACTTGGTGTTTTTATGTGAGAGTTGAGCTCTGCTCCTTCCTTTTTTCTTCCTCCCTTCCCTCCTTCCTTTTCTTCCTCCCTCAATTCCTCCCTTCTTTCCTTCCTTCTTTCTTTCCTTCCTTCCTTTCTTCCTTCATTCCAGCTTATACAATACTAAGGATTTATATATAAATTTTTCCCTTACTTGGTATGTTATTTATTTTTTTTGTCTTTTTGGTGGTTATTAAGTTGATAATAAAAACAATTTAAAAACCAGTATTTTGTCTGTTTAAGGGCCCTGGGGTCTTAAGAAAAACAAACAACTATCAGAGTGCTTTGCTCCAATCCCCAGTGTTTCCACAGATGAGGTCTCAGATATCCTTCATAAAGTGCCTCATCTTCCAAAGCTTCTCAAAGCACTTTGCAAAAGACTCATAATCGTTCAGTAATAGCCCTCAGGGCCAAGCTAAGGACTGAGGGAGGAGGGAAAGCAAGCAAGTAGTCAGAGCTTTGAATCTGATCCCCAAGAATGGGGTTTCTTGACATGAGGAGAATCACTCTTGATCACCGAGATGGGAGTGCCAAGATCATAGAGTGAGGAAGGAACCCTGTGAAGACTTCCCAAATCCACCTCAGAACTGATTTAGGAGCAGGGAAGCAGCTCATCAGCACAGGAGGAAGGATCTGTTCCATTTGGGTCAAAGGGGAGTGTAGTCCAAGAGCAGCAGCCAGCCTCACAGGAGGCCTACAGCAAGGATCTAGGCCCAGGGCAATCCATCACTAGGTCCTTGCCCTTCTGCAAACCAGCATCCCCCTAGGCAGGTGAGCTGTTTGTCACTTAACTTCAATGAGACATTATTTCCCCAATGAGCAATATGAAGCTGTTGGACTAGATGATCTCTAAGATATTTTTTTCCTTGAGAAGCCTATGGTCTTTACTTTTATGAGTATATTATGCTCTATAGGTTAGATCTACTTGTCCACAATGGTGCCATTGTGCTTAGATTATTACTTCCTAGAGTATGCTGTCTCTTTAGTGGCTAGGTGATGCAAAGGGCCAGGCTTGAAATGAGGAAGATACTAGTTCCAGTCCAACCTTGGATACTTACTAGCTGTGTGACTTTGGCTGAGTCACTTAACTTGTGTTTGCCTCAGTTTTCTCAGTTGTAAAATGGGGATAATAATAGCACCTACCTCCCCTATTTGTTGTGAGGATCAAGTGAGATAAGAATCATAAAGTGTTTGGTTTGATACCTGTCATATAGTAAGGGCTATGAAAATATTAGTAACTTTTTTTTTTTCAGCATCCTATAAGACTCAGTTACCTTTCCTTGTAGTTTACTTAGGTCTTCCCTTTTATCTGCTTGATGCTAAAGGGACCGTGATATGTAAAACTCTTTAAACCATTAACAATCCTTTTCTCCTTTAATGGTTCTTAAAAAAAAGATGAATTCTTGCTCAGGCCCAAATTAGAGTACCCTGTCTGCTGGGGGATCCCACAACTTGAATGATGTGGACAAGTTGGAAGGAGTCCAGAGAAGACTAAAGAAGATGAATAAAGGGTTGGGGAACAGGACCCATGAAAAAAAGGAGAAAGGCATTGGGATAATTGAGCCATGAGGAGGGAACATTGAAGGATGACTTATTAACTAGGTTCAAGTACAGGAAGAGTTGTTATCTGAAACAGGATGACCAGATGTTCCCTGTTGTCAGCAAGAGTAGAACAGAGGCCATAGATTTAAAATGCAGTGGTAGGGATTTATGTTAGACCCAGGGAAGAATTTCTTTAAATGAGCAATTTTGAGATCTTGGGACTTTTTTTTAAGGCAGCAAGCATTTTTTAAATGCATTCTGTGTGTGAGAGCTTCACAAATATCTCATTTAATCTGATCCTCATAGTAACCCTGGGAGGTAGGTGCTTTTGTTATCCCCATTTTACCAAGAGGAAACTGAGGCAGGCACAGGTTAGGTGACTTGCCCAAAGTCACACAGGTAGTAAATGCCTGAAGCTACATTTAAAATCATGTCTTGCTGACACCAGTAGTGGTGCTCTATCTGCTGAGCCACCTATGGTTACTTCAGCTTTAAGACTATGAAAATAGATTTTATCTGGTATGGTTTCATAATTTAGGGGAGGCAAAATCATGTAATGAAAAGAACACTGAGTTTGAGTTTAGAAGATGCTGGAATGACTTGTTCTGTTCTTTAGTGTGTATATGTCCTCAGCCTAGTTTCTTCTGGACCTCAGTTGTACCATATTTAAAACAAATGGATTGGATTAGATCAGAGGTTCCCAAACTTATTTGACCTGTTACCCCCTTTTTAAAAAAAGTTACTTAGTGCCCCTCTGGAAGTCTATTTTCTTTAAACCTTTAGCAATTTTTGGAAATCTGCATCATTTCAAAAAAATTATAACATTTTAAAAAATACATCTTAAATTTAATAACTTAATATAAACGTATGAGTTTTTTACTTCATCGAAATTTTGATGATACAATATTGTATCATGTAATTGTATATTATTGTACTGTAAATAAATCATTATAGCTATGTATTCCTGTAGATGCATGCTGAACTTCCTGACAGTCAACACTTGCTTGTTAAGACCTGCTGGTGGACTTGACCACTGATGGGTTATAACTTGCATTTTGTGTGTTTATTTGAAAAATAATGTAATCACTAGGACTTTAACTCTGTTACACAACAGATGAAATGTGTACTAACAGTTCTTTTTTTATGCCTCTGCTGCCCCCTTATTTTAATTCAGTGCCTCCAAATCACACTCAAGGCTACTACATACTGCCCACCCCCCCAACCTTCCAATGCTGCCCCCAGGGTTGTGTGGGTGGGATCACCCACTTTGGGAACATCTGGATTAGATAATCTCTGAGTTCCCTTCTAGTTCTCAATCCCATGGTTCTGTGAGTGGGTCGTTATCCTCCTGATCTCCTTTCTTTATGATCCAAATTGTACTCACACTTCAGAGCTCAGCTCTAATTCTGCTTTCTCCAGGTTGTTTTCCCTGCTTATTCCCAGATCAGTAACAATCTCTCCTGAACTTTTGCAGAACTCACTTTGGTACCTAAACTGTCTTGTGTAGCTTATTATCTTTCCAGTATGTTTTACTATTTTTTTTTCTCATTCAACTGAATTTAATTAAATTTAACCAATGTTTCTCAAACTCCTACTCCACATGGAGCCCTCTGCTAGATACTAAGGGGGTGGTACAAAGATTAAACAGAACACAGGTCCTGACCTCATGGAACTTGTAGCCCAGTAGGAAAGCTATGAAGCATGAACAAATAACCATAAAAAATGCAACATGATAAGAACACAAGAAAGTTATCAATTAAGTGTTAGGTTTAAGAAAAGAGAGATAAAATTTAAAAAAAAATGAATGTTGAAAATTATCTTTACATGAAATTGGGGGAAAATAAAATACTAAATTTTTAAAAAGCAGGAAAAAAGAGATAATCTTCAATTAAGTGGATGGAGGGAGGTGACATATGACACGGGCCTTTATTGGTCCAGGAAAGTTTCAATAGATGGACGAAGAGGGGTTGGGGATTGGAATTAGAGAACAGAAGAAGCAAAGTCCCAGAGGCAGGAACCCCTGTGACATATTTGGGTTAAGATCAATGGTCTTGGTTGACTTGTTCATAGAATGGAGTAGTATGATATGACTTGAAGAGTAAGATAGGGTCAGATTAAGGAAGGTCCTGGATATTTAGATGGCGCGATCTGAGACTCTCTTTAGTGAGGAAGGCTTTTGACCTGGAAATCTGATTTTTGGATTAAGAAGATGAATCTGACAACAAATAGTGACTGAATGAGATGAGAGAAAAGACGAGGCAGATGACATTTGTTGGGAAACTATTAAATAGTCCAGGCAGGTGGTAAAGAGAGCCTGAACTGGGGCTGTAGCTGTTGGAAGAGAGGGGCAGGGGGGACATTTTTTCCAGTCTAGTCGGGTGAAGTGTAATCACCTCCTGTTCTACTAAAGTATATATAGCCTATGCTGTAGCCCTCTCAAATTTGTATGGAAAATTTTACTTTTTGAGTTCTAAGCTCTAGACTTGACTGGACAGTCACAGTTGGAGGCTCCTATTTTCAAGAGGTAGCTCAGTTTTCAATAGAGAAGGACCTATGCTTTTAACATCAGTCCTGTCACACGGTCCATTCCATTTGCTGTGCTCCCCTTTTAGAGATCTATTATTCTGAGCAAAGCTGACACTAGAGGGGAAAGTATAGTGCCCACCTTCTAGACAGCTAGAAGGCTCATGACTTGTTAAAAGTGTTAAGGATGTGTTATATTAAAAAGTAAGAATGAACATGGCTTATGGACTCATTGGATATAGAAATTTAGCAGCAATAGATGTCTCTTTTCTCCTGACTCCTTTTCTCATTGACTTTATTTGCTGTTGGAGAGTTTGAATCAAATTTCTTTTTACCCCTCAACATTGAATCTTATCTTCTTCTAGTTCCCATCACATGTTCCCTACCATTGGTTTTTATTATTTTAGTGAAAAGATACATAGAATCTAGGGATAACTTGATTATGCCTAGTTGTATCATGTCGATGCCAAGAGAATTTTCAAGGTGATGATTGTTCAGAAGATGACTCCTCAATGAAATATCAACCATACAGTCACTCTGAAAATGAGATGTTAGTGCAAATGTTTGATGCTCTCATTAATGCTTCCATTTATGAAGAAAGAGAAGCAGCATGCGGAGATCTGACTTTGTATGTGTTCATCTTCAGGAAAGGGAATGATTCCTTCTCTCCCTCAGCTGTGGCCAACAGCTGCTGCCTAAATGAGCTGTTATTAGTACTCCAATGTTTTTCAATTCTTTGCAAGCATTTTGAATTATCCATTTTGAACCTTGTTCCAGAAAGAATTTGGAAGATCAGTTGATTCCCCTTCCTAACGGGTAACTCCAGGATCTTTGAGTAAGTGGAACAAAAGGTACCAGACTGACTGAAACTTACTCAATGAAATAGACACAACTTATTTACTAAAAACAGATTATTTATCAAGGATGTGGGCATTGGGATTTTTTTACTTCATCCAAATAGGGAAAGGATAGAATAGGGAGTGGAACTGTGATTTCACTGGTATAGAGAACCTCCTAGGTGAAAAAGCTCCCTCTACCAATACAGGTTAATACATTCTCTGAAACTTAAAATTAGGGAGAATACTGAGAGGTTAAGTCACATGTCCACAGCCACACAGTTGGCATGTGTCAGAGACAGGATATGAACCCAAGTGTTCCTCAGGTTAAGGTCATCACTATATCCACTGCCCTATGCTCTTGGACATGTGAACCTATCAAAAATGACTTTCATAAATCAAGAATATAATTACTTTAAATATTCCTACAGATACATTCATGTATATAGGATCGAATATAGCCATTCATGTATATAGGATCGAATCAGGTTACAAATCATTACCTCTCCTGGTGCTCCATTGGGCTCATTTGACCCAAACTCATTTGTCCTACTAGTACCAAATTGAACAGAGAAGGAAGGAAAGAGAGAAAGAAAGAGCAGTGGGGTTGAGTGCTGTTTTATCCTATGTGTTCTCCAGAAAGAAGAAAAACCTATTAACAATAAAGGAATGGAAACCGTGTATGAGTATTGCCAACAATCTTCCCATTATTTTCAGTTTAGCCAGGGCATTTGTAATTCTATCTGTCTGTCTGTCTATCTATCTATCTATCTATCTGTCTTTCTGTCTATCTATCCATCCATCTATCTACTATCTGTATGCACATATATAATATCATATGTATATGCAAAATATTATATATCTTTTAGTCCCTTATATTCTGCCTCTAAGAGTTGTAGGGAAAGTCATATTTCTGGGGTTAAAGAGGCAAGTCAGTTTGAAACAGAGAAGGGTCAGTTCTGTTATCAACAGAAAGCTAACTCATTCCTCAGTCCATAGTCATACACTCCATTCCATTGTAATATCTTTTTTTTTAAATATAAATTTATTTATTTAACTTTTTACATTCAGTTTCACAAAATTTTGGGTTCCAAATTTTCTCCCCATTTATACCCTCCCACCACCCCAATACACCAAGCACTCTAATTTCCCCTATCACCAATCTGCCCTCTCTTCTATCATCCCTCCCTTCTGTTCTCCCCATCTTCTCTTTTGTCCTGTAGGGCCAGATGACTTTCTATTCCCCATTAACTGTATTTCTTATTTCCTAGTAACAAGAACAATACTCAAGAGTTGTTCCTAAAACTTTGAATTCCAAATTCTCCCCATCCCTCCCTCCCCACCCATTCCCTTTGGGAAGGCAGGCAATTCAATATAGGCCATATCTGTGTAGTTTTGCAAATGACTTCGATAACACTCGTGTTGTGTAAGACTAACTGTATTTCCCTCCCTCCTATTCTGCCCCCCATTGTTTCTATTCTGTCTTTTGATCCTGTCCCTCCCCGAGTGTTGACTTCAAATTGCTCCCTTCTCCCATTGCCTTCCCTTCCATCATCCCCCCCACCCTGCTTATCTCCTTCTCCCCCATTTTCCTGTATTGTAAGATAGGTTTTCATACCAAAATGGGTGTGCATTTTACTCCTTCCTTTAGTCAAATGTGATGAGGGTAAATTTCATGTTTTTTTCTCAACTCTCCTCTTTTTCCCTCCACTAAACAGTCTCCTGCTTGCCTCTTGAATGAGATATAATTTACCCCATTCCAGTTCACCCTCTCTCCTCCCCCTACATTTCTCTCTCACCATTTCCCTTAATTTCTTTTAAGATATGATCCCATCCTATTCAATGCACTCTGTGCTCTCTGTCTCCATGTGTGCGTGCATATGTGTATGTGTGTGTGCATGCACACATGTACATGTGTGTGTGTGCATGTATGTATGTGTACATCTGTGTGTGGTCCCACCAACTACCCAGATACTGAAACGTTTTAAGAGTTACAAATATTGTCTTTACATGTAGGAATGTAAACAGTTCACTTTTGGTAAGTCCCTTATGACTTCTCTTTGCTGTTTACTTTTTCATGCTTCTTCTCATTCTTGTGTTTGAAAGTCAAATTTTCTTTTCAGCTCTGGTCTTTTCATCAAGAATGATTGAAAGTCCTCTGTTTCATTGAAAGACCATATTTTCCCCTAAAGTATTATACTCAGTTTATCTGGGTAGGTGATTCTTGGTTTGAGTCCTAGTTCCTTTGACTTCTGGAATATCCTATTCCATGTCCTTTGATCCCTTAATGTAGAAGCTGCTAGATCTTGTGTTATCCTGATTGTATTTCCACAATACTTGAATTGTTTCTTTCTAGCTGCTTGCAAGATTTTCTTCTTGACCTGAGAATTCTGGAATTTGGCCACAGTGTTCCTAGGAGTTTCTCTTTTTGGATCTCTTTCAGGTGGTGATCGATGGATTCCTTCAATACTTATTTTGCCCTCTGGTTCTAGAATTTCAGGGAAGTTTTCCTTGACAATTTCATGAAAGATGATGTCTAGGCTCTTTTTTTGTTCATGGCTTTCAGGTAGTCCCATAATTTTTAAATTGTCTCTCCTGGATCTATTTTCCAGGTGAGTTGTTTTTCCCATGAGATATTTCACATTCTCTTCCATTTTTTTCATTCTTTTGGTTTTGTTTTATGATTTCTTGGTTTCTCAGAAAGTCATTAAACTCCATCTGTTCCATTCTAATCTTGAGAGAACTATTTTCTTCAGTGAGCTTTTGAACCTCTTTTCCCATTTGGCTAATTCTGCTTTTGAAAGCATTCTTCTCCTTATTGGCTTTTTGAACCTCTTTTGCCAATTGAGTGAGCCTATTTTTCAAGGTGTTATTTTCTTCAGCATTTTTTTGGGTCTCCTTTAGCAAGGTATTGGCCTGTTTTTCCTGCTTTTCTTGCATCTCTCTCATTTCTCTTCCCAGTTTTTCCTCCACCTGTCTAACTTGCTTTTCAAAATCCTATTTGAGCTCTTCCATGTCCTGAGCCCACGGGACATCCCCCTGGGATGTCTGGGATAGAGAGGCCCTGACCTCCACGTCCTTCCCTGATGGCAAGCATTGTACTTCTTCATCAGAAATGAAGGGAGGAAGGAACATCTCTTCCCCAAGAAAGTAGCTATGGTCTTATTTTGCTTCCTTTTTCTGGGCATTTTCCCAGCCAGTTACTTGACTTCTGAGATTGCACCCCCCGCCTAGATCTGCCCAGGTAGTGCTTGGGGTCTGAGATTCAAATGCTGCTTCCCAGTCTTAGGGCTTTCCATGGCAGGCAGGGCTGCTATTCAATGTGAGCTTAAGTTCTGGTGCTGGGGTTGGGGCAGGGCCGCCTCCCAGGCTCAGTTCCCTCAGGGGGTTTATACAGAAACCTTCAGTAATGGAGCTCCTGCTTGCTTGGGGAGTCCTGGGCTGCCGCTGCCTCTGCCACTGCCTCTGCTGCTGCCTCCCGAGGGGGCTCGAGTTACGGAGACACCCCGCTCCCCTCTTGGCCAGCCCAGAAGTCTCTCTCACTCACCGGTAGCGCCTGTGGGCAGAAGGACCTACGCGGCCACCAGAGATTCCGTCCCTGAAGCCTGCTCGGACCTGCTCCTCTGGGGCTCTGCAGCCAGGGCAGCACAGGGGTGGGCTCCGCTGTCTGCAGCATGACGGACCCCTAAGGATGGCTTTCCAGGGCTCTCTGGAACGGAAATCTCTTTCACTGCATTGGTTCACGCTTGCTCTGCTCCAGAATTAGTGGGGAGTTCTCTTTACAGGAAATTTATGGGCTGTGCATTCGGAGCTAGCATACGTGAGTCTTTCTATTCTGCCATCTTGGCTCCTGCCCCCATTGTAATATCTTCTTTTCCAAGGTCTGTTACTCTGACCAAAGTCATAGACTGCTTCCAAATGTCTAAAATAGTTTATAGGATTTGAAATTTGAAGAATTCTTAGAGATTTATCTGTCCCTGCAATGAAGAAACTGAAGTTAAGAGGGAAGAGGGGAGACTAGACTATGATCAACTAGGCAATAAGGGGCAGAGCCGAGATTTGAACCTAGGTTCCCTGACTCTGTATCCTGGACTCTTCTAATGATCTCCAATTCCCTTTTTGATGTGAAGTGTCTTACTCTTTGGCACATATGACTTTGGGATCCTGATCCGTCAAAGAACCCTCTGAAAGATGAAGATTTTATCAGCTTTTCATTTCTCCTTCATTTCTCTGGTGCGTGTATGGGTGGTAATTGCAAAAGCTGCCACGGCTGATGTTATAATCATTGGAAGGCCAGCATGCTTCTTTATAATGTTTTCATAAAGTGAAGATGGTGTTGGGGGCCTGGCAAATGCGATTCATGTGACAATTTCTGAAACAAAAGACTAAGCTTCCTTTAACAGACATTAGGATTCATGATAATGCTGTATGTGTGTGTGTGTGTGTGTGTGTGTATGTGTGTGTAGGGGGGCTGATGTAGTGGAGGAAGTGAAGAGCCCTTTGAACAGCAGCTGTGGTGTTCTATAAAACTGACCTTCATGCTATTGTTAAGGAAGGGGGGAAAAACACCACAACTTAATCAAATGCTAATGACCAGGGAATTGGCTTTAGTGCCCAGAATGTAATATGCTCTGGAAGACACTTGCAGGTGCCAGGGGAAGTTTTTTAATGTGGCTGCAAAAGTTCCACTCCAATTACAGAGCCAGTAATCCCTCTTGGGATCATGGAGTGTATGCTCTTTGGCAACAAAAGAAGCTGACCTAAGTCTTGGTTGATACTTTGGCACCTCCAGGCCAGGGGCAAATGCTAAATTCTCAGTTTTAGCATAATGGATTCAGGGAATATTACAGCTGGGTGAGACCTTGGTGATTACCCTGCATTGGAAACTCTTGTATGCTGGCCTCACATTACCCTTTTAGGTTTATTTAAGAACCGCATTCATTGCCCTATACACAGTCTAGCCCAAATGGCCTGTTAGCCATTTATCATATAGGCTACTCCATCTCCCATGTCTTTGTTCATGATATCCCTCATGTCTGGAGCGTACCCCCTCCTCTTCCCACCTTTTAGAATCTCTAGCTTTCTTTAAGTGGTACCTGCTACAGGAGGCCTACCTTGATTCTTTCTCCTCCCACCCTGGCTCCTAGTTCCCACTCCCTATGATTGCTATGAGTTTGTATAAACTGATTGGCTTATCAATCTATCAACACTTATTAAACATCTCCTCATTGCTGGACACTGGGTTGCCTGTGAACCTATTATATTCTCCTAAAGAAAATTCAAGCTTCTTTAGAGTAGGGATTATTTCATTTTTGCCTCTCTTAACAAAACAAAACACAGGGCCCTGTATATAGTAGATACATATTCTTTTTCAATTGGTCTTGTGAGGTAGGCAGTGTGTGGGAGATTATTGCCATTTTATAGAAGAGAAAAGTTAGGTGAAGAGATTTGTCCAAGGTGGCATAGGTGGGCAATATGCATGCTATCACTTGAACTTAGGGTTTTAGGTGCCGGTTTCTTGATTTTCATACTTCACCCTTCAGAAAGGAAATATAAGAAACTCACTTCATCGATTATCTCAGAGTTGGAAAGAACTTCAGAGGATTACTAGGTCAGCCCAAATGTGAAAAAGCATCACTGTTACTAAGTATGTTGCAAATTAGATGCTTTTAGAAGCCTTTGCTTGAAGCCCTCCAGTAAGGGTAATCCATTCACTTCTAAGGCAGCCCATTTCACTTGGGACCCCTCTAACTGTTAGCAGGTCTTTTGACCTCAAGTCTAATTTTGTTTCTTGGCACTTTTCACCCATTGTGACCAGTTCTTCCTTCTAGGGTCAGAGAGAACAAGTTTCATTCCTCGTCCATATGATGGCCCTTCAAATACTTGAAGACAGCTGTCATGTTCCTCCAGGTTTTCTATTTTCTAGGCTACATTTCCACAGTTCCTTCAGTGGATCTCCTCATGGCATGATTTTGAGGTATTCACTTTTTGATTTATGGGTTAAATTGAGTATCTACATCAAGTGCACATAGCTTTGTAGAAAGTTCTGAGAAGCTTCCAAAAGAGATGCAGGTCTCAGTATCTTCACTCCAGGACCTTTCCTAATCTAGGCCCCAGGGGGAGGAGGAGGGAGAGAGAGAACAATACATACATATCACAGCTGAATAACAATGAGAGGACAGATAGGGTTTGGTGGGAACAGTCCAGAAAAGCTATGGGTATGTGTGTGTAAGTGTGTGTGTGTGTGTGTGTGTGTGTGTGTGTGTGTGTGTGTGTGAGAGAGAGAGAGAGAGAGAGAGAGAGAGAGAGAGAGAGAGAGAGAGAGAGAGAGAATGGAGGAATGATTGAATGAATTAACGACAGGATACTAGAGTTTAGAATAATCTGGAAAGAGGCTGAATTGAAGTAGGACCTTGGAAGGATAAGATTTGGGATAAAGGGAGGGGAAAAATGTAGGGTATTCTAGTCTGGAATGGGGGTAGATAGTGAAAGTCAGGAAGAAAGTCTTGGAGTTAGGAGTAGTTATGATATTTGCAGGAGGCAGTAAATCTTTGTGGAATATTTAACTCTTAAGAGTTCATTTTCCTCATATTTATGCAAGGGCTTAACTTACATCATCCATCAAAGGAATACTTACCTACTTATAATGGCCAAATCCTCTCTCTGACATTAATTATGAGACCTCAGACAAGCCATTTTTCTTCCCAAGTCTCCATTTCCCCATCTATAAAATGGGGACAGTTATACTTACATGACTTTGTCTTGTTATGAGGAAAATTCTTTATAAATTTTAAATAATTTCAAAGGAAGAGCCACAAAATGAGTCATTTTGCACTATAATCTCCATGATATTCTAAGTAATGCTGGTTTTATGAATACTTTTAACTAATAATATCGAATTTCTACTATGTGTGAAGTCCTTTGGTTGACACTCTGGAAGATGCAGGGTTTTGTTAACATTTAGACTCTGACTTCATGGAGTTTCCAGTCTAATGCGGGCAGATAAGACACAACACAAATTACAATAACCCACGGCAAACTATGAAAGGAAGTGCGAGGCAAAAATTGCTAGGGGAGGTTAGGGGAAGATAAGGTCATTTTTGACCTTGAGGATAAGCTTAGGAGGCAGTGCTTGGCCTGTCCTTAGAGGACAAGTAGGAATTCAACAGGTAGAACTTGGAAATGGGTGACAGGGAATGGAAAGAGGGAGTAGCTTTAGCAATCACATGGAGGTGGAAAAGTATAGGGAAGGTTCAGGGTAGAGTTCCTTCCTGGATTCTAAGATGTGTGACATGGCAAAGTGGAAAGCAAATGCCAAAAGCTATATCGAAGCCAAATCATGGAGGGCATTGAACACCAGATTGAGGAGGTTGGACTTTGATCAGTAGTTAGATGATAATCGCATAATTTGCGTCAAAATATTTCATTGAGTCTGTAGGATTTTAAGATTGTCTTAGTTTTCAAATTAGCAAGTATATTAAAAAATGATTGAGATCAGCTTCCTTGATTGACAAGAGTGGGTACAGTTAGAGAATGATGATTCTCATTGGAATTTTAAATTTTGCTTGGAGATGTATTATTTAGGGAGAGATAAATGAGAGTTTTCCACAAAGATTGAATCTGATATATCTTATCTTTCAGTGATTGTGCTGATCATTAAAATGAACCACTGACCTGGGTTCTGAGTGTCTGAGGGACAAAGCATGACCCTTTCTCAATGCCTGTGTCTTACAAACTAAACTGGGAGGTGTGAGAGAAGGTACAGCCATGTCCCTATGGTTTTTGTCATAGAAACCACTCCTTAATATGAGCAGCATTTCAGCAAGGATGCTGGGATACTATTTTCAAGGACCTTTGGTCCAGAGTTAGAAGCAATGAGGAAACTGAAGCCAAGAGAGGTTAAAAGACTTGCCCAAGGTCATACAGATAGTGTCAGAGATGGGATTCTTTGGAGAAATTAAGGAAAATCGTCCCTATATACAAAAAGCACTTATAGCAGCCCTTTTTTGTGGTACTAAAGAACTAGATATTGAAGTGGGAGCTCATCCATTGGGGAATGGGTGAATAAAATATGAATGTAATAGAATGCTGTTGTATTATAAGAAATGATGGGAGGAATTACAAAATTACAAAAAATGTGTTATATGAGATTATGAATTTATGTCAGTAAAACTTGGAAACACTTGTATGAACTGATGCAGAGTAAAGTGAGTTGAACTAGGAGAATAATTTCTATCCTAAAAACAACTTTTAAAAAATTAGGATCTCTTGGCAACATAAGGACCAGCCATGATTTCAGAACATGTTTCCTACAGCCTGCCCAAGAGGAGATGGTCTCAGTGGGAATGAGACGCATATTTTTTGGACATGGTCAGTGCAGGAAGTTGTTTTGTGTGACTAGGCATATTTACTACCAAGTTTTTCTTTTCTTTTTTCCCAATGAAGTGTAGAAGTAGAAGAGAGGGGAAAACATTTTGTATTAATTGCAATTTTTGATGAAATTTTTTGATGAAATTTCCTTGAAATGAAGAGGACAGTAATGTAATGGAAGAAATCAATATATTTCTTGGACTGTTCTCAGCTTGGACTATTTAGTTTGGGCAGTGGTGGGGGGGTTAGGGTCAGTGGAAGAGACTTAATTTGAAGAACCAGAGGAAAATGATGTTAATTGGGAGGCATTCAGCAGGACATGAGATGAGAGCTGTGTGGGGGGTGCTAGTTCCCGAAGGGTTGGCAGTTCTGTCGTGTTGCATCCTTAGAGCAGAGCCTCCACCTTAGATCAGTAGGGAAGGCTGTCACAGCAGATAGATAGGAAGAAGACTGAATGAACTCTTTTAGCCATGTAATTGAAGCGAATCTAGAGATAACCTGTTCATCTTCCAGGGACTTCAGTGAGAGGATTATTGCTATCAGCAGCCTGATCCATGGAGAGCAAGAGATGGTTGGTGCTGTACTTGATGTTACCTGGGGAAGTTTTACACAGCACACTGTTACTTTGGTTCATTAACCAGAAATTCATTTACCCCTGGCTTTAAATCATCAGTGTTTTCAAGAGCCAAGCTCTCTGTACTATGTTACAAGCAATATAGGTGAGGCAGGGAGACTGATCTGCTCTTGTATGAGCAAGGGTCCTTTTAAGGTCAGATAGTAATAGAAACTACTCAGTGTCAAAGTAAAGAGAATGATGGGTCCTGCTCAGAGGCCCTGGGCTCTTAAGCTGGATCTGCTAGGGAGATGGGACAGAGTCAAGCCAATTTGTTTGTGTATTCTGTGCAAAATTAAAAAAAAAACGCAATCTGTTTTATATTAATCTATTTCTCTTCCTCCCATCTAGAACTAGATGAGATCTCAGGCATCCCCCTAATCCAACACCCTCATTTTAGATTTTTAGAAAATGAGACCCAGGATGGGGAAGTAATTTTTTCAACATTATACAGGTAGTTAGTACTAAAGACAGCCTTTAAACCCAGATTCTCTGACTATGGAGAAAGTTATATTACTTAGATTATTACTTATATTAATTTAGAGATCTTATATTACTTATATTAATTTAGAGATTATCTGGTCTAATATTCCTTTCCATCCCTCCCTTTCTGTCTCCATTTAATAGAGGAGGAAACTGAGGCCCAGAGTGGTTAAGTTATTTGACAATGTCATAAATGTAGCAAAGTAGGGTTTCATAACCAGGTTTGGGACTCCATGGGCTAAATATTTGATGCTGCCCCATGAGAAGGAAAAGAGAGACAACTCCTTCCAACCTTTAACTTTTGACTCTTACTTCCAATTGAGTTCAACTGAGCAAATGTTTATTGAGTGCCCACTGTGCGTAAAACTGCCTGATAGGTGCTGAGGGAATTATAGAAAGGGTAATAAATTAGCTCACCCCTGAAGGACTTTATTATAATCTGGCAAATTCTTGATGAATCAAGGAAGAGATAACTTAAGACAGACCTTGATAAGCTGGAGTATGGTCAGAGAGAAATGTCCAGGTTGGTGAAGGGGATGCCATCTGAGCATTAATGGAAGGAGCTAGAAATATCATCATCATCATCCTCCTCCTCCTCCTCATCGCTTGCATTTATATTATAGATCTTTAAGGTTTGAAAAATGCTTTCCAGAGGTTATTTCATTTGTTTCTCATGATCCCAGGTGGTAGTAGGTACTCTTGTTATCACTGTATTAAAAATGAAGAATCTGAGATGGAATGATTTAAAAAAGAATCTCCCAATTTGTTTAGAATATAGTAAGTTGCAAAGTGTCTTGCATTCATATATTGTGTATATATATATATATATATATATATATATATATATATAATTATATATAATAGTTATTAATAGCTCACTTTTATTTGTTACTTTTGGTTTTGGAAAGCACTTTACAACCTCCCAACATCCCTATAAGACATATCAATTGGGAAATAGCTAGGCAAGTTGTGGTATATGATTGTGATGGAATACTGCTGTGCTGTAAGAAATGATGAGCAGGTAGATTTCAGAAAAAAAGATATGGAAAGACTTGCATGAAATAGCATTCTACATAAATATTATGTATGATTATAATTATAACAGTAATGATCATTCTGTTATCTCTCATTATACCTTTTAACCATCTTACGTGCTTATCACTGTCTATTCCAACCTCTATTTATTTGTGTACCTTTTTTTCATTTCCCCTATTAAAATCTAAAGTCCTTCAGGTCAGAGTCTAGGTCTTTTTCATTCTGGATTTCTCCATGTGCTTGCTCAGGACCGAAGTATTATACTCAGTTTTGCTGGGTAGGTGATTCTTGGTTTGAGTCCTAGTTCCTTTGCCTTCTGGAATATCCTATTCCATGTCCTTCTGATCCCTTAATGTAGAAGCTGCTAGATCTTGTGTTATCCTGATTGTATTTCCACAATACTTGAATTGTTCCTTTCTAGCTGCTTGCAAGATTTTCTTCTTGACCTGGAATTCTGGAATTTGGCCACATGTTCCTAGGAGTTTCTCTTTTTGGATCTCTTTCAGGTGGTGATCGATGGATTCCTTCAATACTTATTTTGCCCTCTGGTTCTAGAATCTTCAGGGAAGTTTTCCTTGACAATTTCATGAAAGATGATGTCTAGGCTCTTTTTTGTCATGGCTTTCAGGTAGTCCCATAATTTTTAAATTGTCTCTCCTGGATCTATTTTCCAGGTGAGTTGTTTTTCCCATGAGATATTTCACATTCTCTTCCATTTTTTCTCATTCTTTTGGTTTTGTTTTATGATTTCTTGGTTTCTCATAAAGTCATTAAACTCCATCTGTTCCATTCTAATCTTGAGAGAACTATTTTCTTCAGTGAGCTTTTGAACCTCTTTTCCCATTTGGCTAATTTCTGCTTTTGAAAGCATTCTTCTCCTTATTGGCTTTTTGAACCTCTTTTGCCAATTGAGTGAGCCTATTTTTCAAGGTGTTATTTTCTTCAGCATTTTTTTGGGTCTCCTTTAGCAAGGTATTGGCCCTGTTTTTCCTGCTTTTCTTGCATCTCTCTCATTTCTCTTCCCAGTTTTTCCTCCACCTGTCTAACTTGCTTTTCAAAATCCTATTTGAGCTCTTCCATGTCCTGAGCCCACGGGACATCCCCTGGGATGTCTGGGATAGAGAGCCCTGACCTCCACGTCCTTCCCTGATGGCAAGCATTGTACTTCTTCATCAGAAATGAAGGGAGGAAGGAACATCTCTTCCCCAAGAAAGTAGCTATGGTCTTATTTTGCTTCCTTTTTCTGGGCATTTTCCCAGCCAGTTACTTGACTTCTGAGATTGACACCCCCCGCCTAGATCTGCCCAGTAGTGCTTGGGGTCTGAGATTCAAATGCTGCTTCCCAGTCTTAGGGCTTTCCATGGCAGGCAGGGCTGCTATTCAATGTGAGCTTAAGTTCTGGTGCTGGGGTTGGGGCAGGGCCGCCTCCAGGCTCAGTTCCCTCAGGGGGTTTATACAGAAACCTTCAGTAATGGAGCTCCTGCTTGCTTGGGGAGTCCTGGGCTGCCGCTGCCTCTGCCACTGCCTCTGCTGCTGCCTCCCGAGGGGGCCTCGAGTTACAGGAGACACCCCGCTCCCCTCTTGGCCAGCCCAGAAGTCTCTCTCACTCACACGGTAGCGCCTGGGCAAGCTACGCGGCCACCAGAGATTCCGTCCCTGAAGCCTGCTCGGACCTGCTCCTCTGGGGCTCTGCAGCCAGGGCAGCACAGGGGTGGGCTCCGCTGTCTGCAGGCTGACGGACCCCTAAGGATGGCTTTCCAGGGCTCTCTGGAACGGAAATCTCTTTCACTGCGTTGGTTCACCGCTTGCTCTGCTCCAGAATTAGTGGGGAGTTCTCTTTACAGGAAATTTATGGGCTGTGCATTCGGAGCTAGCATACGTGAGTCTTTCTATTCTGCCATCTTGGCTCCTGCCCCCATTGTAATATCTTCTTTTCCAAGAGTCTGTTACTCTGACCAAAGTCATAGACTGCTTCCAAATGTCTAAAATAGTTTATAGGATTTGAAATTTGAAGAATTCTTAGAGATTTATCTGTCCCTCAATGAAGAAACTGAAGTTAAGAGGGAAGAGGGGAGACTAGACTATGATCAACTAGGCAATAAGGGGCAGAGCCGAGATTTGAACCTAGGTTCCCTGACTCTGTATCCTGGACTCTTCTAATGATCTCCAATTCCCTTTTTGATGTGAAGTGTCTTACTCTTTGGCACATATGACTTTGGGATCCTGATCCGTCAAAGAACCCTCTGAAAGATGAAGATTTTATCAGCTTTTCATTTCTCCTTCATTTCTCTGGGCGTGTATGGGTGGTAATCGCAAAAGTGCCAGGCTGATGTTATAATCATTGGAAGGCCAGCATGCTTCTTTATAATGTTTTCATAAAGTGAAGATGGTGTTGGGGGCCTGGCAAATGCGATTCATGTGACAATTTCTGAAACAAAAGACTAAGCTTCCTTTAACAGACATTAGGATTCATGATAATGCTGTATGTGTGTGTGTGTGTGTGTGTGTGTGGGTTGTGTGTGTGTGTAGGGGGGCTGATGTAGTGGAGGAAGTGAAGAGCCCTTTGAACAGCAGCTGTGGTGTTCTATAAAACTGACCTTCATGCTATTGTTAAGGAAGGGGGGAAAAACACCACAACTTAATCAAATGCTAATGACCAGGGAATTGGCTTTAGTGCCCAGAATGTAATATGCTCTGGAAGACACTTGCAGGTGCCAGGGGAAGTTTTTTAATGTGGCTGCAAAAGTTCCACTCCAATTACAGAGCCAGTAATCCCTCTTGGGATCATGGAGTGTATGCTCTTTGGCAACAAAAGAAGCTGACCTAAGTCTTGGTTGATACTTTGGCACCTCCAGGCCAGGGGCAAATGCTAAATTCTCAGTTTTAGCATAATGGATTCAGGGAATATTACAGCTGGGTGAGACCTTGGTGATTACCCTGCATTGGAAACTCTTGTATGCTCGGCCTCACATTACCCTTTTAGGTTTATTTAAGAACCGCATTCATTGCCCTATACACAGTCTAGCCCAAATGGCCTGTTAGCCATTTATCATATAGGCTACTCCATCTCCCATGTCTTTGTTCATAGATATCCCTCATGTCTGGAGGTACCCCCTCCTCTTCCCACCTTTTAGAATCTCTAGCTTTCTTTAAGTGGTACCTGCTACAGGAGGCCTACCTTGATTCTTTCTCCTCCCACCCTGGCTCCTAGTTCCACTCCCTATGATTGCTATGAGTTTGTATAAACTGATTGGCTTATCAATCTATCAACACTTATTAAACATCTCCTCATTGCTGGGACACTGGGTTGCCTGTGAACCTATTATATTCTCCTAAAGAAAATTCAAGCTTCTTTAGAGTAGGGATTATTTCATTTTTGCCTCTCTTAACAAAACAAAACACAGGGCCCTGTGTATAGTAGATACATATTCTTTTTCAATTGGTCTTGTGAGGTAGGCAGTGTGTGGGAGATTATTGCCATTTTATAGAAGAGAAAAGTTAGGTGAAGAGATTTGTCCAAGGTGGCATAGGTGGGCAATATGCATGCTATCACTTGAACTTAGGGTTTTAGGTGCCGGTTTCTTGATTTTCATACTTCACCCCTTCAGAAAAGGAAATATAAGAAACTCACTTCATCGATTATCTCAGAGTTGGAAAGAACTTCAGAGGATTACTAGGTCAGCCCAAATGTGAAAAAGCATCACTGTTACTAAGTATGTTGCAAATTAGATGCTTTTAAAGCCTTTGCTTGACAGCCCTCCAGTAAGGGTAATCCATTCACTTCTAAGGCAGCCCATTTCACTTGGGACCCCTCTAACTGTTAGCAGGTCTTTTGACCTCAAGTCTAATTTTGTTTCTTGGCACTTTTCACCCATTGTGACCAGTTCTTCCTTCTAGGGTCAGAGAGAACAAGTTTCATTCCTCGTCCATATGATGGCCCTTTAAATACTTGAAGACAGCTGTCATGTTCCTCCAGGTTTTCTATTTTCTAGGCTACATTTCCACAGTTCCTTCAGTGGATCTCCTCATGGCATGATTTTGAGGTATTCACTTTTTGATTTATGGGTTAAATTGAGTATCTACATCAAGTGCACATAGCTTTGTAGAAAGTTCTGAGAAGCTTCCAAAAGAGATGCAGGTCTCAGTATCTTCACTCCAGGACCTTTCCTAATCTAGGCCCCAGGGGGAGGAGGAGGGAGAGAGAGAACAATACATACATGATCACAGCTGAATAACAATGAGAGGACAGATAGGGTTTGGTGGGAACAGTCCAGAAAAGCTATGGGTATGTGTGTGTAAGTGTGTGTGTGTGTGTGTGTGTGTGTGTGTGTGTGTGTGTGTGTGTGAGTGAGTTGAGAGAGAGAGAGAGAGAGAGAGAGAGAGAGAGAGAGAGAGAGAGAGAATGGAGGAATGATTGAATGAATTAACGACAAGGTACTAGAGTTTAGAATAATCTGGAAAGAGGCTGAATTGAAGTAGGACCTTGGAAGGATAAGATTTGGGATAAAGGGAGGGGAAAAATGTAGGGTATTCTAGTCTGGAATGGGGGTAGATAGTGAAAGTCAGGAAGAAAGTCTTGGAGTTAGGAGTAGTTATGATATTTGCAGAGAGGCAGTAAATCTTTGTGGAATATTTAACTCTTAAGAGTTCATTTTCCTCATATTTATGCAAGGGCTTAACTTACATCATCCATCAACAGGAATACTTACCTACTTATAATGGCCAAATCCTCTCTCTGACATTAATTATGAGACCTCAGACAAGCCATTTTTCTTCCCAAGTCTCCATTTCCCCATCTATAAAATGGGGACAGTTATACTCTACATGACTTTGTCTTGTTATGAGGAAAATTCTTTATAAATTTTAAATAATTTCAAAGGAAGAGCCACAAAATGAGTCATTTTGCACTATAATCTCCATGATATTCTAAGATAATGCATGGTTTTATGAATACTTTTAACTAATAATATCGAATTTCTACTATGTGTGAAGTCCTTTGGTTGACACTCTGGAAGATGCAGGGTTTTGTTAACATTTAGATCTGACTTCATGGAGTTTCCAGTCTAATGCGGGCAGATAAGACACAACACAAATTACAAAACCCCAGCAAACTATGAAAGGAAGTGCGAGGCAAAAATTGCTAGGGGAGGTTAGGGGAAGATAAGGTCATTTTTGACCTTGAGGATAAGCTTAGGAGGCAGTGCTTGGCCTGTCCTTAGAGGACAAGTAGGAATTCAACAGGTAGAACTTGGAAATGGGTGACAGGGAATGGAAAGAGGGAGTAGCTTTAGCAATCACATGGAGGTGGAAAAGTATAGGGAAGGTTCAGGGTAGAGTTCCTTCCTGGATTCTAAGATGTGTGACTGGCAAAGTGGAAAGCAAATGCCAAAAGCTATATCGAAGCCAAATCATGGAGGGCATTGAACACCAGATTGAGGAGGTTGGACTTTGATCAGTAGTTAGATGATAATCGCATAATTTGGTCAAAATATTTCATTGAGTCTGTAGGATTTTAAGATTGTCTTAGTTTTCAAATTAGCAAGTATATTAAAAAATGATTGAGATCAGCTTCCTTGATTGACAAGAGTGGGTACAGTTAGAGAATGATGATTCTCATTGGAATTTTAAATTTTGCTTGGAGATGTATTATTTAGGGAGAGATAAATGAGAGTTTTCCACAAAGATTGAATCTGATATATCTTATCTTTCAGTGATTGTGCTGATCATTAAAATGAACCACTGACCTGGGTCTGAGTGTCTGAGGGACAAAGCATGACCCTTCTCAATGCCTGTGTCTTACAAACTAAACTGGGAGGTGTGAGAGAAGGTACAGCCATGTCCCTATGGTTTTTGTCATAGAAACCACTCCTTAATATGAGCAGCATTTCAGCAAGGATGCTGGGATACTATTTTCAAGGACCTTTGGTCCAGAGTTAGAAGCAATGAGGAAACTGAAGCCAAGAGAGGTTAAAAGACTTGCCCAAGGTCATACAGATAGTGTCAGAGATGGGATTCTTTGGAGAAATTAAGGAAAATCGTCCCTATATACAAAAGCACTTATAGCAGCCCTTTTTTGTGGTACTAAAGAACTAGAATTGAAGTGGGAGCTCATCCATTGGGGAATGGGTGAATAAAATATGAATGTAATAGAATGCTGTTGTATTATAAGAAATGATGGAGGAATTACAAAATTACAAAAAATGTGTTATATGAGATTATGAATTTATGTCAGTAAAACTTGGAAACACTTGTATGAACTGATGCAGAGTAAAGTGAGTTAGAACTAGGAGAATAATTTCTATCCTAAAAACAACTTTTAGCAAATGTTTGATGCTCTCATTAATGCTTCCATTTATGAAGAAAGAGAAGCAGCATGCGGAGATCTGACATTGTATGTGTTCATCTTCAGGAAAGGGAATGATTCCTTCTCTCCCTCAGCTGTGGCCAACAGCTGCTGCCTAAATGAGCTGTTATTAGTACTCCAATGTTTTTCAATTCTTTGCAAGCATTTTGAATTATCCATTTTGAACCTTGTTCCAGAAAGAATTTGGAAGATCAGTTGATTCCCCCTCCTAACGGGTAACTCCAGGATCTTTCAGTAAGTGGAACAAAAGGTACCAGACCGACTGAAACTTACTCAATGAAATAGACACAACTTATTTACTAAAAACAGATTATTTATCAAGGATGTGGGCATTGGGATTTTTTTACTTCATCCAAATAGGGAAAGGATAGAATAGGGAGTGGAACTGTGATTTCACTGGTATAGAGAACCTCCTAGGTGAGAAAGCTCCCTCTACCAATACAGGTTAATACATTCTCTGAAACTTAAAATTAGGGAGAATACTGAGAGGTTAAGTCACATGTCCACAGCCACACAGTTGGCATGTGTCAGAGACAGGATATGAACCCAAGTGTTTCTCAGGTTAAGGTCATCACTATATCCACTGCCCTATGCTCTTGGACATGTGAACCTATCAAAAATGACTTTCATAAATCAAGAATATAATTACTTTAAATATTCCTACAGATACATTCATGTATATAGGATCGAATATAGCCATTCATGTATATAGGATCGAATCAGGTTACAAATCATTACCTCTCCTGGTGCTCCATTGGGCTCATTTGACCCAAACTCATTTGTCTTACTAGTACCAAATTGAACAGAGAAGGAAGGAAAGAGAGAAAGAAAGAGCAGTGGGGTTGAGTGCTGTTTTATCCTATGTGTTCTCCAGAAAGAAGAAAAACCTATTAACAATAAAGGAATGGAAACCGTGTATGAGTATTGCCAACAATCTTCCCATTATTTTCAGTTTAGCCAGGGCATTTGTAATTCTATCTGTCTATCTATCTATCTATCTATCTATCTATCTATCTATCTATCTATCTATCTATCTTTCTGTCTTTCTGTCTATCTATCCATCCATCCATCTATCTACTATCTGTATACACATATATAATATCATATGCATATGCAAAATATTATATATCTTTTAGTCCCTTATATTCTGCCTCTAAGAGTTGTAGGGAAAGTCATATTTCTGGGGTTAAAGAGGCAAGTCAGTTTGAAACAGAGAAGGGTCAGTTCTGTTATCAACAGAAAGCTAACTCATTCCTCAGTCCATAGTCATACACTCCATTCCATTGTAATATCTTTTTTTTAAAATATAAATTTATTTATTTAACTTTTTACATTCAGTTTCACAAAATGTTGGGTTCCAAATTTTCTCCCCATTTATACCCTCCCACCACCCCAATACACCAAGCACTCTAATTTCTCCTATCACCAATCTGCCCTCTCTTCTATCATCCCTCCCTTCTGTTCTCCCCATCTTCTCTTTTGTCCTGTAGGGCCAGATGACTTTCTATTCCCCATTAGCTGTATTTCTTATTTCCTAGTAACAAGAACAATACTCAAGAGTTGTTCCTAAAACTTTGAATTCCAAATTCTCCCCATCCCTCCCTCCCCACCCATTCCCTTTGGGAAGGCAGGCAATTCAATATAGGCCATATCTGTGTAGTTTTGCAAATAACTTCGATAACACTCGTGTTGTGTAAGACTAACTGTATTTCCCTCCCTCCTATTCTGCCCCCCATTGTTTCTATTTTGTCTTTTGATCCTGTCCCTCCCCGAGTGTTGACTTCAAATTGCTCCCTTCTCCCATTGCCTTCCCTTCCATCATCCTTCCCTCCCTGCTTATCTCTTTCTCCCCCACTTTCCTGTACTGTAAGATAGGTTTTCATACCAAAATGGGTGTGCATTTTACTCCTTCCTTTAGTCAAATGTGATGAGGGTAAATTTCATGTTTTTTTCTCAGCTCTCCTCTTTTTCCCTCCACTAAAAAGTCTCCTGCTTGCCTCTTGAATGAGATATAATTTACCCCATTCCAGTTCACCCTCTCTCCTCCCCCTACATTTCTCTCTCACCATTTCCCTTAATTTCTTTTAAGATATGATCCCATCCTATTCAATGCACTCTGTGCTCTCTGTCTCTGTGTGTGCGTGCATATGTGTATGTGTGTGTGCATGCACACATGTACATGTGTGTGTGTGCATGTATGTATGTGTACATCTGTGTGTGGTCCCACCAACTACCCAGATACTGAAACGTTTTAAGAGTTACAAATATTGTCTTTACATGTAGGAATGTAAACAGTTCACCTTTGGTAAGTCCCTTATGACTTCTCTTTGCTGTTTACTTTTTCATGCTTCTTCTCATTCTTGTGTTTGAAAGTCAAATTTTCTTTTCAGCTCTGGTCTTTTCATCAAGAATGATTGAAAGTCCTCTGTTTCATTGAAAGACCATATTTTCCCCTGAAGTATTATACTCAGTTTTGCTGGGTAGGTGATTCTTGGTTTGAGTCCTAGTTCCTTTGCCTTCTGGAATATCCTATTCCACGCCCTTCGATCCCTTAATGTAGAAGCTGCTAGATCTTGTGTTATCCTGATTGTATTTCCACAATACTTGAATTGTTCCTTTCTAGCTGCTTGCAAGATTTTCTTCTTGACCTGGGAATTCTGGAATTTGGCCACAATGTTCCTAGGAGTTTCTCTTTTTGGATCTCTTTCAGGTGGTGATCGATGGATTCCTTCAATACTTATTTTGCCCTCTGGTTCTAGAATCTCAGGGAAGTTTTCCTTGACAATTTCATGAAAGATGATGTCTAGGCTCTTTTTGTGATCATGGCTTTCAGGTAGTCCCATAATTTTTAAATTGTCTCTCCTGGATCTATTTTCCAGGTGAGTTGTTTTTCCCATGAGATATTTCACATTCTCTTCCATTTTTTCCTTCTTTTGGTTTTGTTTTATGATTTCTTGGTTTCTCATAAAGTCATTAGACTCCATCTGTTCCATTCTAATCTTGAGAGAACTATTTTCTTCAGTGAGCTTTTGAACCTCTTTTCCCATTTGGCTAATTTTGCTTTTGAAAGCATTCTTCTCCTCATTGGCTTTTTGAACCTCTTTTGCCAATTGAGTGAGCCTATTTTTCAAGGTGTTATTTTCTTCAGCATTTTTTTGGGTCTCCTTTAGCAAGGTATTGGCCCATTTTTCCTGCTTTTCTTGCATCTCTCTCATTTCTCTTCCCAGTTTTTCCTCCACCTGTCTAACTTGCTTTTCAAAATCCTATTTGAGCTCTTCCATGTCCTGAGCCCACGGGACATCCACCTGGGATGTCTGGGATAGAGAGGCCCTGACCTCCACGTCCTTCCCTGATGGCAAGCATTGTACTTCTTCATCAGAAATGAAGGGAGGAAGGAACATCTCTTCCCCAAGAAAGTAGCTATGGTCTTATTTTGCTTCCTTTTTCTGGGCATTTTCCCAGCCAGTTACTTGACTTCTGAGATTGAACCCCCCGCCTAGATCTGCCCAGCTAGTGCTTGGGGTCTGAGATTCAAATGCTGCTTCCCAGTCTTAGGGCTTTCCATGGCAGGCAGGGCTGCTATTCAATGTGAGCTTAAGTTCTGGTGCTGGGGTTGGGGCAGGGCCGCCTCCCAGGCTCAGTTCCCTCAGGGGGTTTATACAGAAACCTTCAGTAATGGAGCTCCTGCTTGCTTGGGGAGTCCTGGGCTGCCGCTGCCTCTGCCACTGCCTCTGCTGCTGCCTCCCGAGGGGGCCCGAGTTACAGAGACACCCCGCTCCCCTCTTGGCCAGCCCAGAAGTCTCTCTCACTCACCGGTAGCTATGCGGCCACCAGAGATTCCGTCCCTGAAGCCTGCTCGGACCTGCTCCTCTGGGGCTCTGCAGCCAGGGCAGCACAGGGGTGGGCTCCGCTGTCTGCAGTGCGACGGACCCCTAAGGATGGCTTTCCAGGGCTCTCTGGAACGGAAATCTCTTTCACTGCGTTGGTTCACGCTTGCTCTGCTCCAGAATTAGTGGGGAGTTCTCTTTACAGGAAATTTATGGGCTGTGCATTCGGAGCTAGCATACGTGAGTCTTTCTATTCTGCCATCTTGGCTCCTGCCCCCATTGTAATATCTTCTTTTCCAAGATCTGTTACTCTGACCAAAGTCATAGACTGCTTCCAAATGTCTAAAATAGTTCATAGGATTTGAAATTTGAAGAATTCTTAGAGATTTATCTGTCCCTCCAATGAAGAAACTGAAGTTAAGAGGGAAGAGGGGAGACTAGACTATGATCAACTAGGCAATAAGGGGCAGAGCCGAGATTTGAACCTAGGTTCCCTGACTCTGTATCCTGGACTCTTCTAATGATCTCCAATTCCCTTTTTGATGTGAAGTGTCTTACTCTTTGGCACATATGACTTTGGGATCCTGATCCGTCAAAGAACCCTCTGAAAGATGAAGATTTTATCAGCTTTTCATTTCTCCTTCATTTCTCTGGCACGTGTATGGGTGGTAATCGCAAAAGATGCCATGGCTGATGTTATAATCATTGGAAGGCCAGCGTGCTTCTTTATAATGTTTTCATAAAGTGAAGATGGTGTTGGGGGCCTGGCAAATGCGATTCATGTGACAATTTCTGAAACAAAAGACTAAGCTTCCTTTAACAGACATTAGGATTCATGATAATGCTGTATGTGTGTGTGTGTGTGTGTGTGTGTGTGTGTGTGTGTGTGTGTGTGTGTGTGTGTAGGGGGGCTGATGTAGTGGAGGAAGTGAAGAGCCCTTTGAACAGCAGCTGTGGTGTTCTATAAAACTGACCTTCATGCTATTGTTAAGGAAGGGGGGAAAAACACCACAACTTAATCAAATGCTAATGACCAGGGAATTGGCTTTAGTGCCCAGAATGTAATATGCTCTGGAAGACACTTGCAGGTGCCAGGGGAAGTTTTTTAATGTGGCTGCAAAAGTTCCACTCCAATTACAGAGCCAGTAATCCCTCTTGGGATCATGGAGTGTATGCTCTTTGGCAACAAAAGAAGCTGACCTAAGTCTTGGTTGATACTTTGGCACCTCCAGGCCAGGGGCAAATGCTAAATTCTCAGTTTTAGCATAATGGATTCAGGGAATATTACAGCTGGGTGAGACCTTGGTGATTACCCTGCATTGGAAACTCTTGTATGCTCGCCTCACATTACCCTTTTAGGTTTATTTAAGAACCGCATTCATTGCCCTATACACAGTCTAGCCCAAATGGCCTGTTAGCCATTTATCATATAGGCTACTCCATCTCCCATGTCTTTGTTCATGATATCCCTCATGTCTGGAGTGTACCCCCTCCTCTTCCCACCTTTTAGAATCTCTAGCTTTCTTTAAGTGGTACCTGCTACAGGAGGCCTACCTTGATTCTTTCTCCTCCCACCCTGGCTCCTAGTTACCACTCCCTATGATTGCTATGAGTTTGTATAAACTGATTGGCTTATCAATCTATCAACACTTATTAAACATCTCCTCATTGCTGGGCACTGGGTTGCCTGTGAACCTATTATATTCTCCTAAAGAAAATTCAAGCTTCTTTAGAGTAGGGATTATTTCATTTTTGCCTCTCTTAACAAAACAAAACACAGGGCCCTGTGTATAGTAGATACATATTCTTTTTCAATTGGTCTTGTGAGGTAGGCAGTGTGTGGGAGATTATTGCCATTTTATAGAAGAGAAAAGTTAGGTGAAGAGATTTGTCCAAGGTGGCATAGGTGGGCAATATGCATGCTATCACTTGAACTTAGGGTTTTAGGTGCCGGTTTCTTGATTTTCATACTTCACCCTTCAGAAAAGAAATATAAGAAACTCACTTCATCGATTATCTCAGAGTTGGAAAGAACTTCAGAGGATTACTAGGTCAGCCCAAATGTGAAAAAGCATCACTGTTACTAAGTATGTTGCAAATTAGATGCTTTTAAAAGCCTTTGCTTGACGCCCTCCAGTAAGGGGAATCCATTCACTTCTAAGGCAGCCCATTTCACTTGGGACCCCTCTAACTGTTAGCAGGTCTTTTGACCTCAAGTCTAATTTTGTTTCTTGGCACTTTTCACCCATTGTGACCAGTTCTTCCTTCTAGGGTCAGAGAGAACAAGTTTCATTCCTCGTCCATATGATGGCCCTTTAAATACTTGAAGACAGCTGTCATGTTCCTCCAGGTTTTCTATTTTCTAGGCTACATTTCCACAGTTCCTTCAGTGGATCTCCTCATGGCATGATTTTGAGGTATTCACTTTTTGATTTATGGGTTAAATTGAGTATCTACATCAAGTGCACATAGCTTTGTAGAAAGTTCTGAGAAGCTTCCAAAAGAGATGCAGGTCTCAGTATCTTCACTCCAGGACCTTTCCTAATCTAGGCCCCAGGGGGAGGAGGAGGGAGAGAGAGAACAATACATACATGTCACAGCTGAATAACAATGAGAGGACAGATAGGGTTTGGTGGGAACAGTCCAGAAAAGCTATGGGTATGTGTGTGTAAGTGTGTGTGTGTGTGTGTGTGTGTGTGTGTGTGTGTGTGTGTGTGTGTGTGTGTGTGAGAGAGAGAGAGAGAGAGAGAGAGAGAGAGAGAGAATGGAGGAATGATTGAATGAATTAACGACAAGGTACTAGAGTTTAGAATAATCTGGAAAGAGGCTGAATTGAAGTAGGACCTTGGAAGGATAAGATTTGGGATAAAGGGAGGGGAAAAATGTAGGGTATTCTAGTCTGGAATGGGGGTAGATAGTGAAAGTCAGGAAGAAAGTCTTGGAGTTAGGAGTAGTTATGATATTTGCAGAAGGCAGTAAATCTTTGTGGAATATTTAACTCTTAAGAGTTCATTTTCCTCATATTTATGCAAGGGCTTAACTTACATCATCCATCAAAGGAATACTTACCTACTTATAATGGCCAAATCCTCTCTCTGACATTAATTATGAGACCTCAGACAAGCCATTTTTCTTCCCAAGTCTCCATTTCCCCATCTATAAAATGGGGACAGTTATACTCACATGACTTTGTCTTGTTATGAGGAAAATTCTTTATAAATTTTAAATAATTTCAAAGGAAGAGCCACAAAATGAGTCATTTTGCACTATATTCTCCATGATATTCTAAGAAATGCAGGTTTTATGAATACTTTTAACTAATAATATCGAATTTCTACTATGTGTGAAGTCCTTTGGTTGACACTCTGGAAGATGCAGGGTTTTGTTAACATTTAGATTCTGACTTCATGGAGTTTCCAGTCTAATGCGGGCAGATAAGACACAACACAAATTACAACAACCCACAGCAAACTATGAAAGGAAGTGCGAGGCAAAAATTGCTAGGGGAGGTTAGGGGAAGATAAGGTCATTTTTGACCTTGAGGATAAGCTTAGGAGGCAGTGCTTGGCCTGTCCTTAGAGGACAAGTAGGAATTCAACAGGTAGAACTTGGAAATGGGTGACAGGGAATGGAAAGAGGGAGTAGCTTTAGCAATCACATGGAGGTGGAAAAGTATAGGGAAGGTTCAGGGTAGAGTTCCTTCCTGGATTCTAAGATGTGTGACGTGGCAAAGTGGAAAGCAAATGCCAAAAGCTATATCGAAGCCAAATCATGGAGGGCATTGAACACCAGATTGAGGAGGTTGGACTTTGATCAGTAGTTATATGATAATCGCATAATTTGGGTCAAAATATTTCATTGAGTCTGTAGGATTTTAAGATTGTCTTAGTTTTCAAATTAGCAAGTATATTAAAAAATGATTGAGATCAGCTTCCTTGATTGACAAGAGTGGGTACAGTTAGAGAATGATGATTCTCATTGGAATTTTAAATTTTGCTTGGAGATGTATTATTTAGGGAGAGATAAATGAGAGTTTTCCACAAAGATTGAATCTGATATATCTTATCTTTCAGTGATTGTGCTGATCATTAAAATGAACCACTGACCTGGGCTCTGAGTGTCTGAGGGACAAAGCATGACCCTTTCTCAATGCCTGTGTCTTACAAACTAAACTGGGAGGTGTGAGAGAAGGTACAGCCATGTCCCTATGGTTTTTGTCATAGAAACCACTCCTCAATATGAGCAGCATTTCAGCAAGGATGCTGGGATACTATTTTCAAGGACCTTTGGTCCAGAGTTAGAAGCAATGAGGAAACTGAAGCCAAGAGAGGTTAAAAGACTTGCCCAAGGTCATACAGATAGTGTCAGAGATGGGATTCTTTGGAGAAATTAAGGAAAATCGTCCCTATATACAAAAGCACTTATAGCAGCCCTTTTTTGTGGTACTAAAGAACTAGACATTGAAGTGGGAGCTCATCCATTGGGGAATGGGTGAATAAAATATGAATGTAATAGAATGCTGTTGTATTATAAGAAATGATGGAAGGAATTACAAAATTACAAAAAATGTGTTATATGAGATTATGAATTTATGTCAGTAAAACTTGGAAACACTTGTATGAACTGATGCAGAGTAAAGTGAGTTAAACTAGGAGAATAATTTCTATCCTAAAAACAACTTTTAAAAAATTAGGATCTCTTGGCAACATAAGGACCAGCCATGATTTCAGAACATGTTTCCTACAGCCTGCCCAAGAGGAGATGTTCTCAGTGGGAATGAGACGCATATTTTTTGGACATGGTCAGTGCAGGAAGTTGTTTTGTGTGACTAGGCATATTTACTACCAAGTTTTTCTTTTCTTTTTTCCCAATGAAGTGTAGAAGTAGAAGAGAGAGGAAAACATTTTGTATTAATTGCAATTTTTGATGAAGTTTTTTGATGAAATTTCCTTGAAATGAAGAGGACAGTAATGTAATGGAAGAAATCAATATGTTTCTTGGACTGTTCTCAGCTTGGACTATTTAGTTTGGGCAGTGGTGGGGGGGGTTAGGGTCAGTGGAAGAGACTTAATTTGAAGAACCAGAGGAAAATGATGTTGATTGGGAGGCATTCAGCAGGACATGAGATGAGAGCTGTGTGGGGGGTGCTAGTTCCCGAAGGGTTGGCAGTTCTGTCGTGTTGCATCCTTAGAGCAGAGCCTTCACCTTAGATCAGTAGGGAAGGCTGTCACAGCAGATAGATAGGAAGAAGACTGAATGAACTCTTTTAGCCATGTAATTGAAGCGAATCTAGAGATAACCTGTTCATCTTCCAGGGACTTCAGTGAGAGGATTATTGCTATCAGCAGCCTGATCCATGGAGAGCAAGAGATGGTTGGTGCTGTACTTGATGTTACCTGGGGAAGTTTTACACAGCACACTGTTACTTTGGTTCATTAACCAGAAATTCATTTACCCCTGGCTTTAAATCATCAGTGTTTTCAAGAGCCAAGCTCTCTGTACTATGTTACAAGCAATATAGGTGAGGCAGGGAGACTGATCTGCTCTTGTATGAGCAAGGGTCCTTTTAAGGTCAGATAGTAATAGAAACTACTCAGTGTCAAAGTAAAGAGAATGATGGGTCCTGCTCAGAGGCCCTGGGCTCTTAAGCTGAATCTGCTAGGGAGATGGGACAGAGTCAAGCCAATTTGTTTGTGTATTCTGTGCAAAATTAAAAAAAAACACAATCTGTTTTATATTAATCTATTTCTCTTCCTCCCATCTAGAACTAGATGAGATCTCAGGCATCCCCCTAATCCAACACCCTCATTTTAGATTTTTAGAAAATGAGACCCAGGATGGGGAAGTAATTTTTTCAACATTATACAGGTAGTTAGTACTAAAGACAGCCTTTAAACCCAGATTCTCTGACTATGGAGCAAGTTATATTACTTAGATTATTACTTATATTAATTTAGAGATCATATATTACTTATATTAATTTAGAGATTATCTGGTCTAATATTCCTTTCCATCCCTCCCTTTCTATCGCCATTTAATAGAGGAGGAAACTGAGGCCCAGAGTGGTTAAGTTATTTGACAATGTCATAAATGTAGCAAAGTAGGGTTTCATAACCAGGTTTGGGACTCCATGGGCTAAATATTTGATGCTGCCCCATGAGAAGGAAAAGAGAGACAACCCCTTCCAACCTTTAACTTTTGACTCTTACTTCCAATTGAGTTCAACTGAGCAAATGTTTATTGAGTGCCCACTGTGCGTAAAACTGCCTGATAGGTGCTGAGGGAATTACAGAAAGGGTAATAAATTAGCTCACCCCTGAAGGACTTTATTATAATCTGGCAAATTCTTGATGAATCAAGGAAGAGATAACTTAAGACAGACCTTGATAAGCTGGAGTATGGTCAGAGAGAAATGTCCAGGCTGGTGAAGGGGATGCCATCTGAGCATTAATGGAAGGGGCTAGAAATATCATCATCATCATCTCCTCCTCCTCCTCATCGCTTGCATTTATATTATAGATCTTTAAGGTTTGAAAAATGCTTTCCAGAGGTTATTTCATTTGTTTCTCATGATCCCAGGTGGTAGTAGGTACTCTTGTTATCACTGTATTAAAAATGAAGAATCTGAGATGGAATGATTTAAAAAAGAATCTCCCAATTTGTTTAGAATATAGTAAGTTGCAAAGTGTCTTGCATTCATATATTGTGTATATATATATATATATATAACTATATATAATAGTTATTAATAGCTCACTTTTATTTGTTACTTTTGGTTTTGGAAAGCACTTTACAACCTCCCAACATCCCTATAAGACATATCAATTGGGAAATAGCTAGGCAAGTTGTGGTATATGATTGTGATGGAATACTGCTGTGCTGTAAGAAATGATGAGCAGGTAGATTTCAGAAAAAAAGATATGGAAAGACTTGCATGAAATAGCATTCTACATAAATATTATGTATGAGTATAATTATAACAGTAATGATCATTCTATTATCTCTCATTATACCTTTTAACCATCTTATGTGCTTATCACTGTCTATTCCAACCTCTAGTTATTTGTGTACCTTTTTTTCATTTCCCCTATTAAAATCTAAAGTCCTTCAGGTCAGAGTCTAGGTCTTTTTCATTCTGGATTTCTCCATGTGCTTGCTCAGGACCCTGCATAGCAAAGGCATTTATTAAATTTTTATTTAACTGAATGCACTGAATGGAAATCATCAAGATTGTTGAGAACAAAACTTTCTAAGGGGAGGGGATATATATGATTTCTCATCTTCTTGTCTCTAGCATCTAGCACAGTGCCTAGGACATGGTGAGTGCTTACTAATATTTGTTTAAGTAAATCCTACTTTAAATAGATAAACTATTTAATCGAGATAGCAGGGACTCTAATCTAATCTATTAAATTATTTTTTGGTAGGGAAGTAGGTACTTTGGATGGTGCAGAAGATCCTTTAGTTCCCTAGAACATGATTTTGAGTGTCATTTTTCTGGGCTGTACTCCATGGATAAATATGGTGCAGAAGACCCACCCTCAATGTACTTGCTCTTGAACAGGCATTTGCTTTCAATTGAGTTAAGTCATTTACTGAGTCCATGTTGTGATCAAAGACTAATGTTCTGCTTAGGTATGTGATTGCTATAGTGAAGACAACACTGAAATTAGAATCAGAGGATCCCAAGTTTAAATTCCAATTCTGTTTCTTAACCTCTTTAGGCCTCATTTGCCTTGGCTACAAAATGAAAGGGCTGGACAATATGACCTAGTCTTGGATGACCTGTGATCCCTGATTAGTTGAGAATCAGCCTAGACTCTCAAATCTGCTATTAGAAACAGTAAACATGCAGTTCCTCTTAACAGAAACCTTTATGCATCTCTTCCTGTCATATTAGACATTCCTATTCATAACACTCTCCTGGTTTTCTTTTAATGAGTTCCTCATCCTGGGAGCTATCAGAAAGAAGTTGGATGGTCATCTGTCAGAGAGGATTTCTTTATTGAATAATAGGTTTGATTAGAAGACTTTAAATGTCCTCCCAACTCTCTGAGTCTGTGATATAGAATGCAGCTACAAGGAGTAAGGGATACTATCTGAGATTGTAGAAAAGAGTCACACAGCCCACAAAATACCTGTAAAAAGGACTCTCAACAAAGTTGAGAGCAGCAGAAGCCACAGAACAACAGAGTGAAAGAGGTTTCCAGCCAAAGGTAACCTGGAAGGCCAACAGGAAAGGTCTATCTCACAGGACGCTGAACAGAGTGGAGCACATCCCTGGCCACGTGGCACTGGGAGGAACAGGACCTGAATAGACTTCTGGGAAGAATTCATAGCAGGGAAGGTCCCAGATACCTCAGCCCACAAGCCACAAAGAGAGCTCCAAAGGTCAGTGAGGGAGGGTTTTCCCAACTGGGTGAGAGGGAATGGGGATTTCTCCAGCAATAGCCCCAGGTGATGGCAGAGGCCTAGGCAGCAGACCGTAGGCAGCTATGGAGGCCGGGAAGCAACCTGGATCTGTTGATCAGGCAGCTCAGCTTAAAGCCTCTGGTGGTAGACAGCAGCTGATCTAAACCATAGCCCTGACTGAGGCCCCACCCAAAGCCCAGGGGAACTGAGCAGTTGAGTCTAATCTCTTGACAAAGGATTCAGAAGTCAAGTAACTGTCTGGTAAAATGCCCAAAAATGGGGGAAAAAATAAGACCATAGAAGGTTACTTTCTTGGAAAACAAGTGTCTTCTCCCATCCTTTCAGATGAGGAGGAATAAGGCTTACTGTCACAGGAAGTTAAGACCCCTGCCTCCAAAGTGAACTTAAATTGGACTCAGGCAATAGATGAGCTTGTAAAGTGAGTTAGCAGCTTGCTAAAGGAGAAGCCAAAAAAAAAATGCTGAGAAAAATAACAACCTTTAAAAAGAGGCTAACTCAATTGGAAAAAGAAGTCCAAAAAGCCAACGAGGAAGAGGAGGCATTGAAAAGCAGAATCAGTCAAATGGAGGAGAAGGTTCAAAAGCTCACTGAACAAAATAGTTCTCTGAAAGAGAGAATTGAGTTCAGGGAAATGAATGACTATGAGATAAACCAAGCAATTAGAAAACAAAACCAAAAGTTGGAAAAAAATAGAAGATAATGTGAAACATCTCATTGGAAAAACAACTGACCTGGAAAATAGATCCAGGAGAGATAATTTAAAAATTATGGTACTACCTGAAAGCCATGATCAAAAAAAAGAGCCTAGACATTGTCTTCCATGAAATTATCAAATTATCCTGATGTTCTAGAACCAGAGGGCAAAACAAATATTGAAAGACTCCACCAATCACCTCCTGAAAGAGACCTGAAAAGAGAAACTCCTAGGAATATTGTGGTCAAATTTCAGAGTTCCCAGGTCAGGGAGAAAATATTGTGAAGAGCTAGAAAGAAACAATTTGAGTATTGTGGAAATACAATCAGGATAACACAGGATCTGGCAGCTTCAACATTAAGGGATTGAAGGGCT
The DNA here is from genome assembly GCA_023548195.1 of Bettongia penicillata ogilbyi. NCBI lineage: Eukaryota > Metazoa > Chordata > Mammalia > Diprotodontia > Potoroidae > Bettongia > Bettongia penicillata. The sequence continues at coordinate 16,406,497 of JAJHZJ010000177.1, read as the reverse complement.
TAGAATAGTATATTTCAGAAGTCAAAGGAACTGGGATTAAAACCAAGAATCACCTACCCAGCAAAATTGGGTATAATACTTCAAGGGTATAAATGGTCGTTCAATGATACAGAGGATTTTCAAGCATTCATATTGAAAAGACCAGAACTGTATAGAAAATTTGACTTTCAAACACAAGAATCAAGAGAAGCTTGAAAAGGTAAACAGGAAAGAGAAATCATAAAATACTTTCTAAAGCTGAACTGTTCACATTCCTATATGGAAAGAAAATATTCATAACTTTAGACTTTTCTCAGTATTTGGGGAGGTGGAGGGATTGTACATGCACACACAAACACAGACAGAGAGTAGAGGCTGTGTTGAATCAGAAAAGATGATATCCACAAAAAAAGATATAAACTAAAAGTTAATGGGTTAGGGAGGAAAATACTGGGGAGAGAAAGGGAGAAATGGAATGGGGCAGGCTGTAACTCATAAAATAGATAAAGAAAAATCTTGTTCAATGGAGGAGAAAAGGGAGAAGGGGAGAGGGGTAAAGTGAAGCTACTCTCTCCTCATATGGCTTAAGGAGGGAATAGCATGCTCACTAAATTTGGTATGAAAATCTATCTTATACTACAGGAAAGTAGGGGAGGAGGTGACAAGTGGGGTGAGGGGAATGATAGAAGGGAAGGCAAATGGGAGAAAGGAATAACTAGAAATAGACACTTTTGGGAAGGGACAAGGTCAAATGAGGGAAAATAAAAGTAAGGGGGAATAGAGTAGGATAGAGGGCAATATAGTTAGTGTTATACAACACGAGTATTATGGAAGTCTTTTGCAAAATGACACATATATAGCCTGTATTGAATTGCTTGCCTTCTCAGTGGGGGATGGGTAGGGAGGGAGGGAGAGAAAGAAGTTGGAATTCAAAGTATTTAGAAACAAATGTTGAGAGTTATTATTGCATGTAACTGGGAAATAAGAAAAAGAGGGAATGGGGTACAGAAATTTATCTTGCCCTACAAGAAAAGGAGAAGATGGGAATAAAGGAAGGGTGAGGTGTGATAAAAGGGAGGGCACGTTGAGGGAAGGAGTAATCAGAATACAAGGTGTTATGGGGCTGGGGGAGAGGAGAGATGGGGAGACAAATTGGACATGCTACAAAGTGATGTAAAAGCAATTAGTATTAAAACAATTGACTGTATTAATTACTGAGACTAAATCAGAGACATCTGTAGTATAGGGAAATGAATTTTAGTCTAAGTCTCCTAGAGGCAGGTAACTTCAGGTAAAATTTGGCATTGATGGAAAAGTTAAGGTTTTAATGGTAAATTTGATTTTATAATTGTTATTTAAGCAGCAACTAGAACAGGTATAGAAAGGCTTGTAAGTCACTTAAAATTTGCCCCAAAAGATGTCCCTTAACCAATGTGAAATTATAGTCATATCTGAAATCTGGTTATTGGAACTTCTATTTTAAGATGTTATGGGACTATTAAGTGACTGTTCTTCTGAGTCTACCTCCTGGTATGGATAGCAACAAAGGTAGTCTGAGCCTCCCATCCATGATGCCAGTAAGCCTATGAGATGCTGGTATGATCTCCTGGGAAGAGTGGGAGAGCAGCTGTTCAGCCTGGACTGAGGTAGGATTTTCCTGACTCAGTTTCTCCACTGACACCTGGAAGACTCTAAGCCTTACTGAATGCAAGTCGACAATCTACTCCTGCTTGGAACTGACATGAAGTTGGGGAGATATTGTTTCCCTGCAATATTCCTACTGTTAGTGGCAATTTCCTATAGGCAAAAGGTTTGTGAGCTTAATACCAGATCTATTAGATTATAGATTGTTGGTAGAGGAACATCCGAGGTTAAGTCTAAAATTAAGCTATTAGGCTTAGTACTTTAGAACAAAAACAATAAGTTAGGGTCCTTTAATTCTTAGTAATAATGTGGCGACAATTAGGTCAAGAGCTTGTGAAGTTAGCAAACATAGTTATTATTTGTGTCTCAGTTGGTTAATGTTAAAAAAATCCATTTGCGGTCTATATTGTAAATGCTTTAAAAGAAATATCACCTGACTAAAAGTTGGAATTGTGTTATGTGATATGAACTGTGTTAAAAATGAAAAGTTAAAAAAAAGAGTGTGGATGACTGCCACATACAGGCATTAAGCCCACAGCCTCACTCTTGATCTTTTATACCAAAAGTCCTCTTAGCATGTCATTATGACCTTTATCCCTAGCTCACAGTATGACCTTGTACAAGTGGCTTTCCCTGTCTGGGTTTTGCTTTCCCCTTTTGTAAAATGAAGGATCTCATCACCCAAGATTCCATCTGGCTCCGACATTCTCTGTTCAATTCAACTTCTGACTGTCCAAATCTATGGATTTAATTTATGTTCTAATGTCCCCTTGCATTCTAAATTTCCATGATGATTCTGTGACTCCAGTGAGGCATATGGATAGAGAGTTAGATTTAGAATCGAGAAAACCTGTGCTTACATTTTGCACCTGACATTAACTAGCTATGTGATCATGGGCCAGTTACTTAATTTCTCTGAGCCTCAGGCAACTCCTCAAGACTGATTTATTCATTTATGGGTGAATTGGAATGTTTGAACGGAAAGGAAATTTAGAACATAGGATGACAGATGTGGACGGGACCATAAGACCTATAGTGGAAAACTCACTGTGCCTATTCTCAGGAAAACTGGGTTCAAATCTGAGCTCTGTTGTACCAATTATGTAAGCACAGGAAAATCAGCTACCCTTTCTGAGCCTCCATTTCCCCACCTGTAAAATGGAAACACTACTGCCTGAAACACTACTCCTGAACAACTCTCATACAGATAGTTGTTGGGAGAAAAGTACTCAGTAAAACTTGAAGTGCTGTAAAAATGTGAATGATTATTGTCATACTGGAAGGGACCTTAGAGATCATCTATCCCATCATTTCTAAATGAAGTGAGACATAGTACACTTCAGTGTCCCCACACGGTGTCCTCCAGCATCTACCACCTCATCATAGTTCTTTCTCTTACCTTACCCTGGCCTTATTCCTGGGAGAACAAAGAGAGTTACAGAATTTTCCCCATGAGTTTCATACATAGGAAATAGGACCTGTCACATTTAAGGTGCTGCATAAACCATAAGGCTTTTAGTATGCTGTAGCTTTCAAGACACTTTCAGGAAACAAGCCTCCCATGCATTTCAATGGGAATTTTCCCAGTTAAAGACAAATGTTATTAAATTGAAAACTTCACCAATGTTAATTATAGTGTCTAGGGTGTTTTACTTTTAAATAAGGTCTCTTTTTACTTTTCCTTGCTTATCTAAGCCCTACACATCCTTCAGGAGCTATCTCAAATTCTTCCTTATTTTTGCTTCCTTCCTGAATCACACCATTCCACAATGATCTCTCCTTTGGCAAGGCAGAAGAAGTATTTTTGGGGGTTGTCAGAGGCCTTGGGTTTGATTCCAAGCCATGCTGACACGTGTGTGGCCTCGTGTAAAATCTCTTTCCCTTTAGGGAATTCACTTTCCGCATTTGTAAAATAAGGGACTTGTTTTAGCTGAAATTTAAAGCTCCTTTTCAGAGTTGTTATAGTTCATATTATTAGTTCCATACCATGTATCATGTAATTGATCTCTTAGAGAGTCTTGGGTGCTAATCTTACTTTGCACCTACACTGTATGTTCCTCGAGGTTAGGGGTCAGATTTTGAGCTCCTGGAGATCAGGCACTGTCTTTTTACTTTTTGACATTTCTTTGTATTTTTTAAGTCTATCTTAGTGTCTGGCACATAATAGGTACTTAATCAATGCTTATTAACCAACTGTTCTGCTGTTCCTTTCCCAGATACATGTTTTGATATACTAATTTACTGAACTTCTCATTCAAATGCATGTTATAAAATGGACAAGGAAAATTGTTTATTCACTAAAGTTTTTTTTCCTATGTCAATCGTTAGTCCAAATTATTTTAACTAATTATAGAGGTTCTGTATTATTATGGGCAGTGATATATCTAGAACAATATTAATCAAAGACAGGACTTTTGGACCCTGTCAAAATATCCTCTGTACAGATGCAAACATCTTTGGTGAATATATCTTCCTATTGTCTGCTTTATGTGATATTAATAATCAGAACTATATAGAATAGTTATCTCTGTGGTCGCATTTATCAAGGAATCTTATATGAGATTAGCATATATGTAGAAAAGCTATTAAAATAAGGTCATAGAATATAGCATGCAATCTAAGGATTGAGGTATTGAGTTCACTGTCATGGATATTTGGAGGCAATATGGTTTAGTGGACCAGTGGATTTGATGTCAGGATATCTCAATTCAGATTCCATCTCTGATATTTACTACCTGGGTGGTCTTGGGAAAGTCATTTAATCTTCTGGCCCTCAGTTGTTTCATCCATGAAATAAGGGTTTGGACTAGATGGTCTCCAAATTTCCTTCTAGCTTTAAAAATCTATGAGCCTCTGATGACCTTAGACTTCACCTACTTTTACAGATTATAGGAGACAGTGACTTTGGGGGGCAGGTAGCATGTGCTTTCCCTGGTCTCAAACTTCTTAGGGATGACCCTACACAGAGAGAATCTATTAACCAAGGAATTAAACAGAGTTTCCCTACGTACAGGGCAACAGGTGCTGGCTTTGGAGTCATAAGACTTAAGTTTGAATCTCAGCTCTGGTGATTTTGAACATTGAATTTAACTTCTCTGGGCCCCATAGATGTGGTCTGGAGTCAGGAAGACCTCAGCAATGAAAAGGGAAGGGGCTAGTCTAGATGATTTCTGAGATTCTTTCTGTCTCTAAATCCATGGATCCTGCGTACTTAGGAGACTAATCAATAGGGTGGATGTTTTAAGAGAACAATCAAACAAATAGAGAAAAGAAATGAAACTCTGCCCAACTTATTGCAGCAGGGCAGAGAGTAGTTTACATGAATTAGAGAAGTAGACAGTTTGAGGGAAAACCTCACAGTGGGAGCTGTCCAGCAATGGAATGAGTTACTTTAGAAGGATATGAATTCCCTGTCTTAAGGCAGAGAACTTTAAACGGAAGCTTCATGACCACTAGTTTGGAATTGTAGAGAAGATTTCTGCTTAGGTGTCAAGGATAATCTGATCCCTGAGCTCCCTTCTTACTCTGAGAATCTGTTTTCTATGATTCTCGAAAGTGAAACATTATCATCTCTGAAGGCAAATTGCTTTTCTCTCTGACAGAATTTCTCATCTGTAAACTGCTAATGCTGCTGTAAATACCATACATTTACCCAATGATATAACAGAAGTAAAAGAGCCCTGGGAAGGTAAAAGGCACTCATTGGATCTAAGGCACTCACTTTTAGATTTCCAAAACCCATTGATTTTTGTTATCTCATTTTCCCCTCACATCTCCAAAAGACAAGCAGATATTATCTCCATTTGGCAGATGAGAAAACAGAGACCCTTAGGGATGAAGCAAGTCGCTCAAAGCCACAGTGTGAGTTAGTGTCCACAGCCTGGACCCCAAACTCTCTGCAGGATGAGTTTTCTTTAAGTTTAAGCTGTGAATAAGTTTTTTGTCCTAGGACCCTTTAGCACAGAATAAGGGTAATGGCTGCCAAAGCAATTTGAGGAAGTGCTACAGAAAGCTTAATAATGTTACGGCTTGATTTTTCCTGGCTACGCAGTCACATTTCTCACATTTCACTTCAACAGCAGCACACCAAAAATTATCTAAATAGTTCTGCTCACCTGGAATATCATTATAGTATATATTTGTTGAAAGAGGAAGGGCAATCAACTGGGACTTGGACTTATTTATTATTATCATTCACTATTATACAGAGATTTCTCCCCTATAATGGTGATATTGTAATTGAATATGATCTTAATATTATATCCAAATATGTACATTGGTCCCAGAGGTTCAGAAACCATGTTTATGTTTTCTCTTTACTTAGTGTAATCCAATTATTTTTAAATAGTTGCTTGGCAAATATGATAATTCCATAGAAAATATTCCCCAGGATCAAGGGATGCCCATCAGCAAGAGTTGATCCACATTGAATTGTAACTACTGTTGCTAACCTCAAAAAATATTTTAGGGTGTGAGATATGAGATGTAGCTTCTTTAGCCTAGGTAGCATTTGTAAGTGTGGAAATTTCCTCCATGGATAAAAAAAAAACAAAAAACTGGTAAGTCATCTTCCACTTAGAACAGAGTGGGAAATAAGCATTTATTATCATTATTAAGGAACTACTATGTGCCAGAGACTATGCTAAGGTCTTTGCAAATAATCACCTCATTTCATCTTGCCAACAATTCTGGGAGGCAGGTCCTATTATGATAGCCATTTAAAAAAGTTTTATTTATTCATTTTTAGATTTCAACATTCATTTCCACAAAATTTTGAGTTCCAATTTCTCTCCCCATTTCTCCCCTCCTCTACTCCATAACACCTTGCATTCTGATTACTCCTTCCCTCAATGTGCCCTCCCTTTTATTACACCTCCTCCTTTCCTTATTCCCATCTTCTCTCTTTTAGGGCAAGATAAATTTCTATACCCCATTACCTATATTTCTTATTTCCCAGTTATATGCAATAATAATTCTCAACATTCTTTTCTAATACTTTGAATTCCAATTTCTCTCCCTCCCTCCCTCCCCAACCATCCCCACTGAGAAGACAAACAATTCAATACACGCTACATATGTGTCATTTTGCAAAAGACTTCCATAGTAGTCAAGTTGTGTAAGACTAACTGCATTGCCCTCCATCCTACCCTGTCCCACCTTTTTTTTTTTCTATTCTCTCACTGGACCTTGTCCCTTCCCAAAAGTGTTGACTTCTAGTTACTCCCTTTTCCATTTGCCCTCCCTTCTATCATTCCCCTCACCTCACTTATCCCCTTCTCTCCTACTTTCCTGTAGTGTAAGATAGATTTTCATACTAAATTTAGTGAGCATGTTATTCCCTCCTTAAGCCATATGTGAAGAGAGTAAGCTTCACTTTTCCCCTCTCACCTCCTCTCTTTTCTCTTCCATTGAACAAGATTTTTCTTATCTCTTTTTATGAGTGATTGTCTGCCCCATTCCATTTTTCCCTTTCTCCTCCAAATATTTTCCTTTCTCACCCCTTAATTTAATTTAATTTTTTTATGAATATCATCTCTTCTGATTCAACACAACCTGTATTCTCTGTCTATATTTGTGTGTGTGTATGTATGTATGTGTATGTATAATCCCTCCACCTACCCGAATACTGAAAAAAACCTCAAGAGTTACAACTCTTATCTTTTCATGTAGGAATGTAAACAGTTTAGCTTTAGAAAATCCTTTTCTCTTTTTCTCTTTTCTGTTTACCTTTTCATACTTCTCTTGATTCTTGTGTTTGAAAGTCATATTTTCTCTTCAGTTCTGGTCTTTTCATCATGAATGCTTGAAAGTCCTCCATATCATTGAATAACCATTTTTCCCCTTGAAGTATTATACTCAGCTTTACTGGGTAGGTGATTCTTGGTTTTAATCCCAGTTCCTTTGACTTCTGGAATATACTATTCTAAGCCATTCGATCCCTTAATGTTGAAGCTACCAGATCCTGTGTTATCCTGATTGTATTTCCACAATACTTGAATTGTTTCTTTCTAGGTCTTTGCAATATTTTCTCCCTGACATGGGAACTCTGAAATTTGACCACAATATTCCTAAGAGTTTCTCTTTTCAGGTCTCTTTCAGGAGGTGATTGGTGGATTTTTTCAATATTTATTTTGCCCTCTGGTTCTAGAATATCAGGACAGTTTTCCTTAATAATTTCAAGAAAGATAATATTTAGGTTCTTTTTTTGATCATGGCTTTCAAGTAATACCATAATTTTTAAATTCTCTCTCCTGAATCTATTTTCCAGGTCAGTTGTTTTTCCAATGAGATATTTCACATTATCTTATATTTTTTCAATCTTTTGGTTTTGTTTTGTAACTTCTTGGTTTTTTCATTGGCTTTCCTGAACTCTAGTCTGATTTTTAAAGAACTATTTTATTCAGTGAGGTTTTGAACTTCTTTTTCCATTTGGCTAATTCTGCTTTTTAAAGCCTTCTTCTCCTCATTGACTTTTTGGACCTCTTTTTTCAATTGAGTTAGTCTATTTTTAAAGGTATTATTTTCCTCAGGATTTTTTTGGTTCTCTTTTAGCAAGTTGCTGACTCACTTTTCAAATTTTTCTCTGGCCTGAGTCTATTTCATAATTATTTTGGAGGTACTAGAGGCAGAAGCCTTGACTTCCTCTGACAGTATGCACTGTTCTTCCTCATCCAAAAAGATGTAAGGAGATAACTGTTCAACAAGAAAGTCACCTTCTATTGTTTTATTTTTTCCCCGTTTTTGGTCATTTTCCCAACCAGTTACTTGACTTCTGAATCCTTTGTCAAGAGGAGGGTCCTAGTGCTCCTCCTCCTCCCAGAACCATTCTCAGGGCTGAGGTTCAGATCCCCTGCTCGATTCCCCCAGAGGCTTTAAGCTGAGCCCCTTGGACAGTGGTCCCAAGTTACTTCCACAGCCACTGTAACCACCTGCTGCTGCTGCTGCTGCTGCTTATGCCACCACTTGGAGCCAGTGCTAGGGGGACCCTGCTCACTTCTCGCCCAGCTGGGAAAGCCTTCCCACACTGACCTTTGAAGCTTTCTTTGTTGTTTGTGGGTTGTGGGATCTGGAACCCTCCCTGCTGGGGATTCTGCCCTGACAGCCTGTTCTGGTACTGTTCCTCCCCGTGCTGCATGGCCAGGGCTGGGCTCTGCTCTGCTCAGTGTTCTGTGGGATAGACCTATCCTATCAGCCTTCCAGGTTACCCTTGGCTGGAAATCTCTGTTGCTCTGTCGTTCTTTGCCTTCTGCTGCTTTAGAATTTATTGAGAGTCATTTGTTACAGGTATTTTATGGGCTGTTGGGGAAGTGCTAGAGTATATGTGTCTTTCTACTCTGCCATCTTGGCTCTATCCTCTGTTGTCTATGATCATCATTTTACAGTTGAAGAAACTGAGACTGACAACACTTTGATGATTTGCCCAAGGTCATACAACTAAAACTTCAGACTTCAACTCAGATCTTCCTCACTCCAGTCTTTTCATTGTACCAATCCAGCTTATAGATTAGCTCTGTCCTAAGAGATTGGGATGTGTCCATTGCTGTTCAGTTTTGTCAGAAATAGGGCCTGAAACCAGGTATTCGTTATCCTCAGGCCTGTCTTCTATACAGTACTCTACAAAAAAGTGATAAAACACTACAATTGTAGTAAACCTATATTATCAGGCAATTTTTGTTTATAAAACTCAATATACTCTTAATAGCAATCCTGTGGGGTGGCCTAAATGAACATTATTAACCCCCCTTTTTTATAGAAGAGGAACCTAGGGCTCAGAGCAATGAAGTAACCTGAAATAATAGCATTTATTTTTCTGTTATGACATTACAAAGGAGGAAGAACCAATAAGGGCAGTTATATACAATATATAAGACAATCTTATCATTCTGTTCTATACCTTGGTGTTATTTAGGATTCAAGCAGTGGGCTTCTCACTTTGCACATCTGTAGATACTCCCAACAAATCAGAAAAGATCAGAAAAGATAACTTTGCCCCAGCATCAGATCCAACCAACTTTATTTGATGATATCTGACTTGCTAGTCTTTTTTCCCCACACTGGGCATCTTACCTGTCTAGAACTTCCAAGAATCAATAAGATAATGGCGGCTAGGTTTTTGGACTTGGAGTCAGTATGGCTTGAGTTCAAAACTAACCTCAGATACATGTTCATTTTGAGAACAGGGGAAAATGACTGATTTTGTCTAAGCCTCACTTTTCTCATCTGTAGAATGGGTTTAATAATACCTGTACTATCTACCTCACAGGGTTGCTCAAGTGTGATATATTAAGGTAATGAATTTTCCAAGTGTTGAAGCCTTATGCCAATATCGGTTGTCATTATTTTGTTCAGGCCATCTTTCCTTGTCCTTTTTGACCTTTTGGGGCTTGATTCCCTATATATCTGTCAGACCTCAGCCCCTTTCCTTCCCTTCTTTGTAAATTGTGTTAGTTGTCATGTAGCTCAGCCTTTCTGATAGCTGAGGAAACTAATGATACTCAGGGAGAAGTGAGCTGGCCAAGAGCATATTGCTGTTAAGTGCCAGAGAGGAGACTTGAATCCAGTTCTTGACTTCAAGGTCAATGATCTTTCTGCTAGAGTAAACCTACTCCAGGATTGAGCACTACTCAGTTTGATCCTACAATTAGAACTGAGGCCAGGACATGGCTAAAAAGACAAAATAAATAGCTTGAGGGCAGAAGTATGAAGATATTATTATTGCTGCTAAAATAAATGGAAGTATGAATAGTCCTCAGGAGGTATAGTAGATAGAGTGGCTATTGGGGTATAGTGTCTGAACTGCAAAGGTCTGGGTTCAAGTCCTGTGCCTAACATATACCAGGTACATGCCCCTGGGGAAGTCACTTTGCTTCAATGGTTCCAGGAAGCTTGGTACTGTGAGTGGAAGAAAAGGTAAAAACCTGCATAGGTGGAGTTTTCTCATCTGGGAATTCACCACACTAATGAAATCACGCTGCCTGTCCCAGTCCCTAGTCTATAAGTAGATGCTGTGGATTTGGGAATGAGACAACTGCCACAGATTGTGCATCTAGAGGACAGGAATTGAAGAAGGGCAAAGCATAAACAGCATGACATAGCCTCAACCATCATGAGGCTACAGGCTAGGGCTCTTGGCATTGGTACAGCTACTGTCACTTTCATTCCCTACTATCTAATTACTGTCCTAGTCATCAGGGTATGTCTAACCAAAAAAAAAAAAAAAAAAAAAGAGGACACCATTTTGCTGGTAATCCTATGGTTAGACTCGTTCCTTGTGCACTATGATTGCCACGTGTTTAGCAGATATTGAAGTTGCTGGAAATTGTGGACTTGGGCCTATTACTCAAAGTTGCCTGAGGGCTCCCTGTACTGCCAGTCAGGTTTAAATTTCCTATGTCTCTCTGGTGGCCTGTGTTGTTTCCTGGCCCCAGGGCAGATCAATCTGTGTGTATGCACACTGGGTGGGCAAAATTCTTCTTGTTGGGAGTCCACAGATCTGTGTTTATCTTTTAAGGGGGAGGCAGGGACCATTCAGGGCAGCTCATGATTTCCAGGAGCACAAAGTGGTCATGAAATGGAATGTTGGATTCCTTTGTGAGCATATTCCTGAGGTTCACTTTGTTCTCACTCTTGAGATCAATTCTAAATGAATAGGATATCCATCCACTTGCCCAAATAGATCTCTATTAGTGTCATGGTCTCTGATCATTAAATTGGTTTATTTATCAAATGACCCTCAGTGGAGCCCAAGGGTCATGCCTGGCAAAGAACTTTGGTTGGATTGGGTCTCTGGTCCTGATTAAACCTTCCTCCACTTGGGGAATAGGGAAGAATCCAGCAGAAGAGATGTGACCAGATGGATGGTGTAGAAAGCAAATAGCAGGGAATATTTAGCATATCAATGAGCAGGAAAGAGCCAAGGGTAGGAGGTAGTATTAGAGGATGAGGTTAAGGAGGGGGACAGACAAGAGGTGAGATCCAAGTTTCAGACTCCAATGTTGTAGAAACATATACTAGAAAGGGAGTTAAGCTAAACAGAGATTGGGTTCATTTTATTATACTTACAGGCCAAATGAGAGCAAATGAAGATTTTCATTGGCTATGTGAAAACTAGCTGTATCCTCTAGACATGCGCAATCCTCTGGAACTTGGAGAATTCCTCATACATCTGTCATTCATTCAGTCATTCATTCGTTCATTCATTCATATATCCAGCTATGCATTTTGTTCAGGTCTGTGATTCCTTCTTTATTTTCCTTTTTCATTTTTTAAATAATTAATTTATTTAAATTATTTAATTTAATTTATTTTTTATAATTAATTATTAAATCAAATTAATTTTTAAAAATTATTTAAATAATTTATTCAACAATTGCTTTCATAAGTTTAAAATTTAATCCCCCTCCCTCTCCCCCCTCCCTTCCCACAACAACATGCAATCTTATATGGGTTCTACAATACATTCTTATTAACACTAGTCATGTTGCATAGAATAGGGAAAGACATGGAGGTCAGGGCCTCTCTATCCCAGACATCCCAGGTGGATGTCCGGTGGGCTCAGGTCATGGAAGAGCTCAAAAAGGATTTTGAAAATCAAGTTAGACAGGTGGAGGAAAAACTGGGAAGAGAAATGAGAGAGATGCAAGAAAAGCATGAAAAATGGGTCAATACCTTGGTAAAGGAGACCCAAAAAAATGCTGAAGAAAACAATACCTTGAAAAATAGGCTAACTCAATTGGCAAAAGAGGTTCAAAAAGCCAATGAGGAGAAGAATGCTTTCAAAAGCAGAATTAGCCAAATGGAAAAAGAAGTTCAAAAGCTCACTGAAGATAATAGTTCTCTCAAGATTAGAATGGAACAGAGGGAGTCTAAAGACTTTCTGAGAAACCAAGAAATCATAAAACAAAACCAAAAGAATGAAAAAATGGAAGAGAATGTGAAATATCTCATTGGAAAAACAACTGACCTGGAAAATAGATCCAGGAGAGACAACTTAAAAATTATGGGATTACCTGAAAGCCATGATCAAAAAAAGAGCCTAGACATCATCTTTCACGAAATTATCAAGGAAAACTTCCCTGAGATTCTAGAACCAGAGGGCAAAATAAGTATTGAAGGAATCCATCGATCACCACCTGAAAGAGATCCAAAAAGAGAAACTCCTAGGAACATTGTGGCCAAATTCCAGAATTCCCAGATCAAGGAGAAAATATTGCAAGCAGCTAGAAAGAAACAATTCAAGTATTGTGGAAATACAATCAGGATAACACAAGATCTAGCAGCTTCTACATTAAGGGATTGAAGGGTGTGGAATAGAATATTCCAGAAGTCAAAGGAACTAGGATTCAAACCAAGAATCACCTACCCAGCTAAACTGAGTATAATACTTCAGGGGAAAATATGGTCTTTCAATGAAACAGAGGACTTTCAATCATTCTTGATGAAAAGACCAGAGTTGAAAAGAAAATTTGACTTTCAAACACAAGAATGAGAAGAAGCATGAAAAAGTAAACAGCAAAGAGAAGTCTTAAGGGACTTACCAAAGGTGAACTGTTTACATTCCTACATGGAAAGACAATATTTGTAACTCTTAAAATTTTTCAGTATCTGGGGAGTTGGTGGGATTATACACACACACATACACACACATGTACATGTGTGCATGCACACACATACACACATGCATGCACATACAGAGACAGAGAGCACAGAGTGAATTGAACAGGTTGGGACCATATCTTAAAAGAAATTAAGGGAAATGGTGAGAGAGAAATGTAGTGGGAGGAAAGAGGGTGAAATGGAATCGGGGAAAATTATATCTCATTCAAGAGACAAGGAGGAGACTTTTTAGTGGAGGGAGAAAGAGGAGAGCTGAGAAAAAAAACAAGAAGTTTACCCTCATCACATTCGACTAAAGCAAGGAGTAAAATGCACACTCATTTTGGTATGAAAACCTATCTTACAATACAGGAAAGTGGGGAAGAAGGAGATAAGCAAGGGGGGGGTGATGGTAGGGAGGGCAATGGGAGGAGGGAGCAATTTGAAGTCAACACTCTTGGGGAGGGACAGGATCAAAAGACAGAATAGAAGCAATGGGGGGCAGAATAGCATGGAGGGAAATACAGTTAGTCTATTATTGAAGTCATTTGCAAAAGTACATAGATATGGCCTATATTGAATTGCCTGCCTTCCCAAAGGGAATGGGTGGGGAGGGAGGGATAGGAAGAATTTGGAACTCAAAGTTTTAGGAACAACTGTTGAGTATTGTTGTTGCTACTGGGAAATAAGAAATACAGGTAATGGGGAATAGAAAGTCATCTGGCCCTACAGGACAAAAGAGAAGATGGGGACAAGAGAAGGGAGGGATGATAGAAGAGAGGGCAAATTGGTGATAGGGTAAATTAGAATGCTTGGTGTTTTGGGGTGGGGGGAGGGGATAAAACGGGAGAAAATTTGGAACCCAAAATTTTGTGAAAATGAATGGAAAAAGTTAAATAAAAAAATAAAATATAAAGATAAAAAGAAAAAAAGGAAAGTGCTGTGACATTCCTAGTTATGCTGTGTTCTTGCCTCATTCTATGGGATAAAAATGATCTGAACCCAAGCTTTCCCAGCTGTGATCCACTCAACATTTTCCTAGGGTGGTTGAACAAGATTTTTCTCAGAATTGCTAACTAGATTTGAAAAGGAAGGGGGAAAAAGAATCATAAAGACAGCAGGCTGCTGACCAGAACAGAGTATTTTGTTTGGCTGATGACTAATGAGTTCATTACAAAGAGTTTCCTGTCAAAAAAGTTTGCTTTGCTTGAATAAAATTTCTCATGCTTATAGACTAGTATCACACAGTTTTCAGAGGATATTTATACCCCCTTCTCTCATGAAATCCTCTTAACATCCTTAGGAGATGGGCAGAATAAGAAGAATTCATTATCTTTACCTCAAAGATGAGGAAACTGAGCGTCTCCTGATTTGCTCAGGTTCGCCCAGCCAGGAAGTAACAGATTGAAAATATGAATCCAGACCATGGGATTTGAAGTTAGAAATTTGAGACTTAGAAAAAATCAATTTGATTTCTTCATTTTACAGAAGAAGAAGAATAATGATCACACAACTGTTGGTAACAGTCACGATTTGAATTCAGGTCCTCTGACTAAAAAAACAGTGCTAAAAAATGAAAGAAAAGATGAGAAGAGAAAAAGAAAAAAAAAATAAAATAAGGGGAAAAAGAAAGAGAGAAAAGGAAGGAAAGAAAGAAAAGATAAAAGAAAGGAAGGAGGGAAGAAAGGACAGAAGCAGAAAAGGAAGGAAAAGGGGAAGGATTCAAGGAAGGAGGGGAGGAAGGAAAGAGGGAAAAGAAGGAAAGAAAAAGGGAAAGAAAGAAGAATAGGGGATCCTCAAGTGATACTTCCACACAATGCCATCTATCATTGAATCGTAGATCTAGAGATAGAAGACTATTTATTCCACTCCACCCCATTTTACAGATGTGGAAACTAAGATCCAAAGAGGTGAATCAAGACTTTCCCAAGATCATGTGACTAGAAGGTAACCGAGCCAGATCTGGAGTCAGGTTCTCTTCCCAGTGTGTTCTGCTGCTTCTACTATTTCTGTTCACAGTGTAGTTAAAGATTAACTGGTTATAATTCCCTGAACCACCCCTCTCACTATGCTTGATGACTGATTCTCACTCATCTCCCCTTCTCTAACCAACCAAAACTTTCCTTTTTCTTTTTCTCTTTGTATCAGGTTTCCTCTTATCACAGACAGGACAGCAGTTACTACTTGAGAATGACAACCACCTCTTTGTTTCATTTTGCTCACTTGACTTTGTCAAAGTAAAGCGGAGGAGGGCTGATGTTTTTACTGTTTCTGTGATGAGAGTTGTCCTGGTGTAATGGAGTGCTACTCAGAGAGTCCTAGAGCCACAAAGAACTTCAGAATGGAGAAATTGAAATAGCAAACTAAAATGTAAAAATTGAAAGAAACCTTAGAACTTAGAACCTGTTATGAAAGTGTGGAATTCACCGTGGAATACAGAACTTAGAATGTTAGATCTAAAAGGGACTTTAGAAATTATTTCTCATAATAGTTCAATGTTATTACTAATTATTTGAGGAAGCCAAATCTCTGAGGATTCAAGTTTTAATCATGCTATCACTGTCTAAGCCATATGTGTGAGCAAGTAATTTTGCTTCTCTGAGCCTCAGGATTCCTCATCTGTGAAATGGCTTGATAGTACTAGTTTTACCTAAGTCATGGAGCTTTTTTGAGGAAAGTACTTTGTAAACTGTAAAATATTATAAAAATATGGGCTACAGTTATTTTTGTGGATTTTGGTCAATCTAGACAGAACTACCCTACTTGAAAGTCTTTTTTTATGCCCTCATTGCTGGATCTCAGCATCAGTAGGGTATAATTAATTTTTGCCTCTTGCTTTTCACAGTCCTCACTCTGTAAATCCCCTTCCCTGGGGGCACACACTACTTTCTGACAGCTCTGTGGCATCTTCAGCTCTAATCTAGAGTGGGGCACTTTATGGTTTGAATTAACTGAAGTTGCTTTGCTTCCCATGTAATATTCTTTTTGGTCACATAAACCAAATGCTTTCCATGTTACTCCTTTCATCCTTATTTGTGTAGGGATATGCATTTATGTTTAATGATTGAGTATGATTTTCTGGGGTAGACCATAGCCTTGACTTGTCTCAGTTCACACGGTTATAAATGGGATGGGTTAGGACAATTTACCAAGCCACTAGCATGGGTAATCACATCTGGGACAAATTGAAAGGACTACAGAATTTCACATTAAAATGATTTGGAAAAAGAGAAAGAGGGAGGTAATTATTGAAGCAAAACCTGCTATTTGCTTTCTATCCACTTTATATATATCTTGCAATACAAATTTTTTTTTTTTTTTTGTTTTTCTCCATTAAAATGTAAGATCCTTGAGGGCAGGATGTTTTTTATTTGATGAATTGCTGGGCATGTAGTAAGCATTTATTGAATGAGTGACTGTTCTCTGCCTTTTTGAAATCCCATCTGAAGAGTTGGGCTCACTTCTAGGCACCATGCTCTGTTGTTAATTTGTCACAGAGGAAGAAAGGTACCCAGGAGAGAGCACTTTTTCCATATCACAGAAGCATAAGTCGAAGAAAGGAAATGGGACCTTCTAGTTGGAGGAGACTTGGCTGGTGGGCTGGGGATGGGATGTGATTTCAGTGGGAGTATAGAGAGGCAATTCAGAGAGAGAAGTCATTTTTCCAGGGCCATCTATCTAATAGGTGGCAGAGACAGGAGACAAATTCATATTGTCACATTTTTAGAGTGGCATTAACAGGTTGGAGTATGAACAGAGGTGGGGAACAAGGTGAGGTATGAACTAGAAATGAAACCACGTGCAAAGCTTTAGGGGATGTTTTGCAGGAGAAAACAAGTATGTTGGCAGGGGGACGAAGGAATGATTAGACTTATTCTGCTCAGCCCCGGAGAAAAGAACTAGAACCAACAGGCAGGGCCAGAGAAGGGGAGGTAATTAGTGGGATGAGAATTCATTGAAAAGAAATTCATTATTATTAGAAGGATTTTGGAGGACAGTGTAACCCGTTCTACAATGGAATGAACTGCACTGTGAAGTAGTGAGTTCCCCTTCACTGAAGGTATTCAGGAAGAGATTCAATGACTGATTCTCTAGAATACTATAGAAGGAATTGCTCAAGGGACATTTTTATTATAGTTAAATTTTTTAAATTTAATTTTTTAATTTGTGGAGTAAAACAAGCATTACCATAACCTAGTATAATTTAAAAATAAAAGATGACTGCACATGAAACTGCAAATCTATTATGTACAGCTTGCTATTCTTTGTAAATATATAATAACGTTATCATGTAAATTTCTTTCTTTTTTTCTTCCCTTCCCCCACCTCCCCTATCCTAGGGATGTTTTAACATGACCTTTGAGTTTCCTCCTAACTGTGATTCTAAGGTCTCTGGGTATGGCCTTAGATTTTCCTGTTTCCTGCTGGGATCATTCACTGTAATTTTGATTGGAAAGAATTAATAATGCTGAAAACTAATTTAGGCTCCTCTTGGGGGGGACCTCCACATTTTATAAGAATGACTCTTTTCATAACGCACCCAGTGGTCAAACTGATATGAATTTTTAAAATTACTGATTTCCTTTTTTTCATCACATTCATTTCCTAGAACATCCTTTCCCCTCTCCAACCAAAGTGACATTTCTTATAACAAAGATTTTAAAAACCAGTTCAGAAAAACTTAATCAACATATCACCATGTTTAACATCATGAATAATCCCCAAACTATGTCCCAAGCTAGAATACTTGAAGGAGAAACGTTATTCTGTAATTTTACAGTTCAGTTTTTTTTTTCAGTCATATCTGAGTCTTTGTGACCCCATTTGGGGTTTTCTTGGCAAAGATACTAGAGTGATTTGCTATTTCCTACTCCAGCTCATTTTACAGATGAGGAAACTGAGGAAAACAGGTGAAATGACTTGCCCAGGGTCACACACCTAGTAAGGCAGAGGGTAGGGCATATGCCTCCTCATAACTTCTCTTCAGGGTCAAGGCTGGTCATTGTAATTTCACTGAGTTTGGTGCCAGGTTTTTGTTGTTAACATGCCAGCCCTGGGGCTCTCTCCACTGTGCCACCTAGCTGCCATATCAGAGCCATCATTTGCTTTGATACCAAGCCCAGGGTTCTCTCAATTCCAGTCCACTTCTCATTATACCTAATACATTGCATTTTTAATTTGTGTTCCGCCTGCTCTACTTTGTCATATTTATTCTGACCAGACCACCCCTCCTTGTGGTCCAGGGTTCGGTGCCAGCACAGTGATTGGCACATAATAAGAGGTGCCTCATAAACATTTGTGGAAACAAGTTGAATTTAGGACCCCTCCCTACATTCTCAGTGGGCAGGGCAGCTAGTTCACCTGCACAGCTTGGTTCAATGCTGATGATTTTCCCAGCTGGCTTCCCTGCACAGGGATAAAGTGCGTTGGCTTCAGTGAACTATCAGACTCATACAGCGCGATCAATATAAGCAGCTTTCTTCTTCTTTCTCTTGGTCTTTTTTTATTGCAGCAAATGAAACACAAATAAACCCAAAATGATGCAGACTATTGATTGAGTCTTTATGGTACAATAGTCAGGTGATTCAAAGAAAGGTTGGTCCCAAGTCAGACACAGGCAGGGATCACAGACAGAAATGGAGAGCATCCTATGGGGCAGGCTGCTAGACTACATCCCTCCTGGCTCCCATGGGGCCATTTCTGTCGGGATCAAAACCCTAACCTAAATTCATAATCATCAAGTTCTCTTTGATTGCTCCCTCTCCTTAGCCCCACACAGTAAGACTGCAAATAATGTTAATCCTACCTAAATCCCTCCTTTGTACCCCTCCTGCTGCTGGACATTGGTACAGTTCACATCAACAAGCATTTATTAATTGTTGTGCAAGACATAAAGAAAAGAAAAAATTCCTGCCTGCAAGGGACTCATATTCCATTGGGGGTGACAGAGTAAGCAACATACACAAATAAATAAGTTTCAGATAGTTTTAGGATAGAGCAGGCACAAATAGGTGAGGAGGCAGGGAAGATTTCATCGGAATGGTAGTACCAGAGCTGAGCCTTGAAGAAGATAAGTGGTTGGATTTGAACCCAAGTCCTCTGATTTCAAGGGACCTACTGTGATTTGGAGTTGATCTTAAATTCTTGAAGCTCTGACAAAAAAAGTACAAGTGTTGTTGATTCATCCTGTTCAGCTAAAAATGCTTCAGTTATGACACTGGTGATGGATTCTGTAGCTGACAAATGACCATGGAGCCATGTTCCTTCTCTGCTTAATAAACACAGCAGTGAGATCCCTAACCCCATGGAGTGAATCTGGGTTCAAATCCTGCATCTGATTCTTACTAATATCTCTGTCATTTTGGCATAGTCACTTAATTGCCCTTGAACTTGTTTTCCATTGTAAAATGAGGGGGCCAACTTTATGGCTTCTTTGTTCCCTCAAGCAGGCATGGAGAATCTGTGGCGGTAAGGCCACATGCAGCCTTCTAGGTCCTTGGGTGTGGCCTTTTGACTGAGTCCAAGTGTTACAGAACAAATCTTTTTTTAAGAGGATTTGTTCTGTGAAGTTTGGATTCAGTCAAAAGGTTACACTTGAGAACATAGAGAGCCACATGTGGCTTCTGGGTTGCAGGTTCTCCCTCCCTACCTTAAAGCTTGAGATCTCTGATCCCATAAGTATTTTAAAGGGCAGAGATGAGGGAGAAGCATATTAGAGGTACAAGAGATATGCCCTTCAGCAAATGAACACTTAAGACTCCTGTTTGACTGAGACATGGTAATAAATGACTTGAAGTTATCTGTATTTAGTGTTGGAAAGGTTGACAGGGATCCCCTTAAACTCCCTATCAGCAGAAGCTAAAAGACCTTTGTCTTAGCCAATTGGAATGGAATTCTAACTAATTTTCTTGCCTCCAATCATATTCTGTCCTCCTTATGCTTATGGATTTAGATTTGATTGTGTAACTTGTACAAGAAGCATTAGTGGCTTCCCATGAGTCAATCATTCAGCAAAAAGTGAAGTCCTTTATGACGGTCACTGTGATAAGCAGGTATCCACTGGGCTCTTAATTTAACAAAAAAAAAAAAGAGAGAGAGAGAAAACAGAACTAAACAAAGAACAGCCCCTTTCCCTCAAGAGACTGACATTCGAATGGAGCAGATAGGACCTACACAGGGTAAATTGGAACCAAGTCCAGTTAGAAGGCATTTGCAGTTTGGTGGAGTTGGAGTAGAGAAAGTCCTTCACCAATAATTTAATTTGGCATTCATATATCACCTGGCTGTCTTAACAGTTTTGCTCTCTTGCTACTTCTTTTCATATATGCTCCTTGTAGTGGGTGAAAGATGAAATGACTGAGGAAATAAAGGTTTGAGCTTCTGAGCATTTTTTTGCATGAGAAATTAGGACCTGTTGTCTTCCTTAGCTTTGACATTGGACGACAAATTCTGAGGGAGACAGATTTTTCTACGCTAAAAACAATCAAACAAGATCAGTTGATTAAAAGATTAACACTGTAGATTTAAAAAGATGAAAAAACCCAATTAACCAGGATATAAAATTCTTAATATTAAAATTTCTAATTGGAGGAAAAATTAGTGACTTTCCAAGTTGAGAGGGAGACAGATACCACTTAGTATATATATTCACTCAAAGGAAACTAGAACAATATTTCAGACAAGACATAAGGGGTGCTTAAGAAATATAATTGTGAGAAAACTCCATCTTGAGATCTGACTGGTTTTCTGGTCAGTATAATCTAGGTCCTTAGTTAAAGTCTCTCAACATCAGGGAGAGGTGGTTCAGCTTTCCAGCCAGGTAGGGCTAGGTTCAAACAATGCAATAAAGTTTTCTCACCATTCTCACAAATGAATAAAGTTTTCTCACAAGACAAAATAATTGGACTAGACCTATAACTGAATAGAAAGAGAACTGATCTAGTTCCAGAATTCAATCTCAAAATGGAGTCAGCATGGTTCACTCAATTCCCCCATGCTCCCTAGTTAATCTATAGGTCCCACTATAGGTAAGGAGAACAGGTAAGGAGATAGATAGATGATCTTGAAGGTAGCTTCCAGGTGAACATGTTATGATATTATGTGCTACAACTCTGACCATCTCTGAAGTATTGCCCATGGCTGGAATAACATCCTCCTTGATCCTATTCCCATCTCTACCATTTTTGACATCTGAACCATTCTTGAGTGAATAGTTAAATTACGTCTTTTTTGTTATGATGTAATTATATAATAATTGATTACATCCCCTTCAGGAGCTCCCTCACCCCAAGGTGATGGCATTCTTGCTCTCACGTGGTCTCATGAAGAATTTGAACCTCCCATGCATTTTCACAACTTATGCCTGAGGCAGGACTAGGTCTTGTTGAGTGTGCTGTAGAGGAAACACTTATTCTGCTAGAATTTGGACTAGAAGTCCCTTAAGTTCCCTTTCAACCATGAGATTCTTTTTTGTGCTCTCCTATCGAGCTGGAGGAGAGGAAGGCAAGGCTCTGATTTGGCCTCCTGAGCTGGGAGGTGGCCCATGTCTGATCTATGGTTGTCATGAGGGTTCCTCTTTCTGTTCCAAAGATTTAAAAATGATTACTCCCACTGGGAAACACAGGGCAGGAGCGAGGTTGACTTCAGGGTTCGTGGGTAGGTAGGGTCTCTGCAGAACCTCCATCTGTCTTTTTAGACTGTGCTGCAGCATGTACTGTGGGGGAGTAGAAAGATTCATTATAGATGCAGAAGCAGGAGTCCTAGCTTTGAATTCAGGGTCTTAGACCAGCAACAACTTCGGTAATAACTTTGTCCTCCCTTACTTACACTCAAATCATACCTTTATTCCTATTCAATTTATATGGTCATGACTTATCACCCCTCCATCATCCCCTGCAGGGCATGAACTCGTGTAATCTGTTTTGTATCCCCTTCTCCAAAATGACTCATACAGTGCTTTTCACGTAGAAGGTGCTCAATAGATATTTGGTGATCATTCAGTCTTCTCCCCAGGTGCTTTAAGGATGCAAGACCAATTGTTTATCAACCCAGATTTCTTAATGCATGTAGCCTGACTGCCTTTTCCATCATAATCCTCCATTATCTGGATGTTATATGTTGTCTCTGATAGAACATGAAATTCTTCTCTAAGGAAAACTGCATAGGAAAGACTCCCTGGGAACAGATTTTTCTGCTAAAGGGGTTAAAAAAAAGGGCTGTTAATGCTTTTGAAACTCCGTTTAAAACAATCTTGAACTCGACATTTAAAAGTGAAAAAGAAAGAAGAATGAGGAGAGGGAGAGGAAAAGCAGAGGGAAGGAGAGGGAAGAAGAGAAGAACAGGGGAGGGAGAGAGGACAGAAAGGAGAGTGCAGAGAGAAGTGAGAAAAAGGATGAAAAGGCAGGGGAAAGGAACCTTCGAGACTATTTCCTCAGCTTCCCCTCCAGTCTTTTTGCAGATGACAGTACCCTTACCCTCACCAGAGCTCCTGAAAAATTTGAATCCTGTGAGTGTTTTAGCAGCTCTAGTTATATGGCAGGCCCTTGTTGAGCATGCTGCAGAGATCATTTAATCAACGCCTCTCCTTTTACAGATGAGGAAACAGTCACAGAGAGAAATAAACAAGTTACTTGCTCCAGAATCACACAGAAGCGGGATTAGAATCGAAATCTAACTCCAGATTCAATGGTTTTCCCCCAGGGTACTTCGGGGGTGGAGGAGGAAACTAAAGGAAGGAGGAGGAGAAGGAAAGGGAGAGGGAGAAAAAAGCTAAAGGAGGGGAGAGGTAGGAAAAAGGAGGAAGGGAGTGAGGTGGATGGAAGGAAGAGAGGAAGAAAGCAAGAAAGGGAAGAAAGAGGGAAAGGAGGAGGGAAGCAGAGCCTAGTTCTGTGATAAATGTTCTTCTGCCCCTGTGATGCTGAAAGTTAATATATTCCCTTTGTGTTCTGGTGGCTTTTGTTACCTTGAAAATGAAAATAACTGTTAAAAATAGGCCACTAGGTAGGTAATGGGGAAAGTTTGCACTGCTCATCCTGATGAATATTTAGCGAGGAGGACTTTGTGCCTCTGCACAATTGTCCTCCTCAAGTTCCCAGGCTCCTAGGCACATTATAGTCTCTTGGTCAGTTGCTGGCGTTACGGGCTTGTGCTCCCACGGTCTCTGGGTGCTGGCTGCCTGTGGATCTGGGTCATCCCAGGCTCTGCACCTTCTGCTTCCAATTTCTCCAGCTATCAAAAGCCTTTGTAAAAATCCCCAGTTCCGTAGGTATGTGAAGTCCTAGTTGCTAGATAGAGGTAACTGCTTATTAATGCACTTGTTAAAGCTGGCATTGAATTCATAGGGGTTTTGGGGTAAGGGTTATTTTAAATATGATGTTTTTGTGAGGGAGCACAAGGAAAAAAGTGAAGCGAAACCTTCACCAATAATAGATCACATTTTGGCTAGAACCCAGACACAGAAAACAGGCTGAAAATGCAGGTTGACACCAGGCTTTATCATGGGTCCATTGTGGCATCTTTCCCACACTGGTCTGTGCTATGGAGTGCTTGTCAGCCTGGATTTTCAGCTTCTGCTCTGAATCCCTGGGCTTTTTATGGGTTGAAATCAACTGCTTTATGCCATGTTATATAAAAACTCTTACCCTGTTTGGGGTGGGGTAGGGTGGAGAATGTCATTAGAATCTGTGTTTAATTCTGTGCAATCCTTTCACGGGAGGAGGGTTGCTGATTGCCTTGTATAGCTCTGCTATACAAGTGGGGAGCCGGGACGCAGGGGAAGCCTGACCCCCGCAGGATGGGGAACTTCAGTGAGGGAAATAGGCAGACTTTAGGAAGCCTTTGCTTCAGCTGGTGCAAATAGGGTAAACTTTCGCAAATAGTGTCAGATTGTTGACGGGGAAGACTTGTTCCTAGTTGGTTTTCTAAGGCCTCATGGGGATTAGGGAGTGAGAAGTTGAGGAGGAGAGTTCTTTCCTCTCTGATGAATTGAAAAATTGTTGAAGAATTGAGTTGAATGAGTTAAAGAATTACTCTTGAAATATTGAGGGAACGTCTTAACCCATCTTGTTTGGGTTTGATGTTCCGGGAACATTATCAAGGAATCAGTTTGTTTCCAGTCTAAAGGGAAGACTGGAGAGCGACCTACTCTCTAGAGATCCACCTAGAAAAGTAAACTAAGTCCTAAATGGATGAGAGAACACAGGTAACACTATGAAAGAGAAAGGAAATTTGGGTCCACTAGCAGTGAGATTAATGGTTGATATTTTCTTCAGTCTGCAAGGTTCACAAAGTCTTTCTCATCCGTTATCTCATTGGATCCTCACATGGCCACTCTAAAGGAGGTCCTCCCCTTGTTGTGGCCATTGTACAAATGAGAAAGTTGAGACTCAGAGAAGCGTTAGAGGTAGGATTCAACCCAGGTCTTTCTGGACTCCATTTCCAACACACTTTATACTAAATGGATTTCTTCTAATCTATCCTATATATATTTTGTTTGTATGTAGTTGCTTCCCCTTCAGACTTAAGAACAAGACTTTGTTGCTGTTTTGTTGTCTTTGTCTGTCTTTGCATCCCTGGAGTTTAGCACAGTGCCTGGCCCACAGTAGGTACTTATTAATAAATGCTTGTTGACTTGCCTTGGGAAATTATAGTGGGTGAAAGTCAGGAGACCTGGAGTTCTAATTTGGACTCTGCTATGAATTAGCTGTACAATATTGGACAAATCAGTTCCCCTCTCTGAGTCTCTGTTTCCCAAACTATAAAATGAAGGGCTTGGATCAGGTGATGTTAAAGTCTTGCTAGAGTCTTCCTGGATCTGTGTTCTAAGGTCATTTTGACATCTCTGAAGAATTTCTGAATTGCATCCACAAGAGAAATGAGTGAAAGCAGCCTTTAGGTATTTGCCAGGGATTCTTAATAATAGTTTAGACGTAAATAATGCAACATGCCCCTTTTCCTTTAGGGTGCAAAGAAAAAGTCTATGGTGGAAGCATGATTTTTTTCTATGGTATTTTCCTGTATGAGAAAGGCCTTTGTCATTAAGTCCTAGGGGGCAAGGCCCCTAGCTTCCTACATTTTCTGTTCTGTAAGTTAGAGGCTCATGATAATCAGCTCCCTATTCATTTTCAAGTTAGAATAGACTCTTAATAAAGAACATTGTGCTGCAGCCTTACAAAGAAATGTCAAAGAAAGTCAAAGGAACTTTGTATTCAAAACCATCCCAGGAAAGGCCCTGATAGTCTAGAGACTGACAACATTTGGAATTTAAATTGGTTCTGTTGAAAGTTTGAATAACAAAAAAGTAAGGATGGAGATGTATTTTCAATCTTATTTTCTTTTGGCTCTGGAAAGAAATGGATAAAGGGAGTTCATAGCAACATAGATTTAGAGCTAGAGGGGACCTTAAATGTCATCTAGTCACACCCAGTCATTTTAAGGATGAGGAAATGGAGGGCTAGAGATGCTAAGTAGCATGCCGAAGGTCACACAGCCAGTGAATCAAAGACCAGGGATTGGTAGTCGTCACCTGATCCTGAATCCAATCTCTTTTCCAATGGACCACAGATGGTTGGCAGATTTTTTTAATTAATACTTACAATAGCTAGGCATTATTTTATACTTTGGGGCAGCTAGATGGCACCATGGATAGAATGCTGGGCCTGGAGTCAGAAAGATTCATCTCCCTGAGTTCAAATCTGCCCTCAGATACAATATGACTGTGGGCAGGTCACTTAACCTTGTTGGCTTTATTTTCCTTATCTGTAAAATGAGCAGGAGAAGGAAATGGCAAACTACTCCAGTATCTTTGTCAAGAAAATCCCAAATGGGGTCAAGAAGAGTTAGGCATGACTGAACAACACACCACACTTTTAGCTTTAAGTGATTTACATATGTTATTTTTTTCATCTTTAGACTCCACAGTAACTTTTGTTATCCCCATTTTACAGATAAGGAAACTGAGGCTATGAACAGTTAAGTGATTCTGCTCTAGGTCCCACAGATAGTTAGTGCCTGAGGTGGGGTTTGAGCTTACTTATTCCTGACTCCCAAGTCCAGAGCTCTAACTACTGTCCACCTTGTTGTCTTTGTTGGGAGAAGTGCCTCAACAGGAAGACTCAAGATAAAGTCCAAGTCATGCTGTATGGGCTATTACAGAATCATAGGATGTTAGAGCTGGAAATAACCTTAGAACACTGGTTGTCAGAGTCAGAGGAGACATTAAGGAATAAAGGATCTGAGCTGGAAGAGCACTTAGGGGTCAGTTAGGCTAGCAAAATGCTTACCTTGCATTTAAGAAAATTGAGCTAATTTTTCAAAAGGAAAACTTTATTTCTTACATAATTTTTTTATTTTTTTAGTATCATAAAGTTGTTGAAGGTAAGGTGTCCCCTCCCACCCACATACTACTTTTTACCCTTCTGGAATATTTCACTAGGGCAATATTTCCAGTCATTTTTCAGTTGTGTCCAACTCATTGTGACCCCATTTGAAGTTTTCTTAGTCAAGATACTGAAGTGGTTTGCATTTCCTTGTCCAGCTCATTTTATAGATGAAGAAACTGAGGCAAACAAGGTTAAGTGACTTCCCCAGGGTAACAAAACTAATAAACGTCTGAGGCCAGATTTGAATTCATGAAGATGAGCCTTCCTGACTCCAGGTCTGGTACTCTATCCACTGTCCACCTATGGTTCTTGTCCTTCATTCTTGAAGAGAACCAAAATGGCAACAGTAGGCTGAGGTCAAGGTGCAGTGTGTCCAGCTGTGTCTGATCAGACCAATGTCAGCTTGGAAGGGTCTATTGAGGGTAGGGCACCACCTATGAGATCACCCAGAGTCCAAACCAGGAACACCTGATTAATTCTAACTCTTTCATGTAACAGATGGGGCAAATGAGGCTCCAACAAAGAAGAGACTTGTCCATGATCACAGAAGTAGGATTCAAATTCAGACCTAAATGACTGTAAAGTCAGCATTCTTCCTTCTACAATGCCTTCCTTCCTTCCTTCCTTCCTTCCTTCCTTCCTTCCTTCCTTCCTTCCTTCCTTCCTTCCTTCCTTCCTTCCTTCCTTCCTCCCTTCCTTCCTCCCTTCCTCCCTTCCTTCCTTCCTCCCTCCCTCCCTTCCTTCCCTCCCTCCCTCCTTCCTTCCTTCCTTCCTTCCTTCCTTCCTTCCTTCCTTCCTTCCTTCCTTCCTTCCTTCCTTCCGGGTTGATGGAAGGGCATTTTAGAAAATGGTACACTGCCATACCTTGATAGAGAGATAGATCAATGTATAGGTATGTTTTCTTTCTAAGTCAACAAATAGTCGTGGAGGTATCTGAGAATTATATCTTGTCTCTTCCCTCTTGTGATCAACACCATGGTATGCAATTCTTAAAAAGATGAAAGAAATAATGAAAAAAAAAACTTTTGAGGTCTTCACTTTAGGATTTAGTATAAGGGTCAAGGCTCATAGATATGGATTCAAAAGCATCCCCGGTGAAGCCTGACAATTATTTCACTTTTTTCCTCAAGGACCCCTTGTATTGGTAGCTGGGACATTATAGAGAGCTGACGCTTTAAACTTCAAGTCACTCTTGTGACATATAGTGGCTGATGTGACCATGGACAAAATACTCAGTCTTTCTGAGCTTCAGTTTTCTCATCTGTAAAATGATAGTGTTGGTCTAAATGATTTCATTTTGTGTACTGGGTCTGATTCAAAGAAAGACTCTGCTGCTTATAAATTTTCTGACTTCTGGGTATCAGTTTTCTCATCTACAAAATGGGCTTTCTAATACTTGTTTTACAACCTGAAGAAGGATGTTGTGAAGATAGTAATGTGTAAACCATGAAGTGCTTTAGAAATGTCAGATATTCGTTTCTTATATGAAATGTTTGTCTGGCTCCCCACTGTGGTACCTTCCAGTTAGGTGTTCTGTGTTCTAAGTTACTTTCTGTGTGTGATATTCTATATTCTCTGGTCTCCTGTAACTCTAAAATTCTCCCTTCTCTCATATACAATACTCTTCTAGCCCTCCTGTTGGAGGCTACAATATGAGGTCCATTTAAACCCTAGGATGCCATGATCCCAACTGCAAGAAATTCCTAAACTGTTTGCTGAAAAAATCACACTGCTGAAGATTTGTACATATTTTGTCTCCCCAACTACTAGACTGTGTCAGGAAAGAGCCCACTGTCCTGAGCTCTATTTTGGTTGATGTTTGTGCTGTATCCACATAGAAAATGCAGGTTTTCCACAAGAAGGAATGGCCTAAGAAGAAATAGCATTTTTTTATTCAGGAGTCAGGCTACTCCATCTGGAATCCTAACAATTATGTTTCTTCTTAATTAGTTGTAATGAACCTCAGAATAAAATTAGCAATTTGAGGAGAAATGTGTTTAAAATTGAGGTGCTAGAGTGTTTGGTTGACAAATTTTGATCAATGATCTAGAGATAACTTGAGGCTTGCAATGCGTAGGGTACCAATGAGTTTTCTTGCTATTTCTGGGTTTCTATGCTTAGTGACACCTGATGCCTTGATGGTTCCCATGGTGATGTCAGTTTCCTATTTATGTTATCTTTCAGGGGATTATAAATTCATTATGCCATTGTTAGATTTTTATATCTAAGGTTGTTCCATTTCCAGTTTGGAGTTTCTCTTATTCCTGCTCGGTTCCTTTATCATCTGATTAAAAGGAATGGATTAAATGTAAGCCCAGGTGTTTTTTTCCAATGGTGCTCTGAGGATCCCTACTGCATTAATGTTAACAGCTTGGCACGTGTTGCCTGCCATTCACAGACAGCTTTACAAATCCTGAATTGAGTGTGGTTTGTCTTGGAGTTATTGAAATGTAGCATAATTGCTTCCTTGGCCAAATGTGAAACATGTGCAGTTCACAATGTGGATATAGGCATGCTTGGCATTCACGGGGGATCTGTTTCAGAGATGGATGACAGTAGGCTATAGGGGAAATGGCACTAACTTTGGCATCAGGGAGCCTGGATTTGTGTTTCCGGTATTTTATTGGCTACATTGATGATGCTGAACTTGACCTCAGTGGTCTCTAGTAAGTACAATGAAGAAATTGGACTAAATGATCTCTCAAGTCCCTTCTATCTCTAACAATGCATGAATTTATTCCTGTCAATAGAGAAGTCAATAAGCTGGTATAGAAAACAGTCACTGATTACTGAATAGGGCAGTAAAGTGTGATTCCTCCCAGGGGTGAGGGAATTGATGGTGAAAACAAGAAGTAGAGGTAAGAAAATGGCAGCCAGAGTACAAAACTGAGGCATCATAGCGGAGTAGAAAAATCCCTGGAGTCAAGAGAACAGGAATTGAGTTAATGCTTTCCTTCTTAGCTCATGTGTGACCTTATCCAAGTCACGTGGCTTTCTTGGGCCTCAGTTTTCCTATCTGAAAATAAGTTTGTTAGGCTAGAAGATCTTCAAGGTCCCTGCTGGTTTTATGTCTTATGATACTATGATTTGTACTGAGTGAATTTTCACTACAATGGAGTCAAGAGAAAGGGAACTTGGTGAATTTGCACCAAATTCATAAAAGAAAGGAGGTAGACAGAAACAGGGATATAAAAGAAAGAAAATTAAACTAAACTAAGTCAGAAAGTCCTAGGCCCTAGGCCCTAGGCCCAATCTTCTCATTTCCAGAAGAGACAAGTAAGGCCAAAAGGTTATAGGATGTTTGGTGATATAGATAGTTGGGGATCCTAAGATAGGATTGGGCCTTTAATTCTTCCCCCTCACCCCCAAGTTATACTCTGCCCACCAGCTGATCCCTTATGGCTTTGATATTTCCTGGCTCAAAGGCCTAGTCAATTCACCTCCCTCTTCTAAGCCTCACTTTCTTTATCTGCAAAATGGGACTAATAATTCTTGCTTTCCCTACCTCACAGTCTTGTTTTCAGTTTTGTAAAACTTAAATCATTATAGAAAAGGGAATTATTTACTATTTTGGATGTTGAAGAAGAGATTGATTACATCCATCAAGTTGGGATTTGTAGTTTGTGTCTAAAGAGGGTGGTAGAGGGAATATAAAAAGAAAAAAAAAGAAATTTACGTGACAGTTTTCTTTTATTTTTGAAATAGTACATAGTAGATTTGCAATTTCATATGTAATCTTTTTTATTGTACTATGTTATGAAAATATTTGTTTTATTCTGTAAATTAAAAATAACATAAATTTTAAAAGTCACAGAATGAAGCCAAGAGCAAAGCAAAGTCTTTTTTTTTTTTTTTTTGCGCTATGTTTAGTACATCTGGATCAGCCACACTAGCGATGTTTACCTCTGCTTTGTGGAAGGGCCAGGATGCACACAGAGCCCAAGGATGCTCAATTGCTCCCATGACAAAGACATGAGGGATGATTGTTCCGCTTTGTCACTGGCTTAGCTTTTGAATGTTTGAATGTCATGATGTGTAGAGTAAAGACGGATAGGGAGGCAGTGATGAGATGTGTTTGACAGAGCGTTGGACTGGGAGTCAAGAAGACAGAAGTTTGAATCCTACCTCAGACATATATTAGCTGTGTGACTCCTAGCAAGTTTCTCAATCCCTCTGTGCCTCAGTTCTTTCATCTTTAAAATGAAACTATAATTGTAATACTAGCTTCTTGGGGCCACTCCGTCAACTAACATTTATTAAGCAACTGTTATGTGTCCACTACTGTGCTAAGTACACGGAATGCAAAGAAAGTCAAGATATAAAAAAAATCACTGCTCTCAATGAGCTCATAGTCTATAGGCTACAATGTTCAACAAACAAGATCTGTATAGGATTAATGGGCAGCTAGATGGTGTGGTGGATTGAACTCTGGACCTGGAATCAGGAAGACATTTTTCTGAGTTCAAATCTGGCCTCAGATATTTATTAACTTTATGACCCTGAGTGAGTCACTTCACCCTGTTTGCCTCAGTTTTCTCATCTGTAAAATGAACCATAGAAGGAAATGGAAAACCACTCCAGCATCTTTGCCAAGAAAATTCCAAATGGGGTGACAGAGAGAGTCAGACAGGATCAAAACGAATAGGATAAATTGGTGGTAGTCTCAGAGGGAATGTTCAAAGTTTAGGAAGGACTTGAAGCAAGTGAGATTTTTGCTGAGTCTTGAAGGAAGCTGGGGTCACTGGGAGGTAGAGTTTAGGAGAGAGAGTGTCTAAGAGGACAGCAAGTGAAAACAATGGGAACTGGAAGATGGATTGTTTTGTCTGAGGGACAATGAGGAAACCAGTCATCACTGGATCAGAGGATGTAAAAGGCAATAGAGGTTGTTAGAATCAAATAAAAGAGTGCACGTAAAGCACTTAGTAAATCTGAAAATACTGCATACTAGTTATCTTTATCAGGTGCTACACCGCTCAAAAAACATACGTGTTATGGGAGTTCAGAAAACAAAGCAAAACCAACTGCTTTGGTATTCTGATAGGGAGTGTTGGCAAGATGCCCTATGGGTAATTAAAAGCCCAGATGGTGAGTCAGTTGATGAGCAAACATTGATTATGCCCCTTCTATGTGCCATGGCCACTGTCTTAGGCACTGAGGATACAAAGATGAAATGGTTCCTGCCTTCAAGGAGAATGCATTCTATCAATGAAGATGGGTAGTGTTGTGCCAAGAAAATATTTTGGTCTTTGAGTTAGAAGACTTGGCTTCAAGTTTTAGATCCCACAAACAATAACTGTGTGACTATGGAAAAGTTGCTTAAACCTTGTAAATATCAGTTTCCCCATATGTAAAATGAGATAGTTGGACTAGATGACTATTAACATCCTTTTCAGTTGTCTAATGTTAGCTGTGATCTCTGACTATGGTGAGTCAATCACCCATATAGAGAAAGGAAGGAAACAAATACTTCTATGGTGCCTATTACGTACCAGGCACTAGCTAAGCATTTTACTAATATTTTCTTATTTGATCCTCACAACAGTATTGAGAGATGCTGTTATTATTCCCATTTTATAATTGAGGAACCTGAGGCAAATACAGATTGACTCTCCTGGGGTCACACAGTTAATATGTGCTTGGGGCTGGATTTGAACTCAGGTCTTTCTGGCTCAAGGTTTAGAAGGCCTCAGAGTGGGAGACAGAAAGCACAAAATGGTTCCACCTTGTATCCTGCAGAGGAATCTTCTAGTTCATTCCTGACTTAGAAAAATAGAATAATAAGAAAAAAAGCAAGAGAAAAAGGTAGGAAGATGGACTCATGGTGAAGGGAGTAGGATTAAAACTGTGAAATAATAAAGGAGCAAAATATTCTAGATGTGGCCAAAGTATTGTACTGTTTGTCACCTACCTTCTTTCTCCATTACTGTTGATAATATTGTAATATAACACACTTTAGAGCTTGGAAGACCCTTAGCCATCAAATGCAATGTCTTCATTTTATGGAGGAGGAAAGAGGCTCAGAGAGGATATCACGTAGATGGTATTTAACAGAGCAGGCATTACTCTCAGATTCTTTCCAACTCTTCCCATTCATTCACTCTCTGTTCCAAGACCTCTTTTAGTTCTAATATGTTTTATTTTAAATTAGTTCTTTAGCTCTGATATCTTATACTCTGTGTCCTAATTTTCTTTCCATCCAGGGTTATTCAAAGTTTTATGATCCTTTATCCCCTTAAAATCTAGTCACTGGCTAAAGCTTCTGCTTTTCTCCAGCAGTTTTTCTCCCTAGTACACTTAGAATCTAGCTGATACCTCTGTGCTGTATGCTGGTGAATATGCTGGCAGTTACTGGCTGAAAGCTGACATTTCTGTAATGTCTGATCATGCTTTCTATTACAGTGTTTGGCTTCCCAGGAATTGCCTTCCTTCAGGTGTAGGAGACAGATTGCTTGTTTTCTCTACTGTTTACCCCTCTCCCTTGGAACACACTGCAAAACTCATCTCCCATGGACATTAATAAAAAGAAACAGTCCACAGCTCAGATTTCTGTGGTGCACTGGAAATAATCCTGGTCTTGGCACTGGAAACTAGAAGATGCTTCTTCTGATACTTCCTAGAAAGCCCTTTGTGAACCACAGAATTGAGTGATGATGGTGATGATGCTTTAAAGAATTTTTCTCACAACAGCTCTTGGAGATAGGTGGATAGGTGGTGCCAATATAATACACATTTTGTACATGAGGAAGCAAAGGCTCTGATTAGAGAAATGACTTGCTCAAAGTCACACAGCAAGTATGCATCAGAGTCAATAGTTTTAATCTCAAAACCATACCTTTCTCTCTCCCAGAACTTCTTTTCTTGTCCCCTAATTTTTTTTTCATCCCATGTTGTCTCTTTTAGCATTTTTTCTTGTCCCTTTCTCTCATTTTGATCACCTGTGCATTCTCTTTGCCAAAACAGTGGGGAAACATCTCTTCCTTTCCTGGCCCCCAGTCCCTTAAGCCCTCTGCCAATTTTTGGCTGTCAGATGTTCCCACTTAGTCCTAGAGGTTGCCTGAATCAAGTCTGTTCCTCCAGTCTGGCCTCTGAGAGAAAAAAACATGCTGTGAATGCCCAATCATCATGTGGTCACCTCATCTTTCATCTCCTTGGTCCTTAGTTCAAAGCCCGCTGTTGTTGATGTGATCTGGATATTCACTGTGAGATTTTTTCATTTCAATCTTACTTAACTCAATGTGTTTTTTATCACTGGTAATGCCTGTCTCATCCATTCCTAGCCTCACATCTTTCTCCATGTTCATTCATTTTAAGCTGTTTTCTCCCTTATGATCTGCATGAGTTATTCTTGTCTACCTTGTAGTTCTTTCTGTTTTACCAAACATCATCAGGCAGGGGGATTTCGGGCTTGTATCATTAGCTAGGAACAAGGAATTTTTCCACTCCTGGGATTTTTAATTCATTCATTTGCCACACAATTATCACATACCTCCCATGTGCAGAGAGAACACTGTCTTCCATGCTAGGGGAGGTACAAAGATAAATAAGGTATGGCCTCCTGCCCTCAGGGAACTCACGATCTAATAAAGGTGATAATGATGAAAAAGTCAGAAGAGACTCGATGTAAAACAAGGTTCAAGTTCCAAAATACATCGTGGAGAGAATGAAATGCCCTGTCAGCTTTATATCCGTCTCTTATATTACTGTTGTTCTCTAATGATATCCATCACCTAGCTGTAATCAATCTTCTGTCTTTTATCTATCAATCATTCTCTTTCAATTGACATGTTTTGATCTACTGATTTATCATTTATCTTGTTATCCGCCATCCATTAATTAGTAGTTTGTCTATAGCAGATCCTAATCTCGCGTCTATCTCTGTCAAAGTATCGTTCTATATATCTGCATTTATTCTATTTATATAATGAGTCAATGCATTTTTTCACTTAAAGCAATGAATTTTCTTTCAAATTTAATGATTCCTTCTTTCTGTTATACTGTTTTTTTGAACCCGTCTCTGCTCTGCCCCCTCGGTTGCCACAAATAATAAGAAAATACAGAACTATTTTGTTCCCTTTAGAATGTTTCTGGTCATCCAATTTAAAGAAAAAATGGAACTAAAAACCCCAGAAGATTTGTTTTTAGAAAATATGGATTAATTTATTTTCCATCATGTTAGGAGATGAGAAAGTTAAGAAAAAGGTGTTAACTTTGAGGTTCACTATAGTTAATTATGTCAACTTAGCATCAGGCAGTCAATGAAATCAGCACTCTCATAGAAAACAAACTAAATTTATTACAGTTTTGTGCCTGAAAAGAAGTGAAGCCAGGGTAGAGAACGTGAGAGATGTTTTGCAATATGGTGAAGAGAAGGGAAATGAATTCATGAATTTGTTGAGATTTTCATCTCTCTTCAATTCATAGCAGTTCTTTAGCCTCAAGCCCAAACTATATAATATCCTGATAAGTGTATGATTTTGACAGATTTCTTAGGGTTCATTAATATCTTTCCAGTAGAACATGTCAGGGGGAGAAATTGACATACTCAAAAATGCTGGTTAATTCCCTCAAAGTAGGTATATATTTTGAAGAACTATCATCAATCCATTATAAAAGAACACAGTATTATTTTATGATGAACTCAAAAGTCATTTTTTTTTGCAACCATGGGCACATGGTATCTGATTCTTCCACTGATCTGGGGTTCCCATTTTATAATGAGTTACATACCTTATCTTATCCTACTGTCATAAAATGCCATAACTGAAAGGGACTTCAGAACATGGAATGTCAACTCCCAAGGGGACATTAGAATACAGAATGTCATATCTTGAAGGTTCCTTCTAACCTAGTATTTTGTAGCCCTATGGGACCTTAGAATGAGGGATACCATAACAGGAAGGGATCCTGGAACCTAGAGGCCTTAGAATCTAGAATGTCATAGATGGAAGAGCATCTTTTAATGCAGAAAGTTGTAGTTAGAAGAGATCCTAGAAAAACAGAATGTTGGAGCTGGAAAAGACCTTAACACAATGAATGACCAATGTGAGATTTAGAAGGCAACTTAAAAGCAGGATGTTGGCGATAAAGGACTTTAAAGGAAAGTCTTTGTCTTTAAAGAATTCTTTCAGTCTCTAAGCTCTCCATTTGCTTTATTTAGGATTCATCACAATAATCACAGTAATCCATCCCGAGTCATCAGAATAGTTAATACAGTAGGTTGATATTGCCTTTCACAGGCAATTAATATGATCTTAGGACTTTGAGCTTGAAAGGACTTCATATCTCCAGCTTACCCGCCTTATTTTACACGTGAGGCAGGGAATGAACTGTCTTGAGGTTCCCTGTAGTTGGAAGTCTTTAAGCAGACACTGGATAATAGATTGTTAGGCATCTTATTTGTAGAAATTATGCCTTGATTAGGTGATATAATAGATGATGCCTAAGGTTGTTTCCAACTTTCTTACCTTTCTGTAATTCTACAGTCAATCCAGTTGGCCATTGGAAAATTAGCTTCTATATGTGACATATGCAGTTATGAATTCTGACAAACAGATGCCTACTAGTTAGTTCTAATATAATAGAATTATCAGTAGCATTCTCCATCCAAGGAATCAGGTCTTTTGCCAAAAAATGCTCATTCCACATTTGTAGTAATGAAGTAAACAATTATGCAGTACAACACATTGGATATTATACCAGTAATATTATTGGAGCCCTCTTGGGAATTTTCCACCTAAATGTCACACCTGAAATCTGGTTACCAAATTATGTCACATGTTGAAATAGGTTTAGAAGATTTGTCCTTTAATGAACTTTCAATCATTATTAAATTTGGTCAGTGCTCTGTTTAAGTTTCATTGTCAAGTAGAAGAAAATGACCATGCTCTGATTTCAACCCTGTTAGAGCCTGAGAGGGGATGCTTTATATTCTTTTTATTAAAATACCCTTTGCAACTGAGCACAGTGAAGAGCCAAGTTTCCTAAAGAACGGATAGATGAATGAATGAAAAAAGACACATTTATTAAACACTTACTACATACTTAATAAGTGAGCAAAGCACTGTGTTACCTTCTGAGGACACAAATAGAAAAGTAAGATGATCCCTGATCCCAAGGAAGGTTTCCACTTCAAGTCAGATGGAAAAGGCACTTGATACTGAGGACACAATGGTAAAATAGATAATAAAACAACATCTTTAATGTTATTTCCACTGCCAAATCATAGTAGTTTTTGATGTTGAATCATTTGGCTGGGCCAAGGACTTTGGTGATAAGCACTTTGTTTGGGATCTTCAGTAGGTATGACTGGAGACTTTACAGATGTTGTTGCCAGGGCACATCTCCATGGGTCTTTCTTACTGGGTCATAGAGATAGATCTGGAAGCAGGAATAGTCATTTTGGGGATGTTATCACTCCTAGGGCTCTTAGGCTTACCTTCCCATTTGTAGTAGTTGGTCAGCACTTGGATTTGATGATTACATGTTAAATAAGACCCTTTCATTTAGTTGTGGCTGATTCTTTATGACCCTATGGATCATAGCATGCCACTGCTCTCCTTGGGGTTTTCTTTGCAAAGATATTGGAGTGGTTTGTTATTTCCTTTTCTAGTGGATTAAGGCAAACAGAGGTCAATTTATTTGCCCAGAGTCATATGGCTAATAAGTGTCTGAGGCAGAATTTGAATTCATGTCTTCCTGACTCCAGGCCAAGCGCTCTATCTATTGAGCCATCTAGCTGCCTCCTGCCCCTGACAGTTAGTAGGACACTGCTATTCTAAAACTTCTTGGGTTCAGGTTCCTAGATTGTCAACACTGAAGTATCAAAGAAAGTAGTAGTGGTGGTTTGACTTGACTGCCTTATGTGGCCTTCTTTTCTCTTTCAAAGTTAATTACTACTTAGGCTAAGCTGGCTTTAATTCCCAATGGTGGCAGTTATTTGGGATGACTGGCCCCTTCTCTACAAGAGTTTCTCTCTTGGATGATGGCTGTGTGAGCTGAATTGGAAGCAGGACTAATGGTCTAGGTAATTCTGTAGAGAAATCTCTCCCTCTCCCGTTCTGTGTGTGTGTGTATGCTGAGAAAGATCTCCTAGTCTCCTACAGATGGTGAGCTATGTCTTGAAGGAAGCCAGGAGGCAGAGCATTTAACATAAAGGAGTCTCAGGAAAAGAGAGTTGTGATTTGGAAAAATGATTTCACAAAGAGTCATCAAAGAGAAGGAAGCTGCTGATTTCATAAATTTAGTATACCATTCAACCATATGTTCAAATCCCAGTAGGCTCATATCAGTCCCTTGTCCTTGGGAGGAAGATATATTGAGTTTTCTCCAGGAAGATATTCCAAATGAGAGTTTTTTAAAAGGAAGGGTATATTTTCAATACTCAGCTCTTCATGCACACAGCAGCAACTGGGTCTACTAGATTGTAAGTTACTTGAGTATAAGCGTAGCATGTTAGTTACCTATATATTGCCCCTATCACCTCACACATAGTATGAATTGAATTGTTAATGTCTTCCTTTTCCTCTTCTAGTAGGTAAAGATGCCCAAGGAATGAAGGAATTCAGACAGGGTTCTAAGTATAAACTGGTTGAAGACAATCTCTCATCTCAGGTTACTCACCCCACTGGTAGCTGAAGTAGCCCTTAAGTCCCTCTAGTTTGTAAGGGCATATGTAGAGTGATGAAGACCCCCTTAGGAAAAGGATAGTTATGGTATAAAGAGTGCTAGACCTAAGCATTAAGAGATGTGGGTTCTAATCTTAGCCCTGATGCATTTACTTCTTACAAGTCCCTTAACCTCTTTGAGACTCAGTTTCCAATAAAAAGGAAATAACAATATTTGTTCTACCTGCTTTGTAGGGTTACTTTCAGCAAAATGTTTAAACTTTAGGATGGAGATTGGGATTGGAACTGTGATTTCACTACTATGGAAGGAAATTCCAGATGAGGAGAGTCCCTCTATCAGCACAGTTTAATGTTTTCTCAGCCATTTAGAGTATTCATGAATTGGTTAGACCACCAAGATGTGAAATGATTTGGGTTTGACCACATAATCAATTTGGTCTTGGCCGCACAGTCTGTTTCAGAAGTAAGACTTGAAACTAGAGGTCTTCATGGCTCTGAGGTCATCTCCCTACCTACTATACGATACTGCTTTTGTAAACTCTTAAGTACTGTAAAAAAAATCAATTAAATATTTATTAAACATCTCATGTGCAAGGCATTTGATCAGTCTCAAGTAGATAGAAGATGTCAAATAGGACAATCCCTACCTTGAAGAGTTTGTAATCTAGGTAAGATATCATTTATTTAAAGTGGTAGCATTCAAGATAGATTGTGATACAAAGAGATGAAGAAAAATGTTAAGGAATGTGGATAGAGGTGAATTAAGGAGGCTTCGTAGACTAGGTGGCAAATGGGAATAGGAAAAGTTAACATCCTAAGCATAGGGAAACAATACAAAGGATGATCAGAGTCAGGATTGCCACCATCAACAAAACTTCTAAGATATGGCACATCTGCTTTGGGCAGCCATGCCAGGTCAGGGAACACTAGGAATGAAGGTTCAAACCTGAAGACCCACGGGGGGCAAGATTTTTTGTAAATGATGATGATGAAGATGAAGATAATAAAATAGCTAGCATTTATATTGAGCTTGAAGGTCTGCAAAACACTTTTAATTGGTTGACTAATGTTATTTCCACAACAACCCTTACAGGTAAGTGCTGTTATTATCCTCATTTAACATAGGAGGAAACTGAATCTCAGAGAGGTTAAGTGATTTGTCTAGGGTTTCTCAACTTGTAAATGTTAGGAGCAGGTTTTGAACTCAGATCTTGCTGACAAAAATTCCCAAATGCTATCCACTCCACTCCTTAGATGAAGTCTTGCAGAAGTGTGCTGAGAAACTCTGAGCTATTATTATTTTAGAAGACCCACAATACTAGCTAATATACTTTGAGTAGCATGGGGCCGTATCTAGTCTCTGATCTATATCGTGCCACTGGACCCAGATAGCTCTGGAGGAAAAAGTGAGGCTGGTGACTTTACAGAGCCTTCCCTCACTCAAATACTGTTTACTTGCAGGTCATGGCATGACCTTCCTGATGTCATTGGTCATCTTTGAGAATGAATGATGAATGACAACAACATTTGAAACTCTGAGGAGCACTCTGCTTGACCATTTTCTAATTCATCATGTGATATAATATATCATGATGTCTTATGTCTCTACCAAACTAGAAACTGCATGAGGTCATCTTTAAACTTGGAGTCTCTTCTAGAACTTACCATGGTTCTTTGCATATAGTAGATACTTAGCAAATAATGGTGTAATTGAGTGTAAATTGATGGTCAAGTATATTGGTCAGCATCACAACTAATTGATCCAAACTTTGCAGCTGTGGGTGAAGTTCCCTTTCTGGTACAATGAAGAACATCCTGCCTGCTTAGAATGGGATGGGATGGGTAGAATAGTTGGGATGGGTAGAGTTGCCTTTTCATCCAATTAAGCTTCAACTATAGTATTTGTATAGTGGGGAGAGTTTGCAATTCCTACTTTTGTCAGGTCTTGTAACACTTGAAGGGTTGGTTATATCAGCACCAGGGCTAGCAACTTCCCCTCTTCTTTGATTATAAATACCAAACTTGGGGTCTTAGGAACATAAAATTTAGAACCAGAAGGGATGTTACAGAGGAAAAGGAAGCAAATTGAATGTCATGTACAGTGAACAGAAAATAGGACATTTTGCCTGGAATGTAGAGGGTGGGAGGGAGAGTAATGTAAGATCAGACTGGAAAGTCAGACAGGAACTCTATTGTCAAGCACTTTAAATGTCAAACAGAGGTATTTGCATTTTATTCAAGAGGTAACAGAGCCACTGGAGGTTCTTAAGCGGGGGTAATATATGTTTAGTGACTGTAGAGAAGATAAATTGGGAAAAGGAGGAACTGAAGGCAAGGAAACAATTAGGAGGCTGTGATAGGGCAAAATGTGAGGATGACATGAGCTAGGGTGAGAGAAGAGGGTGAATATGAGACATCTTGTAGACTGAACTTGACAACTGATTGGATGAAGGAAAAAGAAGAGTCAAGGATATAATCTGAGTGACTATGCCCTTGACAAAATTTTGGGAAAAGGGCAGGTCAAAGTCGAGGGAAGGAGTAGATAATTACTTCAGTTTTGAACATGTATTTGAGATGCCTATGAGACATCCCAGGGGACATCACCAGAAGGCAGATGGTAATGTGGGATTGAAACTCAGGACAGAGATGAGGGATGGATATGTAGATTTGGTAGTTATCTGCATATAGACAATAATTGAACTCATGGGAGTTGATGATATCACCAAGAACACAACTCTTATGATTCTAAGTCTCCTTTCTGTTATAGCACACACACAATAGAATGAATAGAAGGTGAGTTTTTTTTCCTACGCCCTTAAACAATTTCTTATACTGGAATGAAATCTTTGGGGAAATGAGGAGCTAAGCTTATGCTATTGTCAGGAACATTTATGTAAAACTCAGTTGCATGGAGAAGGTGACCTTTTTTCATCATTAAAGTAAAGGCAGTTTCCTTACTGAAACTGATACAAATGAAACCAATATTTCTCTTTAAACTGATTTAATTATTTTTCTCATCATGGATTTCTTTTTTGTCCTAGAAGTCCACTTGATTAAATTCAATCCAACATGTACTTATTGAGTGTCTACCTTGCAACTCATTTTATGCTATATATGTTGAAAAGTTTTTTGATTGTTTCTCAAAAAGATCATCCTCATTCTTATACTCCATTGCTTGTGTAGGTGATAGCTAGACTTTCTATGAAGATTAGAACAAGGGTAGTCCTATGAGTTGCTTGCAGAGCCTTTATTAAGACAGATCCCCATCCTCAGGACTCTTTCTCTCTGAAAATGAGATGTTATATCATTTTCAGATGTTTCTTAAATATGCAAAAATACTGTCAAGTTTCTACCACTACTGATTGCTAGAGCCTCTGACTCAGGAATCCTCAAAAGAGTAAGGGATGATTCAGAAGATGTTGTCAAAAATATAGTCATTGATGACTACAAGCTATAAACTCATCACCACCCAAACACAGTGTTGTTCTCTAGACTGTAGGCCTTGGTCAGTGTGACTCATTGTCTAGGATGTATGACTTCCCTAGGTACAAATGGTGGGAACAGAAGAACATTATCATAGGCACACCCAAAGGAAATTATTTAATAACTCAGAACTCAGATATTATGATTTAATGGACCACTAGTCAAATCACCAGCTCAGAGATGTGAGCTCTCCTTGTTTTATAATAGATAAAATCAGAGGAAGAGAAAGATTGATGCTCTTATTGATTGGAGTTATTGGTAAAAGCTTTTGCCTTCTGAATATGCCACCAAAGAAGATGAATTTAATTCAAAGCAATTATTAGGAGTTATTTTGCCCAATTATATGTCAGTAAACCTGACAATCTAAGTGAAATGGATTTACAAAATGGATATTTACAAAATTTATCCATTGAAGTGGATATTTACAAAAATATAAATTGCCTAGATGAAAAGAAGAGGAAATAGAATACTTATCTTAGAAAAAGAAATTGAACAAGTCATAAATGAACTCCCTAAGAATACATTCCTAGGACCAGCTGGATTTATTAGTGATTTCTACCAAACATTTAGGGGACAATTAATTAAAATATTACATAAACTATTTGAAAAATAGGTAAAGAAAGAGAACCACCAAATTCCTTTTATGAGAGAAATATGGTGCTGATACCTAAACCAGGAGGAGTGAAAACAGAGAAAGAAAATTGGTGACCAATTTTCCTAATGAATATCAAAGAATTATTTTTCAGTTTCACTCACCAAACCAATCTACTTCCTTGATTGTGGTAACATCTCTTTAATGGGAGAATCTTCCTTATACAACTTAACCCTGTCTCATCATGGACATTGTCTTTTGTCATTCATCAGCCTTGAAAGTCCAAAGGGCACCTAGTGACATTTTCAGATGAATCAGTGGCCAGGTTTATCTCTACCAAGAGTTACTAATCAAAAATGGCAGCCACCAGTCAATGCCGTGAAGTAATTAGGGAGGCTTGTTCAGAGACATAGGAAGGGTTTAAATATTTTGTTGTCCAGTCATTTTTCAGTCAGGTCAACTCTTTTGACCTCATTTGGAATTCTCTTGGGAGAGACACTGAAGGGGTTTGTCATTTCCTTCTTCAGCTCATTTTACAGATGAGAAAACTAAAGCATCAGGATTAGGGGACTTCCCCAGCTAGTTAGTATCTGAAGCCAGATTTGAACCCAGGAAGATGAGTCCTCCTGACTCTAGGTCTGGCACTCTATCCACTGTAGCACCTAGCTGCTGGTTTTAGTATTAAGATAGCAAATAAGAGCCAAGAAATATTTAGGCTAAATGCAGAATCATAAATGAAAGTATTAATGACTGTTAACAGCTACTGGCAATTTTCTACTATGTTAGCAAACATTAAACATCCTGTGACAGGCTCTATACAAGGTACTGGAAACTAAAAGATGAAACTGAAGCAGTCCTTACCTTATATTCTATCAGTGGTGACACTATGCACAGAAATGTGTGCCTCTCCTATTTTTACCTGGAGGGTTTTGTATTAATCTTACCGCTCCATTCTGCTGACAGGTGACAGATGCTATTTCAAATATCAGCAAAAGTAGCAATGGTGGGGAAAGGAGAGGAATCTTCATTATGGGGTATAGCAATCAGTAATCATGATAGAAATGATGTGTGTATATTTATTCTTCCAAGCTCTAGAAATTAGTATTCTCCCTGTGAGTATGATTGGGTGTAAGGGGCAACCACCTCAAACACCCAGGGAGGAGGGAAGAACTTGTTTTCCATATGACACTCACAGTTTCTCTAGACATTCCTTTTTAGGACCCTAGTTTTAGGGTCCTCTGCTAGGGATCCTAGAACCTTTACTACAGTCAACCTTCAGAAAGTTTCTTACCTTCCACTTGATCAGGACAGGAATGAAAGAAGTCCCAGTGTGGTTATGTTTATCCTGATACTGTAAAAATGGGATATTTTTACCAGTCTTGCTCTTTCTGCCAGGCAGAACAAGAGTAACACAAGGAGTGGAATGTTGGACCTAGAGTCAGAAAGGCTTGAATTCAAATCCAGTCTCAGACACTGTGTGACCCAAAATAAGTCACTTAACATCTGCCTCAGTTTCTTCAGCTGTCAAATTGAGACATGAAATTGCACCTACTTCCCAGGATTGTTGTGAGAATCAAATGAGATGATTGTGAAATACTTAGCATAGTTGTCTGGCACTCTATAGAAATACTATCTATCTATCTATCTATTATTATTTATACTATTATCATTATTAAATGATGGAGCTCTTGGGAATTTATCAATTGTCCTATATTGCATGCTTTATTTCATTTACAAAAACCTTGTGAAATAGGCATTATAGATTTCATTATTCTTATTTTGTAGATGAGGCTGTTGAATGTCAAGGAGGTCAAGTGACCTTTTTAACTTGAATCATCAGAGTCCGGATTTGAACCTAAAATCTTTCATGACTCCCTATCCACTCTGCTAACTTTCCTCTCATCTTGGATGGCTTTCATCTTGTTCATTGTGGTATTACCTACAGAACCTTACACTGGCTCTTACACTTTAATAAATATTCATTTAATGTTCTGAAGGCTATAGCCATTAATGAGACCTAAATGCCTTTCTGTGTTCAGTGTCTTTATGTGACTATCTCTGAGTGATTCAGTATCAGCTCTCAATGTCAAATCATTTTAAAACTTAGGTGATTCATTTGGTTGCCAAGGAA
Organism: Bettongia penicillata ogilbyi; assembly: GCA_023548195.1. NCBI lineage: Eukaryota > Metazoa > Chordata > Mammalia > Diprotodontia > Potoroidae > Bettongia > Bettongia penicillata. Next base: position 16,362,070 of record JAJHZJ010000177.1, on the reverse strand, counting down.
GTCAAACTCTGAATGTCATTCCTCAATGTGTTTGGCTGTGGAGGAGTTGAGAAATCCTCTTCTCCAGATGAGAAGGAGACTTGCCTTGAAATCCTTTAGCTCCATTTATAGTCTTTCTCCTTGCCATGTCTGAGAAAGCCTTTCATACCCTTGTTGTCCACTGGGAGAAGACAGAATCCCAAAGTCCCACCTGTTGAAGTAATTCACTTTTCAGAAGTGGTGGGATGCTGTTTTTTAATTACTTTTCTCAAAATATATAGTCATTCAGTTTGGTAGATTTCACCTTTTTAATAAATATGGAGTAGTGATCTAATGCTGGGGAACTTGGGTTCAAACCCCACCTCTGCCACTTTACAGGAAGAGTCATACAGAGAATAGCCTATAGAAACAGGCAAAGGCAACAGCTAGAAATCTAGCCTGGCTGTCAGGTAGAGAGCATGGATGTGTTTGCATTTTAAACTTGTAGCAACAAGGGAGTCACTGAGGTTTTTGAGTGGAAGAATGACATAGAACTGTACTTTTGGAAGATTATTTTGGTAACTGGTGAATGACTGGTTAGACCAATTGGGAATCTAGGAAGATGGTTTAACTGGAAAGGTCCTTCTTAATAACATCTGCTCCTATTCTTTTTCTTCCTCCCCCCCATAACTACTATAGAAAAATTTCTTATCAATGGGGGAAATTGGGAAAATTATAAGAGAAGTTACTTTTCCAAGATCTTCTATTAAGTCAGTGGCAGATTGGGGACTCCAATATAGGTTTTCCACTTCCCAGCAGAGGTTTTTCTTTTTTGCTGGTCCGGGAAAGTATATTACACATTTTTACTTCAAAGTAATGTGTCTGAGGACCTTGTATCTTACAATTTGTCATTCCCCCTCCCTGCTGGGCTTAATTTCAGAATCCATTACTCTCACTCAAACAAAATAAATAAATAAGATGAAGAAGGGAAGGATAGCTCTCTGCTGGGTACCAGACTATCCTGATTTTCATCAGAAAATCTTTGCTCTCCCTTGCTGGAAATTGGTCTGGCACCTCCCTGTGTGACGCATTCATGCAAAATAAATGTGAAGGCTTTCGAGAGTCTTCATCCTGTGGTTGCGGTTTGAGTGCTGTGAAATCATGATTTGTTGCACTGATGATCTCAGAGCATTTAAAATCATTTTTCACTCTTTTAAAAAAATAGAAGCAAGATAAAGGGGAGAGGCTGCTTTACAAAGAAGCACTGAGTAGGGGCTGTCATACTTACTGGTGGTCTTTGTGAGATTATAGAAAGGACTGCACAGAAGAGCTCCAGGTGGGGTCTGGGAATGGCAGCACATGGCCCGAACAGGGGGCCATCAGATCAAAGGATTTAGAGCTGAAAATGTCCAACCTTTCTGTCTCTCTGCCTCTGTCTCTGTCTTTCTGTCTCTCTCTGTGTGTGCTTCTCTCTCTTTTCCTCTCCCAAATTCTTCCCTTCTCTCCTCCTCCCCTTACCTCTTCCTCCTTTTTCTCCTCTTCTCTTTTCCTCTCCCCTCCTTGTGTTTTTCCCTCCCAGTGACCCATTTTAGTAACTATTAAAAAAAAGAAGAGCACACCTTCATAACACATTTTCAGCAAAACAAATTTGTACCTTGTCCGTGTCCAAAAAAGGCATGTCTTATTCTGCCTTTTGAGTTCATCAAGTTTCTGGCATGAGGCAGGGGGCATTTCATCTTCAGTTGTCTGGAGTCATGTTTTATCATGCCAGTGATTAGAGTTCTGAAGTCTTTTAAAATTATTTTTCTCCATAGCATTGTTGTCATTGTTTAAATTGTTCTCTTAACTTCATTCTGCATCAGTTCATGGAAATCTTTCCACTTTCCTCCGAAACGATTTCATCATTTCTTATTACTCTCTCATTTTACGGGTAAGGAAATTGAGGCTAAAAGAGAAGCAACTTCCCTAATATTGTATGTGTAGGAAATAGCATAGGCAAGATTCCAACTTCAAGTCTAATGTTCTTCTTTATTACATCCATTTGTCTTATTTAACACTTATAGCTGAATGTGTCTCTCCTCTGTCTCTTCTCCTTCCCAATACCCTCCTTCTCCTCCCTCCCTCAATCAGGAAGCAACTACAGAGACCAGCTCCAAATAAATTTCTAAGCTCTGTCACAGCATGGATCTACACAAATCCCAACAATAGACACTGACATGTACAAGTGATGAGACCTGAAGGGAGCACCCTATCTCTACAGTCTCAAGGAATGATGAGTGGAGTCCAGAGCATGAACATTATTATCCAGAGGACAGATCAGGTCAGAGGGCAGAGTTTGCTGAAGGGATCAAGATGGAAGTGAGGGGAAAAAGGGAAGTTGTGAAGGGGAGTTTCAGGCAAGGAATGACTACCCTCAATTGGCAGACACACTTCCGGGAGTGACATCAAAATGACTGAGGTATAATCTGCTTCCACAACTTCCCAATCTGTCACTGAGATGACAAGGATTCCTACTCTCAAATGACATGTGGGCTGTGAGCGTTCCCAGTACTCCTCTTTACCCTTTTGTGTCATTGGAACTGTGTTAATGGATGTATTCTAATGGTTCACAGTAGCGAGGTCACAGTGTGGAGGTCACCCAAAGTTCTTAAAGATCTTATCAACCTCTTAAAGGCCTTACCAAGTCAGAAAAAATCAAACCATGGTCTTTCTTATCTAAGTGTGAGCTTAGCTGAGTGCAGAGATTCCGCCAAAAAATCAGTTATCAGGAAGAGATTTCTAAAAATTCTTAACAATTCACAAAACAGTCTACAAAAATGTGACAACATTTTGATCTTCACTAATAGATGAAGCACTGATCGTGATGTAGCCACATATATTTTTCATAGTCTACCGAAGTGGATTTGATATCAACAATTCTTGAGTTCCTTCCAGTAATGCATATCACTACTCATCCATTCCTATCTATCCCATACTATTCTTGTCTGTTTCCTCCTAAAAGAATTCACCATCTGGGGTTCTCCAAGCATGCTGGGGGACTTCTTACACTTCTTCTTTCATTGCAATGGGATGAATGGAATAATCTGGCTATTTGTCATGCCTTGCATCTTGCCATCTTTATCTTTTAATTGGACTATTTCCATTTTTCTGCTCATTTCTTTTAAAATCTAAATTGATTTTTGAATTTTCTGTGCATCCACATGAGTCTCCAGAAATTTTCCATTTTTATCTTGTAGGTGTTGTTTCCCTTTGTGTAGCCAGAATTTCATTCTTGAACTTCTCTCCTTGAACTAACTTCTCATTAAGCATTTTACTCCATATTATCCTACTCAGCTTTCTTCTGAACCCTTTGACATCTGCTTTCTGCAAATCAAAGGTGCTGGTCAGACTACACCTAGCTTTTCTCTTCTCCTCTGTCACAAACTCTAGGAGAGAGTAATCCCTTCGCCAATTACTTTCACACCATCAGCCAATTCCTCCCTTTTACTGAGTTATAAGACACAGAATAAAATTTCCCCTGGTTGATTCCTCCTTATTTTGAAAGATGAAATTGTCACTAATAGAATTCAAGAACTTATTTGAAGTTTCTATTTATTAGAATGGTAATAAGAGTTGAGCCCATGCAATAGGAGGAATGTTTGACTAAAAGTCTAAGGGATATTTACCTTGGAGAAAAGAAGAAATAGGGGAGATACAGTAGTTGTCTTAAGCTGTATGAAAGGTTTCCATGTTGCTGAGGGCTTGTACTTTCTCTACTTGACTCCAGGTCATCAAAATGATAGTAGCGTTACCCATAAGCAGGTTTTGTCTCAATTTAAGGAAAGTGTTGAAAAGAATTAGAGCTTCTCAGTCATGGGATAGAGCTGCCTGATTAAGCGGAAGGTCTACTTGATTGGCACCTTCTGGTCAAAGCCACTTTGGATGTCATAGAGGGAATTCCCAAATGTGACTTGGGCACATGACAAGATTTAATGAGTGGGTTGGTGTAGATATAGAACCGGATCCCTTGACATTGAGTCTAGTGGACCATGCTGCCTCTCTAAATAGATTTAGTGAGTGTATGTATAGTAAGGTTATGAGGTACCATCATACTGAGAGGTAGACACTGTGAGGTGGCATTGTTCCCTGCATCACTTCCTCCCGTGTTACTCTGGGAAACAGCAGAAGTGGGTGAAACTATGATGTCCTCTTTACCATTTTGGGAATTCCGGAATTAGAAAGACAGTTGGTGTATGAATGTCTTGGCAGATGTAGAGGGTGACTGTTATTTGAGGTATAGAGAGTGTGCACGGAACGTTTGGTCAGAGTTGGAGGATGAACCAGTGCTGGAAAGAGACCGAGAAGCTGGGAGGGATGACTAAGTAGAGGGATCATGTTGGCCTTTGTCATTGTCATTCATCCTCTCTCTTTCTCCCTTCCTCCTCCCTCCCTCCTTCTCTGCCTCTTTTATTTCTCTGTCTCTGTCACACACACTCTATTTTGCATCACTTTGGGCTCCAGCATGGGGACAAAGTGATGATTAAGCATGGAGTCAGACCTGGTCTGACACTGCTTACCTGGATGACAAAAGAAAGCTGAGATTTTTCTTTATTCTCTTCCCTAGAAAAAAAGTGTTATTGAGGGTCCATAATATATTTGTAACCACAGTGATGTGAGGAATCCTGGGAACTTCAGTGTTAAAAGTGTGATAGAAGTGATGATCTAATATTGATCCCAAAGTCTTTACACCTGCAGGTTAACTTCAGCAGAAATTCCATGCCTAGATGGAATGTGCAAAGTGACCTTGTCCTTTTCGATGATAATTGGCACAAATATTATCTTTAATAATTACACAGGGTTTAGTAATGCATTAGGATATCTCTGTGGAGACATACATGCTATCTGTTGTATTTATTTATCATACAGCAGAGCCCTACCTGGATCTTTTGATGAATATGTCATTTGACCCTGTTCCCTTCATAGATAAGAAAACTGGGGTGCTAGGATGATTGGTGACTGCCCAAGATTATATAGCAAGTTCAGGGGAAATGTGACATTGCGATTTATAGTCTCTGTGTTCTCATACTTTCCCTTGATCACTTACATGCACAAAAATGCCTGTTATAGTTCTGAATATGTTTGCAGGAGCCAATACTTTCCAGTAATAATAATTATTATTTTAATATTTGACATTTATATAGCACCTTGAGGTTTACAAGAGGCTTTCCATATATTATATCATTTAATCTTTCCAACATCCCTCTGAGGTAGGTGTGTGTTGCTGATATGATTATCTCATCTTAGAGATGAGGAAAATGAGGTAGAGGGGGGTCAAGTGACTTCAGGGGTCTCTGAGTGGGGAAATGTCCAAGGAAGAACTTGAACTCATTTCTCCCTGTCCCCAAATAATATGCCCTGCTGCCTCATTCCTTGACTTTTAATCATACTTTCCTGTTTGGCTCAAAATTTTATTTCTCTTTTTGTAGTCTTTTGGCAAAACAGCCTCATAATGAGGTAGAAAAAGTGACGGGCATAGATATAGAGGGCCTCAGTTACTTGCTATGTTAACCTGGGTAAGACATGGTGTTTCTTTGATTCTCAGTATTATCTTTTGTAAAATACGACTAATTCCCATTCTAGCTTCTAAACAGGTGTGTTGTCAAAAGAAGAGTCTTAGTGGAGGGGGAAGAACAGTAGACAGAGAGGCGGGAAATTTGAGTTCTAGTTCTGGAGCTTTGGCCAGTTTTGACAAGTCACTTCCTGTCTGTGATTCTCAATTTCCTCATTTGTCAAATGGGTTGTCCCTGTGGTAACATTAATAGTTTACATTTTGATGGCATATTCCACTTTACAAAAACTTCCTCATGAATTTTCATACTGTTAAGCTATTAACACAAAGCCTTTAAGTCTTGAAGCACTGTGGGAAAAGGAAGGATTATTGTTGCTTTAGGGAACCCTACGAGGGTAGTGTCAGGGCAAGTAGGATAATCCCCTATCACAGATGAGGAAACTGAGAGGAGACGTGATTTACATAGGGCCACCTGTGTTGTTAATATCAGTGCTTGGACTCCAACCCAAGTGTCTAAATGCAAAACTACATGCCCTGCCCATTTCCCCACAACACCTCTTGATACCAAGGCACTGACTGAGAGAGGACAGTGTCATTATAACTTTTATAGCTAGAAAATCTTTTAGTGGAGCATTATTATTTTATAACATTATAGCACAAGATTGCCCCAGTTACATGGGATAACTACATGGTCCCATCCTGGACAATTCTTTCTTATTAAAATGCAGTATCTACATTTTTAAAAATTTGGTTATGATATATTTATCTTATAAGTATTTTGTGGAAAAGGCCCTTTGGTATTATAGAATACTGTTTGAATTCGGAGGGGGAGGACCTGAGTTCAAATCCCATCTCTAGTCTCAGAACCTCAGTTTCCTGGTCTATAAATGTGAGAGTATTAAACTAGATGCACCCAAGTGCCTTTGTATTACTAGATCTCTGAGGCTGTCATTTGTTATGTATTTTAGAGATGAATAAAACATGGTTCTTGATATTCTCTACAAAATCTAAGAACATAACTCTCGTCCTAGCTAATCTATCTCCCCCCTCCCCCAATTGCCTGTGGCTATGACAATGGGGTTCTGTGCTGATGGGGTTCTCTCAAAATATTTCAACCCCTAAAGTGTTTTATGGTTAAATTAGTTTGGAAAACCCTGATATTTGTTGATAAAAATAATTATTGATTTACTGGATTTCCATCGGCTGCAAGTCATAAATAGAACAATAATTACAACTCTGATTCTATAGGACTTAAAGGTTTAAAAATTATATATGCCTAACAACCCTGGGAGGAATGGAGGGTAAAGTTTATTTTTCCCCCATTTAGCAGATGAGAAAAATGAAGGCCAGAGAGATAAAGTGACTTTTGGGTCAATCTCCTGGAAAAGGTCAGCGCCAGTATTAAAAGCCAATTTTCTCCTGACTCTAAGCCTAGAGATCTTTTTATTACTACTATTAATAAAAATGATAGCTAGTATAAATACTGCTTTAAGGTCTGCAGAGCATGCTTCACATGTTATTTCATTTAATCCTTCAGTAGCTTTTTGGAGTATGTGATATTATTAGAATTTTTTTACAAATGAGTAAACTGAGAATGAGAGATTAAGTGGCTTACTCAAGGTCATATGACTAGTAAGTATTTGAGGCAGGATTAAAACTCAGGTCTTTCTGACACCAAATATCTACTCTATCTACCATACCATTGATATCCTGTAGCCTTAATATTCACTGATGAATGCTTATAATTCACCATATTTTCCCTATGAAACACTGAGCCTCAGAAAAACTAGCCTGGATGGTTTGCATAATCTGATCAATAAGTTTCACCTCTGATGCCTCTTTGTGGTACAGAAGTGCCCCGAGGCTCTAGCAATGGAGTAGAAGCTCCCACCACACCCTCCAGAGCTGAAAAACTGGCCAACACATGGGTCGTCAGGGACACTCTTCTTTCCTCACTCCACGCTCTTTACCTAGGTAATCTCTTCGATTCCAATGGACTCAGTTGTCTTTTGATGAAGGTGATTCTCAGATCTATTTGTCCATTCCTAACCTCTTTCTTGGGCTTCCTTCTTGTTACTCCACCTGCCTATTGGACATCTCAAGCAAGGTGTCCTGAAGACATCTTGGACCTAACATGTCCCAAACTGAACTTACTATCTTTCCCCCACTCTCAAATCTTCTTTTTTCCCCCAAATGTTCCCTGTTGTAGATAGTTCTTGCTGTATGCAAATTGCATTATGGCCAAGTCTAATTCAATTAAAGAATTTTGAAAGAAATTCACATTCCAAGAAATCCTTTTATTTTAACTTTACTGTATTGTTATAACAATATTGTGGACTCTCTCTCTCTCTTCTTTCTCTCTCTCTCCTCTCTCTCTCTCTTCTCTCTCTCTCTCCTCTCTCTCTCTCTCTCTCTCTCTCTCTCTCTCTCCTCTCTCTCTCCTCTCTCCTCTCTCTCTCTCTCCTCCTCTCCTCTCTCTCTCTCTCTCATCTCTCTCTCTCCTCTCTCTCTCTCCTCTCTCTCTCTCTCTCTCTCTCTCTCTCTCCCTCTCTCCCTCTCTTCTCCTGTCCCTCAGCTTGCTGTTTCAACACCTCCCACCCCTCAAAAAAAACCCAAACCAACAAAAACCTCTCTAAAGTGAAAGCAGAATACTTGAAGAAATTACCACCTCCATGTTATTGAATTGTGGGTTGACCCTCTCCCTCCATATCCTCCAGCCCCTCTCCTGCTTCCCTCCCTGTGACTACAGGCAAATTCAGAACATAAAGTCCCTTCACATAGAGGTCTGTCGAACTGACCACTTATATAAACTGAGAACTGTCAGGGGTCCCATCATCCTCCCAGTCACTCACACTCACCAATTAGACAGTCTCCTTCATTCCTCACTCTTTAATCATCCTCCATATCCAATGTGTCACCAAGCTGGGGCATTTCTACTTTCATATTATCTCATATATATGCTTCTTCTCTGCTCTGTGGCGGACAACATCCAGATCTAACTACATCACTCCCCCTACTCAATAAACCCCAGTGGCTTCCATCACCTCCAGGATCTAATATAAAATTCTGTTTGGAATTCAAGACCTGTCATAACCTGGCCCCCTCCTACCTAGCCAATTTTCTTACACCTTACTTATCCTCATGAGTTCTTTAGCCTAGGGACATTGGCTTTCTGCTTATTCTTTGAGCAAGACCTCTATCTCCCGACTTTATGCATTTTCGTTGGTATTGTTCATTCCTAGAATACTTTCCCTCCTCATTTATGTTTCCTGACTTCTCTGGATGCTTTCAAGACTGGGCTCCAACCCTACTTCCTACAAGGTCGCATCAATCCTCACTAATGCTAGTGTCTTTCTTCTGTGGCTTTACTGTTCTTGATTTTTTACTTGTCTCCTCATGAGACTAAATTCCTTGAGAGCTATGACTATCTTTTGCCTTTCTTTGTTTCCCAGATACTTAGTACAGTGCCTGACATTATTAGGCATCTAACAAATGCTTGACAATTAATAATTGTTAAATTGCATTTTATACAGGACCCTCTGCTTGAAACAGGGGAGCCAAGTTTGGCCTGTTTTCCTGAAGGACCATGTAGTCTAGTTTTATGTAGATAAGTTTAATATCTTATGGAAGCCTCGCAGACTTGTGACTTACGGACTTGGAAGAATAGACTTCTTTCTCTAATTTCATGCTTTGTAAAATGAACATTCTGGGTCAGATGAAGTTTTGCTTTTCTTTGTATTTGCGATACTTAGCTCACAGCTTGGCACAGAGTTGGCACTTCATAAGTGCTCACTGACTTTACATGACTATAATTTGAAGAGCATGAAAGAAGTAAAATAAATTCTGAGGGTTCAGAAGAGGGAGAAGTTGCTTCATGGAGGAAATTCAGAAAGGCTTGGAATGACTAGTGATCACCTCACTGAGTCCCATCATTTTTCTAGATAAGGAAACTGAGGCCTGAAGAATCCCGATTCCACCAGATAATTGATGTTACGCATGAGATGAAATTGAATGCCAGACAATAGTTAGAGGTGCCAAGAGGCAATATGGTCTACAGGATAGAGTTGTAGATTTAGACACAAATTCCAGTTCCACTCACATGTAACCTTGGGTGAGCCACTTAACATCTCTACTTCTTAGATCGCACACTTGTAAAATAAGGATAATGTGACTTGCCCTACCTGCTTCACCCAGTAGATTTTAGGAAAAAAAATCACCTTGTAAACTGTAGAGTGCTACAGAAATGAAAGCTAGGATCAAATTTTGGAAATGCAGGATATTCCAGATGCAGAGGATAATATGAGCAAAGCACAGTAAGCAGCAAGCTTGGTCCAAGTTTGAGAGGATAAGAAGTTACCTCACTGAGCTCCACAAATTCACTGAGATTTCCCAATTTTACATATAGAGAAACTGAGTCATGTGTACTTAGCCATAGAAATAACCAGTGGATAGGAGAGGTATGCTCAAAGTTTTTGACTGCTAAGCTACCATTTGAGTCACTAGGCCATACTGAATCTTTGGTTATAATGAAGAACCTCTCTCTAAAAAGTAGGATCCTTTTCTGGCTAAATCAGCATGGATCCTATTAAGTCTAATGGGCTGGTGTAGCAAGACATTCCTGTATTTTGCAAAAGTCCCATCTCTTCACAGCTGGATCTGGGGAAAGGGTGTGATGAGTGTGTAATAACAATTTCTCCCTTCTCTAAGCAAAAAAAAAACCAAAAAAACAAAACCCAAAAAACCCTGAATTACCTTTTAGATGCATTAGCTCAGCCTTTTCAAATTGGGCACTTTTCACAAGAAAAATTATTCGAAATAATGTCATATGGCTGTCTAAATATGAGCAAGCAGGGAGGAGCAAGGGAAGGGTATGAAACATTGAAGTGCAACTTCTGCTTTAAAAACAAGATCAGTAATTTATGCCAAACTCTCAAAGACACCCAAGGCACTTTTTATGTTTTGAGAAGCATTATGGTAACAGCACCATAGCTTATCCAATTACCTTTTTACTGGCATAAATAGATCTGAAAAAATGCTGAGTGTTCCAGGTAGAAATGCAGGACACTCATGGTTAAGAACAGTATCCCATTTCCATGATTTTGATAACAATGGGAACTGAAGCCGCAATGGCTAATCAGAGGAATGACTGAATTAAGATTCAATCAGGTTGCAATAAATGGAGGGTAAATAATATTTTAAGAGAACAGCTATGGTGGAAAAATCTACCAAGATTACCTATTAAAATATACTTTCTTCCTTAAGTAGCTTTGATATAAAAATGTAATTTTCCACAGATCAGTCAAGTTCAGAAATTTATTTCTACTGACTGACTGATTTAGAACGGGTCTTTGAGTGATTCTTTGTAATGGTCTTTAGAAAAACTAAGCAAAAAACAGATCGAATTTAGGGCTTCTGATCAGGGGGCAGAGGAAAGAGCTGTGGACTTGGAATCAGAAGACAAGAGTTCAAGTCCTTTTCCCGACACTTGATAGATGTATGTGGTTGGTTGTTCTTCATTCTCAAAGAGGATGACACCGCCAAGATGACACGGCCATAGTAAACTCAAGTTTCAGCGTGTCCGACTGTGGCTGATCAGACAAATACGAACTCTGAATGCTCTACCACAGATTGGGCACAGATAGTCCGTGTGAACATTTGGATGGATACTTCAAATTTGCACATCTTACGTTTACTTTGTACTGTCTCAATTCTGCTGTGATGGAGCACAGCACCTTTTCTGATATTGTTATGCCATGCTGAGCAGTCCTGTGCCAGTGTCTCCCATGTTGCACAATGAAATCCGGAGTTGTTGAGAGAGACCTTGAGAGTATCTTTTAGCACTTCTTCTGACCACCATGTGATCACCTGCCCCATGCAAGTTCTCTATAAAATAGTCTTTTTGGCAAGCATATGTTTTGCATTTAAACAATGTGGCCGGTGCATTGGAGTTGCACTCTCTGTGTGTAGTTTGAATGCTTGGCAATTCAGCTTGAGCAAGGACTTTCAGGTCTGGTAACTTATCCTGCCAGGTGATTCTCAGAATCTTCCTAAGGCAGTTCAAATGGAAGCGATTCAATTTCTTGGCATGGCTCTGATAGACTGTCCATGTTTCACGGCATACAACAATGAGGTCAGGACAATAGATCTGTAGACCTTCAGTTTGGTAGTCGGTCTACTACCTCTTCTCACCCAAACTTTTTTCGGAGCCTCCCAAACACTGAGCTAGCTTTTGCAATGCATGCATCAATCTCATTGTCAATGTGTACATCCCTGGAAAGTACACAATCAAGGTCCACAGCATTCAAAACTTCTCCATTTGTTATAACCAATAGTTCCACATATGGATGATGTGATGGTGACTGATGGAGCACCTGTCTTTTCTTGGTGTTAATTATTAGGCCAAAATTAGCACAGGCAGCAGAAAATTGATCCATACTTTGCTGCATCTCAGCTTCAGAGGCTGCACTGAGTGCACAATCATAAGCAAAGAGAAAATCATGCACCAACACTCCCTCCACTTTGGTGTTGGCTTGTAGCCTTTTCAGATTGAAGAATTTACCATTAGTGTGGTAGCTGACCTTGATGATGTGTTCATCTTCATTTGAAAAGCATTTGACAACAGGACTGAAAATATCATGCTAAAAAGCATGGGAGCAAGCACACAGCCCACTTTCACTACATTGCTGCCTGGGAAGGCACAAGAGCATTGTCCACTTTCCAGAACCTGGACAAACATGCCATCATGAAATTGACATACAATACTGATGAACTTCTCCGGGCAACCAAATTTTGACATAATTTTCTGTAAACCCTCACAACTAACAGTGTTAAAGCCCTTGGTCAGACCTACAAATGTTGTGTACAGACCTCTGTTCTGCTCCTGGCATTTCTTCTGGAGTTGTCAGGCAGCAAACATCATATCAACTGTTCCTTGGCCCTTTCTGAAGCCACATTGGCTCTCAAGTATAAGACCATCTTCAAGGTGAAGAATCAGCCTATTAAGGAGGATTCTAGCAAGAATCTTGCCACCAATGACTAAGAGAGAGACCCTCCTGTGATAGGTATCCTTGAACTCCCCTTTCAATATAACCTGGGAAATTTCAGTCAGCTTTTGTATGAACAATGGTCCCCTACTTTGCAAATCTTAGCTGGAATAGAATGAGCACCAGGTGCTTTGCCACATGATAGGTGCCTAATGGTCCTCAAAACCTCTCCTTCAGTGGGAAGTTCAGTTAAGGAGGGATTGACTTCAACCTGAGGTAAGTGGTCAATGGCCTCAGCATTGATTGGTGATGGTCTGTTGGGAACACTATGGAAATTTCAACCCATCTCTCTAGGATCATGTCCGTATCACTAATCAATGTAGCTCCATCAGCACTGAGTAGTTGTAATACACTGTAAGTTTTTGGTCCATAAATAGCTTTCAGGGATTCAGAAAAGTGCTTTGGGTAGTTGCTATCAGTATAAAACTGAATTTCATCTGCCTTCTTACTGAGCCAGGAATTCAGCAGTTTTCTAAGCTTTGCTTGCACTTTGCTTTTGATGGAATTAAATGCTGCCTTCTTAGAGGTGGATGAACTATCCTGCTGGTAAATCCTGTGGAGTTCTTGTTTTTCATTTAGCAGCTTCTGAATTTCTCCATCACTTTCATCAAACCAATCTTGGTGTTTGCAAGTGTTCTGACCTAGCTGAGCAAATACAGTGCTGTACACCAAATCTCTGAAAGCTGTCAACTCCTTTTCTGCTTCATTGTTGCCTACTGTGTGTTGGCTCAACTTTTCCTCCAAGTCAGCAACAAATTGTTCACTCCCAGAGAAGAGCTCTAACTTGTTGACATTAATTCTTCTGGTAGTCATTTTGCCTTGGGGATGGCACTTTTTGATGAATGCAAATATTTTAACTTGGAAGGGATAAGTCTATGATCAGTCCAGCACTCTGCACCACACATTGCCTTTGTCACTCCCACATATTGTTTGTCTCTTCTCCTTACAATCACATAGTCTATCACAATATTTACTGTGAGGGTCCATCCGTGAAGTTTTATTGCATTTAGGTAAACAGAAGACAGTGTTGGTGATGAGAAGGTCATGTGATGTGCAAGTCTTCAGCAGTAAATGACCATTGCTGTTGCTGTTTCCAACTCTATTCCTCCCTAGGCTCCCTGTCAAGTCTGGTAGGCTGAGCATACTCTAGCATTAGAGTTGCCAGAATTATAGCCTTGTCCTCTTTTGGCACATTGATGATAAGGGTCTCTTGGTCTTCATAAACTTTTTCTTTGACCACATAAGGGTTCGTCATGGTGGGAGCATAGGCACTGAAGATGGTGGCATGGCGTTTGTCTGCAAGTGACAATCACATTGTCATGACCTTGTCATTCCCTGCTTTTGGCAGGCATACCAGCTTGCTGACTAGATTAGTTTTGATTGCAAAACCTATGCCAGCTTCATGGCACTCCCCTTCACTGTGGCCATTCCAAAAAAATGTGTATCCAGCTCCAACTTCAATAAGCCGACCGTCATTTGCCAGCCCTGTTTCATTCATGGCTGCTGTTTAGATACAATACCTGTTGAGTTTTCTTGCAACAAGAGCAATTCGTCTTTCTGGTCTACTGGATTTTGTGTTGCCCATAAGTGTGCACACATTCCATGTGCCAGTGGTGAGTGGAATCATCTTTGCAGATGTTTTTGCTTTTGTACATTTTTTTTTGTATTTTGCCTGCAGAGTGGGATTTCCCACCTGCAGTGGTAAACAGGTCAGGGTTGAATAAGAAGGCAATTTTTAGGGCACCTTTTCTAAGCCCCTTCTTCACACCAGGAAGTGAGTCGTTCAATCCTTAAAAGGTTGCTCAGACACCCAGGGGACTGCTGAGTCCCATTGCTACTTTCAGTGAGAAATTGCCCTATGGTCTAGGCCGCCTCTGTGTGTTCTGACTACAGCTCCCATAGTATCAGCACCTGCTGCTTCATCATTTGCCTGTCACCACAGGACTTTGAGGTATAATAGTAAAATGGTAAGGGTGATGTTTTTTGATTTGTGTGTCAAATGGATTCAAATAAGGCAGAGTAGCATGAGGTCATCAGCCTCACTCTGTCCTCCAGAGTCATTATAGTCCAATGGCAGGACAGAGTCAAGATGGCTGGTGATGGCTCAGGATGCAGTGGATGAGGTTGGCGCCTTCAGCTGCCTTCATGGCTGCTGGAAAAAATTGTTCTCATCCTCCCATTCCACCAGGGGAAGTCTTTACATGCTTGGGGTAGATACCCCCCTCACTCACCAATGGATTTGGGACTTCTTGGTTATCCTTGACTACACACACACACACACACACACACACACACACACACACACACACACATATATACACACATATAATATATATTACATATATATATTATATATATGTATATATGCCCTTTTGGAAACCACTACATCTTAATTGGATACAATTTCTTGATTTGTAAATGTGAGGTAATATTTTTTTACTTATTGTAACTCAAAGCTATTATAAGAAGAATGCTTTCTAAAAGTTTAGAGTGCTGTGTATATGTAAATTATTTCTATTTTCTTTATCTTCATCTTTTTCATCATCTTCACTCTCATCTTTTATCATTTTTTGTCTTCTTTTTTCTCCTGTTCCTTCTGTTCTTCTTTTTCCTTCTCCCTTCTTTTCCTTTTCTTCTTTCTCCTCCCCTTCCTCCTATTTTATATGAAGTTCTTTATTTTCACTTTCTATCAATGGCAGCATTCCCCGAATTTTTCCTGAGAAGTAGCTACTCTTGTTTTCCCCAGCATCTCAGTCATGTGGCTACAGCAAGGGGATTTGTAGTATTTGCACAATATAACTTGCCAAAAGATGAAAGAGAAATGGTCCCTATTCATAGTGCTCTATCCACTGAGGATTCCCATCAGCCTTGGGTGATGATGGGTTTATGCTAATAACAAACTTGGATGAGGCAAATCCCTCTACAGTGAGATGTGAGGAGAGAGACCTGTTCTGTCCAACTCCAAGGCAACCTCAATTAGACTGTGACCAATAGATTTTAGTGATTGACAACCCTGGTGACTTGACCTTTCTGGAGTTTCTTCCAGATCCCTTTTGAATGGTTTTGCCTGCTTTACAGACTTCTAAAGCCATTATATACATTAAGGTAAATTGATGATTCCTAGAATACACTGGAATCAGAACAGGGATTGTTTTTTCAAGAAAGATCAAACACTGGATCAAAGATTTACAACTGGAATGGACCTAGAGGACATGAGATTCAAGCATTTTAAAATGAAGAAACGGAGGCCCATAAAGGTTAAGTGACTTGCCCAGGGTCTCACAGATAGCAAGTTTCTGGGTGGTATTTGAACACCAAGTCCAGGGTTTTCCAATCAGGAACTCGATCCACTACACTAGACTTTTGTAGCTAAAATGCTATGCAAATCTTAGTTATGGTGATGGCAGTCATTCACTTCTATCTAGAGAAGAAGATCTAACTTCCTGAATGAGAATCCAGCTAGCTGGATAACTCATCTCCTCCTCTCCTGTCTGTCTCCCCCTCCCCTTCCTTCTCCTATTCAAAGGAAGGTAAATTAGGATGGCCAGAGGCTGCCCAGTTAACTTGAGGTTTACTGGCTAAATTTCTCCTTTCTCTTCCCTTTCCTTACCAAAACCTTAAACCAGTGCACCCTGAAATCCATAGATTAGACAACACTAGGCCCCTCTACAAGCTCCACTTAAGGGCTGTTTTCTAGACCCTCCTGGCTTAAGAGTGATTATCAATAGTAACTCTTGCTGTTTCCTTCCCAGACTGATTTAGTTCTTTTTTCTTTGGCTCATTAAAGGGACCATCCCCTGACTACTTCTTAAATTGGCCCATTACCTGAATGGGCATTACTTCACCCTAAGTAAGTACCTGAATAGGCCTTGGCCTAAAAGGGCCATTGCATCCTGGGCCATCTCCGGTCATCCTGATGAATATCTGGTTACTGGATCCAGATGACTCATGAGGAGAAAGTGAGGCTGGTAACCTTGCACAGCCCTCCCTCACTTCAAACAAAATCAATTGAAAGTCATGTCATCATTTCTGTGATGGCATAATCTTCTTTGGCAATGAAGGACAAATACAGCAAGAGAAGAAGAAATAATGAAACATATTGAAAGTTAACCATTAAAGAATACTAACACTTTTCCATAAAAGGATCATCTGAAGGATTCTGGAATACTCAGTATAGAGAAGATTTTGAGTGGGAGTTGTATAGCCATCTTCAAACATCTGAAGGTCTGTCATGAGGACAAAGGAGTAAATTAATTTTATTTGGCCCCATGGGGCAAAGCTAGGACAAATAGATGGAAGCTTTAATGTGGCAGACTTCAACTTGATAAATGTTCTAATTATTAGAACTCTTCAAAGGTGGAGTGGGCAGACATGAGAAGCAGTGACCTTCCCACCTCTCTAGCCTCCTTCTGCCCCACAATAGTGGAAGGGCTAGATGACCCCCTTCCCAAGGATGTTGCCAATAAGATTCATGATTTTTGTAGGACTTGTCTTAGTTGGCCTCTGAGGTCTCCCCCAACTCTTGAGAGCCTGTAATTTTGTGGTCTACATTCTTTGTGAGGTGACTGATTTGAAAAATGATGGGGGCAAGAAGAGATTGTAAATATCCTGATGAAACAAGTACTATGGAAAGTAAATTATAGCATCCTGGCTAGAAGTATTCTTAACAGAGCTTCCGTTAAGAAGAATATTTGCACCATTATTTCTTTTTTTACTGGAAACACTTACATGAATGGAAATATCCATTTTAATTAGCACTTACATGTCATGCATGGAGCGCAGGCCTGGGAGAGAATTTGATATTGTCTTACTGAATTCATTAGATAGGATGATGGTTTCCCCTAGTTTTTAATTAACACATCTAAGTTGGGCTTAGAGAAAGTTATCACTGATTTGTTAACTTGCTCACGCTCTGAGATGTCACAGACCTAGTTAACATAGTTTGTACTTGGATATTCCACTCATGGATACTGAACGGCCATGAATGCTCATTGTTGTGACTGCTCTAAGATAATCATTCAATTATATGCTAACTCCCATATAACACTATTATAATAGCCAGGGAGGGAACATTTGTTAGTATTTTTCGAACAGTTCTAGGCAGATTAGAAAAAAAGGCTTTATGAAAGGATTGCTCAAATTCTGTGGTGCAAAGAACACTGGCTTTGGAATCAGAGTGTCTGGGTTTGACTCCAGGATTTCCTGTTTAATGCTTCTGGGATCTTTGGGCCTCAGTTTCCTCATCTGTAAAAAGATCTTTGTTTAGATGGCATCTGAAGTCTCTTATTTCTCTTAATTGATGATCTTCTTACTGCAACTGCTGGAGAAACTGTATAATGAGAGCATGATACTGGAAATTAGAAGACTTGGCATCAGAGCCTTATGGCTTCTGACTTCATCTTTGAAGGACTTCACTCTTTGGCTGATACCCATATACACAATTTGGGAAGGTTTCAGAAACCATTTTCAAGAAAGCAGCTGACTGAACTTTAAACACAAATTCATCTCCAAAACCATTGGGGGTTCACTGTGCTCAGGACCACAGGCATTTTACAATGCTAACTGGCACTTGGGAGTTTTCTAAAGGGATATGTAATATAAGGGAAAGTTGAAACTGATAGGGAAAAGAAGCTTTCTAGAAACAAGCTTCCTGATATTCTCAGTTCCTTGAGACTGGAACCTTGGTTATTATTTATCATCAGATCTACAGTGTGTTCTGAATACAGTACTTGCCCATAGTAAAGGCTTCATTGGTATTTGCTGAGTTTAATTCAGTTTCATTTGAGGCTCAGATGGTTTAGGTTAGGAAGGCTTCCTGAATTTGCCCTTAAAAGAAGACAGTACTTGAGTATAAGAATATAGGAGAGTACATTCCTACGATGGGACAACAAAATCTCTTTTGCTGATGAAGGTAACTAGTTTCCACAGTTATGTGCAGTAGGCTTGGAGTCAGGAGGACCTGAGTTGAAATCCATCTGCAGATACTTACTGGTTATATGACCCTGGACAAGTCGCTTAACCTCTGCCTACCTCTATTTCCTCATCTGTAAAATGTGGATAATAATATCACCTACCTTCTGGGTTGTTGTGGAAATGAAATGAGATAAAGAGTTTAAACTATTTTGTAAACCATAAAGTGGTATGTAAATGCTAGCTATTATTTCACTGTGTTAATTGATTCTTTTCCAGCTCTATGTCTTATGATTTGATTTTTTTTTAAAATTATTTATTTTTAGTTTTCAACATTCCCTTCCATAAGTTTTAAATTTTTTCCACCTTCCTCCGCAAGATGGCATGCAGTCTGATATAGGTTATACATATGCATTCTTATTAAACCTATTTTCATATTAGTCATGTTGTATAGAAAAATTAGAATAAATGGGAGGAACCATGAGAAAGAAACAAAACAAAGCAACAACAAAAAAAGAGAGCACATAGTATCCTTCAATCTGCATTCAGAATCCATTGTTCTTTCTCTAGTCTTGGACAGCATTTTCCATCATGAGTCTTTTGGAGTTGTCTTAGGTCCTGAAATTGCTGAGAAGAGTTAACTCTATAAAAGTCGGTCATGGCCCAATGTTACTGTTACTGTGTACAATGTTCTCCTGGTTCTGCTCATTTCACTCAGCATCAGTTCATATAAGTCTTTCCAAGTTTTTCTGAAGTCTGCCTGTTTGTTATTTCTTATAGCTCAATAATATTCTATTATATTCATATACTACAACTTGTTCAGCCATTCCCCAATTGATGGGCATTCCCTTGATTTCCAGTTCTTGAGACCACCACAAAAAGAAGTGCTATAAATATTTTTGTACATGTGGGCCCTTTCCCCATTTTTATGATCTCTTTGGGATACAGTCCTAGAAAGAGTATTGCTGGGTCAAAGGGAATACACATTTTTATAGCCCTTTGGGCATAGTTGAGATTTTTTAGAAGATAGAATCCTCTTGCAAATGTGTTTAATGTACACTTCATTTTTTCAGGACTCTGTTACTCCCATCTATGCATGCACAGCACTGGGTTGGGGGAGATTTTTGAATAATTCATAAGCCAGGTAGTTTTATGATGGACAGAAGTTCCATGTGAAACTGTAAAATATGGTCATGTTAACACAGGAAATTAGAACTGTGAAATCCCCTGTGGAACTGCTGGAATGAAAAGCTGAACAATGAGATTTTCAGTGGGTACTGTGACTATCTTTGCTCCCAAGCTTGAAGGCATGGAGGATATGAGAGTGGAGATGCTCTGGCCTTGGCACTGAGGGCATCCTTGACATCCTTGAGAGTTCTGGGGCCCTTCATCATCCTAACAAACAGGAAACAAAGACCGCAGAAGCTATTTTGTGAGGAGGTAATGGAGAACACTACAGACCCTTCCCAAGTGGCCATTATTTAAGGAGAGTCAAGATAGGGTTGCTGTGTTTGCTGAATTAGCAATCACAGCACATAAACTGGAGAAAAATGAGAAAATTAGAATGGGATCAGAAAACATCATGAATATAAAGATGTTTTGCTAACATTAGAGTATAGTGGGAACATCAGCCATATGCACCTAGGGGCAGCTATGTGGCACAGTGGATAGAACTTTAGGACCTGAAGTCAGAAACACTTGAGTTTACATCCAGCCTTAGGTATTTACTGTGACCCTGGCCAAGTCACTTAGCCTCTGCCTGCCTCAGTTTCCACAACTGTAAAATGGGGATAATAATAGCTTCTACCCCCCAAAGTTGCTGGAGGATAAAATGAGGTAATCTTTGTAAAACTGCTTTACAAGACTTAAGATGTTATGTAACAGGGCATTGTAACCCACAATAGCATTAAAGCTTTGTGAAAAGGTCATGGAAATTGTTCAGTAACTTAAAACAGTAAAGAGATGATGATGATGATGATGATGATGATGATGGTTAAATGAATTAGATGCTAAAGTTAAATGTTATAATTCAATTTTGAAGTATGTATAGTAAAATGAAGTTGGTGATATTGGATCATCAGATTGGGAAATATACATTAAGACATTAAACATACTTATAGCTGTGTGGTCCTGAGCAAGTCACTTAACCCCAATTGCCTCAACAAAATAAAAAAAAGGGGAGGGGACAGCTAGGTGGCACAGTGGATAGAGTACCAGTTTTGGAGTCTAGAAGGCCTGAGTTCAAATTTAATCTCAGATATTTGACATTTACTAGCTGTGCAGCCCTGGGCAAGTCATTTAACTTCTATTGCCTTGCTAAAATAAAGACATTAAACATTTATATCCCTGTGTGTGTTTGTGTGTGGTATGAACTCATTTATCCATTCTGAGTTTGTGACCTCAAGCAGGATGACAGTAAGATGTAAAATGGAAAAATTGGGAAGTAGAAGATGACTTGGAGTCAAATCCTACTTGCGTCATTACCAAGTTATGTGATCTTGGCATTGTCACTTCCTGTGTTGGTGACCTCTACTTTCTCCAATAGACATTAGAGGTGAAGGTCCATAGGTCTGGCATTCTTTGTTCTCATTTTACTTCTTCCCCTGGTATTCTGGGGTTCTCATCCCCTTGGCCTAGCCAGCTGCATTCTACAATCCAAAGGAAACACAGATCAAGCAGCAAACTATATAACTGGTGCCTTCCTCCCCATACCAGCAGAAGCAAATGTTGCTCACAGATTCTGCCATCCAAAGAGCAGGTTTAAATGTATAAGAACTGGAGAAAAGGGAAGTTAGCTTAACTTTATTCATATAAAATATTGGAACCGTCCACATCATTAATTTTGGCAAAAATGCCTTACAGAATCTCTATCCTGTCTCTTTCCATCGTTATATCCTATTAGCACCTATAGTCTATGCTCCAGGCAAACTGGCCTTTTGGCCATTCCCTGCGCCTTGCACATGAACTTCTCACACAATTTCTAATGCCTGAAACAACTTCCTCCTTACACTACACATTGTCCCTTTTTCCTTCCTGTCTATTTTTCTAGTCCCAGCTTTCCAAGGAAGTCTTCCCTGATTTCTGCCATTTTCAACGATTCCATCCTCTTCAGGTCTTAATCTGGGGTCCATTTCAGGATTCTGAGACCTTGAATGGAAAAAAAAGGCATCTTTGGAAAGTCTCACTTTCTGTAAGAAGTTTTTCCTAGTACCTCTTTATGATAGTGACATCATTCTAAGGTAATATCTTTAATCAGAGCTACTATTTCTTCCATACTTTAGAATTTTCAAGAGTACATAAGATTTAGAGCTGAAAGGGTCCTTGTGGTCCAACTACCTCCTTCTACAGATGAGGTAACCGAAGTCCAGAGAAGTTATTTTCCTTATCTCTTTCCAGGGCTCTTTGGTCCTTGTCACCACATAGGGTGTGGTTTTTTTATCATTCGTTCAGTTTTACATGGTTGTAGTCACTGCTCATGCTCTCTTTTAGCCTTGGGAGATTTTTAATAAGGGTAAAAGAAAAAAAAAATTATACATCAAGATTCCTTTCTGTAAAATATGCAGAATCAATTTCTTCTTGGGTATATTGAATTTCTCACAGAGGGCAAATGAATGTTTGAAGAACTGAGACCTCCTTAGGTCCAGTTGGGTATCAGGTAAAGCAAAAATATGTTCCCTATGAAATACCCCTTGAGGTCTGCATAATGTGAGGTGTTTGGTGATCCTTGGTCACTGGCATGATCCTTGGGTAGATAATTCTACAGCTGCAAGGAAGTTAAAGCTAGACTACATCTCAAAAGCCATTTAGTCCAATATCTTTATCTTACAAATAAGTAAATTATGTCTCTTTCAAGATCATAGAGGGTAGTAAGTAGGAAACCAATAATTTGAGACTAGTAGTAGCTGCCTTTGAATCCTGATGCAATTTCCATGATACTCCCAACATTCTCAAACGAGAAGTA
The DNA here is from genome assembly GCA_023548195.1 of Bettongia penicillata ogilbyi. Taxonomy (NCBI): domain Eukaryota; kingdom Metazoa; phylum Chordata; class Mammalia; order Diprotodontia; family Potoroidae; genus Bettongia; species Bettongia penicillata. The sequence continues at coordinate 16,339,650 of JAJHZJ010000177.1, read as the reverse complement.
GAATAATGCAGGGCATACCTTGTATTTATTTGGGGGTGAGGATAGAGAGGGAGGTGGTTTTCTTTTCTATCACTTCTTTAAAAGGGAAGGAGCTGGGTTGTGATCTGTTTGTATAAAAATCACAGAAGCCTTTTCTCAAGCTTCAGCCAGAGAGGAAAAAGTCCTGGAAAACCAAAGTAAACCTGAAGAAAATAGGGCACTATTTTTCTGACTACCTTCCTTAGGGAGATGAATAGTGCCCCCTGACAGTCCAGCAAACCTAAGGAAAATGAACTTGAGAAAAGAGACAGAATATTTTTCTTTCTTTCTTTTTTTCTTCCCTTCCCTTGCTTTATTTCCCTAGGAGTCGTGCATTTATTGTAATCTATTTCCTGGTGGGGTTTCCTGTTTATTGCCTCCTGGGCGATGGGGGGTCCCGAGGTGGGGTGGAAGAGGCCTTTCTTTCTCACTAAAGGGAATCAAAACTGCTACTGAGACTGAGCAAAAATACATTATAATGAAGAACCATTTTCTTCCAAAACCCTTCTCATTATTTTGAGATCATAGGATCATTGCACTAGAATGGAAAATAGTCCAAAGAGGCCACAGGTTCAATGCTCTTATTTTTACAGATGAGAAAAAGTGAGGTCTATGGTGGAGTGTGTGTGTGTGTGTGTGTGTGTGTGTGTGTGTGTGTTTGTGTGTGTGTGTGTTTGTGTGTGTGTGTGTGGGGTGGGATATTCAATGATTTGCTCAAGATCTCACAAGTGTTAAATTGGGAATGGAACCCATTTCTCCTGATTCCAGAGTGATTTTCTTGTCCACTGTACCATCTTAACAAGTAAGCACCTGTTCTTTACAGATCAAATTTCTAGGGAGTTGGGATAAATTCAAAGAATGCTAAATGAGGCAGGATCTCTGCTCTGGCGATGCTCTGAGCCTAGCAGGGGAGATTCATTCATTCACTTAACAAATATATCCAGAGCTGCTCTGCTCGATTTGGAGTCCTCTTTTAAGTATCCAGTCATGATGTAGAAGTGACCCTGGTTCTCAAAAGCAATTCCCAGTAGACCACACTTTCTGGTTGGGATTGTCAACATGGCAGACGTTTCAAGTTCTAATCTGGGTGTGGACCACATGCCAGGACAAAAACGGCTAAAATTAAGGAGGCTTATGAACAGAAGGACCACCAATCTGGGATGAGTGTTGGACCATGGTCCCTCACAAAGACCATTTACTGCCTCAGTTTACTCATTTGTAAAATGATCTGGAGAAGCGAGTGGCAAACCACTCTAGTATCTTTGCCAGATGGGGTTACAAATAGTCAGAAATGACTGAAATAATTGAATAACAAAACATATACATATTTAATGTAAGATGAAGACTCAGCTTCCATGAAGCTTACCATCTAGCAGCTTACCCATACACAAATAATGTGCTGCTGAGATTCATAGCAGCAAGTAGGGAAAGAAATAGCCTAAGACAATGTAATGGCAATTTAAGGTTAATGGTGGATAGGGAGAAGAGTTAAAGATCTTCCCAGCCCGTTAATAGGTCTCAATACTTTTGTTAATTTCTTTTGTGGTACTAGTTCAGAGGATCCTGCCCTCCTGCTCTGAAAAGTGTATAAATACTCTGAGATGAGGTTTTCCTTTGGGGCTTACTCATTAAAGTGTTTGACCAGAGAAGACTCTGTGCAGCTGCTAAGGAGCCCCCTGCTTTGAATACGCAGATTTTGGTGCTCCTCTCTCTGGTAACTATGTTTGTATGCAATGGTCAGACAGTTGGATATGTCTGTTGATCTGTGATGTCTGTATTACTTATGGCCAGAGAATTGGAAGCCCTGTATGTTGATTTGTATTTCTCTGTATTTTCTCTGAAGCTCAGGGTGCTGACTTTCCCCCCTGGACTAAATGAATGATATATGTGATTGATTAAAAAAGATCGTTGACCCCTCAAAAGTTGCTTTCCTTTTAGAAAACATATCTAAGAACCTGTACAGCAGGTCCTCTGTGTGTGCTGGAGTCCTTGCTGTTACAGATAGGTAGAGAGTAATTTGTGAGGTTAGAGAAAAGAGGCAAGGTTAAAGACAACTTCCTTAAATATGTGATACCCAAGGTAGGCTGTGTCTAAATGTAGACAACTTAAGGAATGCATTCAAGAAGTAACAAAGTCATGAGTGTGGAGTCAGGGAGTGCTGGGTTTGTTCCAGAGCAGCCAATCACTAAGCTTGACTATAGCACATTCTATTTTATTTCAATCACTTCTGGTTAAATGGAAACAACAGGAGCTTCCTTGATGAGCCCCCACCCCCCAACACCTTCATTTGTTGGAACTTCTCTGTCACACAGAACTCTGGTTTGCAAAGGTCAGAGGAATACTGAAACTCTAAGAATGGAATGAAGAAGCTCTCGTCTGTTTGCCACATCATGCTCCATTAACCCCAGAATTCCTTGTAGCTTGGGTAGAAGTCAATTTGATGTAGTTTCAGCTAGAAAGAAACAGCTAGAAAGCGTCTTAGTGGGATCTGAATCCTGTTCTTCTCAACTCCCAGTCAAGTGTCCTATGTTGAATCAAACAGTAACGTTCATGCACAAGCTTATGGCAGAGGTCATTTAAATGAAGTCTATCCTTCCATCAGCCCTGAATGGGTTTACAACTTTCGCAAAATGTTTGTGGACTTGACAGAGTTTCACAGATAAATGAGAGGACAATCTGCAAGGCATAAGCACTTGCATCATTAAATTAAATTAGAGAATAACTAATTTTTTTCTTAGGATATTATAGGAACCCTTTTGAATAATAATATCATTAGATGCAATGGCAAAGTACAATGTGATTTAACTTGTTATTGTAATATAATAACATTCTTATTGTTGTTGAGATGTGCAAAATGTCATTTGGTCCTAGAAGGGTGATAGAGCAGGAAAAGCACTGGTTCAGGAGTCAGAAGACCTGGGTTTGAAAACCACTAACTGGTGTGGCCATGGACAAATGACTTCCCCTCCCTAGCCCTCAGTTTCATCATCTGAAGTTGTTTTGGATTATCTCTGAGGTTCATTCTAGCTTTAATAATGTGATTCTCTGTTTGCCTCAGTTTCCTCTACTATAAAAGGGGGCTACTAATAGCTCCTATCTCCCAGGACTGGTGTGGTATGAGGATCAAATGAGATATTTGTAAACACTTAGCATAGTGCCTGGTACCTAAGGTAAGGATTAAATCAAGATTTCCTCTGTCCTTCCATCTCTCCTATCTCTCCTTCCCTACCTCCTTCTCTCTCTCCTTCCCTCCCATTCTTCTTTCTTCTTGCCTTCTCCTTCCTTCTTCCCTTCTCTCCATCCTTTCTTCCCTCTCTTTTTCCTTCTCATCTATATTTCTTCCCTTCTTCCCTGTTTCTTTCTCTCCTTGTCTCTCTCCCATCCTCCTCCCTTCTTCCCCTCCTTCCTTTTTCTCCATCTCTCCTTGCCTCCTTCTCTCCTCCTACCAGAACTCTCATAAGAGAATACAAATAACTTCACTGTCAGAAAGGAGATGTTGGATGTCAAATTAATGGTGATGGTAATTGCAGCAAAACAATACTTGCTTGTTTTGATATGAGGCTTTAGGGTGACAGAATGTTTTAAAATCCATTATCTTGTGTGAGCCTCACAATGTTGTCAGAATGTCATTCCCATTTTATAGAAGAGAAATTGTAGACTCCAAAAGGCAAAGCTACTTGTCAGAGGTTGTATAGCTGGTCAGTGGCATGGTGGAGAGCAGAGGTATATCAGACGCGCCCTAGAGCCTAAGTCAATCTGCAGACCCACCTTACCCCCTTTCTATTGGACATTGCTGGTCACTACTACTCAGGATCATCGATTTAGAGTTGACAGGGATCTTCGAAGCCTTCAAGTCCAATCTTCTCATTAGGGATGGACTCAGAGGGGTTATATAACTTGCCCAGGGTCACACAGCTAGAAAGCGTCTTAGTGGGATCTGAATCCTGTTCTTCTCAACTCCCAGTCAAGTGTCCTATGTTGAATCAAACAGTGCTCTTTTCAACACATCTAGTTAGTGTTGAAAGAATTCTGGTTGAGGTGAAGAAGGAGTGCGGCAGGGGCAATCAGGGAAGGCTCCCTTTGAGGTCTGACTCAGAAAGTTGACATTTTCGCAGGCAGCTGAGAAAATGTGGATGCCGCTCTCCGTCTTTCTCCACATGCCTGCCTTCAGAGGAAGCAGTGCCCGTGGTGTGTGGGTGTTCTCTGACACTTGTTTTATAACGCTGTTTAGAAAGAGTCTCCAGTGGGGTTGGAGGAAGAGAGCTGTCATTCACTCTTCATGCAGTGGGTGCCTATTTAAAGACACCTAGACTCTTGTCAGGATGCTTTTTCTGGACCTTTAAATGGTACTTTCAAAGTGCAATGACATCATCCTCATTTGCTTAGACTGGAAATAGGTACCCTGGTTCCCAAGGCATGGAGGCACTGATAGGGTAAATTCATTTCCCTTATTTCCACAGTGAATTAATGAATAAAGACAGAATTTGGTTTCAAATTCTCAGTCTCTGAGCTTTAATCCTGTTAATAGCCATGCAGGGCTGGGAGTTAAAAGACCTCTTGGGTACTATTCCACCCTATACCATTAGCTTGCTGTGACTTTGGGCAGATCACCCACAATTACAGAATCTCAGAGCTGGAAGATAATGTAGGGCATTTACTCTAACCCAGGAGTGGGAATCCTACAGCCTTGAGGCTACATGTGGCCCTTAAGGTCCTCACGTGTGACCCTTTGACAGAACCCAAACTTCATCGTCAAAGGACTGCACTTGAGGACCTAGAAGGCCACATGTGACCTCAAGGTCACAGGTTCCCCACCCTTGATCTAACTACTGCCTGAAACATAGGAGCTGCTATGGGTCTGGAGTTCAAATGTGACCTCAGATACTTAAAAACTTTGGAACTCCAGACAAGTCACTTAGCCTCTTTTTGCCTCAGTTTCTTTATCTGTAAAATGGGGGATAATAACAGTACTTTCCTCCTAGGATGGTTGTTAGGATCAAAAGAGATAAACACATAGAACAATGCCTAGCACAAAGCTCTATATAAATGTTTGTGATGATGATGATGCACAAATCTTTTCCTACCCCATGTCAACCTCATTTTATAGATTTGTCCTCTGCATGTGACAGTTTCTCCATCTGGAAAATGAGGGGTTCAGAATAAACACTGTTTAAGATCTCTTGTAGCCCTAACGTTCTACCTTCTAAATACTCTTTCATTTTGCTATGCTATAGTCTTTTCAGAATTTAAACTTGCATTGTATTCTAAGGCCCCTTCCCATTCTAATATGCTATGTTCTAGAGTGTCCTTTCCAAATGGAGCAATCTGTGTCCTTTCCAAGTTCCTTAATAGGTCTAACACTCCATATTCTACATCCCAGTTACCCTTTTCTACTCTGACATTCTGTCATTCAGAGCAATCAAAAGTTAAATTTTAATATCTTTCTCTATATTTCAGACATTGTGCCATTTTTAGTCATTTCCAGATTGCTAAATCAGTCTTCCCAAATGTTGACAAGGAAAGAAACAATCAGCTTTATTTTAGAAGGTGTTTTGTGGGCTTTCTATCAACTGCAGATCCAACTCCATGATAATTCAAGTAGCTGGGGTTACGGTTTGGGCAGCTTGAATTTACCTAAAGTCATAGAGCCCTATAGGAATGATGCCATCTTTGAGTCAGAGACCTAATATTTAACTAGGGATCCATATGGGCAATCCAACACAATCGTATTTAAGCCCTCTCTAAAGCTGAGTTGAGGATCCTTGGCTCTATTATTAATTGTGAGAATCCTAAAAATTATTTCCCAATGAGTATGGAACTGAAGTAGAGAGAATGGGTTCAAATCTAAGCTGTCATTGTCTGGTGACGATTGGTTAATGCATCTGAATTTTTTTTTCCTCACTTGTAAAATTCAATAATTAGATTTGGTTTCTCTCCAAGACCAACTTCTAGCTCTAAAAATCTGTGATTCTATTATTCTGCCTCCTGCATCAGTCCCATATACTTGGTACTCTCCAGAGGCATAGTGTCTGAGTCCTCAAAATGTTTTAACACATAAACGTTCTTGGTCAGAGCAGGAATAAGGATTGGCTCTAGTCCTCATTTCCCTATCAGGTCTCTAAACCGTTGCATCCTAAACTCAATTAGGTATCCTAATTAATGTGTTTTGAATAGACTGATGATGGTTAAAACATTCTAGATGGGGTCCAATTTACTGTCATCTCCAGACATCTAATCTCTTCTAACTTCAAAGAACTTTCAGTTTCTCATGGGCTGAGATGTAATCTTGGGACTTTACCCTGAAAGATCAGTTTCTGTTTTGGGCTTATGGTTCCTATCCCAAAATAAAACTCTGGGAAAATACGAATGAAGTTTAGTTATGGCTCAAGTCTAGATTTCCTCACATGTGGATAGCAAGATCTCCGACTTCTATAAGATACACAATGTGGGCACAAGTTATGGAACGTTAATTTCACCCACTACTGAAAATGCATGAAAAGTAATAGAATCACTAGAGCCTATGAAAAAAGAAACGCCTCAAGTAGTTTGCTAGCCACCTCCATAAAGGCTAACACTTTGGGGGGCTGTTGGCAAAAATACTCCTATTCTCCTTGGGTCTCCACTGCCTGAGAAACTCACAATTATAATAGGGTAGGCAAAATTCTGCTCACTTGGTTTCCCAAACATAACCTCAGTCTTTTAGTGGCAGGGCTATCCTCTTCCTTCTGTAGTGAGAGAAAGGCAAGGATCTCCAAGTTCCAGGAAATCTCTCTTAAGTTCACCTGGACAAGCACAGTCTACTCTGCATGTGTTTCCTTGCAAGTCAACAGTATCTTCTCCTTGTTAGAGTGAGCAGGGAGTGCGGGGTTTGGGGGGAAGAGGGGAGAGGAGGGGAGGAATACTCTACCCTGAGGGAAAATGTGGAGAATGAAAAAAGGGCAAGCCATATTGCTGACTTTTGTAGACTATGAGGGAAAAGACGATGACTTCAAAAAGAGTCTGTTCTCCAATCATCTTGGAGTCAGTCTCAATCACTGGGGAACAAAGAGTTGTTTTGTCCTCTTTGCAAGTGTCTATGGAACGTGTCTTACCCCCATAGGAGGTGTCCACCAAAGGTCCCTCTATATTCTGAAATCTCATCAAGTATATAGGGGATCTCACCAAATTAATCCAGGGACCCCCCTGATCAGTTTCCTGCTCCAGAGACACATGATGATCTCCTTGGTAAGGTTGCTCCTTTCACTGATAATAAGTAACAATGCCCATTGCTGTAGCACGTGAAGGTTTGCATAGTCCTTTCCTCACAACAACTTCGCGAGAAGTAGGATTGTGGTTTGTCTGCAATATACCCAAGAAAGGTCATAATGGCTTTGACCTGAAGAGCTCTAGTGAGGGAGAGTCTATTCCCTCTCAGAGAAAACCATTCCTCTTGCAGGTAGCTCTAGGTATTGATGCTAAATAGAATTATTCCAGTTACACACACACACACGCACACACACACACACTCACACAGCATTTAAAATAACACTTAGGCTTTTGGACTATTTTGTATATATGTGTGTATGTATATATTTTGATAATCACACTTTTTTGAAGTATCAAGACTATTTTTCTGTCTCTTTGTATATATATTTCTAACTACAGATTCTGGCAAAAAAGTGTCATGATCTAATGTATGTTTTCAGGTTACATAGACAGTAAACCTATGGCTATCTGTGTTATAGACTCACCAGAAATACCTTATCATTATTCTAATTTATGTTCTACTATTTTCTATGTTATTATATTACTAATAGTAGATGATATTAACTATTTCATTCATATTCATTGTCTTACTTGATACTGTCAACATTTGATTCTCCAACCAGCTCTATGGCATCAAAGGTATTTATGATCCTTTCTTACAGATGAGGAAACTGGAATTAAGAGATTGTTTGCCCAAAGTCGCCCAGATTATGACTGGCAAAATCAAGACTTAAGCCCAGATGTTTTTATCTCCATATTGTCTCTTCTATTTCTCTTTATTAGATGTCAAACTACAAAATGAACGCTACAGGAGTCCACCCCTGCTTTCCTCTCCTAGGGGGTAACATGGAGGCTGTGACTGGTGAATGATGTAATAACCCACGGATAGATATGAGCTATCTTCATTCCTCTGGGCATCAGTTTCCTCATCTGTAAAATGGTTTCAAAGTACTTGCAGTACTTACCTCAAAGACACTTTATAAGGCTCACATGGGAGGATGTGTAAAAGTGATATATATATATATATATATATATATATATATATATGAAGTACTACATATATTTCCCATTAATTTTATATTCCATGGACTTCCATATTTAGGGTTTAGAGTTTCTACAAACAAAACTTCGATGGAAAGGATGTCTTGAAGGAGACACATGGGGCGGATCAAACAGAAAACGTGGTAGAAGATGCTAAAAATGTACTAGGTGTAGCAGTCCGACGTACTTTATTTCTCACCTCAGTGCTCAGTTTGGATTCATTTGATTTTGATTTGATTTGCATTATGTCTGTTGCCGCTGACTCTGAAGCTAGTTTTCTGCACTTGGGGTTTTGTCTATTAAATATGTATAGACATGAAATTTTTTTCATCGCAACTAACTTACTTGGTACTATACTGAAGTACATGTGAAACTAAGATTGTCCATGACCAAGATACACTAAACAAAGCACTACCACTAAAAGTTCTGTTACTGGGGCCATATTCTAGTGACATTAGGGTGAGGGATAGTGAGAGGTGGAGGGGGCTGTGCTTTAAAGGATGACCAATGATGATGGAAGTAGACAGGGCTAAGCATCTGGGAAAGCATGCTGACTGAGGAAAAGAGACCATGATTGTGAGCCAAGTATTGAAACTCTTGTAGAGTAACCTGGGTTCAAAATTAAAAGGAATCTGAACAGAATAGACTTAATTTTAAAGGATATGTAGCTTCTCACTGATGGTGGCAGAAGGAAGGTTCAAAAGTCTGTCAACTCATCTTTTTGGCTTCTATGTCAGGGGGTTGTGAGTGAAGGAACAGTCAGTCCTGGAGAGAGTACTGCAAAACTTTAACTTTATACAAGACTACAAGACTTTTAACTTTAGGGGAGAGCTAGGTTTTGTTGAATACTAAGAGATGGAAAGATGGAAGGAGTCCTATTTAATGTATGTTTTAGAACTGGAAGGGAGTTTGGAAGTTATCTGGTTTAACCCATTCATTTTACAGATTAGGAAACTGCAACCCAGAAAAGTTGAGAGTTACTTGCCAAGAGGCCACTCAGGTAGTAAGTAGCGGAACCAAAGTTTGAATTCAAGTAAGCTGTTATTAATTTTAGCCAATATGAAACTGCACTAAAACAGGAGAAAGTTCTTGGAAGACAGTAGAAAGGGGAGGGAGAAGAGGATTATAGCTTGAAAGACTGATTTATTAGATATATTAATATCAGCGCTTTTATTTGCAGTTTTTGTGTAGAGCTACATGGAGTTTTACACCTATTATCTAATTGTCTGCAAATGTAATTTTCTACTTTTTACAGATGAGGAAACTGAGACTCAAAGATGGTAAGGTGACTTTTCTAGGCTCTCACATTCAGTATAGACACAAATTTAAGAAAATCTCCCCATCCCAAGGAAAGTACTCAGACAAGGGAATCTCTTTCAGTTCTTATACTTAGGTACTCTGGGTTTTATTCATGGTTTTATCCCTTTGAAATCATTAAATATTCCTTTGAATTTTGCCTACCTTTGCTCCTAAAAGTAGAATCCATTCCAGGGTCATTATTCACTAATAGACTGTTCTGAAGTCAGAGTAGAACAAGTAATGGTTGCCTGAAGAGCTATTCATTTTCAGATCGAAGGCCCAGAATAGCCACCTAGAGGGTGAACGTGCCATGGGAGCCATTCTGGGGTGGTTCGGCATGAAGAGTTTACTCCAGGATATGAGTTCATTGCAAAGAATTCCATTTTGTAAGTAACTTTGTCACTAATGAGATAAACTTTGAGCATGACGTAGACCATTATTCCAGACAACCACAATGAGTACTTGGGCATCAATTTCTCGGGTAAAGCGTGGGATTGTGAAAAGATCATTCAATGCAATAGAGGCCTGGTTTTGAATTCATGATCTTTTGTTCTAGCACATGGCTTTGGATAAGACCCATATTTTATCTTACTATAAAATAGGACCTTAGAATCATAGATCTAGGGATGAAAGGAATCTCAGAGACCCTCTGGTCAGGGGGATAATGGTAAATGTCTACTTCCAGCTCTCTGAAAAAAAATACACAAGACATCCTTTTAAATTTAATTTGATTTCTTAACTTTTCCTCCATCACTTTCTTAAGTCTAGACAACCAACAAAACTCTAAGTCAAGTCCTTATTTGTAGGATCTGTTGATTGTAGTGTAAATGCTCACACTGAAAATTTAACAATTGGCTCTTCTTTGAGTTGGTAGGAACTGTCTCCAGTGCATCCTTGTATTTAGTCCATTGTTTTCATTTTACAGATGAGGAAATGGAGGTTTACGCAAGTTAAAGGACTTTTCCAAATGATGTTCATTTTTGAAGGTCTCATAGGTAATAGGGCAGCTAGTTAGCCTGGAGTCAGGAATTTTCTTCATGAGTTCAAATCTGGCCTTAGATACTTATTAGCTGTGTGACCCTGGGAATGTCACTTAACCCTGTTTGCCTCAGTTTCCTCATATGTAAAATGGGCTGGAAAAGAAAATGGCAAACCATTCCAGTATCTTTGCCAAGAAAACCCCAGATGGGGTCAGGAAGAGTCACACAAAAATGAAAAATGGTTGAACTGACAATCAATATTAAAATTTTAGTAGTCTATTTTACAGGCATACCTCCACCATTCCAACATATGTCATACATCCTCTGACTCTCAACTTCTCTGTCTCTTCTTGACTAGTAGCAAAATTCTTATTTTTACCATCATTCTAAGGCCAATATCTTCTTTATTCTTCTACTTCAACTAGACTTTTCTCACCATGTCTTGTATATTCTCCTATTCAGGTGGTGCCCAGTATCACCTTTATTTTGTAATGTCCCTTGAACTCTGCTATTTGAGCCTTTTGTTTGGAAGTGATGAGGCACGTGGATAATATTAAAATTCTGTCTGCTAACCTATATGTCATTTGCATCTTAGTATGAATTACTAAGATTGATTTCTTTGTGGTGTGAAGTTGAGTTCAGAGTATAGGAGATTTTGATTATGTAGGTATGGAAGGGAAGAGACATTTTACAGGATTGGTTTAGGTCTGAGAAAGCAGAGCTACTCATGGAGGGATTGAGAACAGCCAGGAGAAAGTGTGAGAAAACAAGGTTCCTAGGGGGAATGGGAGCAGAGGCGTTTGAGTTGGTAGGAGGGTCCAGAAAGGGAGATAGATTGGCAAACTTTAACTTCCTGCTATTTTGCTTTGGAAGCTAATGGTATTGACAAAAACTTCCCATTTTTAGTTACCTTTGGCTTCAGGTTGCTAACGCCTGGCATCGCTGCATTGTGCCCCAGCTCCCAGAGCTACCCTCTGTTTTATATCTCTGCTCCATTCCCTGCCCAAGTATTCTACTGCCAATAGATTCTTTTATGTGACGTTTGAGCATTGGTAGCAGCCAAGCATGAGAAAGAAGGCAAGGCAAGGCATTGTGTTGTATAGACCGAGGTGTATTTGGGAGGTGGTAGTGGTGGGGTGGAGTGGGGATGGGAATGGGAGGGGAGGGGTTGAAGGAGGTACAATGCAGGAATAAGCTGAGGCTGCTGATATTATTTATCTTTATCCCAAGTGCACAGGAGGAATTCTACAGCTGCATCTGTTGGGAGTTTTGGATGAGGAATGATGTTTGAATAGGGGAAAGAAAGGGAGAAGAATGGGCAGGGTAGAAGTACTTTATTGTACTTAATATAATGTTCAATATAATGTTTGAAATTCTAGCACATTCAATTAGCTTCTGACTGTTTCTCTGTGTAATTTGCCTTGTTGCGGTGTTACAGTCCTTTTTCCCAGGCACAAAGAGTCCATTCCCCAGGCCCTTTGCAAAGGCATATATGGCATTTTGGCCACCATCCAGCCTGCCAGAAAGAGTTGAAAATTATCAAGCCCTGCAAAGAAGAAGCAAAATGTAGCCCTCGTCACTTGAGGGAGGAGCCGGGGGCAGGGTAGTGGACACCATCTAAGGAGCTGAACAGCTCCTTACCTTTGGAATTTCCCAAAGTCACTCAGGTCTATGGAGGGCGCTCTTGGATATGATAATGGGCTACTTACTGCCATAGAGATGAAGTCAGGAGAACTCAACTTAAATCTTGCTTCTGTTACTTGCTACCCAAGAGATCTTGGTTGCTTTATCATCTTGCTGGACCTCACTTTCCTCCTCTCCATTTGGTAGATTAGATGATCTGAAAGTGACTTTTCAACTTCTAAATCTCTTGTCAATAATAAGGAGAGCTAGAGAAGGATTGGAAACAAGCAGAGCTGAAGAGATTATCAAGGGAATATATGCGTATATGCACACACACACAGAGTAGATAGTTTTTCCATCTGTAAAATAGGGATAATAATAGCACCTACTTCCCAGGGTTGCTGTGAGGATCAAATTGAGATAATAGTTGGAAAGTGCTTAGCACTCTGGCTAGCACATAGTGAATACTGTATAAATGCTACCGATTATTATATTATTATTATGTATAACATATTATTATATCTCTATATAGAGAGATATAATATATATAATTATATGACCTTGTCATGTTGGCACAACCCCTTTTCCCAGACACAAAGAACCTACTTCCCAGGCTCTTTGCAGTATATAATTGCTAAGTTTGTATGTGTATGTGTGTATGTATATATGTATACATATATATGCATATGCATATATATATACACACATGCATGGGCATATGAACCTATATATCTATATGCTATATAGCAATATATTATATATGGCATATACATATACAATATACTATATATTTCAGATATATACATATATAGATGGTCATGTTTGTGTGCTATATATACAATCTGTATACATTTGTATAGATGTATACATATATGTACACACATATAGCTCTCCCTTTACATATATACATATGTGTGTGTGTTCGTCCTTCATTGCTGAAGAACACCATGCCATCAGAGAAATAATAAGTGAGGGAGGGCTGTGCAGGTCACCAGCCTCGCTTCTCCTCCAGAGCCATCTGAATCCAGTGACCAGATATTCATCAGGATGACTGGAGATAACCCAGGATGAGGCAATTGGGGTTAAGTGACTTGCCCAAGGTCACACAGCTAGTGAGTGTCAAGTGTCTGAGGTGAGATTTGAACTCAGGTCTTCCTGACTCTTGCACTGGTGTTCTATCCACTGCACCACCTAGCTGCCCCTATATTCATATATGTGTGTGTATGTGTGTGTGTGTGTGTGTGTGTGTGTGGTTGTGTGCAGACACATTTATATACAAAAAAGAGGGATTGGTTAGGTGGCAAGAAACAGTCATAACTGATGGATAGTCCATGTGCTTCTTTCATATTAATTGATTAATTAATTCATATTAATTGGTTTGGGTCTGAGAAAGCAGAGCTTCTCAATGCAGATTTGAGAAGAGTCAATCATATTAATTAATATTAAAGAAGGGACAAGGACAGCCTCCTACCCAACTGGTAGACTCCCTGTGGGTAAATTTGTAGGAAGATATGGATAACAATTTCACAAGAGAGACAGGTATGGATGGGCTGCAATTTGTATCACTGAAAAGACTATCCCTTCAATGAGGTTTAGAAGCCCTTGGAGTCTATGGAGTATAAATCTTTAAGAAAAGACATAATGAATACTTTGGGGTGCTCATTACATAAGCGTTTCCTATTTAGGGATAGGTTAAACTAGGTCAGGATTTCTTGACTCAGAGTTCAAGGGTAGACTTTAGGAGATCAAGGAACTTGGATTAAGGGGGAAAAAATAACATCTTGATTTTTACTGACCTCTAACTGAAATTTAATATTTTCTTTAATTATTTAGAAAAACATTACTCTGGGAAGGGGTCCATTGGTTTCACTATATTGCCAAAGGGGTCTTTAACATAGAAAAGAACCTGGGAACTAGATTACCATTGAGGTCATTTTCTAGCTTTGACATGATATGAATTCTGTAATTAATATTGCCAACTAAAATTTCTATATAATCTTTTATATATACAGTATCACACTATCACATTTGATTCTTAGGATCATAGCATAATAACTTGAGAGGTGGACAAGCCATCAGAAAGCATCCCTCATTTAATATGATTAATAGTGTTGTGATGAGGGCAGTGATGACTGTTATAGATACCCTTCCATATGACAGGGGTTAGGGGCACAGCAACCCCACAAACTGGAAAAACCATGTAAAATTTTTGACCTATTTATACCAGAGAAGAAATACGAATTATTTTGGCAGAAAAAGTAAAATATGTTGATATTATGCAATACTATACACATGTTGTGCATTTCTGAGTTTCTAAACTTTTTCTGTGTCATATGCTAGTTTTTGCATATTGTCTGCAGCTTCCACAAAACTCTCTCCAAATTCCCACTTAATTTCTTATGCTGACCCATGATATATTGAAACTGATATGGGGAAAGTTGCAATATGGAAGGGATAATTATACTGCCAATAGCACTTCTATAGAGCTTGAAGGTTTATAAAGTACTTTGTAAGTATTAGCTCATTCAACACAACAAATTGTAGATGAATTGTCCCCATTTTAAAGAGGAGCAAACTGAACCTCAGGAGGGTTACATGATAAAAGCAATGAAATAGATAGTGACGATAACTCTGCCCACTGCACAAGTGAGGAGACTGAGGCATGGAGTAGAGAGGCATCATGCCAAGATTAAACAGAGCCAGGACTGGAAACAACTCTAGTCTCTTCACTCCAAACTCAGTGTGTTTTCCACTATAGCATGCTTACCTTTTTAGCTTCAAAGACATGAAAAGATTCCCAGGACTCAAAGGCTTACCTATTTAAAAAAAATGAAAACAGTCAAAATATCTTTCCAGGAGATGAAATTAAATATTTTGTCAGAGTCCTTCTGGCTTTGGCACTTACAGATTCCCTCTCCATCAGCCCTTGGACATGACTGGTACATAGATCTGCTAATATCATTTAAGGGACCAACGTCCTGAGGACTGTGGTTTTGTCTAGCCCCTAAGTCATTTACCATAAACTCATTTCAGGAACCTTAAGCTATAGTGTAGGGTGTCTTCATTTTTAAATGAATTTAACAGGCTCATTGAAGGTCTGAGCAATGGCATTATATGTTCCTCAGGGCAATAATTCCCCATTTGTGGATCCAAATTGAAGTGCAGAATGAGAGCTGGAGAGATGGATTGATATAGGAAGCAGTTTTGAATTCCATTGAGTGAATGGCTGTCAGATATTTTCTTTGCACGAGAATATCATGAGCTGTAGTTCTACTTAAGGTTTGCTTTAAAAAAAAATCTTTTTCATAGGTGGCATTGCTGTAAGCTACCATTCAACTGGTTGGTGAAAAATGAGGTTTCAATATATTCTAACCTTCGCTGTTTTCTTGGAAGCTTGTAGAAGCTGCTCTGGGCAGTTGTAAGAGTTATCCCATGTTACATTGAGTCTGGGCCCAGAGTACATGAGATTCTCTGTAGGGTGATTATAGAGGGGGCTTTTGAAAGGTTATAAGTATCCAAAGGAATCAGAAATCAGTATACTTAAGTGTCAGCTCTGATTCTTTCACTAACTTTCTGTGTGATCTTGAGTAAGTATTCCTGGTGCCTCAGTTTCCTTATCTATGTAATGTGGTTAGACCAGTTGACTTGTAAGGTTTCTTGCAGTTCTAAATCTTATAATTCAATGATCTGACAATCTCTCGGGACCAACTTCCAACTCTATGATTCAATGAATCTCTCTTGACTCATGAATTAAGAACAAGGTTTGGGATTTTTCCTATGTTTTCCTCCCTTCACTATGTTCACCCATTTCATGACCAAGACAGGTGATTTATTATGACTAGATAAAAGAGGCCACTTTTTGCCTTATTTCTTACCTAGCCTTAATCACTGAATGGGCCTTGCCTCAGATAAGTTGAGACCTGGGAAGGACCTTAGATTAAAAAGGACAAGATCTCCCACTGCATCTGGGGCTATCTCCAGTTTTCCTGACCTATGTCTTACCACTGGACTCAAATGTCTCCAGAGGAGAGAGTGAGGCTGGTGACTTTGCACAGCCCTCCCTCATTTAAATCCAATTCACTTACAAGTCAAGAGAGCAACTTCCCGATGTCATGACCCTCCGAGAAAGAATGAGAAATAATAGCAACGTAGTAATATGTAGCAGAGGCAGGAATCAAACTTGGGCCTCCTAGATTCAAAATCCTTTGTTTTTCCACTATGGCCCAATAGAGGAAAATATTCAAGGGATATTATGGAAATGTAGAGCCTAGGAAGGCTATGGGGATACAGAAGGAATAGCTCTAACTTTGGAATCAGAGGACCCAGGAATTCCTTTTCACACTTTATATGTCTGTGATCTTGGGCAAATTATTTGAATTGACTTGGGAGCATGTTCTTCACCTGTGAAATGAAGGGGTTGGATTAAATGCCTCATCAAGTCTCTTCCAGACTCATGTCTCTGATTCTATGCATTTATTAAAAAAAATAAAGGGAAAGGGCCAGTGGTGACCACTTTGGCTAGTAGACATTCTCAATGCATCACACAGTGATTTCAGGATCTTTTGTGGGATAGGGGCCCTCAAACCAATAAGCTGTTCAAGAGACACTCCATCATGTACTATGAGTAGGCGAGAAGACAATGGGAAACCTGGAGCTAGTTTCATTGTAGAGAGGACCAAGAGGTTGAGTAATATCCCACATCACATAGCCAGCCGTCCCCAGAGCCAAAGATAGAGTGGAGATCTCTTAACTCGACCTAGTGCTCTTGACAGAATGACATGGAACCATTTAGAGGGCCTTTATCTCAGCCACCACACATGCATTTGAAATCTCCATCATTGGACTCAGCCAGGGATTTACAGATTCATTTGTGGGAACATAGAGTGTTACAGTCTGAAAGTGTCTTTGGAGCAAAGATCAAAGAATGTTCAGACTGGAAGGCACCTTAGAACATAGAACAGAGACCGTGGACCCCAAAATATCAGAACCTGACGGGGTCTCAGCAGGCATAGGGGCCTATCATGATCCCCTAAACAACATCTCCAGCAAGAGGTCCCATAGTTTCTGCTGGAATGTCTTTTGTGATGGAGAACTCACTACTTTTTAAATCACCTTTCAAATGACATTGTTACTCTGCAAACTACTCTGATTGTTTCTATGGGGAGAGGGCTATCATCTATTTATTCCGTTGGGCAGAGTCTCCAGAGAATGATAATAGTAACAATATTGATAATAACAATAGTGATAAAGCAGCAATAATAACCAAGTACAGAAATCATAAAAACAACTGACATTTGTATGACACTTCCAAGTTTCCAAAGAGCTTGGTCTCTGTATTCTCGTTTGAGCCTTCTCCAGTAGCCTCTTTTGCTGGAATGCAGATAAAATGACAAAGTGATGTATTAATAAACTAGTACCTGGCAATAAAGTACTGACCTGATAATACATTTCCCCAGTTGTTATTCAGGATTCTGAATTTGCCAGCCAGTTCTGTTGAGGGGAAAGAGAACCATTTTTGGAGTTCAGAGATCTGGCTTGGAATACTAACCTTGATGATGACCGTATGTTTGATCCTGTGGGAAGCTTGGTGATGCAGTAGCTAGAGTATGAGGCTTGGAATCAGGAAGACCTGAGTTCAAATCTGGCCTCAGACACTTACAAGCTGTGTGACCCTGGGCAAGTCACTTAACCCTATTTGCCTCAGTTTACCCATTTGTCAAATGAGCTGGAGAAGGAAAGGGCAAACCACTCAAGCATTTTTGCCAAGAAAACCCTGAATGAGGCTACATAGAATCAAATACAACTGAAATGAGTGAACAAGATGTCTTTTTAACTTCCCATCTGCATAAGACAGAGGAAGTGTCTTATAACCAACTGGGTTGACTGCTGCATAACTCACAGGGAGAGGGGGAGGGAAAAATGTTCCAGTTCTGCCAGTTACCAACCACATGACCTTGGGTAAGTCACTGCCCTACTGTGGATACAAGTTCCCCAACATGGAAAGAGCTTTAATAGACTGTACAAAAATATGAATTATAATATAGCTATGTTTCAGTTTTTATTTCTTTTGGAAAGTTTGAAGAAATCATGATTTCAAAAGCAACTCTGACCAAAGAGTAACTAGGCAATGTTAACATTTAAATTTCTTTAAAAAATACTGTTAATAGCTGACATTTATATAATATTTCAGAAATTTGTAATCCCTAAGATTCTCAGTTAGAGAGAAATTGCCATCCTGTCTGCACAGAGGGAGATTCCTCACCTGAGAGTTGCTTTTTCCAGTGAACCTATCTGTTTCATAGATTGTAGTATGCTTAAATACCCTGCGAAGTATTTAAGGAATACCTATAAGAGTTATTATTCACCTTTTATGGATGAGGAAATTAAACAAAGAAGTAAAAGTGATTTGCCCATGCAAGCACAGCTAGTAAATATCAGAAGCTGGATTTAAGCCCATAACTTCCTGCTTCCGAGTCCAGCACTCTGTCAATGACACCATGCTCCTTCTGTATTTCCTTGTGCTGCTGAACATTTTATTTTACTCTGATTATCCTGTGGACTTAAGTTTTCTTCTCTGATGATTCAGAGTGTGTATTCACTTTGTTATTCAGAGTGTATATCCCCTTTATTATTCTGTGTAACTCTTGTCCATGTTCTTCTGACAATCTTCCTTAGTGGTTCTATCCAATAGAAGACCGGAAACTTTATTCTGATTTTCTTAGCCTTCCATAGATACCAATAGGCCCCTCACTCTCACCATGAGATGGACAGAGATCATGATGATATCTTCCTACCATTTCTTTCAGGCAGCTCTTAGTTGAGGATTGTGTTGCAGTCTATCCATGCCCCTCCACTTCCCTTTGACCCTCAACTTGGATTCACTGGTGAGTGTAGAGCTCACACCCATAGAGAATCAATGAAAAATATTATTATTACTGTTTTAAGATGGGTCTCTGTTTTAAAAAGAAGCTTGGAGTTGTTCAAAGCACTGTCCAAATTCTGAAAAGCAATCTTGTCCACACTTATCCTTGTGTTTAGTTCTCGTTTTTCCACATCAATTTTGTCTACTGTTTGTCACATACATACATACGTACATACACACACATAAAAATGTATGTATGCATATAGTCATATGATTGGTTGATTGTTGTCCTTTGTTCTAAAGGAGGACCAAAATGACATCACTATGATAAAGTCAAGTTTCAACGTGTCCAACTGTGGTTGAACAGACCAATAGATCTGGATGCTCTACCACAGACTGGACAGATAGTCCCTGTAAACATTTAGGGTGGGTACTCTAAATTTGCACATCCTACATTTCCTTTGAGCTGTTTCAATTCTGCTTTGCTCATAGAGCCTATTAACGTCTTCTCTGATGTGGGCATGCCATGCTGAGTGGTCCTGCTCCAGTATCTCCCATGTCACACAATCACTTCCAAAGTTCTTGAGAGTGTCCTTGTATCACTTTTTCTGAATACCATGTGATCACTTGCCCCGTGCGAGTTCTCCATAAAATAATCCTTTCGGCAAGCATACATTTTGCATTCTAACCATGTGCCTAGCCCATCAGAGTTGTGCTTTCTGAAGCATAGTTTGAATGTTTGACAGTTTAGTTCGAGTAAGGAGCTTAGTGTCTGGTACCTTATCCTGCCAGGTGATCTTCAGAATCTTCCTAGGACAGTTCAAATGGAAGTGATTCAGTTTCCTGGCAAGGCGCTGGTACACTGTCCATGTTTCACGAGCTTATAACAATGAGGTCATCACAATGGCTCTGTAGACCTTCAGTTTGGTAGCCAGTCTAACACCTCTTCCCTCCCATACTTTCCTCCAGATCCTCCCAAACACTGAGCTAGCTCTGGCAATATGTATTCATATACATATGATATATATATGTATATATATACATGCATGTATAAATATATACATGCACATATATACATATATTTATATAACACACACATATGATATATACACACATATCAATGCAGACAGACGGATAGAAGGATACAAAAGTTCTATGGACTGTTCACCTAATTGCCTATCATATACTGGCCAAGAAACAGTCTTGGATTCTTCTTCATCTGCTTGAGTTTAATCAAGGAAATAGCATTTGCTAGGAAATAGGTTTCATTTTCTTCTAAACCTAGGCTACATAAAACATGTTGGATTGGAATATGGACTGGACCTGTCATTTCATTCCTGTGAGAACTCTCAGATAAGGAAACTCCCTCTACCAGCGTATGTTGGGACCTTTCCTGAAGCTTAAAGTCTTTTAAATCCTGAGCAGCCCATATCCAACCTATGTCATAGAACTTGAACTCAGGTCTTCATGACTCCCAGTCCTGCCATCTATTAAGCATAACACACTCCCTCTGTATAAAACCTGATTGTGTCTCATATTCAATGTTATAATTTGATATATTTGTGTGTTGTATTTATGCACATACATATAGATTAATATAGAGTTTCTTTTATCATAATTGTGATATTAGTGTAGGAGCTAACTTCTCATGGGAGTCTTTTACTATAGCAGATTAGTACCAGTTCTATTTCTTAGAGAATTGCCCAGAATAGAGGTTAAGTAATATGACATCCTACTGTGTCAAAATCTACACTTGAACCCAAGTATCCCCAATTCAGGGGACTCTGAATCTGTCTGCTATCCCACGCTAGCATGCCCACTTTCTCTCTCTCTCTCTCTCTCTCTCTCTCTCTCTCTCTCTCTCTCTCTCTCTCTCTCTCTCTCTCTCTCTCTCTCTCTCTCTCCCCCCTCCCCGCCCTCCACACAGGCACATATATATACTAAGGCTTCGAGAAGGGAAGTAAGGTGCTTTGAGTTGTATGACTAGTGAAGATCTGAGCTGGAATTTTATCCCAGGTCCTTTCCTTTCAGAGTTCATTTTCTTTCCAACCAAGCTCAGTAGCAGAACTGTTAGGAGAAAAGTGTTTTGTAAACTTTAAAGTGTTTTGAAAATATGAATTATTATGTGTTTTATAAAAAGTTCAGAGGAAGGAATAAATGTAGCTCATTCCTTTTGCCCCTTGTGTTTTGAGGAGTAATTAGTACATTGAGGGACTGTGTGTTCTAGGGGAAGGATGACCTGGGTTTAAATTCTGCCTCTCAGACACGTATTGGCTATATGACTTTAGGCAAATCTATAGTTAACCTGCTAGTGTTCCCAGTCACCTTTTAGAGACTAAATGTCAAGGCAATTACCAAAATGTATTGATAGAGGGCGTTTCCTCATCTGACGTTCCTAAACCAATAAAAGTATAGATCTTGACACACCACCCCCCTCAAAAAAAGAAGGTACTCAAAATAATGAAGGATATGAAAGAACTAACCATAAGAAAGGTCACTTCTCAGGGCAAATCTTTGTCCTGTTTTGTCCCTGTACAAGGCAAGGGGTGTGACTATTAGCAGATCTCAATCAGTAGCAGGTAGAGATAGGTCATAAGGCTTGGGTGAGTCAAAAGGGCTTTCAAGATCTGGGCCAGACAGCAGTGAGGAAGGGAACAAGGATTCAGACTTTACTAATCAAAGGGAAGAAATCTAAACAGGCAAGAGCTATAATAGAAGGCAGAGAAATCAGGAGTAAGTGACATGAGAGCCCTGATCTGGCTCTGACCCTCTTGCTCTTTCCGTCATCTTTCCCTGTCCATCTGTCTGCCTACATATTTGATTTATAGGTTTAGTGAAAGACATATCAATAACATGAATGAGATGAGACAAATGCATGGGTGGGCTGTGAGCTGTTTCAACGGAAGGGTGTCTTCACTGAGGAGGTCCATGGTCCATTGAGATACTCTTCTTTCACATGTGCTTCTTAACTAATTCCTTATGTATAACGTATTTGGAAAGAGAAAAAAAATGTATAAATTCAAATGATTTACTTGATTTCCATTGAAGTGATCAATTATTCTTCAATTACCTCTGAAATCTATGAAGTGTAGTTTCATCTGATAATAACATCTATATGTAGCACTTACTATGTGCTAGTCACTATACCAAGTGAATTACAATTATTATTTCCCTTGATTCTCACAACTACCCTGGGTAGTTGGTAATGTTATTATCCCCATTTTACAGATAAAGAAAGTGGGGCAAATAAAGATCGAGTGACTTGCTCAGCCTCACACAGCTAGTATGTATCTGTAGCCAGATTAGAACTCTGGTCTTTTTGACTTCAGGCCTGGCCCTCCTAGTTTGAGGTAACAAAAATAGTAAAAAGAGTACTCTTCTGGAGGCCAAGAAGCATAGGTTCAAATCTCAAATCTCCCACTGAGTATCTGGTGACTCTGAGCTACCATTCATACTGAAGTTTGTTTTATTGCAATTCTTTTCTTATAAAGTGTTCCTCAGCTGGTTTTCTTTACTTCCATTCAGCATAAAAGAGTTATGTCTTTGCACATAAAACAGTTGCAATAGACACCCCTGAAATTAGTAAATCTTGAGGTTTTGATGAGTTCCAATCTAGGCCATTAGCTTGGATGCTCATGGAGGCAGCAGAATGGAGTGAGGTTGAATCAGTGTTGTTAATGGTTTTCATCACCCAAGAATGGATGAGGGTGTCCTGGAGAACCATTTGTTAGGGGCCTTGGGAGGTTGATAAGTGTATTGTCCACTAGGGAAAAGGTCTGAATTTTAAGTGACCGTGTGGCCTTAGGACAGTCTCTTTTCTTTTCTGAACCTCTATAAGAGAAGGAAGTTGGACTTTAATGAATATTCCTGTCCAGTTTTAAAGTGTTCATGTCCAAGATGTAAGTGATCCATATGCAACCTTTTCTTCATCTCCTAGGAAATCTCTTGGCAGACTCAATCGCTGTTGTCCATTCTGTCAGTAAGCAGTGGATTGATTATTGGGAAAAGGATGGTCCCATTTGAATGATAGATCCAAACTACTGGAGATGGCTGATGTGGTGACCCCAAATTAACCAAGCTAACAGCTGTGCAGGGACTTGGAGGTCATTCCAATTTTACCTCTCTGGGGTTCCCATGGCAACTGTAGTGTTAAGAACTAGCATGGGCTGGCAGAGAGTGGAACGGAATTTGATGTGCGTTAAAATGCAGTGGCCAGTGAAATAATTTTGGATGAGTCCCCTTCCCCACTAGACTAGTGTTTGTGACTTCATGGATATTTGCTTCCTATATTTGTTGTGCTAACTTTAAGATTTTAAAATAATTTGGAGTGGATAGGGTTCATTCCAGTTTAAACCCCTTCCATTTTCTTCTTTGGTACATAATGAAAATGTCTTTGCTAAGTGGGACTCAATTTTATGTGCTAAATACATTTTTTTATTTAGTTTTTGAACCATGAATGATTTATACACTTCCCCTCCCCCACATGCCTTGGAAAGCAGCCACCATTTCAAGAAAAGTAATGAGATGGCATATTTCAGGGCTGCCTTTCTGGGCTTGGAGAGAGAACCAAAGCACCACTCTCTGGCTGAAGCCCAGTGCCTTTGTGGAATATGCTGTTTAATAAATGCTACTCAAGAGAAGTCAGGCTGGACCCACTCTATGTCAAGACTGGGACCAACTTAGCTGGTCCTTTGGTAACAGTGCTGGTTTTTTCAAAGCGGGACTTGAATCATTTGACCTCATTGGCAGCTGTCTTTGGTGGGCTGCATTTTTAAGAGAAAAAAAATCAATTTTGATATCCAGAGAGCCTAATCTTAGGTGCAAAAATATGTACAGATGCCATCTTAGATCTTCTGAAATATCTGAATCTGTTTCTCAGTATTATTTATCTTGAATATTGTGATGCTTGGAAAGATCTGAGATGTATTATCATGGATGTTCTTTCCACCGGTGAAGAATGTGTCCTTTCCATATTTTGCTCTTGTCATAAAAAAGTTATTACTCTGAGGTGGCCAACCTTCTGCTGATGATCCTTTCAGCAGATAGATCACTTGGTTACTTAATCAATGAACATTTATTAAGTACCCATTATATGACAGGCACAGTGTCAGGCAGTGGAGATCTACTGAGAAAAATGAAATTGTTTCTGGTCTTGAGCTTACATTTCAATCAAAGGATACAATATGAACACACTCATACATGTAAATGTATATACATACATATGAAATATATATATATATGTGTGTGTATAAAATGCAAGGTACTTCTATACTAGTTAGGCAAGTAAGGTACTAGGACTTGGGGTGGGGGATGGTCAGAAAAACTTTGCATAGACACTAATGCTTGAGGTGAGTCTTGAAGGAAGTGAGAAGGGATTACATTCCAGACATGAGAGAAGCATAATCTAGTACTGAGCTGGTCCATGGAGATTTTATGTCCTGTGCCATTTGATTAATCTGTCCTTACTCTATGCTCCAGCTCTACAGGTCTTCTTACCATCCCTCACTCAAGGGTCATCCCCTTATCTGGGCCCTTTCACCGCTTCCTCCCCTCACCCCCCCCCCCCCTTATCTGGAATACTCTCCCTCCTCACCCCTAGCTCTTAGCATTGTTGACTTCCTCAAGACTCAACTCAAATTTCATGTTCTGCAGGAGGCCTTTTTTCTGTTCCATCTCCCCAACATCTCCCTCTGAGTATCCCCTATGAGATTTCTTCCTCTTATGTAATGCTGAGTTAAAGATCTTCCCCATTCATTAACTGGGCCTGCTCATTAAAGGGAAACTTAATTAAGGGAGGCCTGCACTTCTTAATTTCTAATGCACTGGTTCTCAAAGGTTGTGATGCCTTCTGACTCTGAAAAGTGTATAAATAATCTGAGGTGAGGTTTTTCTTTGGGGCTTACTCATTGGAAGTGTTTATTTGACCAGACAAGACTCTGGACAGCTGCTAAGGAGTCTCCCAGCTTTGAAAACCCAGATGTTGGTGCTTCTCTCTCTGGTAGCTACGTATGTATGGTCAAACAGTTATCTGTCTGTTGATTTGTCAGACAGTTGGAAGCACTGTCTGTTGGCTGAACTTTACTTCTCTGTTTGTATTTTCTCTGAAGTTCAGGGTGCTGACTTTTCCCCCTGAACTAAGTGAATAATATATGTGCTTGATTAAAGTGATTGTTGACTCCTCAAAAATGGTTTTCCTTTTAGAAAAGCAGATCAAAGAACCTGTGATAGGAGGCCCTCCTGCATATGTCAGGGTCCTTGCTTTTACACCTTGACATTGAAAATATCTTAAATATACATAGAAATTTGAATGTTTGTCTCCACCATTAGAATGTAAGCTCCTTGAGGAGGGACCATGTTTTTGTATTTCTTGGTATCAGTGCTTAGCACAGTGTCCAGCATGTAGTAAGTGCTTAATAAATGCTCATTAGCTGACTCACTAATAAAATCTTTCAGAATTATGAAAACTTGTTTTTCCTGGCATTAAGCTTTGGTAACCCACAGTCACCTTCATATTCTCCAAAGAGACATGGATGACCACTTATGTTCAACACCTCCCTCTAAGACCGACTTGAAGAAAAAGAAAAGAACCCACACACAGTGTTTGATATGTAATGAAATCATGAGATAAGAAGTGATATTTCTCCTTGAGGTTGGAAGTGGCCACTGATCTCTTTTGTTTCTTTCCCCTCCATAGGTAATTTTGATTCTGACCAAGTATTACCATGCTGACATGGGAAAAGTGTTGGAGAGCTCTCTGTGGAGGTAAGGGCTCTCAGAGCCGCCATCTTCTTCTCCTTCTTTTTGAAACTCTACAAAAGGATTCCACACCCTCACATTGACTCCCTTAGCCAAGGAACCTTTATCAGAGGCTAAACTGCAGGCTGAGTGCCAGATATTGGTCAGTTTTCCTGGGCCATAATCAGACATCCTTCTTTTGGTTTGGTATCAGGCAGAGAAGACACTGAAAGAGAATTAAGCATTTATGCAGTGGAAATAAACACCATCAGAGAATAGAAAACCTTTTAGAAGCCATTTTAGCAGAAGCAGAGGGTTGTCTTGTAAAATCGGGTCAATGAACAATTTCCTGACACTTATATTCTTGACTTCACATGGAGTGATCAGAATCTACTGAATGCACCTATTATCTTCAGTGTTTAGGAGTGAGATTTTCCCCCCTTGCTTTTCTTTCGGCTTAGCTCAGTAAATAAAGAAGAACATCTTTCTGTACTTGAGATTTGAATTCAGTCTAGACTTGTGAGACTCGGTTTAGCCCTTAAAAAATATGATCTACAAAATTACTTTTTATTAGTTCTTTACCTCTGTCCCCAGAACATACCAGAGGATCACGTAGAGTGAAATAGATGTTTTCATGGCACTTGGTGATAGGCACTGAATCTGTTGTCTTATCTCATGACCAACTTCATCAGGGCTTGTGAACTTGCCTTGTGAGTATGAGGGGCTAATTGACACATGTTTATGTAGTAAGTACCTGCTATCAGCAAGGCATCATGCTAGATGTCAGGGAATAAATACAATGGATAAAAATGATACCTGTTCACAAAAATTGAGTACATATTTAAGTATATGCTAAATAACTATAAAAAGAAAAAAGTCAGGTTCTAAGTGGGAAGTAGTTTGGGAGAGAGGGCAGGAAGAAGTCTGGTAGTTAAGGAAAGGCTTCACATAGAAAGTGGTGTTTGAGGTGCATCTTGAGGTGGAAGCAGGTGAAATTGAGGAGGGAGTGCAGTCCAGGCATGGGGTTAGGCCCATGCAAAGGCATGGAGAAAGGCAATGGAGTGCCATGTGTAAGAGATAGAAGGCCAGTTTGGTTGGAAGAGTAAGCGTGGAAGTGGGCATTATGGTGGGTGAGGCTGGAAACATAGGTAAATTTTGAAGATATTTAAAAGCTAATAGAGTTTTTATTTTATTCCTAGAGGGAATAGGAAGATACTGAGTTGATGGAGTAAGGCAGAATGACATGGTCAGATCTATGTTGAAGGAAAATAGATATCATGTTGGCAGCAGTGTATAGGATGGACTGGCACAGTGAGAAACTCAAAGTAGGGAGATAATCATGAGGCTATTGTAATCTAGGCAAAAGGTGAGAAGAGCTGGAAATAATTTAAGAATTATATAGAAAACTGGGTCTGGTGGATGAAAGAAGGTAGAAATGGTAAGATTTGGCATCTGATTGTATGTGTAGGTAAAGGATGAATAAGGAGTCAAGGATGATGCCAAGGTTATGAAACTGAGAGATTGGACTGATAGTGCTGCCTTTGACAACCAGGAAAATTCAGAAGATGAGAGAGTTTTGGGGAGATATAATGTTTATTTTGGAGAGTTGAATTTAAGTTCCCCCAAAACATATAGTTTGAAAAGTCCAGTAGGCACTTGATCATATGAAACTGAAGTTCAGGAGAAAATTCTGGAGGTGTGTTTGTGTGTGTGTGTGTGTGTGTGTGTGTGTGTCTATGTGTAATATATATCTCTGTAACTTGTTTGTGTGGAGATGAGAGTTAAATCCAGGGGAGCTGATGAGGTTACCAAAGAGAGGACAGGACTGTGAGTCAGAGTCACATCAAAGACAGTAAACCTTTCCAGAAGAAAGATCCAGTCCTCCCGTCATGGGATGGCATCCCAAACAGCAAGGAAGCTAGTTGGAGAATGCATAATCTTTGTCTGGAAAGGAGCTAGGTCAATAGGTTGCGAATAGACTTAGCCATCCATTGACCATTTCTAGGTAAAAAAGGCAAACACTAGAACACTCTGGCAAGGGTACGGAAGAGGGGTTAAGCACGATGAGGAGCTTCCATCTTGTGTATATTAAGCACAGCCATCTCTGTACAGGTTTTTCGTTTGTTGTAAGTGCCTACAATAGAATGGGCATACTGGGACCAGACCATGGGTACCATGGATGCCTTTATTTCAGAACATGCCTTATTTATGGGAAATCATTTGAAGAAACCACCAATTGCAAGGCTTCTTTGAGCCTCTTCCTCATTCTCCAAATGAGTAATCATTTGCTCTCAAAGAATAAGTGAATCAAGGGGTTTCCTTTCATATTGTCCCTTAAACTTCATATTGCCACAGGTTTCTCCGTGGCTTATTTCATAGGGCAATTTATCTAAAACAAGAATAAGAGGATTCCTCTCCAAAGCTAGTCACCTCAGGCTGAATCAAGCCAAAATTAGTACTGGCCATGGAGTCGTTTGATATTAAAGCAAATTAGCCAGAATTAGCTAGTCACATCGGAAGTATCGAGGAGACTTCATTATTTATCAGTTGAAGGAAGTGCTTTTTCCCTTTGGAATAACATTCTTGGGAGCAATCTTGATAGAAAGATGATGCTGATGCTGATAAGAGATTAATTCTTGGTAGCATCATCTCACAGCTTCCATTGTCTTGGTTTCATCCCTTGCTTCACAAAAAAGGGTGGATTAGATCTGACATTATCCTTGAGGTCACCAGAGATATGTGGTAGAAGATTTTTCTGTTCCCCCAAAAGTGAAGAAATGTCTCAGTTTCTCCGGGTAGAACCTTGCCTCTAATGTCAAGGATGCCTCTGGATTCTTAGGCTGATATTTTAGAGAGCCTCCCCAATTTAAGCCCCATTGTACAAATTAAGCAAAAAAAAGGGTAATCCCAATTTTCATGGAAATAGGATTTCTTCACTAATTCCTTCAGCTTGATTTCCATATTGCAATCATTCATCAAACAGAAATTAGAGGGAAAGTAATTAGAAGGAGTGTGATTCTTTTAATATTCCATTAAAATTTCTAATATGTCTCAGAAACCTTCATTAGGATTACCTAGAAATCTGACCCTCTTTTTCCCCTCTTTGAGAGTCATATCTTATTGTCACTCAAGACAAAATGGCTGAAATTATTATTTATAATCATGCTGTTCTTGTGGAAGACCTGGGGAATAGCACTGTGGCAAAAGCTGAGTGTCTTTCAAGGCAGGAGCCAAGGATAGAGGTGTGGCATGAGTGATCCAACGCTGGACAAAGTGGTCTCAGTACAGAGTCAGTGGGGAAGGCTGGCTGTGGGCAGAAGTACAATGCTATCTTAATTACAGAATCTGAGAAGAAGGAGGGGAAGAGATCTGTCTGTAGCTTGGGAGCATGTAGTTAGCAACCAGGACTCAAGAGGAACCCAAAGGAGCTAGTAGAATTGGCTGCCAAAGTGAAGATCTGGAAAATCCAGATACTAAACAGATTGAAGAAGAAGATCCATGATTGGGAGAAGAGATTGATGCTCTAACACCTGAGTACTCTGTGGGTTTTAGAGCCAGATGCCACTGACTATCCTCTTTGTTTTTCTCAATGAGCTACACCCAAGGTAGGGACATCATCCTTCAAAGTTCCCTCAGTGGGAAATAGTTGTGTCCATATGCTGGAACAAGGATGGGGGTAGTGGTGGGAAAAAAACCCAATTCAACGTCAAATGCCTAAGTACAGGGCTTGTGTTCTTGCAGCTGTGTGCATTTCATATTTATTGTAAGGACTTATAGTTTAATGTAGATAATATTAAAGAGATCTGAGGATTCTTCCTCAGAACTGAGCTCAGAATTCCTGTGATATTTTGGAAGGAGATAGTTTGCAGTCCCAAAGGGGAACTTTCATTAGTCCTGCCTAAATATCAAAGTAAATCTCAGTGTTTGCTTTTACAGTGCAATGACAGTATAATGCAGCCAATCAAATACCTACTGTATACAGAGCATTGCAGGAACTTCTAGGGGAGATAAAGAATTGAGATAAGGCACAGTTCCTGTTTTCAGGGAGTTTCTAGTAGGAGAAAAAGATACCAACACAGTGACTATAAGATATAACATTATGTAAATGTTGCAAAGTAGTGTCGCGTTTTGAGTATGGAAGGGTCATTATCCCACTGGGCGGCTCAGGGATGGCTTCCTGGAAGAAGTAGCCTTTGAGTTTAGTTTGAACAGTTTTTACATATATTTTCTGTTTACTTTTTTTTGTGTTTGTGTTATTTCCCACCAATAGAATATAAGTTCTTTAAGGGACTTCCTTCCTTCCTTCCTTTCTTCCTTCCTTCCAACAAGTATGTAATAAATGCTTATCGAAAGTATGAGTGACTGTGGGGGTCTTGAGTGTCAGGTGGAAGACTTTGACTCATACACTAGAGATGGAATCATTGACTTTAGAGGGCACAGGGAAAGATTATTCTGGTAGCTGGACTGAAGACTGTTGGTTCAGAGTGTCCCTTTCTGGTGCTTTCCACACACAGAAACAAAATAGTACAGCTCTGGTGAGAAGCATGGTGGTCATCATTAGAAAATGATCTAGGCACATGTCTGGGCCATTAGAATACTTTGAAGCATTGAAAGAAGGTCCTGTTCATACAACCCAAGTAGATCAACTTCAAATCCTACCTTTGTAGGTTAACAGCTACAACATGGATGAGGGACAAAATGTTAGCTGGGGTTATTAAAAATGTACCAAGCATTCCTGGAATATTGTATGCATACTCAACAAATACATTTTTAATAACAGGTATGGCATTTGCATAATAAATCTACCCTTCTAAAGCTCGACTGAATTTATTTTTAATTGGTTCCTGTTTAATGGGCCAACTGATAGCCTCCTGTCCTGTTCTGCCAGATCTGATTCTTATTCCTTGTCACATCCTTGATGTCCCCTTCTTGTATGGATTTCACTTTGAAGTTGTTGGTAGAGACTCAAGGTGTAGAAAGGAACAAAGAAATCACTCCCACTATGAACTTGGAAGATCTAGCATCATTTATTTAAGGCACATGAAGCCACCTTTGAACCCTGCCTGCTTTCATTGCCCTCTCTGCTTTCCCTCAGTGGGTTAGTTTGAAAATTCAAAGTCGGCATTTTCTGAGTGAGAAAGGCCCAGAAGTAAGGGCCTAGGTCGACCAAGCACAATGCAACACTGAGAGCACATTCTCCAGGCAGGCAAAGTTCTGCCTGAGGAGAGAATTGGGAGCATAAATTAATGTTGACCTTCACTTGGGTAAATTGTGCTCTCTGTCTGTACTTGCCATTCGGAGGTCACCAGGGACTCGTCTCACGGACTAAGATTTTACACATCTGTCAGCTAAAGAGAATATTGAAATGGAAATTCCGGCACCCCAGAAGTTTCTGTGGTTGTGCGACATGACCCAGAGGAGGAAGGTTTTCCAAATCCAGGGGTGGATTCGAATGAGAAAGAAACATACTTTCTTAATGATAGTCATATTTTCACCAGGTGGGTCTCTTTCTCTGCAGGGGAAGTGAGGCCTCTTGGAGGCTAATGGATAATGTGGGTTCCTGTTTGTATTCAGAATTAACCAATGGAAAGCTCTTGCCTTTTCCATGGAATCAGCATGGGGGATTTAGAAAAGAAAACACCTTTTTTCAGTGTGAACAAACCATGGAGGCTGTGTAGGTCTTAATTTGAAGACCATTAACACGTCAGGTTTGAGTCTAGCACAACACCAGGTAGGAGTGTTCTCTGAACACAGAGAATAAAAATCATCTATGCTAAAGGGATATAGGCAGAGGCATTGCAGAGTATGAGAGGAAGAAAAGGGTGAGACCTGAAATACTCTTGTTTATTTATTATGGGACCTACTTGTTTCTAAAGGGTTCTGGACCAAAAGGCTAAATTCACTGTATAACCAGAAAGCAAAGCTTGGCAAAAAGTGGCTGATGTGAAAGCCAGCATCCCACCTCCAGCCCTGCTCCATGGCTATGCTTTCATGCCTTGATACTATAAATGATTTTGAGAAACAAATAAATATCTGCATATATGCGTATGTATGTATACATACATACGCATATATACATATGTATTCATACATACTTATGTCATATGCATAAATATATGTATATACGTGTTGAATTTACTGTGCACATATAAATACAATATATATACAAGTATACATGTAGATGTATACATGTACACATGCACATAAATCCCTATATATATACTTACATGTGTGAACACACACATGTGTATCTGTGTGTGTAAGGTGAATTTTAGTGTATGTAAGGTAGATTTTTGTTAATTCTTTCTTACAGTCTAGTTTCCCAGGATCCATGGCCGTAATAATCTATGTTTTCCAGGCTCATGACTTGTAAACATCTCACCAGAGTTATATAATGATAAATAACATACACATTTATGCTTAAATTGTAAATATCCACTGCGACTATGCAGTGAAATATAACGGTGAGACAATGTATGCTTATGAGGCTATTGCTGGCAAGATGCCTTCTGTGTTTGTTACCCTACAAAGCAAGTGGGTACTAGTCAGTGAGTGGGGAATCCTTAGGGTGGAATACACAAATCAGAATGTGTGTGTGACTTGATTGGCTCCCATCAAGTCTTGGGGAGGCGGGGTAATCTATGTTTGCTTCAACTGGCCCCTATTGAGACTTGAGAGCATTTAAGGGAGTACTCAAGCTGTACCTCTCTTGATTGACCCCATTGAGACATAGGGATAGTTGCCCCACCCCCCACCTTCTTGTCAGCCCCTGCAAGGAGGGTTATTAAGGAGGGAATGCTGTAGGAGTTGATGCTCCCATTATCAGTAAACACTCTTGTGACAAGAATAGATCAGAATAAAGTAGATTATTAATCCCTCCGAAGCTGTCTTCCTGTCCTTCCTGTCTGACCAGAGGAAGAATGGATCTGTGCTGGCAGCCCTCCTGTATGTTTACCTGTCCTACAATATGTTTATGTGTATTGTTTATGTTATATATACACGTACTATACTTAACATGGAATTTTGTAGATTTAAAATTATTTGGATTCATTGTCTATTCTCCCTCATAATAATGTTATCTCATTTAATTCTCACAACAAACCTTTAAAGGGAGCTACTGTTGTTACAATTCACATTTTACAGATGAGAAAACTGAGGCTGAGAAAGTTCTTTCTCAGGGTCACATAGCTAGTAACTATCTGAGGAAGGAAGAACTCACATGTTCTTGACTTCAACTCCAATACTCTATCCACTGTGACTCAACTTCCCACAGGACTCTAAGTTCCTTGAAGGCAGAGGCTTTGTCTTGTCTGTACACTGTACATCTCCCAGTTCTTATGTCGGTGCTTGACACACAATTGACGCTTTTATTTATTTGATATTTCTGAAAACAGTCTCTGGAAAGGCTCAGAAGCAGATGAATAGTGGGGGTGGGGAAATGTCAGCCTCTGCTGAAGGGAAGGTAGTATAGTATGGTGAGAAAAGATGTGGGTTGGAAGCAAGAAAAGCTGTCTCTTTGCTGGTTGCATGGCAATTGCCAGTGATCAGTTTATGTATTTGTTGAAAAATCACTATGGGTAAATGTTAGACTCCAGTAGGGATAAAGGCACTGTAGTATGAACGAATAACAGTCTCCTTCTACTCTCTAGAAGCAAGGCCTGATTGAATTGCCAAAGAAGTGAGGTTGAAAGTATTTCCAGTTAACATATTGTTAAGAGTTCTTCTGATACCTTACATCCATCTAACTCCTTTATTTGGTAACCTTATGCAGAGCTCATGGTATACAAAATTTTTAGATACAGAATTGTATTGACTTTAGAGAGGCTGCATGGTATGGTATGTTGACAGTATACTGACAGTTAGTCAGGAAGACCTGGTTTCAATCTCCCCTCTGACTCATGTTGACTATGTGTGCCCCTGGACAAGTTTCTTAACCTTTCTAAGACCACAGCTTGCAGAGACTGGTAGATTCACTTGTTTCAGCTTGGTGTTCCCTATGCCAGTAAAATCTCAAGTCCAGCTTCCATCCCCTGAGGTGGAAGTTTTCTTGCTCCTATATAGAATGCTTGTTCTGATTTTAGTTTTGAGTATTTTTAGTTTTGAGTATTAGGAAAAGTGCCTCTTTATTCTCAAGGTGATATTATCAATAATAACCCTGTATTTAATATGTTTCTTTATAACCAGAAACCATGGCTCAGTGTTGTCAACTTTGTTTCATGGTGAGGCATCCAGGAGAAGTAGAAGAATTCTTGTGTCAACAGAAGGAAGGAGAGTGGCAGGGTCCAAGGATAGTACGTTGACGGGGGAGGTGGGGGGTGGACTCACCAAGGAAAGAGGGCCTTTACCCATGAAAAAAAAGGCAAGACAAGAGAGGAAGCCAGTGCATGGGGCACAGCTGTTTGCCTTCATAACAACACTAGACTAAAGGTACTGACCTGGGTAGTATGAGAGGCACATAGACAATCTCCCTATTCATGAGACATATTGAGAGGCAGATGTTAGGACGCAGGTGCCGTGGCTGGCTAGATACCAAGGGGCAGCTGTCCCTAATTAATCCCTAGTTTTAGCCATTAGGAATAGGGCTGTTTAATGTAGCAGCATAGCCTGGCCTGATACTGATGATCATTAGAGCAGGGGGAGCCAGAGGTGACACAGGTCTTGTAGATTAGGGCTTAGTAAATGGGGATAGGTGACAGATACAGGAGAGTTCATACACTGGGAATATTCTTGTCCTGTTGTTTGTCAGCCCTTAGATTAACCATGGGATGATTTCCCTACAAAAGTCTGAGGTTTGTCTCATGCTTCTGTATATGTTGTGAAAACAAATGGGAAGTGAAAATCTTTTTTTTTCTCATCTTTCTATGAGGTAACAGAGAGGTCTATTGTCTGGTATCCCAGTGGTTAGTTCCCCTACCCATATAGTACACAAACATTCTTCTTCCTGAATGAAACTTGGAGGTGAGCTCAGCTGGGTGCCACGATTCTGATAATGCAGCAAGATCAAATTTGCTCTTCCAGCTGTCATCCATTCCAACTTTGCTCCATTCTTGTGTTCCATGTGAGCTTATTAGAGTGATGAAGCCCCAACACTGAGCTGAGACAAAAGCCTGTGAATGGATGTCTGTACTGGGAAGGGTGTACAAGGCAGCTGTCTTGCATCTTGCAGCTGTCCAACCTCACTTGATTCCTGGCACTTGATGTTCTCAGGCCATATACTTTGTACCCCACCACTCTCTACTCCTCATAGCTGGGATGATATCAGCCCCTGACTTCCTTACTCCATGCCTCTTCCCCCAGCAATTCGCCAACTTCCAGGCACCTTTTATGATAACCTGCCTTCCTCCTTCCAAGAAATTAATTGTAAGAAATCCCCCCTTCCCCCAGCTAGTGTGCTATACATATTATGAAGGAAACTCTCCCAGGCAAATGACAATTACCTCACCCACCAGAGAAGTATCACAGACTGTAGCCAGCTGATGAACATACCCTGAAAGGGGTGCTATATGAGAATTTCTCTGCTTTTACCACAGAAGACAGCACTGAGTCAAGGAAGCTGACTAGAACACATCCACTAGATGTTAGAAGATATGGGTTCTAATCCTGGGTGTGCCACTTTGGACAAGTTAGTTCTCATCTTTGGGATTCCGATGGGAACAAAATGACTGGACGCATCTAACTCAGAACTTGTTCTAAGATCCCATCTAGTGGCTGGTCCATGTCCTTACCTACCTTTGAAATTCCGTGATGTGGCACCCTACCAAAGCAGGAACCTTGTATGATATAAAATGTAGCAGATCCACAGTACAATCCGAGTTGGCAAATGCTTCTTCACATGGTGCAGTCGTTTTAATTTTGCAGCTTTTCTGAAAGATTCTTAAGGATGCCAAAGTTGTCTCCAGGAGGATCCCTGAACTTTGGATAAAATTTTCCATTTTAGTTAAAAATAGAAATCTTCATTTCTAGATCATAAAATCCAGTCCTAGCAGGCACAGGCCAGAATTCTTTCTGAAGTGTGGACCACCTCCTTCAGTCCCAGACTACTCCATGTCTAGTATGGACAAAGAGAACAAAAAGACAAGAGAGAGAATCAAAGAAAGCAATCGGAAGGACTGCCTTTGGGAAACCTGTTTTCCCTCCAAGAATAATCGCTATTTGGGGAAGCTGGAAGCAACTGAGGCTTTGGCAAGACATAAGCACTGGCTTCAGTCAGTAAATATTGTGCTGCCCTCTGTCCTGCCTGGGCTCCAAGTGCTTAGCACAGAAACCTTGCAGAGCAGAGTGCCTTTTCACCCATAGCCAAAAGGATGGGAATTCCTTCTAATAGGAACCAAATCACCTCTGAAGTCATTTTTGTCTCTAAATCTATGAACCTATATTTTATTAGCTCTAATTTACCAAATATGTACCCTAGAAGAGAACTTTATCGACAATATTCCACCCCCACCCTCCAATCAGAGGACACCTCAGATGCCTTAGGGAACGGCGTGAACAAAGACTCGAGTGGAAAAACAGGAAAAATAAAGGACATATCTGTGTAGTAACAAGTATTCTGGTTTGGTAAAGCATCGTTTATATGATTCTTGTTGCTGTGCTTTGTCCTTTGTTCTTGAAGAGTACCATGACATTAGGGAGGTGGTGAAATGATATGCAAGTGAATTGGATTTAAGTGAGGTAGGGCTGTGCAAAGACACCAGCCTCATAGTCTTCTCTGGAACCATCTGGGTCTAGTGCCAGACATAAATCAGGACAACTGGAGAAGCCCCCAGTATATATGAAGGGGAATAATGGAAAATGAATCTGGAAATGTATATAGTTTGTGTCAACTTAGAGACTTTTGAATGCCAGGCTAAAGAACTTTTACTTATGGGTATTTCATAGACATTAGGAAGATCATTTAGGTAATTGATTTAAAGTTATTGTTCTTCAGTCACTTTTAGTAGTTTTCTAACTATTTATGATCCCATTTGGGATTTTCTTGAGAGAGATACTGAAATGGTTTATCATTTCTTTCCCCATCTCATTTTACAGAAGAGGAAGCTGAGGCAAACAGAATTAAGTGACTTGCCCAGTATCACATAGCTAGTATATATTTGAGTGCGCATATGGACTCAGGAAGATGAGTCTTCCTAATGTCCTGGTACTCTATCCATTGTGCCATCTAGCTGCCCCATGATTTAAAATAGGGGGTTCATAACCTGCCTTCCACATACCCTTGAACAGATTTCAGGGCATTTGCAAACTTGAATAGGAAAAAAATACATCTTTTTTTCATTAATTTCTAACCAAAATTTAGTGATTCAGTTATGTTTAAAAACAAAACAAAACCTTATTTTGAGAAGAGTCCATGCCTATTCCAAACCTATGCCAAACCTATGACAAAGAAGTTAATGATACAAGAAGAGTTGAGCATCCCTGGATTAGGGGGAATGCAGATAAAAGCTAGGGAGAGAAGAGATTCCTTCAATAATTCAAGAAAGGGATGTTAAGGCATCTCAACTA
Organism: Bettongia penicillata ogilbyi; assembly: GCA_023548195.1. Lineage (NCBI taxonomy): Eukaryota > Metazoa > Chordata > Mammalia > Diprotodontia > Potoroidae > Bettongia > Bettongia penicillata. The sequence goes on along the minus strand of JAJHZJ010000177.1, from coordinate 16,302,348 downwards.
GAAAGATACCTTTGGGAATGAAAAGAGAAATACTTTGAGAAATGAGAGATAGGAGAAATGGGACATAGGTTAGATCAACAGCTCTCTTTGAACTCTTGGATATGGAATGGAATAAAGGAAACTAGGAACCAAAAGAGAATTGTCTTCTGCATGACTAGGAGAATCCATGATATTGGTGATGGTAGAGTTCATATTCTCCCTTTGAAAAGTCAATTTAATCTCCTTTCATGGATTAATTGTCAGTAGTCATTGAGTTATATAGCCTTGGGCATTCCTCTTCTTAATATGGTATGAAATGAATTTCATAGTGGTTTGCTGAGCTTATCTCAATTCAGTTCCTTTCAATGTGTATTTATTGACCATCTGTTCTGTGACCAGCACTAAGAAAGATTACCATAGTACCTATCTTTGGTTTCTCCATCTACTACTTAGAAACAAAATTGCATAATGGCAGCACTGGGAGGGACCTTGGAGTCTTCCAGGCAACCTAAGCTATTACCAGAACAAGAATCCCATCTGTAGCATCCTGAAGAAATGAATGTCTGGATTGTGCTTGTAGATATGTTTGGAAGGGGAGACTTATCAAGACAGAACATTCCACTTTTGAATGATTATGCTTGCTAGGAAATTTTTCCTTTTGGTTGCACCTACAATTACCTCTGTAACTTCTATTTTGGCCCAAACAAGTCTCATTCCATTTCAGGGTAGCTAGGTGGCACAGTGAATGGACTCATCTCTACTTCAAATCTTGTTTCTGACACTCATTAGTTATTTGAGCACGTGTAAGTCACAACCCTATTTGCCTCAGTTTCTTCATCTGTCAAATGAGCTGGGGAAGGAAATGGCAAGCCGTTCCAGTATCTTTGCCAATAATATCCCAAATGGGGTTATGAAGAGTCAGACATGACTGAAATCCTGAACAACAATTTCACTTCTGCAAAATAGTCTTTTTAATTCTTAGAGACAATAGCCACATAATCTTTCATAGGCTAAATAAACATCACCTATTTCTTCAACCAAATTTTCATGAAATGCTCTCAAGGCTCTTTATGACTGTAGTTGCCCTTCTCTTTATGCAACCCAGCTCAGAATGATCTTTCTAAAGTGCAGTACTAAAATAAAGTACACTATTAATATGCCAAATTCAACTTGACAGAGAGAGTACAGTAATACAGGAGGGATTAATTCAAGATATTTTGAACCAATTGGATCCCCCAAAAGGAGACTTTAGTTACTAAAGTCCCAGAAAGTCAAGGCAAGGTAGCAAGAATTTACTGAGTGCCTACTATGAGCCAAGCACTCTGAATACAAATAGTAGCAGAAAAAGAAAGACAGTTCCTACCTTCAAGGCACTTATGTTCCGAAGTTGGAAACATTAGGCAATGAAAAGCTCAAAAAGTAAATGGTGGTGGGGGTAGGGAATAACCTTACCAGGGCCTGGATCTTAAAGTTCAGATGATGGGTGCTTGGGCCCCAATTCTAAAATCACATTTCTCTTTAAATGTGTCTCCCTAGCCTCAAAATACTATCCCAGGCAGTTTCTCCCCAGCCCAAGGACACAGCCAGCCCTAGCAACAACCATTATCTCCCTTCCTGATACAGCAGCCAGCTGTACCTATAGAATTTATTAGTCTGAACCAGCTGCGTACTGACTGAATAGGCTAGGCACTGGGTCATAATGACGTTTACTTCTCACCGAACAATCATGTCTGTCCTAGACTTAGACATACATATACTCCCTTATATTTATCTTGTCTAACAAGACATTGATGAGAGCATTCTGGTATTTCTGAGCCAGCCTTGAATGTTGGTTGACTTAGTGATGTTTCAGGCCTAAAACTACACCTCCAGGTAGCCCCCGCCTTGGGCTATTTTCCAATGAATCTTGAGTAAAATACCTGTGCAGTAGGTAACAAAAGTGCATATTCCTTTAAGAACTGACCACTCCTTAACCACTCCCTAATTCCACCCCAAAACACCTAGTGAGCATATTTGGCACATACTTTACTGTGGAATATCCTATATAAACTTTACCTGTATCCCTCTAAGATTGTAGGTTCCCTAAGAATTCTTGCCTGCTGAAAGGCATAATAAATCTTTACCTTGATCTCAACAATAGTTGAGTCCGTGAATTCCTTCCAGGCAACCTGCCCTGGGACCCCAGTCTTTGTGGGGGTCTAACCTCTGCTTCCAGCTCTCATCACAGAGAGTTGGAAGCAGAGTAGTGGGAGGAATGAAGGATGGGTGACCTGGGAGTCTTTCAAAGACTCTGAGAGGAACTCACTAAAGGTAGAAGGGAACCACTATGTTCCAGGTTGAGATAGCAGCTGAATGTGAGACCTGACACAGGACATGGCATGTTAGCCTGAGAGGTCATAGGATTTGGAGAGGGAAGGAGCCACTTAATATTATAACTCAAAAAACTTAGACCCAGAGACTAAAAATGACTTCTCCTAGGTCATAGAGGTTGGTCATTAGATGATAGCATAATCAAAGACATGACAGCAAAGAAGAGATTGGCAGGTTTCATAGTTAAGTTCTTAAACATTTAGAGAGATGAACCACAGGAGTTTCATGTCCAGGTCAGCCAGGTGCAAGTGCCAGGACTTACTGTATTTTTAATGAATAAGAATTTTATGAACAAAAAAGCAGATTTTCATTTTTCTTTTTTTCTCTTTATTTTAAGTATGCAGTCTGTTCACAAAGAAGAAAAAAAATGAGGGAAATCTTTACTTATCTATCTTGTTTTCTTATGGATACATAATTGACCATGTCTGTAATAATATTTATAACAATTATCAAAGTAAATACAATATAGATAGGGAGGCAGCTGAGACTTGTTCATTATTCACTGGTGTTTTCATGACCACATTTAGGATTTTCTTGGCAAAGATACTGGAGTGGTTTGTCTGTCATTTCCCTTTCCAGCTCATTTGACAGATGAGGAAACAGAGGTAAACAGGGTGAAGTGACTTGCCCAGGGTCACACAACTTACAGTAAGTGTAGGAGTCACTTTCTATTGCACTTCAGCTTGAATTCATGTGTGCCCCCTGCCTGTCAAAGCTGCTGGGAGGACCAAATGAAATAATGTATATGCTTCCTAAAGGGCTATATAAACGTGATCCATTAACATTGGAGCTGACTAACCAGATCAGTCCTTCAGGTCAGTAGTTGACATATGCACAGTGACACATGAAGACATTTTAACACATGAGAATACTCTCAACTTGTCCTATTTAGAGTCATGTCAGCGCTTTCATTTTCTGCTCTATTTGCATACATTGTTGAGAGGCAGTGTAGTGAAGGAAAAAACTAAATCAGGTGGGAGACTTGGCTTTGTTGCTAAGTGACTGTGTGAATGTGAATAAGTCATTGGCACTTCTCTAACCTTGAGAGAAATCCTCCCAAACTGAGTCTAGATCATTTCTAGAACTCCCCCCACTCTAACATCCTGCATTCTCAGATTATTTCTAGTTCTAATATTCTTTGATCTAAAATTACTTCTAGCACTGACATTTTCTGTTCTAAAATTCCTCCTTGCTCTAATATAGTGAGTTTTAAAATCCTTTACAGCTTTAATATCCTCTCTTCCTAGGAACCATCTAGCCTAACATTATGTGTTCTAAGATTCTTCTCAGTACTAACATTTTATGTCCCAAGGTCTCTTCCAACTCCTAACATTCCACATTCTAAAACCCCTTTTATATTTCTGCTCATTTTAGCATCCTATTTTCTAAGGGCCTTTTGAGAATCAACATTCTTTGCTCTGATATCTCTTCTTAATCTAGTATTCTACACTATACGTCAGTTTCCAGAACTAGCATTCTATATTCTAAAGTGTCTTGTATTTTTTTTTGTGCTCTGCATAAAGGTCTTTTCCAGTCAGAACAGTTCTGTGGTTATAAAATCCCATTCCTGACTAATGCTAAGTGCTGCCTGCCTATCCCAATTATTGCCTATTTCCTCTTGGGAAGCACAGAAACATTTGCCTGGTAACCTGGACACAACAAACAAGTAAAGCACATCCAGAGGAGGGTCAGGGAATGCAAAGGAGAAGGGTCCATAGATTCATACAACACAGAATGTTTATAAGAGCTAGGACAAACCTTATGTGCCATGTGGTCCAACTCATTCATTTTATAGATCAGGACCCTGAATCCCAAATCAGTGAAATGGCATACCTAGGGTCACATGATGAGTTAGCAGGAGAGAGAGAGAGGTAGGACTGGACCTCATGACATCTGAATCCTAAAGCAGTCTTGTTTCTACCCCCACCATGTTGCTTTTGCATTGTTATTCAGTTGTTTCAGTCATGTCCAACTCTTCATGATCCCATTTGGGGCTTTCTTTACTTCTCCAGCTCATTTTTTTTACAAAAGAGGAAACTGAGGCAACAGGGTCACATAGCTAGTAAGTGTCTGAGGCTGAACTTGAAGCCAGGAAGATGAGGCTTCCTGATTCCTGGCCTGGTGCTCTATCCACTATGTCCCCTAGCTGCCACTACTTTTGCTGTTTTCTTTAAAAAAAAATTGTTGACTGAATTTGTGTTTCATTTCATACTATCTCTACTACAGTCAAGCTATTATTCTCCTTCTACTTGGCTTTCATCTGCTTGGTCTAATCCAGTCTTTGTACTGTTGTCCCAGTACTACCCTCTTCCCTGAATTACCTCCCTTGGTCCCTTCTCTTATCTATTGAAGTATTTTCCTTTCTCCCAGTCCCTGTTTGGTTACTTCCCCCATGGAACCTTCCTTAATTATCTCTAGCTGGACATCTTTTTCCCCTACTTGAATCTGATATAACACTCTTCCATTCTCTCTTTAATTTGTATATTTATCTATTTGTGTAATCAGACTACAAGGTCCACAAGAGCAGAAGCTTTGTCATAAGGCAATTCTGCTACTCAGTCCAGGGTCTTAGACATAACAAGTCAACAATACGTGATTGGTCAACTGACTTTGATTGAATTGTGAGTAATCAAATGGCATCATGAAAGGCAGTAGTGGTGCAGTGCAGAAAGCTGCCTCTAGAGTGAGGAAGAACTGCATTTCCATCCCACTACTCACAAGTAATAGCTGCACGACTCTGGACAGCCCACTTAACTCTCGAGACTATGTGTCTGTGGCTCTCTGGTATTCAAAATGGCAGAGAAGGTGCTGATCAGTATTAGCAAGAGTTTCTTACTGGGTGCTCCCTATATCAATGCAATCAGTGTTAGTTAAAAAAAAGAAATGGAAGAAAAGCAGAGGTTGACAGGTGTCTCAGAAGATATTTAGAGCATGAACCTTTGAAGAAGTTTCTGTTCTCCTAAAAGCCCTTTTTAGACTCTAAAGTCTATAACCTTTAAAGAGGCTTCTCTCTTCCAAAAAGCCTTTTCAGACTATAATGAGTTGCTGCTCCCTGAACCTTCCTCCTTGGATTTAAATTCCCTTAGGATTTGTTTCTCTAGTTTCTATAAACACTTGTCTTCTTTCAGATGTACAAATGAACTCATTTCTTTAGTCATTAGATTACAACCTTTCTTTTATCTTTATAATTATTGGGAAACCTTGAGCAAGTCTAATTCTTTCATCAAATTCCAGATTCCCTATCTTTGAAAGGAAAAGGTTGAACTAGGTCATCTCTAAGATACAACATTCTCCAGCTATAATATTCTTTATTTTATATTTGTAAGGTCCCTTACAACTCCAATGTTCTGTGATTCTATAATGTGTCTTCTCTTTGTAGCTAGTTTGGTTTTATGGGGGAGGGACAGGAGAGGGAATTTTCAATATCCTGTTTTCCCTCTAGGTCCCATCTCAATACCAGCCAGTATATGCCTAGGACAGTTATGGGATGGAGAGTAGGTGAACAGCACTGCAAATAATTTACTGAGGAACTCTGGAAAATAGGACAGAAAATTGAACTCCTGGGAATCTAAAGAGATAAATTGGTGCAAAGAGCCTAACTGTGGAAGTCCCGGAAATTGTCTTGCTTTAATGAACATGGTTAATTAGAGTTTCTTTTAGCAATTTAGTCTTTATAGCTTTTTGTTTTTGTTTTCGCCGTGAGATCGTTGTGTTTTGCCCTCATTGAAGTTATTATTTGGAACTTTATGATGCAATAAAACGAGACTAGTAATGTATCAAATGATATTTGGAAAGAAGGAAGCTGTTTTAGCAATAATTAAGCTTAGAAGAGATTTGAATCATAGGATCTTAAAGTCATAAGGGCTTTTTTAAAGGCATCTAGTCCATCTTCTTCCTAAAACATGTTGCATTAGTGATTGTCTAGCTTCTGCCTGAAGATCTCCAGAGAAAGATGGTCACTAGTAGCAGAGACAGGCCTTTCCATTGTTGATCAGCTTTGACTGCTGGAGTGTTTGTCCTATTTGGTTCTCCATTAGATAGTAAGCTTCTTGAGGGTAGGGGCTGTTATTTTGTATATTTTTTGCCTCTTTTTGTATCCCCAGTGATTAACATGGTACCTGGCACATAGCAGGCAGTTAATAAACATTGATTAGTTGATAGAGTTTGCCCCTTGCTACTACTTGTTGGAAAGAAGCGTTCCTCAGTATAAAGACTCTTACTCTACTTGTTTTATTGTCATTAGCTCCAAATCCCAAGCCAAAGATACCACAATGTTTGTTCTATCTCCATCATTTCCCTTGCCTCCACCTTACTCTGTTCCCTGTAAGTATACCCAACTAGAAAATGCTGGTAGTTAACATTGTTTATAATAGCAAAGCAACTATTTAAAACATATGGAGGTAAAAAGATTTACTTTGTGCTCAGAGTCTGATGGAGCAGCTCAAGGAAAGAAACAGGGTATAGGATTGCCTCCTTGCATCTGTAGTTAGGGGATTTCAACAATGTGCTTTTTGTGCTGATGCACCTTATGCCTGATTGCTTCAGACAACCTTGCTCCCAGACTTCTGGGCCCCTCAACCATGATGGTGGCCTTTCCTTGTGTTTCTGCTCTCCCAGCTCTCCATGGCTTAACAGTTTCCTATTTCTTACTCAACCTGCCATAAGCTACATTTCTCTTTGAATATCTTTCCTGGATTCAGTGAACTGACTTTTAAAGGTCACCATGAGGTATGGGATATCATTCTTCATCCTATCATGTTGCTTCTTTTCTGATTCATTCATGCTGCTAATTTATACCTCACAGAGGGATCTCTGGTAGGGTTGCTCTTCTCCCTGTCCCTCCAAGTTCATTTAACATTTTACTGCAGGGTTTTTTCTGTGTTTCAATCTTCTGCTTTCGAGTGTCAATCCCTCACCTTTATATTGAATGAAAATATGCCTTCCTAAATATTCCCCTTCTGCTGCCCTCCCCCATCTAGTTTGTTCCTTATTCTGCCTACCAGGACCAAGACTAATGTTACAGAATCTCCGAGTTGGAATGGATCACAATGATCATATTTTCCAATTGATATTTGATCCTCATTCCTTCTATTCAATCCCCAACAAATGGATATCAAAATTATGCCCAAAAGCTTCAATGAGAGAGAACAAACTACCTCCATAAAAGCTTGTTCCCCTTTGGGCTCACTCTAATTATTAGAAAAATTTTCCTTATAGTAGCCTTTAACAGACTTCTTTACTGTTCCTTTACATTTCCTTTATTGTTTTGTTTTGTTTTTCTTTGGGTTCAAGCAGAATGTGTCTAATCAATTTTCCCATAATTTTCTTTTAAATATTGGACTGCAATCATGTTTCCTCTTAGCCTATCTTGTCTAAACGCTCCCAGTTCCTTCAAATGATGCTCATGATGTCTCTCTTCCAGTCCTTTCATGGTCTTGATTATTATTTTCTGAGTATTTATTATCTTTCTCAAAATAACAAAAAAAATTGTTATCTTTTTTAGTTACTAGAGAGAACATAGTACTATGGATATAGCCTAATCATGCAAGAGTATGACCAAATTTTGACTTTCCTCATGTTAGACATTATTCTGCTCAGTTTAGCCTCATGGATATTTGATTTTTTTTCTTTTACTAACATGTCACACCATTGATTCATACTGACCTTATATTTGATTAAAATTTTAAGATATTTTTTACAAGAACTGATATTATAACTACCTTCCCAATCCTGTAAGAGGCAGCTTGGTGGTAGTATAGGCACTGGGTCTGGAATCAGGAACACTCATCTTCCTGAGTTCAAATCTGGCTTCCCATACCTACTAGCCATGTGATCTTGGGCAAGTCATTTAATCCTATTTGCCTTAGTTTCATCATCTTTAAAATGATCTAGAGAAGGAAATGACAAACCACTCTGACATCTTTGCCAATTAAACCCTAAATGGGACCATGAAAAGTTGGATATGACTGGAAAAAAAAGTGACTGAACTTTAAACCTTTGCAAGTCAACTCTGATCTGGCTCAGTTTTCCTATTTGTAAAATGGGAAAAATAATAGTATTTACATTACATACACACAAGATTTTGCTAACTTCAAAGTGCTATATAAATGCTTGATATTGTTTTACTAATATTATTTCTCTTAATTTGATTTCTTTGAATCCAAGTGTGCAGCATGACAGTTTTCTTATTAAATTTCATCTTAGTCAATTCATTCCATCATTCCTACTTCTTGATATCTCTATTTTTTAAATCTGGATATGGTTGCTTAACATGTTTTCCATCCTTTCAATCATCATGGCATCTGAAAATATGACAATCATACCACCTTTGCCTTTACCAATGACTTAATAAAAATGTTGGACAGTATGGAATCAATAACAGTAACCACATGGTATAGTTCTGGCATTAAAGCCAGGAAAACCTGAATTCTAGCCCTCTCTTCCTTTCTGCCTGCCTTATACATGATGGTTGTGTAATCTTAAGCAAGCACCTTCTAATGCTCTGAGCAAATTTCTAGGACTCTAAGGTGGAGAGAAGGTATAGACTTGCACTTGTAAAGGGAAATTCCTCCCTTGAGAATGCCCTATATCAATGAAGGTTCTATCCTGACATGCCTATACTTGAAAGTTTTTAAGATTTCTATATAAATTATCGCGACAACATTCTGAAGTTGTCATTACAAATAGTACGTCCATTTTACAGATGAGGAAAGTTAGAGATGTTAAATGACTTGACCATGTCCACATAATGTCAGAGGTAGTTTTTAGACTTAGATCTAGCACTCTGTCAAGTATTCTAGTGACCACTTTGGAGAGAGTGGTTTCAGAATCCAGATTCCAAAAGGTTGATAAGTGAATAGGAGGTAATGAAATTGAAGTTGGCAAATGAAAGCAAATTTCTTTAGGAGTTTGGTGATGAAAAGAAATATAATTATAGGCCCATAGTTTGAGAGGATGTGAGGGATAAATGAAGTGAATTTATGAATAAGCTTGACTTTGGTCAATAAGGAAGGAGCTAAAGGATAAGGATAAATTGAACATGGAAAAGAGAAAGGGATTGGAAGGGTAGATTCCTTAAATAAGCAGAACTGAATGTAATCAAGGAATAAGTAGTAGAGGAACCAAGATGGCTGTATAGAAGAATGGACCTAGCTCTCCCCCCAGAGTCCATAAAACACCTGTAAAATTAACTCTGAACCAATTCTAGAGTAGCAGAAGTCCCAAAATGACAGAGTAAAACAGATTTCTAGCCCAAGACAGTCTGGAAGTCTGACAGGAAATGTCTAGCACACCAGGCTCGGAGCAGAACACAGCACATCCTGGACCATGTAGCATGGACAGGACTGGAGCAGGCTTCAGGGTGTGGAATAATGGGTGGCAGCTGTGGTTCCCAGATTTCTCAACCCACAAATGCCAAAGACAGCTTCAAATGTCAGTAAGACAGTTCTTTCACCTGGGTAAGATGGAAGCACAGTCCAGCGCCAGCCCCAGGACAGCAACAGCCTCCACTTTTGGAGTCATCAGTCTAAAGACCCTGAGGGAATTGAACGGCTGATCTGCTTCTCAAATCTGAGTCCTGGGGTGAGGAAGAGTGCTAGCATGGTGGAGTTAGTGGCATCTGTGGAGAAGGAATCCTACTGGCAGTTCCAGGGCAGATAAGAGTGCTTGTAGTTGCTCACAGACCAGGAGAGAAGTAAACTCCTCTCCTTTGATTGTGCCACCTTGGAGGAACTAATAACTTACAGGTCCCTAGAGTATATTCTCCATTTGACAAAGGACTCAAAAGTCAAGTTGCTGGTTGGGAAAATGCCCCAAAAAGGGAAAAAATAAGACTATAGAAGGTTACTTTCTTAGTGAAAAGATATTCTCTTCTATCCTTTTGGATGAGGAAGAACAAAACATACCATCAGAGGAAGACATCACAGTCGAAATGAGAGTGATGCCAGAAAATCAGGAAAAGGGTCAACAGCTTGCTAGAGGAGACCGAAAAAAACACTGAAGAAAATAACACCTTTAAAAATAGACTAACACAAATGCAAAAATAGATCCAAAAAGCCAATGAGGAGAAGAATGCTTTAAAAAGCAGAATTGACCAAATGGAAAAGAAGATTCAAAAGCTCACTGAAGAAAATAGTTCTTTAAAAATTAGAATGAAGCAGATGCAAGCTAATGACTTTATGAGAAGCCAAGAAATTATAAAACAAAACCAAAAGAAAGAAAAAAATAGAAGACTGTGAAATGTCTCCTTTGAAAAATAACTGACTTGGAAAATATATCCAGGAGAGAAAATTTAAAAATTATTGCTCTACCTGAAAACCATGATCAAAAAAAAGAGCGTAGACATCATCTTCCAAGAAATTATCCAGGAAAACTGCCTTGATATTCTAGAACCAGAGAGTAAAAGAGAAATGGGAAGAATTCACTGATCACCTCCTGAAAGAGATTCCAAAAGGAAAACTCCTAGGAATATTGTAGCCAAATTCCAGAATTTCCAGGTCAAGGAGAAAATATTACAAGCAACCAGAAAGAAACAATTTAAGTATTGTGGAAATACAATCAGAATAATACAGGATTTAGCACCTTCTACACTAAGGGATTGATGGGCTTGCCATGATATTCCAGAGGTCCAAGGAGATAGAATTAAAACCAATAATCACCTAACCAGGAAAACTGAGTATAATATTTCAGGGGAAAAAATGGAATTTCAATGAAATAGAGGACTTCCAAACATTCATGTTAAAAAGACCAGCGCTGAATAGAATTTTGACTTTCAAATACAAGAATCAAGAGAAACATGAAAAGGTAAACAGAAAAGAGAAGTCTTAAGAAGCTCATTGAAGTTGAGCTATTTTTATTCCTATGTGTATAGATGTTAATTGTAACTCATGAGACCTTTTTCTGTATTAGGGTAGTTAGAACGTGTGTGTGTGTATGTATGCATGTGTATATTATATATATATGTAGGTATGCATAGATGTATGTGTATGTATGTATATATATATATATATATATATATACATATATATACACAGAGAGAGAGAGAAAGAGAGAGAGAGAGACAGAGGGGACAGGGTGAGGTGAATATGAAGGGAGAATACCTAAAAAACATAAAATTTACTGTTGTATGGAATGTACTAAGAGTATGAGAAAGGTAGAGGTAGAATGTAGAAAATCATCTCACATAAAAGAGGGAAGAGCTTTTACAATGGAGGGGAATAGGGAGGAGAAGAAACAAAATAACTGAGCTTTACTCTCATGGGATTTGGCTTAAGGAGGGAATAACAATTGGATATGGAAATCTATTTTACCCTGCAGGAAGGCAAGGGGGAAGGGAGTAGGAGAGGGAAGATAATAGAAGGGACAACAAATTGGGGAAAGGGATAATCAGAAGCAAACACTATTGTGGGAGAACATGTCAAGGGAGAGAATGGAATAAATGGAGGGCAGAATAGGACAGAGGGAAATGTGGTTAGTCTTTTATAGCATAACTTTTATGAAAGTGCTTTGCGTGGTTACACGTGTATGACCGATGTTGAATTGCATGTTATCTCATTGAGGGGGAGTAGGGAGGGAGGAAGGAAGAGAATATGGAACTCAAAACTTTAAAAATGAATGTTAAAAATGGTTTTAGCATGCACCTGGAAATTAAGCTATACCAGCAATGGAGTATAGAAATCTATTTTGCCCTACAGGAAAATAAAGGGGAAGGGGGATGGAAGAAGGGTGGGTAATGAACAGGAGGACAGATTGGAGGAAGGGGTGGATGCAGTACATGTTGTTCTGGGGTAGGGGGGGTGGAGAGAGATGGGGAGAAGTTTTTGAATTCAAATTCTTGTGAAAGTGAATGTTAAGAACTGAAAAATAAATAAATTATATGTATTTAAAAAAAGGAATAAATAGTAGAGTTGTCCCCAGCAATGAGAAGGGCCATCTTTTTAATAAGAATTTTTTATGATACTTCTGTATTAGAATTTGGCACCTCATTGTCAGAAAATATAGTAAAGGATAAGAATCCTGTGGATTCTAGATTTGATGTATGAAGTGGAGAGGAGAATGCCCAGGAAGGTTTGCCCAGATTTTCTCAATAAATTAGTTAAGGCTTTCTCTGAGAAGGAAGGTAGAGTGAGTGGTTATTGGAGGCTTAAGGAGAGAATAGATGGTTTGGAACAGTAAGGCCAGTTGAATAGAGGGTCAATGAGACAGAGAAGAAGATTGAGGTGCAGCCATCAGGATGGAACCTAGGTTTATGATGAATCAGGTTGTGGGAAAGATGACGAGAAATAATAAAGTATGAGCTGTTGGTCATAGAGGAAGCACAATTATGGCAGATGATTTCAGGATAACAAAGTTGTGACAATAGAACAGATTGTTTTTAATGTGTCCTACAACATAACAGATATTTAAAGTGCCAATTTCCCTAGTGATTAGAATTATGTTCTGTATAATTTTGTCTTTGTTGTTATGTTCTATTTTTGGAACACAGAATGTTAGGGATGGAAAGGACTCCCAAGATCCTGTAGTCAAACCCCCTTATTTTACAGGGGGGGGAAGCAGGCTGAATCTAGGAAACAAATGTCCCTGAGGTCGTACAGCAAGTGAATAATTGGCCAATCTAGAAGACCAAGGTCTCCCCTTTGAAGGATTTTTCCTCTGTAATGAATAATCCCTTTTTATTTAGCTATGTATGCTGACAAAATTAATTTTTAAATAATATATTGTTTAAAGGATTTTCTAGCAAGGAAATCTTTGAAATCATGATTGAATAGAAAGAATGTTTTGACTTGGAGTCAAAATAATTTAGGTTCCAATCCTAGCCTTAATTCTTACTACCAATGTATACTTTAGAAAATTGCTTAACACTTATTATTCTATTTCCCTATCTGTAAAATGGGATTAATAATAAATGCACTATAAAGTTGATATCCAAGGTATGAAAGTGCTCTGTAAACTATGTAGCACATTATACAATTAAATTATTGCCATTATCCTGATTTGAGAAAGATATAGGATTTTGGACTACAAATCCTGCATGTTTGTTATTGGACCATGAATGTAAGAGGATAATGCTGGAAGTATTCTAGGAACAGGTTAAGAACATAATTGCTTTTTAATAAGAAAGCTATAGAAATAAAAGAAAATGTGTTTTTGTTTGAATTAACCAAGGGTTGAATTGAATATATAATCTCTTATTGGTTTTTCTTTGTTTATGTGGGGTCCATACATACAAGCAACAAGTATTTCATGCATTTATTGTATGAAGTACACCTCTGGGGAAGAAACAAAGGTCAGATAAGACACTGTCCTAGCCTGCAGGCAGATTTTAGTTTAGTTAAAGATGGTATGGCATGGATAGCTGAACATTCAAGAACAGAAGATAAGTTCAACACAAGTAAATTACTGGGTGGAGACCATGGAGGAAAGCTGTTAGAACTGGAATGGGAAGGGCTGGGGCTGTGCTTCACTGAGGTTTCACAAAGGTAGTACCATTTGTATTGGTCTTTAAAGGGAGGGAGGGCAGAACTCAATGGGAAAAGAGGAGAGTAGACATTCTTGAAAGAAATGAGAACATTTGCTAAAGCTTAGAGGATGGATAAAGAGGATGAATTCAGGGGACAGAGCTTTTTCCAGTTTGGATTGAACATAGAGTATGTGTATAGGGAAAACTTACATGAGATAGGGTTGGAGAGGTAGGTTGCTATGAAATTGTGAAGGACCTTGAATGTCAAATAAAGGAGTTAGACTACTTAAACAGTAGAGAGCTCCTGAAATTATCTGAGGCACAACATGACCAGATATGTAGGCATAAAAATGTGCATATCTATTTGTGACCATATAAAAACACACATTTTTATGCCTATATCCAATCATGCTGTACCTCTACTAAATATATTTATGGTTATATATTTATTTCTCTATCCATATTTATTAACTCACCTATATATATATATTTGTGTTTGTGTATGTGTGCATATATTTGTGTGCATGTGTATATATGTATATAGAATCAGGAAGGCTCATTTTCATGAGTTCAAATCTGGCCTCAGATACTTACTAGCTTTGTGAACCTGGGCAAGTCACTTAACTCCATTTCCTTCAGTTCCTCATCTGTATAATGGACTGAGGAAAGAAATGGCAAACCATTCCAGTATCTCTGCTAAGAAAACCCAAAATGGGGTTATAAAAAGTCAGACACAACTGAAATGACCAAACAACTATCTATTTTTACTTGCGTGCACACACACACACATATATACACACACGCATACATATACATACACATACATATGTATATGTGTATATATACTCATATGTATATACACATGTATATATACACATATTTATATAATATATGGTTATGCAATATGTAATTGGATTTTACTCACATGTATATATTGTGACAGCAGCATGAATGATGGTTTGTTGGTAGGAGAGAGTTGAAAGCCAGAATGTCTATTAGGAGGCTTTTACAGGTAGGTGGTGGAAAGAACATGTATCTGTGCGTCTGTACTCATGTGAATAAAGCAGAGGGGAGCCATGTTGCAAGGGTTGGTGACCAGCTCAGAACTCTCTTGAGCATTCAGTGACCTTTTACCTTGCCCAATGACCTCCATTCTCTCTTGATTTTCATATCTTTCCTCTCTCCAAGTTGACCTCCTGCTCATCTGACCACTCCTTCTCCATATCCTTTGCTAAATCTTTATCCAGATCATGCCTCCTAACTGTGGGTGTCCCATAAGGTCCTAGGACCTTTCTTTTGCTACATCTAACATTCATATTAATTTTAATAATGAATTGCCCTAATTATTGTATAGCTTTCTATTTATACTGCATTTGTTTTCTTAACTGCATTGTAATTTGCATGTTGTTCCAATATTAGGATATGAATTCCTTGGAGATATTGACTTTTTACTTTTATTTTTACACTTTTGATTTTCTTTTTGTCTTTCTTTGTGCTTAGCTCAGTTCTGGCACATAGTAATCATTTAATAGATTTTTCTAGACTGACTTGAGTAGGGCAAAACATTTGCAAAGGAAGGTTAGTTAAAAAACATTCCAAAGTTTTGGACTTTGGAAACTAGGTGTTGTTGAGCTGTTTCAGTCATGCCCAATACTTCATGACCCCATTTTGGGGAGTTTTCTTGGCAAAGATACTGGAGTGGTTTGCCATTTGGTTCTCCAGTTCATTTTACAGATGAGGGAACTGAGGCAAACAGGTTTAAGTGACTTCCTCAGGGTCACACAGTCAGTGAGTATCTGAGGCTGGATTTGAATACAGGAAGATGATTCTTTCTGGTTCCAAGCCTAGTGCTCTATCCACTGTGTACTTACCTGCCCAGAAACTAGATGAGTGTCTTCTGTGCATAAGAATATTTAAAACAAAACAAAAAACAAGATAGCACTTTTCCTCTCCCTCAAAGGACCTGCAGTATAACTGGAGAGCCAGTGCAAAGTCAGAGTGGCTCAAAAGTCTTAATGTGGTCTTAGGCTTTCATTATTTAAAATTGCACTAGGACTTTTAGGACACCTAGGATAATAATGGCTTACTAACCATTGGTTGAATAATTTGATCATTGTCTCAGAGGTGGGACATCAACCATTTCTTCTAAACTTCAATTCCACTGGTCATCCTGCCTTAGCACATTGCCTTTTCTGTGGGCATCAGAGAATTTGATTCACATAGAAACTTGACTTTGTGGATAGCTTGCCATTATTGGTTAGTTATGCTCTGCAAAACTTGCATCTAAATTCATATCCAAGGTACCAACATGGGAATTTCCCTTTATTGACTGCCTGGTCTGCTCTAGGAATGTCTACATTCAATAATAATATCTCTAATAATATAGGCTTACCTTGGAAATTGGTCATTGGTAAGTGCAATTTTTCTTGACCTTTAAGTTAAATCCAGCCTCTGTTGCTGAAATTTATCACATTTTAATAAAACTCTTTGAGTGGGGAAACATGAAAAAACATCCCTTATTTTCTGTTATGTGATAAACCGTGCTTCAGTGTTCTTCAAGGGAATGAGCCATAAAACTAACAAGCAGGCAGATGCCATGCTTGTAATATGGCTTTATTTCTAGAGAAAAAAAATGAGTGTAGAATATAACCTTTGGTTGGGAGACATGGTGCCCAAAACCTTTTTGGAGTTCCACTGGGGCAAAAAATATAGAAGCAAAAAGCAGGACATGAAGGGTTGTAGTGGAGCTCATATATATGAAAAAGATCTAGGGTTCACAGTAGATCACATCAAGCATTTAGATCTTGAAAGAGGCATTGACGTCACCCACCCAATCCCCTTATTTTATAAATAAAGAAACTATAGTTTCAGAATATGAATGAAGGTCACATAGATAGTAATCTGGAGTATGATGGTAAATGTTTAACAAACAACCCTGGTGGGAGGGATTGTATGCATAAAATATTTTTAAGCTTAATCTCAAATATCAAATTTTTTCATCACTTTCTTAAGACTAGAAATCAACAGAAGAGTAAGTCAAGCCCTGATTTGTAACATTTGCCAGCTTCCAAGGTATAAATCCTTACAATGAATATTTAATTGGACTTCAGAAACCAGTTGGAACTGACTATAGAATGCTCCTGGATATTTGTAGAGAATGTTACTTATACACAAGTCTTCTAGTTCAACCCAGTTCTGTATAGGAATGCCATTTACAAAAGAGCTGAAAGAATGGCTATCCAATGTTTGCCCAAAATCTCAGGTGCGGGGGAGCCCCCCAGAAAGAGCCTTTTTCATTTTTAGACAGCTCTGTTAGGAAGATGGATTCTTGTCCCTGACAGCCTCAGGAGACAAATTAGGTGCTACAGGTGGAAGGTTATAGGAAGCATCAAAAAATACATATTTTTAATAAATACATTTTTAATACTAATGAATACTCCAGAATTGAAAGGGATGCCTTGGGACAGTAGTGAATTCCCCATCACTGAACCTCTTCAGACAGAGATCAGGGATGTTGCAGGATATTCAAGCAGTACCCTGCCCTGATCTTCTTCCATTCTTTTTTCCAATTCATTCCCTTCTGTCTTCCCTAATTGCTTTCTTCCATTCTGTATTTATAAATTTTAGCATCTTTGAGCTGGTATTGGGTTATATTATTATGTAAATCTAGCCCCCATACCTCTAAGCTTTTTAGAGACAAGGTCCCAATTTTTTCCCTTTGTGTCTGCTGTGACACCTTGCAAAGGTGCTCAGTGACTCTTAAATGGATCCATATTGGGAATGAATGAATATTATAAATGAAAGAATCGTGATGACAGTGATGGTAGCTCCCACTTACAGCACATGAAGGATTACAGAGCACTTTTCTTACCATGCTTAGAGGTAGGTAGTATATTTATTATTTTCTTGCATTAACTGAGGATGAAAAGTTAAATGACTTGCCTGTGCTCCCACAGGTAATAAGTATGGATGGGAGGCTTTGCGCTCAGCTCACCTGACATCTAGCTTAGTGCTCTTTCCATTTAGATGGAAATCATTAAATTAAGTGTGAATATTCTGAATGAGTGAATGAATGGGTTTTACAGAGCAACGAATATTTTGAAAAAAATTATGAATAAATGAATTAATGAATTTTATAAATGATTGACTACAGCAGCCTACATCTTTGTAGTCACACAGTTGACTGAAATCTGCAGGGAATGTGGGATCTCACTGTGGTTATTGCTTGTTAACTTAAGAAAAATTACAAAGGATTTGGTTTTGTATAGCTGAATGCAGGCTGAAGGAAGCTAAGGCTTTGCCTAGGCTTGCCGGATGACATGTCCTGGTGTGTGATGAGAAAATATGGGTCAGGAGACAGATAAGAATAGCAAAGGAAGTCAGCCAAAGAAAGGACAACACCAAGATGGAACTGCAGATGGGGGAAATTCAAGAACTTTAACCACAGAGTTTGGCCAGGAGTATCCAAGGAGGAGGAAAACAGGGTAGGCCAGGGAAAAGAGCATTAAATTTGGGATTTGAAGACCTGGGTTCAGACTTTGGTTATCAAATCAGCTGACTGTGAGGTTTTATTCAAGTCACTTCTCTCCAGGCCTCAGTTTCCTCCTCTGTAAAATGAGACCTTCAAATTATGTCATTTCTTAGCACCCTTGCATATCTATCTGTTTTTTTCTTTTTCTTTTTTGCTTGTACTTATAGCTTGCCAGTCTACTGCATATTGTTTCTCTTATCTGGGTTACCTAATAGGATTACCTGTCCTTCTGCAAACACCTTCAGTGTTCAGTGATGGCTACCAGACATGCATAGCAAGACCCCTTTTCCATTCCCCAAATACACTGCTCAAGTCATACAGTAGAAATTGACTAATTTTTTTCAAACCCAAATGGGCTCTGTGTGTGTATTTTACACACACACACACACACACACACACACACACACACACAGAAAACCTTCAAAATCACTTTAATCGTGTATCTCATTTTAAGAAAAACAAATCACATGAAATTTGATTCTGTAAACTTTAAGTACTGTCAGGATTCCTGATTTCACTGAAGCAAATACCTCTACCAGAGAGGCCAATCTCAACCCCTTGAAGCCTTAACAGATAGTGAATAAGCAGACCTGATTATAAAGGGTAGCCACCTGGCTGGTGACGACTTCCTCTAAACTGAGGAAGACTGACCTTCAAAAGACAAACGCACTTGGCCACAGAATCATTGGGAGTCGTTGCAGTTTGATAGGTGGATGCACCAGTTCCTGTGCTATGCTAATTAGTTTCACCTTTGAAGACTGATAGTAACCTAGGTTTACTTCCACTCTCAATGATGCAGCAGATGAGAATCTTACTGGAGACACTGTAATAATAATGGTGAACTACATTTTTGTTTGCTTTTAAAGGATTTTACATATCAGAAACAGATTTACCAGAGTTCTTGTTTAAATAGCGGACACTCCTCTTCAGGTTCGTTCAGAGCTCTGCAAAACTGGAATTTTCATCACCTTATAAGTGATCCGGGCATTCACATGACTTCATTTGGGCCATTCCTTATACCTGGCAGGCTTCTTCTACCCTCCTAATTATTCTAATATTCTAATAATCCTAATTATCATAGTCTGTTAAAATCCTATCCATCCCTTGTTACCCATCTCCAATGCCACCTCCTTTGTGTAGCATTCCCTGATTGCTCCACTGTGAAGTTATCATTCCTTTCTCTAGATATGTGACACATTGGAAAGGACGCTGTTACTGGCACAAGATCTGTGCTAGTTGATTAACTGATTCGCTTGAAATTATAGATGAGTTCCAGTCAATTTCTTCAACCTCTCTGGGTTTCATTTTCCTAATCTGTAAAATGGGGGTGTTAGGCTGGATAACCTGCAGGGGCCTTCTACCTCAATATTTAGGATCCTATGAACCTAGCTAAAAGAGCACTTTGTATCTGTGTTAAGCTTTTATCATATTCTTTTCAACTTTAATGCCATGTTATACTTATTGTACATTTGTGAGTATCTCATAATGTTCCCGGTCAGTATTAAGTTCTATGAGAGCAGGCATTGTGCTCTGCACATAGCAAGTATGTAAGGAACTTTTTTTCTGTCAGTTTTTTTAATGGCAGTTCAGCAATCTGTTGTATGTTGACCACTGATTGAGAAACAAAATTTAACTAAGAAACAGTTACTGACTTAACGGAGTTACAACCAATCAAGAAGATAGCACGCTTGTATAAATAGGATTACCTGATAAGTACAAACCAAATTCCAGGAGAGTCTGAGAGGAGCATGAAGAAAGGCTTCCTGGGGATGGGAGACATTGGATTTGAGGGTTAAAGCATGGCAAGGACTTAAATGAAGAGGATGGAGAGAAACACCCTGGCCGTAAGGAACATTGTGAGTATAAGAGGCAGAAAGGCATGGGGGGCTATGGTGGGTTCAATGAGGAAGTATTATTATATAGCCATACAGGAAACAATGGTGGACTTATTCTCATTTCATGTAGAATGGCATGCATTTAAGATATAACAACTGGTCTGCCTTGGAGGTGGAGAGATAGATATATGTTCTGGGATATGGAAAACCCCATACCACTTTTGAGGAAAAAAAGGAGAGCCAGGTCCATACTGACAATAGCCTGCTGTAAGAGAAGCAAACGGGATCCTGAACTGGTGTGAATAAGTAGTCTTGTCTCCTCTATTCAAAAGATGTAGAATTGAGAAGTGTGATTACTTTGGGAATGAAGATAAAAACCTGTTTTCCCTGTTTGATCTTGGGGTTAGGGGGAGCACTTAGTTTATTTCTTCTAGCTTAACTCCTTGTACAAAATTCTGGTGACATAAAAGGCAAATAGTAAACTTCTTTATCAAAGTAAATAGGAAACAGAAATTGGAGATGTTATGTCTCTTAGGGTAGATAATGGATTACATTAGAGTAAATAAACTCTTTGATATGCAGTGGGATAGCATCTTAGCTCAATCAAGGCGAGAGCAATCTCACTGGAGAGGCCCAATCTGAACAGTCCCTAAGATTATAGGCACTGGAAGTTAGGGGACATATTGGGGGCCATGTTGCCCACATGTCTGCAGCACCAGGAATATCCTTCATCCTCCATCAAAAAGTTTGCCTTCTCTCTCAATCTCCCTTTCTACTTCTTCCAGCAGTCTCCTTGAATTCTCTCCATATAAAAGCTCAAGATCTTTAAGCAGATCAAGAGTCACATCTCCCTGCTGCATACATAGCACATAGCACCACAGGGATATCCCTCAGGAAACTCCTCAACTGCCTTGGCTTGGAGTAGGGTTACCTTTAAATGGCTAATGGTTGTTGAATGAGGCAGTGAATGAATGACAGAAAAACATGTTTTATATGTAATATTTCAGGAACACCTCTACTCCATGATGTAAGATGCTGTGCTGCTACAATCCTACATTTGCTGAAACCAGACCTGGGTGACCACTGAGATTGTGTCTATACAGTGTTAAACATGTGGAGCACTAAAGGGAAAAAAACATAGCCAAACATTTGGATTTATAATACACTGAATTAAGTCATTCCTCCAGATGTTCAGTTTCCTTCCTCATGCTTGGAGCTAGCTCTGTGTGTGTCATTGGGAAAGAATTATTTCCTTTCCTTTACTTGGGGTCCATCAAGTCCTTTCTCCCAGAAGCAAAAGCAACTTTCAGCCTGCTCATTAGCACATGTAGCTGAGAGTGTTTTCTTCCCTTGAATCTTGATGATGGGCACAGTTTTCTTTCCTTGCAAGATGGTCTGGCAAAAGCAACAATCAGAATGAATTCTGCATGTATGAGACAAATGCTTCTGCCTTGTGATTTCAGCTTATCCAGCATCATCATTTGATAGATGGAAAAACCAAGCTGAGGAAGGAGAGAAGGCATGCCCAAGATCATATAGATGGTAGAAGTGCTGGGCTTCATATGCAAGGTTTCCAGCTCTAAGCCTAGCGCTCTCTTTGCTATTTAACATAAACAGAGGTGCACCTTCATTTTGATGGAAGCTGGCCCGTGTCCTTCTGAAGGATGAGAGCAGAGATCAAAGAATCATGGAACCTCAAACTTGAAAGGAAGTCTCAAGGGACATAAAGTTCAACCCATTCCTAACATAAAGCCCTTCTACAACATGCCTGCCAGGTGGTTCCTGATGATCTAATAGGAAATCTCTAGGGATGGAGGCCCCCAAGGTAGCCCATTTGATTTTTAGACTACTGTAATCTAGAGAAGTTTTCTCCTTATGCAGAACTGAAATCCAGTTTTCTATCCCTTCTACCTATTGCTTCCTCTTAAGGGCTGAGTTTAATCTTCTTTGGGATAGATACTTAGAAACATATATCATGTTATCCCTTAGTTTTCTCTTTTCCAGCCTAAACATTCTCAGCTTCATCAGAGGGTCATCCTAGCAGTCAAGGGGACTAGAGCTTTAAAACAGAAACGTACAACTATGAGGTGTTCCCTGCCCCCAATCCGCCATTTCTCCACGCACATTTATGACATTGGCCAAGTACTGGAATACAACGTAAAAGCACAAACCATTCCTATCTTCTTGGAGCTTATGGTCCAGTGGAGAAAACATGAAAATAATAAGTAGATACGTACAATATAGATTCAGAGTAACTCATGAGTAAACAGCTAAGTAACATAGTAGAGAGAGTCCTAGACTTAGAATTAAGACGAGTTCAAATCTAACTGTAGATAGTTACTAGCTATTTGACCTTGGGCAAGTCACTTAATCCAGTTTCCTCATCTATAAAATGAATGGAGAAGGAAAGGGCAAACCACTCTTTGCCAAAGAAACCCTAGATGGGATCATGGAGAGCTAGACACAACTGAAACAACCAAACAGCAGCAACTTTAGAGGTAAGTCCCTACCAACTTCAGGAACTGGAAAAGGCTTTCTGAAGAATTCCAGGGGTTAAATATAATGTAATCCAACCCAACTAATATTGAGTTTTTACCATGTCTAAAGGCACTGTGCTTATGATGGAGACACAAGGATAGAAAGAAAACACTCCTTGCTCTAAAGATGATTGTATTTTGCAAGGGGGATGCAATATGGACTGGAAGACTGACGTCAAAATGTCTCAAAATAGTGGGCAACCAATAATTTTATTGAATGACTCAACAGTGATATTGTGGAAATAGTGTGGTCTACTATTCCATGACTTTGTAATGGTGTGTTTAACTAGGTCTCTTCCTCTATTTTTATATCTTTCTTTTAAATCTAAGGTAGGACTAAGATATTTGGATTACAAACTAGCTTCTGATATATATATATTACTAGGGTTCACTTTTCTTATTAGCAAAATGAGGATAGTAACATATAGAAAACTTACTTCACAGATTTACTGTGAAGAAAATGAAGGCTGAATATGAACATATTTTGTAATTCTGTATCCCTGCATAAAAGCCACTAGCAGCTAGATGGTGCAGTGGATAGAGTACCCATCTTGGAACCGGGAAGACTCAGCTTCATGGATTCAAATCTGGCTACAGATACTTAGTAGCTGTGTGACCTTGGACAAGTCACTCAATCATTTTTGCCTCAGTTTCTCATCTATAAAATGAGCTGGAGAAGGAAATGTAATTTTTTTTTGTCTAGAAAATCCCAAGTGAGCCAGTAATAATAATATTAATATTATTTAATTTAATGTTAATTTTTATTTATATATTATAATTTATATATAATATAATTTAATATTATATTGACAACAAATAAAACCCACTCTATTGACAATTCACTTTATTTCCATCCTCATTCATCAAATGCCTCCTGTGTGGGGAACACACAGGTCATGGAAGGGATAGAAGTCAATAGTATGAACAAAGTCATGACAGTAAGAAAGAGCAAGGCAGGTATTGAGGACTGGGCAGTTCTGACTGAGGAGAGCAGAGAATGCATGGGAGAGGGGCTAGTGGTAGATGAGGATAAAAGGTAGTATAGGATCAGATCGTAAAGAGAGTTCTCAGCAGAGGAGAGACAAAAGCATCAAATGAGAGAAGTATAAAGTACATTGTAAAACTCAAGGTTCTCCCAATTATCTCCATGGCATAAGGTTTATGAAGTTTGTCCTCTAAAACCAACTCCCCTAAGTGACCCTCTTATTATCACGCTGCTAATGAGGCATAGAACCAGGACTCAAGCCCACATTCTTCTGACTTCTGATGCAGCGCTCTTTCTGCTCTAGCCCTTGTCTTTTTGCTGCTCTTGGTTTTTATTAAGATCCTTCTAGCACTCAGAGTTCAGTAGGTGAAAAGCTGCAATTCAGCCTGCTCTGGAACAGGGCAGTGAAAAATGACTGTCAGACCTTGTGAATGCTCTGAATCTCCTGGAGAAAATGCTAAGTGCATAGCAGGTCTGATTAATGGGAGGTGACCTTTCGATATGGCAAAAGGAGCTGTTCCATGTGGCTTCAGTTAACACCTTGTGACCCCTCTCACAGAATTTTAAAATCCATATGCTGGGTCAAAAGAAATGTATTGTGCCAACAGGTCACTGGAGAGAATAAGTACTGTTAGAAAGGAGAGGAATCTGGCCAGGACCCTGGATTAGAGAAAGGAAACCAACCCCATCCCAATAGCAACATCTGCTTCCGAGGAAGGGAGGATGCTGAGACAGCCGAACACCCTGCTGTCTGTTCCCATCATGGTGCTGGGAAGCAGAGGCAGTTGGCTCTCTGCCAAGTTTGAGGACCTACTGGAGCTTGTTTTAAGTTTCCAACCAACTGAGACTTAGTTTGTTTTCCTGCAGTGAAAGGGTAGCTGTGACTTCTCAGAGGAAAGTTTCCAGTAGCTACATTTTTTTTCCTCCATGAAAATGACCAAGGTCTTGATGATCTATAATGTAGTGGAACTTTAAAAGTTAAAGAAGGGAGGTGAACCTTGGTGAAATAGATTGGGGGTTTGACTGAGCTAGACTTCCTTGAATGGAATTTTTATTGGATTGAGATCTGTGTGATACTGGATAACAATCTAACAGAATTATTTCAAGGCAAGTGCTTTGTAAACTGTGTGTTACTTTAGAAATGAAAGTTATGCCACAAAGAGATCAAAGAAAGAGGAAAAAGACCCATATGGTTAAAGATATTTATAGAGATTCCTTTTATAGTGGCAAAGAACTGGAGACTAAGGGAGTGCTCTTCAGTCAGGAAAGGACTACACAAATTATGATATAGGAATATAATGGAAGAAATTGTCCTGTAAGAAAAGACGAAGCGTTTCAGAGAAACCTGGGAAGAAATGTATTACTTGAGGCAGAATGAAGAAAACAGAACCAGGAGAACAAATTCTGTAACAACAACCTTATAAAAAAAAGTGCAGCTTTAAAAGACCTAAGACCTCTGATCACCATGATGACCCATGATAATTCCAGAGGATCTGTGATGAGGTAAGATACTTACCTCCCGACAGAGATATGACAGACTCGAGAGAAGACGACACATTTTTTGGACACAGCCACTGTAGGGGGTTGTTTTGCTGAATTACATATATTTGTTATGATGGTTTTATTTTCCTTTGTTTTTTACTTTGAGTGGCAGGGGGAGAGAAAATAAATGCTTTAATTGAAAAAAAAATTAAAATAAATTTAAAAAAGAATGGCCGCTGTTACTCTTGACTGTTTATTCAAATGCAGCATAAAGAGGTTGAACTCTAAGGTTCTTTTTAGGTCTCAATTCTACAAGCAATGAGTAAGTCAAGACTTCAATATACTTGTTCTATACTCTAACCAAGCTAGATCATTCTGTTAGGGGAAATCATAGAATATTGTACTATGAGTTCAAGACTCAGAATCAGAAAGAAATACCTTCAAGTCTTAGACTGACATTAATGACATGGCTCCATACAAATCATGGAAACTCTTGGAAGAGTTGCTTTATTTGTAAAATGAACACCACTTATTTTTATTGTTCTCGAGTATTTTCAGTTGTGTCCAGCTCTTCCTGACCTCATTTGTCAAGGATACTGCAGTGGTTTGCCATTTCCTTCTCCAACTCATTTTACATATGAGGAAACTGAAGCAATCAGAGTTAAGTGACTTGCCCCAAATCACATACCTAATAAGTATCTGAGGTCACATTTGAACTCAGGTCTTCCTGTCTTCTGACCCAGAACTCTAATCCAATGCATCATCTAGTCACTCATATTGTTAACTTATACATGTTTATTTCACATACCACTAGATATAAAGTTGTGGTATCTTTATTCAGGAAAGGCAGCAATGTGTGGGCATATAAATTGCTTTACAAACCTTAAAGCACTATACAAATGCTAACTATCATATTTAACCACCTACACACTTTTTATGTAACTATGATTTCATTGGGGTAGGGAGCTCCTGTCTATCATTGCTGAGCTTTATCTGTTCTGCATCTTTAGACTCTGAAAGATAGCTTGGATGCTAAGATCTTAAGTGGTTTGTCCATGTTTGCATAGTCAATAAGTATTAGAGTTGGCATTTGAATCTAGGTTCTTTTCATGCTGAGGTTCTCTTGTGTATGTATATGTATGTGTAAATATATATTTTTTTCTTTACTTGCATGAAGAGGAGATCTTTCCACATTTGAAGTTGTTCCTTTGCTACTCAAAGCACAAACACACACACACACACACACACACACACACACTTCTTTCTGTCTCTATCTCACCATCTCTGCCTCCCTGTATCTGTCTATCTCTTTCTCTGGTTTTCTGTGTTTCTCTATATCTACACACACATGAAGGATATGAGATATTTTATTACAGTATACTTATTTCCCTAAGTTTCAGTGGATATTGTTTAAGTTCTGGACTAATATGTCTAGATAGACATATCCAGATATAGACCCATGCATATACTTGTACTTCTGAGAGACATCAGGGATGGAGAGTTGGCCTTGGATTTAAGAAGGCTTGGGTTTGGGGCCTGCTGTAGACATCTATTGGCTGTGATTTACTCTAATTAATCTGTTTCAGGCATGTGGTGTCATTAATATGAAGAACTGCCTAGAAACTGCCTTTCCCTATAGATAATTTATTAGCAACTTAGAGACTCTGTTTCCTAGGGATACTAGGATGTTTCATGATTTACAAAGGCTCACACAGCTATGCCAGAGATGGACATATTTTTTTCCTATTGCATC
Source organism: Bettongia penicillata ogilbyi (assembly GCA_023548195.1). Classification (NCBI taxonomy): domain Eukaryota; kingdom Metazoa; phylum Chordata; class Mammalia; order Diprotodontia; family Potoroidae; genus Bettongia; species Bettongia penicillata. Next base: position 16,275,418 of record JAJHZJ010000177.1, on the reverse strand, counting down.
ATACTCTTTTGTTTTATATAGTATATTGATATAATAGTTCATACTTACATAGATGGCAGGTAGGTGGTGCAGTGAGTGGAGTTCTGGGTCTGGAATTAGGAAGACTCATCTTTATGAGTTCAAATGTGGTTTCAATTGCTAGCTGTTTGCTTCAGTTTCCTTATCTATAAAATGAGCTGGAGAAGGAAGTGGTAAACCACTCCAGCATATTTGCTAAGAAAATCCCAGATGGGGACACCAAGAGTCAAATCCAACTGAAAAAATGACTGGGAAATTGGAACATCTATAGAAATTTATGAATAGTTTTTCTCCTGATAACCCTGTGAAGTATGTAATATAAATAATATTATTTCCATTTTACATATGAAGATAATGAAACCCAAAGAGATGATGTAACATCCCTAAGATCATGCAACTAGGAAGAAACAGCAAGCACTCAGCCCTGTATGGCTAGCTGTGAAACCCAGGGCACTTTCTGCTATGTCATACGACTCTCAAGTATGTTGAACTTCCATAGCATATCAGAGAACTTTACTTTATAGTACTTCTAACCGATCGCAAATTAATTTGGTTGTTTGGGCTGACTGAGGAACAGCTGTGGCGTTAATTATGCAGAATGGTATAGAAAAATGTAGCGTTAATGTTTTATCTCCTCATTATCCCAACAGCATGAAGTATATTTTCAAACACATAAATGGATAATGTAATATTTCCCACATAATTTATTTAGGACAAATGGGGTGTAGAGCTCTTAAGCTCTCACATGGGGAAAAGGGCAGAGGGCCATTGAATCTCTAAATCCTCTATCCTGCTGCCTGCTAGTCAGCATGTATCTGAGAGTGGCTTATCTGTCCAGATGTGGCCCACACATGGAGTTCTAAATGACTGGTTTGCCTCAGCCCTGTGTGAGTGAAACATCACGACATCAACTGTCCTTCAATTCTCCATCACCACCTGTCACTGCTGATGCTTCTCTGTCTTCTTCTTTCCTCTGGTCTCCTCCAACACGGTGCTCTTACTTTTGGGATAAAAACTCAAGGCAGCATCCTTTGGAAGGAAAAAGACATTTGTTAAGTGTTAACTATATGCCAGGCACTGCACTAAGAACTTTATAGATACTGTCATTGGATTCTCATAACAATCCTGTGAAGCAGGTGCTATTACTACATTTTGCAGTCAGTGTTTTTGTCCTTTGTTCTCAAAGAGGACCATACCAAGGGAGGTGATGCCATGACTTGAAAGTGAATTGATTTAAGGGAGGAAGGGCTGTACTAGTTTCCCAGCCTCGCTCTTTCCTCTGGAGCCATTGGTCCGGTAGCAAGATATAGATCAGGATGACTGGAGATAGCCTTCTTGCAGTCAATTAAAACAAAACAAAACAAAATTGAGTCAGAGTTTAGATGACTTGCTTGGTGTCACACAGCTAGTCAGTATCTAGGATAATATTTCAATTCAGATCTTCCTGACTCCTGGGAGTCCACCGTCTACCATGCCATAGAACAAGATAATATTGTATTGTAATAGAAAGAGTGCTGGAAGCAGAATCAAGAATCCTGAATTCAAATTCTGACTGTAATATTCTTAGCTGAAACACCTGGGGAAAATCCCTTAGCCTATCTGCAGCTCATTTTATTTATCTGTGAAATGGGGATAACCACACTTAGATGCTTATCATGGAACAAGGGTTTAGTGTTATAGAAATGTGAAATGTTATATAATAATTCATGCTTAATAATTAAATAATTAGTTTTAGGAGGTATTAAAAAAAACTCTGAGCAATGTTAACAAAACACAAGGCAATTAGAGGAAAATTCGTACTGTGTCACCCAAAAAGAGGAAGAGAATTGGTAGATATACCCAGAATCTATGATAATAAGGGTATTGACAGGGAGTTTTTAAGAAATAAATGTGAAGGAATACTAAAGAGAGGCCAGTATTGCATTTCACCAATGTAACTGAGAATGGTTTGTCTCCAGATGGAACATCAGAAATAGTTAAGATCTCAGAATAGAACTAAAAGGACATCCATAGGCAACGGCCACATGAAGTCAAATATTGTCCACAAAGGAAGCATCAACACCTTTCTAATTTATTTGAACTTACTTATAGGCACAGACAGATTTGTTAACAGACGGCAATTTAAGAACAGGTCATTACCAACAAAAATTACTAAAAAGTTATTTTTATGATGCTTAGACATAATGATGGCTACAAATTATGTAGCAAAATGGTAGAAATCTAAAACGTTTCACTGTAAGCTGTCAAAATTTTACCTGTGTTGGTTCCACAGAAAGAATTGAAGGAGTAAATAGAATTATGTATCAGTATCTTTTATAAACAAAAAGATGTGAAATCCCCCAATGACAAATGCAAACCTCAAAATATCTTTGCAAATTCAACAAGTAAAGCATATCAATGTTAGGATCTCATTACAGACTGAATTGTCACCCACAACTGGCCAGACATAATATTGACCAAAAAAATTTAGAAGGATATTTTAATAGCTGTTTCTAATAAAGCACATATACACACAGTTACAGAAAGGGAAACAGACAGGTAGATGTATCCACTACAGCTATGTACAATCCAGAATTGACAGGGAAGGCTATTAAAAACAGTTATTGAGCTACTTGAAGAAGTATTGAGATATTCATAAGATAAGATGCACTGAGTCAAGTAATCCTATTGAGGGCTGGATATTCCAGCATAAACCTTAATCATAAGAGAAGAATGTCACTAGCAGATGAGAAGCAAGGAAGCTTAGTGTTTAGCATGGACTCTGATGCTGATTTGCTGTGTAACCTTGACCATTTGACTCAGTTGTCCTTCCTTAGACTCAGTTTTTTGATCTTTTCAGTGGGAATGCTATCGTGCTTTTTGGACCTTGTGTTGCTATGGTTAGGATAAAATCTGATAGCTGATATGAAAGGGCTGTGACAAATATAAAGTACTCTATAAAAATATACTATTTTCTCCTCATTTATCATATGGCTATATGACTTTGGGACTTTTCTGATACTTCTGACATACCTCAGGAGGTTCATTTTTGGGGAAAAAAACCTCATCATTTTATAAGAGCCCATCAGGCAAAGGGCTCCATCTTGTTGTTACCATTACCCTCTGTCCCTCTAATTGGAGGGTGGGGTCACAAATTCTAAAATCTAAGCAGGGAGCACACCTCGGAATAACTTGTTTCTCACCAAGCTGCACTGCTTTGGTTCTCTGACTTGTCTACAGTGTCCCTGAGTGGGGTAATTTCCCTGTTTTTCTCTACTCTCTCTCCTGCTTTTCAGCTCTATTTGTGTGTTGTCTTTCTCTGTATGCCTCTTGAAGGCAGGGATTGTTTTTTTATTTATTTGATTGTTTCTGTTTTGTTTTGTATCTGTATCTTCTGCACTGAGTGCCTGGAACATAGCAAATGTTTAATAAAAATTTGACTACCTTTTTTGTATTATTACAGAATTATTCATTTTGGATCCCCCCAAAATCCACTGGAGTTCTGACCATAGTGAACTAATAATTCTAGTGACCTTTTTGAGGAAATTCACTGCTTCACAGATTCCTCCCTTTAATATCCACCCCCACCCCACCCCTTTACTCTCTGTGGCTGACATGTAGAATAAATTATTATATACTGCATATTTATAAAGGCCACATCACCATGGCAGCCAATACTGACCTGGAAATCTGCACCTCCTTTAATTTCCCTTTGGGTGATTTGCTAAATTCATCCATTCATTCATTCACTAATTGGATAATTGATTGAATCAATTGGATTTATTGATTCATTCATTTATTCAATGGACATTAAGCATCTTCAATATTCAATGCTGTATTCTGGACTCTGGGTTTAAAAAGATGAAATAAGGCAAAAGCCGCACCCTCAAGGCACTTCTAGTCCAATAGATAAAATGAGCTATGGGCAAATAATTAGGATAAAGTCACAATGTAGGGGGAACCAAAGAGATAAGTACAAACGAGGCAAGAAGAGTAGTTGCTTTTCTAGTTGAAGAGGTCAGGTCCAGCTTCATAGACAAGGATATCTTGAGTCACCTTGAAGAAGGAGGCAGCTTTTGATAAAGAGAAAAGAAGAATGAGTAGCTCTTCCGCTTCTGAGAGGTTGCCTAGGTGAATGCACAGAGATGGGAGAGGGCCAGAGCAGATCAGGACTTTGCAGCAACCTTTTCTATATATTTATCTAGAATATTTTCAATACACTATATCAAGTTATCTGAAGAAACATTCCCTGGGACAGAAACTGTATACAAAGCACTGAGCTCTTTTCCAGAGTAATTGGTAAAAACAGTATAGCAGGTTTCTGAGTGGAGAAATCCCCTGCCTCACACTGTGCCAAAGTCCCAGTGCCAGCCAACACTTGATCATTGTGGTTTTCTCTGACAAAATGAAATCTTCTTGAGGGCAAGAGCAATTTCATTTTTTAAATTTGTATCTTGGGGCACCAAGGTGTTACAGTGGATAGAGCATGGGCCCTAGAGTCAGGACAACCTGAGTTTAAATATGACCTCAGACACTTAACTACCTTCATGAACCTGGGCAAGTCACTTGACCCCAGTTGTGAAAGAAAGAGAGAGAGAGAGAGAGAGAGAAAGAAAGAAAGAAAGAAAGAAAGAAAGAAAGAAAGAAAGAAAGAAAGAAAGAAAGAAAGAAAGAAAGAAAGAAAGAAAGAAAGAAAGAAAGGAAGGAAGGAAGGAAGGAAGGAAGGAAGGAAGGAAGGGAAGGGAAGAAAAAGAGAAAAAAGGAAAGAAGGTAGGTAGGAAGGAAGGAAGAAAACAAAAGAAAAAGGAACAAAAATGGTTCCCTAGCACTTACAGCAGCACCTGAAATGCAGTAGGTCTTGACATGAAGCTGAGTGCAAAGTCACATAAACGGGAGATAAATGTCATGTATGAGGAACAGAGAGAAAGCCAGTCTGACAAGATTAGAGAGCGTGGGAAGGGGCACAGTGTCTAATGAAGCTGGAAAGATAATCATATTCATAAACAGCTAGCATTTATATAGCACTTTTTAAGACTTACCAAAAGCATTGTTGTCTCTTTTAATCCTTGCAGTAACTCTGGAAAGTATGTGTTTTTATAAACACCATTTTACAGAAGAGAAAAGTGAAGCTGAAAGGATTAAGTTACTTGTCTAGGGTCACACAGCTTGTAAAGTCTAAGGAAGGATAAATTCAGATCTATCAGTCTAGGTTGGATCTAGTTGTAAAGGACTTTAAAAGTTAAGCAGAGGAATTTATATTTTAACCTAGAGGTAATAGGGAGTCAATGAAGTTTCCTGAGTAGGGGAGTGACATACTCAGATCTGAGTTTAAGAAAGCTAATTTTGGGGTGGAGCCAAGATGGCAGAGTAGAAGCATGACCTGCTCAAGTTCTCCCTGCAAAGCCCTTAAGATACCTGTAAAATGACTCTAAACAAATTCTAGAGCAGCAGAAGCCACAAAATGACAGAGTGAAAGATTTCCAGTCCAGTACAGCCTGGGAGGTTGACAGGAAAGGTCTATCACATCAGATTCAGAGGAGTGCAGCCCAGCATGGGTTATATAGCTCAGACAGGACTAGAGCAGGATTTAGGGTGCTGAATCACAGGCAGCTGCTGCAGTTTCCAGATTTCTCAACCAACAAATGCCAAAGAGAGGTTCACAGGTCAGTAAGCGAGCTCTTTCATCTGGGTGAGAGGGGAAGGGAGCCAGCCCCCAGCCTTGGATCCAGGACTGTGGCAGCCACTGCAGCAGCATCTACTTCTGGAGCTCTCAGCCTATAGACCCTGAGGAAATGAAATGATTGATCTGGGTCTCAATCCTTAATGGCACTCCTGGGATGAGGAGGAGTGCTGGTGTGGCAGAATGGGTGGTGACTGTGGAGAGGGAATTCTACTCGCAGTTCCAGGGCAGAAAAGAGTGCTTTTGGTTACTCACAGACCACAGTGTAAGCCAGGAGAGGAGTAAACACCCCTCCCTTGACTATCCCACTTTGGAGGAATTGAAAACTTACAGGTCCCTGGAGATATCTCAGAGAATAGCTGCAGAAAACCTCTGAAACCTGGAGTAGTATACCCTGCACTTGACAAAGGACTCATAAGTCAAGTAATTGATTTGACTGGGAAAATGCCCCAAAAGGGGAAAAAATAGGACTATAGAAGATTACTTTCTTGGTGAAAAGGTATTTTCTTCCATCATTTCATATGAGGAAGAGCAAAGTGTACAATCAGAGGAAAACTAAAACATACAACTGGAAGAAGACTGCAGGGACAAGGCTTCTACATCCAAAACCTTCAAAAATATGCAATGATCTCAGGACATGGAAGAGCTCAAAAAGGATCTTGAAAATCAAGTAAGACAGATGGAGGAAAATCATGAAAAACGAGTCAACAGCTTGCTAAAGGAGACCCAAACAATGCTGAAGAATATAACACCTTTAATAATAGACTAACCCAAATGGCAAAAGAGGCCCAAAAAGCCAATAAGGAGAATGATGCCTTAAAAAGAAGAATTGGACAAATGGAGAAAGAGGTCCAAAAACTCACTGAAGAAAATAGTTCTGTAAAAATTAGAATGGAGCAGATGGAAGCTAATGACTTTATGAGAAATCAAGAAATTATAAAACAAAGCCAAATGAAAAAATAGAAGACAATCTGAAATAACTCATTGGAAAGACAACTGACCTGGAAATTAGATCCAGGAGAGATAATTTAAAAATTATGGGACTACCTGAAAACCATGATCAAAAAACGAGCCTAGACATTATCCAAGAAATTATCAAGGAAAACTGCCCTGATATTCTAGAACGAGAGGTCAAAATATAAATGGAAAGAATCCACCAAGCACCTCCTGATAGAGGCCCCAAAATAAAAACTCCTAGGAGTTTTGTAGCCAAATTCCAGAGTTCCCAGGTTAAGGAGAAAATATTACAAACAGCCAGAAAGAAACAATTCAAGTATTGTGGAAATACAATCAGTATAACACAGGACTTAGTAGCTTCTACACTAAGGGATTGACAGTCTTGGAATATGGTATTCCAGAGGTTAAAGGAGATATGATTAATACCAAGAATCACCTACTCAGAAAAACTGATTATAATACTTCAGGGGAAAAATGGAATTTCAATGAACTAGAGGACTTTCAAGCATTCTTATTGAAAAGACCAGAGCTGAATAGAAAATTTTACTTTCAAATACAAGAATTAAGAAAAAACATGAAAAGGTAAACAGGAAAAAGAAGCCATAAGGGACTTATTAAAGTTGAACTGTTGACATACTACATGGAAAGATGATATTTGTAACTCATGAGACCTTTTTCAGTATTAGTGTAGCTAGAGGGAGTATATATATATATGTGTGTGTGTGTATACATACATATATATGTAGGTGTGTATGGGTATGTGTATATTATATATGAATATCTATGCATATATATATATACATATATACACATATATACAGATCAGTTGTATATATGTGTGTATATGTACACACATGAGCATATGTGTGTCTATGTATGTGTGTATTGCATACATACACACATATTGACAGAGGGCACAGGGTGAGCTGAATATAAAGGGAGAATACCTAAAAAATAAAATTTACTGTTGAGTAGAATATTCTAGGAGTACGAGAAAAGGAGAGGTGGAATGTAGCAAACCATCTAGCATAGAAGAGCCAAGAAAGAGCTTTTACAATGGAGGGAAAGAGTGGGGAGATGAAAGGAAATAAGTGAGCCTTACTCTCATGGCATTTAGTTTAAGGAGGGAATAACACATACATAATTGGATATAGAAATCTATTTTACCTTGAAAGAAGGCAAAGGGGAAGGGAATAGGAGAGGGAAGATAATAGAAGGGACAACAAATTGGGAAAAGAGATAATCAGAAGCAAACACTATTGTGGGAGGACAGGTCATGGGAGAGAATGAAATGAATGGAGGGCAGAATAGGACAGGGAAATGTGATTAGTCTTTCTCAACATGACTATTATGAAAGTGTTTTGCGTGGTTACACATGCATGACATATTGAATTGCTTGCTTTCTCAATGTGGGTGGATGGGGAGGGAAGAAGGGAAAGAATATGGAACTCAAAGTTTTATATAATGAATGCTAAAAATTGTTTTTCATGCAACTGGGAAATAAGATGTACAGGCAATGGAAATCTATTTTGCCCTCCAGTAAAATAGAGGGGAGAATGTGGGGTAATAGAAGGGAGGCCAGACTGGAGGAAGGGGTGGATGGGGTGCATGTTGTCCTGGGATGGGGAGTGGGGAGAAATGGGGAGAACATTTTGAATTCAAATTCTTATGGAAGTAAATGTTGAGAACTGAAAAATAAATCATATATTAAAAAAAGAAAGAAAAAGTAAACTAAGATTTCAGCAATATGTAGGATAGATTGCAAGGGGGAGACATCAGACTGAAGACTGGCAATGAAAGCTTAAATGAAGATGGTAACTGTGTGTTTCACTGTGCCACCTAACTGTCCCTAAAACTGTTTGCCTCAGTTTCCTCATCTGTAAAATGGGCTAGAGAAGGAAATGGCAAACTGCTCCAGTATCTTTGCCAAGAAAGCTCCAAATGGGGTCAAGAAGAGTCAGACACAGCTGAAACCGAACAGCAAACAACGACAACACAATGTGGTAAAGAGAAAGGGTCTGATTTGAGAAATGTAGTGAAAATAGAAATGGCATGAACTGATGACTGATCAAAATATGTTGTCAGAGGCAGCTAGGTACATTGGGCTGAGTGCTGGACTTGGAGTTAGGAAGACCTGAGTTCAAATGCCATCTGAGGTACTTAATAGATATGTGACTCTAGGCAAATCACTAAATCTCTCAGCTTCAGTTTTGTGATCTATAAAATGAGTATGATAATAGCATCTACTTCCCAGGATTGTTGTGAAGATCCAGTGAGATGCCACAAAGAAAGTGCTTTTGCAAACCTTAAAGCATTATAATAAATGCTACTTTTTTATTGTTATCATTTGTGGTGGTATCGATGTTGGTTTTAATTAAAATACAGAGAGTGAAGATTTGAGGATAATGCAAGGGTATGAAACTGAGAACCTGGAAGGATGGTGGTGCCTCAAAATGGGAAGAAGGAAGGGTTTGGGGGAGAAAGATGGAGTTTAATTTTTGACACTCAGGAAATAGGTAAGGAGTGCTTCAAACAGAGCATTGGCAGCAAAAGGGGAGAGGAAAGATGACTGGGAGACATATCACGGAATAACATCCTTAGGACTTGGCAGTTGATTGGATGGAGGGAGAAGGGAGGGCTTGGGAAGGGAAGAGTCAACAATGCTTCTGAGGTTTGGAGCTCTGGCTTAGTATTAGTCCTGTTTAAATTGAGGGAAAAGAAGTGAGAAAGTGCCAGCTGGCACTGGGACTTTGGCACAGTGTGAGGCAGGGGATTTCTCCACTCAGAAACTTACTAGACTGTTTTTACCAATCACTCTAGATCAGAGCTTAGCTCTTTGTATACAATTTCTGCCCCAGGAAATTTTTCTTTAGGTAACTTGATATTCTCTCTCAAACTATACAATGCTTTAATATTGGCCATTTGGAGGATTTCTTTGCAGTCTGAGTGAAGTGACACGAGTAAAATCTCTGGCCAATAAATCTGCTGTCACTAATCTCTCCATAGCAAAGGGAATTTTACTGTATTTTCTGGTTAAATCTGCTACTTTTTTCTGTCATATGGCCCATACATCCACTGTACCACTCTGGCAGTAAGGGGCTTGGCTGTTGGTGGAAGCTACTGGTAGAACCAATTTCACAGATTCACAGTCAGACTGGTGTAATGGATAATGTATTGGCTTCGGGGTCAGGAAGAATTGAGTTCAAATCCTGCCTTTGATACTTCCTAGTTCTGTGACCATGGGCCAATTATTTATTCTCTCTGAGCCTCGATTTCCTCAGTTGTAAAATGAATGGAGTTGAATTAGATGATCTCTAAGGACCTCTCCTTAAATCTAGGAACCTCTTCCTGTTCCTAGACAGAGTTGGTAATGACCTTGGCACATAGAACATACATAAATGAAGCAGGAAATTTTCTTAAAAAACAGATCCTAAAATGTTAGAATGGCGCAGTGCTTTCTGTATCCTCTAGTACAAGTCTCTCAGGGATCTTTATGAAGATAACAACAATAGTAGGAATAGTAACAGTCACTTACTATTATAATAGTATATAACTATTACTACAGATCATCTAGTCTTACTCTTTAAGGGTCAATCATGAAGATAACAATGCTAACAATGATAACAAATAGCTTTTTATATTTATTGTTATTATAATTGATTATCGAGTCTATTTTAAATTTATAATACTTACATATAATATATTTCTAAATTTCTTTAATTTATTTCTAAATATAATATTTTAATAGTATTATATATAAATTATATATAAGTATGAAATTTATATAACATATATAAATATATAATATTTATAATAATAAGTAATTATTTAATCTCAGGGGTAATTATGAAGATAATAATTAACTATTGCTATAATGGTATTACTGTTATTATTGAAAGTCATTTTGTTTAACCCTTTCAGGATTAATTATAAAGATAATAATGACAATTAGCTCTTACTGTAATAGTATTGTAGCCATTGTCATTATTATTAATAATGATTTAATCTAACCCTCTCAGGGTTAATTATGAGGAAAATACTTAACTAATATTGCAATGGTATTATTGCTATTATTATCAGTAGTTATCCAGTTTAACCCTTTCAGGGTTGATTATGAAGAAAGCTAATCATAGATAAAGGACTTGAATTAACCAACTATTCCAGAGAAGTGACTCAAATCAAGATGTTTTGGCAACTTGATGCATTCTCTTTCAACAACAGTGTGTAACATCAGTGCAGTGTTCATTTTTAATATGTGAAGTTAGGTCTCCTGCATTGATGATTTGGATGACTTGATGATGGCAATAGTAATGAAAAGGAAGATTTTTAAGAAGTTATTCATCAAACGTTAAGAATTTTCTGTGTTGATAACACTGCTTGATTCTTGTAGAGATAAACACAAAATTCAGATGAGCCATAGTCACTGACCCTCAGAACTCATCATCTAGTTGTACTGGCAGCAAGCCGAGAACACGCTCCTGCTTTGGCTCTGAGATGAATGAAAAGCCTGAGAGGCAGAATTTCTGGGTAATTAATAATGAATTTATTAATTAGGCTATTTAACAATCAATAAATTGATGGTCAGTGTTTTCTCTTGGTAACCAAAGATATCAAGGAAGACCCTGAAATGCCTTGAATCCCTTCTGAAAGGGAATTTCCCTGACAAGTGAAAATCAACCCTGGTTGGTAGACATTTAATGAAGAGGGCTAAAAGTCTTCCTTTCTTCCAGCTGAGAATGTACCTTGATCATGAGACTTAGCATCCACCAGCAATCAGGACAGGAAAAGTCATTTCCACCCAGATCCTCTCTGGCTGGTTTTCTCCTTCATGAACTGGGTCACCCTAGACTCTAATGGAAAAGTTCAAGGATAGAAGTTCCTTCCCTCAGGGTAAGGGTTCACCCAGACTAGATTCTGTTTTTGCTGTAAACAGAAATAGGTCTCCTAATTGGGTAGGATCATACCCAAAATTGACTAACACCTGCTTTGAGGACTAGGAGCAATCTTATTAGTTAGAATGCCCTTCAGAGACTTAATTTGACCTTAACAGGAATTGGGTTTTAACAGAATTGGAAGGAAAAAGATTGGATCACAATTAATAATTAGTTATTAATATAATAGTATAATATTAATTTCTCTCACTTTTTCCATTAGAACATCTGATTTTTAAAAGGATTCAGCTTAATGGAAGGGAGCTGCAGGGAGGGAGGCTGAGCTAAGATGGTAAAGGCAGGGATTGCCTAAGTTCGCTCCAAACACTTTAAATAAAGACTCAAAGCAAATTATGAAGAAGCAGAACACATACAAGGATGGGGGGGAACAAATTTCTAGCCTAAGACAACCTAGAAGGTTTGCAGGAAAGGTTTACCTCACTAGGTCACTAGGTTGAGAATGGAGCACGGGTTAGCACAGACCTAGTCCCAGTAAATAAACGGTAGACCTTGAGGGAAACTGAATCAGTGGTGGCAGAAGATACTCCTGGAGCTTTTAGCCCATAGATGGTTAGGAGGTCAGATAGCTGGTTAGAATACTATTGCAGGGGTCTCTTTGCTGGCACTGGGGGCAGGACTCAGTTGCTTTGCCCATACCCAGATCTGGGTTGCAGTCCTTGGTGGCAATCCCGGGGTAAGGAGGAACACTAGCACACCAGAGCTTGTGGCTACGGTGAAGTGGGGACCCTCCTCACAGGTCCAGGGAAGAAAAGAGTGTTTGTGGTCACTCACAAACCAGAGCACAGACCAAGAGAAGAGTAAATGCACCTCTCCTTAGATCATACTACCTTGGAACAACTGAAGACTTATAGGTCCTAGAAGTATCTCAGAAAACAGCTCCACAAAAACCCTGAAACTTAGGACACCCCTGAAGTAGAGTCCGACATTAATTATAGTTAAAAGTCAAGAAATAGACTGGAAAAAAATGAACAAAAACAAACCAGAAAAAGAACCTGATCATACAAAGTTGCTATTGTGACAGAGAATATTAAAGACAAAGATCCAAAGACAGAAAAATAAAAAATGCTACATTCAAAGCAAAATATGAATTGGTCTCTTGCCATGGAAAAGCTCAGAAATGATTTTAAAAATCAAGTAAGGGGAAGAGGAAAAACTGGAAACAGAAATGAGAGTGATGCTAGAAAATCATGAAAAAAAGGGTCAACAGCTTGATAAAGGAGGTACAAAAAATAGTGAAGAAAATCACAGTAAAAAAACCAGAATAGATCAGATGGTGAAAGAAATGCACAAATCCAGTGAAAAGAAGAATGTCTTGAAAAGCAGAATTGACCAAATGGAACAAGAGGCACAAAAATTCGTGGAGGAAAAGAACTCCTTAAAAAGCAGAATAGGCTACATGGAAAAGGAGGTACAAAAATTCATTGAAGAAAATAATTCCTTAAAAATTTGAATTGTGTAAGTGGAAGGTAATGATTCTAGGAGACATCAAGAAGCGAAACAAAATGAAAAGAATGAAACAAATAAGAAAATGTCAAATAACTCCTTGGAAAACCAATTGACTTGTAAAGTAGATCCAGAAGAGATAATTTAAGAATTATTAGACCACCTGAAATCCCTGATCAAAAAGTGTGTAGCTACACATTATCTTTCAAGAAGTTATCAAGGAAAATTGCCCTGATAGCTTAGACCAGAGGGTAAAATAGAAATTGAAAGAATCCACCAATCACCACCTGAAGGAAATCCTCCAAATGAAAACTCCCAGGAACATCATAACCAAATTCAAGAGCTTCCAGGTCAAGTAGAAAATAGCACAAGTAGCCAGAAAGAAATAGTTCAAATATTGTGGAGCCAGGATAACACAACTACATAGGAAGATGATACTTATACTCTCTAAAGAACTTTCTCATTATTAGGTACTTAGAGTATAGAGAGACAGAGGGCATGGGTTTGAGTAGAATATAACAGTTAAAATAAACACTAGCAACTCTGCAAAGTTGCCACCATTAGTTAGGAAGTCTTTCCCAGCTTCCCCTACTACTTAGTCCCTTCCACCTAGGGTAATCTTGTATCTATTTTATATTTTCTTATACACTCCTATTTGCCAACATGTCATCTTACCAAGTAGAATGTAAACTTTTTGAGGTCAAAGACCCATTTTTTCCCTTGTGCTTTCCTGCTCTTAACACAATGCTTGGCTTGTAGTAATCCTTGTGGATGGATAGACTGGTTGAGGAAAAAAATCACAAACACAGTTGTGATGAGAACACAATTCAAGAATATTTCTTTCACTTGTTTGGTTTTTCTTGCTCACTAGGAGTGCACATATCATACTAAGTTCTCCATTTTTGACTATCCTTTCAATATAACAGAGAATTATGTAGCCAAAGATTCCTATAGCCAGATCTTCCACAGACTATGGTTAAAGATTTTCTGGGGCATCATCAGGAAGACAGAGAGGCCCCTGATAGAACTATTCAGTCATGGTGGTAGTGGAGGACGTTGGGTCATTGATATTATATGGGTTAAGATAGACACTTTGCTGAACTTAGCACCACTGAATTATGGTAAAGGAAAGCCTCCTTCTCCTGGCAGGTCCTCATGCCTCCTCTAGCTACAGTGAGTAATGGAAATATGGCTTACATTCTGATAAGAATACAAAGACTTAGCAGATTTCCAAGACCGCCAATGTTTTGTCATCCCCACCCTTTCTTTTGGTTTCTTTTTTTCTGGGGTATCACATTGCTAGAAACTATCAACAGAACCACAACAACCGTAATTAGTTATCCAGTATAAAGTTATTTACTTGATTCTCTGAAAGCCTTTCCTGACTGATGTAAAGAGCTTTATGTTTTTAAGCCACACAATAAGGAAGACTACAGTGCATTCAGAACTACTTGAAATGTAATTCAACTCAGTTAAATATGTTTATTGTCATTATTATTAATTAATCCCCTGCTTCATGTAAGGCATTAGATGCTAGAGATACAACATCTAGTAAACGACTTCTTTACTTTTTTCTCTCATCTGGTGAAACCTATGCATCCCTTTTCAGAAGATTTTTAAATGTATAAAATGAAAGTTGTAGGATTACTCAGAAAACCAGTTACAGTGCAATACTGTTATCAAAGTATTTATTTAAAAAAACCCAAGTTTTCACACCCCAGTTTAAAAACTCATGATATGGAGTATTGGTTCTTCAAGGGCAGAGACTGTCCCATTTTAATATTTGTAGCCCCAATGCCCAGCGCAGTGTCTGGTACAAAATAATTACTAATTAAATGCTTGTTAATTGATTGATACAAAGGCAATAGTGCCCTGATAGTGTTTATATTCTAGTGGAAAGATCCAGTTCTTTTCCTTGATTTTGTTTTACAAACTTGGGTATGTTATTTCTTTTTGTTGGGACGTATCTTATTTTTAAGTAAGTTTTTTTTAATAATATAATATATCTTATATGATATTAAAAATAAGATTTATTTTTAAATGTTAAACTAAGGCAGCTAGGTGGCAGTGGGCCAGGAAAAAGTGAGTTCAAATCCATGCAAGTCACTTAACTTCTGTCTGCCTCAGTCTCCTCAATTAGAAAATGAGGAATGTAGAATTATCTACTGCACAGAAATGTTGTCAGGATCAAATGAAATAATATTTTTAGAGCACTTCATGCTATGCCTGGTACTCAGTAGGTGCTTAATAAATGCTTATTCCCCTCAATTCCTTAAGTCATCCTTAACCATCCCTAGCACATCTGAATCTTAGGAATGCTAGAGATGATTCTACAATATGTTCAGTGGGGAGTGGTGGAAAAAAGCCCTGATCTCTATCACTTCTTGAGATTTAGATCCCAGTCCTGTGTGTATGTTGGAAAATTTCTTGATTTTTTGAATGATAGTATATATATGTACTCTTGATTATAATGATGGTCAGTATTATTTGACTTTGAAGGTTGTTTTGAGGAGCAAATAAGATGGCAAAAATGGAATTTTTTTTGCAACTATGAAATACTTCATCAATTTAAACTATTATTATTGTTTTCCTTGATTTTCTCATTGCTTTAAACTTCCAAAATGATGAGTAGCAATGTGTTTTAGGGGAGGAAAGACTGTTGTACTTGAAGTCAGGAAACTGGAATTCAAATCCTTTTTCAATCACTTACTCCATATATGATTTTGGTTAAGCCATATAACTTCTCTGAGCCTCAACTTTCTTTTCTGTGTAAGAGGGATAATAATACATGCCTTCTTGGGACCCATTTTTCTCTAAATATGTGGCCCTATGATACTTTCTTGCAGTTTTATTTTGAAGAAAGGGCTTCATGAATACTAAAGCACTATCGAAATACAAGTTTTAATTATTTTACCACATTTTTTAAATTCAGAATTCAGGCTTTTTTGTTCATACTTTAACTCCCCCTAACTTGCCTTAAGGAAGGAATTCATTTGTACATGAATCTCTTCTATCAAGTAGTCTTCAAGTTTTCTTTTGGACACATCCAGTGATAGGGAGTACTCTGTTTATGAAAGCACCATGTTTCTCCATCATACAAGGTCTAATTGTCAGATGTAAACAATTTGCTTGTTTGTTTCAACTCTATATTAATCTAGAAGCCTGAATCTTTTTTTTCTTCAGGATAAATTACATGCCTCCCTCTCTGTGCTCCTATACCCTAGTATGCCTGCATTTGGTTATAAATCATCATTGATTATCTTCCGCTGGATGGGGACGCTGAAGAGAAACCCAGCATGAGTCAATATCTTAGTCAAGAAAAGTCTAGCCAAGGTATATATTTTTCTTTATGAAAAATGGGAAGGCCATTTGACCAACTCAAAAACTATCTTTTCTTGAAAACAATCAATAGATAATCAGTACCCGTGGCAAACAATCCTCTGAGAAAAGTCCCATGTGAAGCTCTAGGTTGCCTCAATTGGCCAGTGATTTACTTTCATTCTTTTTGAACAACACATACCATCGTACATCAATAACAACAGCAACAACAAAAAAAACCACATGGATATTGACTATTAAATGTATTTGTTGAATGTAGGGCTTTGTTTGTACTCCTTTATGAATTTATATTTTTTGCCTAGGGAGGTGACTGACATCACCCTCTGCTTTGGTCAGATCACAGTTTGTTCATTTCTGGATATCACGTTTTAGGAACAGATACGACAGAGCAGAGTGGGTATAAATAATGATGGTCAGGTTAGTGAAAGGACCAAAAACATGATTTGTGAGGAAGAAAATGGGGATTTGGAGAAAAGATTTAATAGGAATGGGGAGGCTGATAATTGTTTTCAAGCATCTAATGGTCTGTCATGTGGAAAAGAGTTAAAGATAGAGTCTTTGTGTCACCAGAAACCTAAACTAGGGCCAATGTTGAAAGTTAGAGGGAGATAAAGTTCAATACAAGGGAAAAGTTTATGACAAATAATAATCTTTCTGTATGAAAATCCAGCAGCGCCACACCACCCCAAGAGATTCAAGTTGTTTGAATAGCAGACATATTGGGAGTAAAAGCTACTGTGACCCAGAATTGGGGACAAATAGGTGGCTCAGGGGGTAGATTACTGGGCCTGGAGTCAAGAGGACTCATTTTTGTGAATTTAAATCTGACCTCAGATATTAGCTGTGTAACCCTGGACAAGTCACTTTATCCTATTTGCCTCAGTTTCCCCATCTGTAAAATGAGCTGGAGAAGAAAATGATAAACCATTCCAGTATCTTTGCAAGAAAACCCCAAGTGGAGTTATCAAGAATTAGACATGACTGAAATGACTGAAAAAAATTAACTTGGAATAATAAAGAAAGCTTTTGTTTGTAACAGTATGATATATTTATAAGGTTATAGTATGTTAATAAGAAGAGGGACTTGAAGTAAAAAGACCAAGATTATGTTCTGGTTCTAACACTTATTGGCTATGGGACTGTGGTCAAGTCATTTGCTTTCTCTAGGACTGATTCCTATGTTGGTAAGACAGAGATAATCGTCCTGTACTTGCAAGTCTTAAGAAGGTTTTTAAAATGAATATCAGTTCTTTTTACGAGAAGAAGACCATAGAAGCAGATGTCATTCTTATTGTCTCTCTCTCCCCTCCTTGTTAATATCTATGTGATTTGTATTGAGCCGTGAATAGGGGGGACCAGAAGATGGGGAGAAGTATTTCCCATTACCTAATTTTATTAACAATTTGCCAAAAGGGAAAGCTAGGTGATACAGTGCATAGAACAATGGGCTTGAAGTCAGGAAGACCTGAATTCCAGTGCATCTTCAGATACTTACTAGCTGTGTGATCCTGGGCAAGTCACTTCACTTCTGCCTGCCTCAGTTTCCTCATATGTAAAATAAGAATGACAATAGCACATGTTTTCTGGGGTCATTGTGACTGTTAAATAGTATAATAATTGTTAAGCATTTAGCACAGTGCCTGCACATATTAAGTGCTACATAAATGTTAGTCGTTGTAATTATGACTTGCCTAGGGTCACATAGCTAGTGAGTATCTGAGGCTGGATGTGAACTCAGGTCTTCCTGACTCCAGGCTCAGTGCTCTGTCTTCTATGCCACCCAGCTTCCATGCTCAATGGCCACACCCCAGTCAAACTGTCTCAGCAGACTGGCTAAACCAGGCCTCAAATCCATTGGTGAGTTAGGGGCATGTCTACCCAAGCATGTGAAGACTTCTCCCAGGAGAACAGGTGTTTGAGAACAGTTTGTTCCAGCGGCCATGAAGGTGACTGAAGCAGGCACTGTGGAGCACTTAGAGCTTGGTCAGACATCAAAGACACCAAAGTCATCCACTGCATCTCGGGCCATCATCATTCATCTGGGCTTTTGTCTTGCCACTGGATTTTAATGGCTCTGGAGGAGAGAGGAAGGGTAATGATAACTTGTGCAACTCTGCACAAAACAGTTGAAATACAATTCACTTGCAAGTCAAGAAAGATATCATCTATGAGGTCATTGGTCCACTTCAAAAACAAAGGATGAGCAACAGCAATTACTATTAGTAAAATGTTATTATTGGTAAAAATCTCTTTCCAAGAAAGGAGGACTGAGTGTAATGTTGGACCATGTGTTCTTTACACAGTTGCCATCTTGTCATTGTTTTCTCCATTGATGTAGCTATTGCTGAGTTGGGTGACTTTGGGTTTGTATGTGTTTTAACATCACATGAAAATCAGTTGAAAATAGGGAAGAGAAAATGGCTTTCATTTATTTAGTGAGTAGAGAGTCATTATATCATTGGAAGGCTGAGGCCTTTCCAATGCCTTCCAAGTCTTGGTGAGACAATGGTATATGGAATTCATTAGATTCAGTACAGGGAGGCTCTTTCTATGATAAATCACACATGTGGTCCCAAGATGCTCTGTAGCCTGCATTGGCTAAGCAAACATTGGATTTGAAATGAGAAAACCTGGGTTTGGATCTTAGCTTGCTTCTCTCCTAGCTCTGTGACCTCAGGTTCTCTGGGCCTCAGTATCCTTTTCTTAAAATGAAGATCATAAACTTTACTCCCTACTTCAGAGGGGTGGTATAAGGATTATCTGGGGAAATTGATACAGGTTTGTTTTGTATATTTTGATTTATAACTCCAGCCATGTTGTAGTACAGTGGTAGGAGGGCTAGATTTGGGGTCAGAGGTGGGTTTATCTCTTACCTGCAACAGTTGCTACCTGTATGACCAATTCTTAACTTCCCTAGGATTGAATTTCCTCAGCTCTTACACAAAGGAATTGGAAGAGACATCCCTTTGAAGCTTCTTGCATTTTCTAGGTCTATGGACCTGTGATCATTGATTCCACTGGTGTAGGAAATTCCAGTTCAGTTATTTTTCCCACTGATACAGGCTGAAAACTTGTACACAAGTTATAGAAAGTTATATACACCACTTATTAGAACATTGCTTGAGGCAGTAAGAGGAGAAACACTTGCCTATAGTCATATAATTAGCGTGTGTTAGAGGAAGGGCTCAAATTTAGGTCATCATGCCTCCAAGTTGAACCCTGTATCCATTATGCCGCATTTCATCCCATATAAATGTTAATGATAAAAAATACTGGAATTTGTAAGGAAAAGTATAGACTTTTCTTGCTTGTGAACCAATTGTCTCTTAATCTTACCATGATATTCCATGCTGAGTCTCATATAGGGTCACAGGAAGGAGGGCTAGAGAGCTCTTCAAGTACTTATTTATCTTGTATGTGAGAAAGCAGAAACCCTAAGAAATTGAGATGTACCTAAATGTGCCACATTCAGAAGTCAGTACCTGGACTGAGATTTAAACCCAGCCACTAGGACTCTAGTGTATTTTATTTTTCGGCCATCATGTATGATTACTGTAATTGTTTGTGCTGGTATCTTATAATTTTCTAGACTTTAAGCTCTCTGAGGACAAGGGCTCAGTTTTATCTAAACTTTTTACCTTCCCAGCATGGAGAATAAAGCTCTGCACATATTAGATGCTGAATAGATGTACATTAAATTGATTTTTCTTTGTAAAGCTTTTGTATCTTTACCTTGATGTGTATGGACATTATGTGGTCATTTTCTTTGATCAGAATTTTGATTTTGATGTAAGTGTGTATTGGGTTTGGAGTATTATAACTGAAATTCCAGAACAATCTTATTGGAAAGGGAGTTGATGTATAAGGATAGAAATGTATTAAATAATCTCTTGAACAGAGAATAGAAATAACTTTGGCTGCAGAATTAGGAGGCCTGGTGTTAAGGTTTGGCTCTGCCTCTGACTGTATGTATGACTTTAATCAAGTGACTTCTCCTCCTCTGTAGGCCTCACTTTTCACATATGTAAAAACAATGAGTGTTGGACAAAATACCTTCCAAATACTTTCCCACTTTGACAAGTATTAGTGGATACTAACCAATTCATCTGTGTGGGGCTTAGAGAACTGATTTGCTCAAATTCAGCAAAAAATTAAGTGTCAGAGGGGACTCTTTTATTTTCAAATTCATGTTCTTTCCAGTACTCCAGAGTTTTAAAATGGGAAAGGTCATGGTATCAGTGAAAGTTTGGAGTTTATCCTGGGCTGGGTGTTGTGGGTAATTTTAGTAAGGGCATGGCTGTTCGACCTAGGGCTATGTTGTACCTTTCTTTCCGAGACAGGACCAAATGTATATTTTGTCTTTCAAGAAACTTCCTTATTTGGTCCATAGGAGATTTAACACATTATAAGCAATTAAATTAAAGGGATAGGGAATTTTAGAAATAAGAAATTATGAGTAGGTTGAAAAAATGCCTCAACAAGCAGCTGGAAAGGAGGGGGAATCTATCATTTTTATGTTTGTTTTCCATGGTTCCAAACATCTGACTCCATGGGAGAATCCAGTTGTTTGGCACTATGTTGACCAAACATCTAGATGGTTGCTTATTTTCCTTTTCATAAGGATGGTTTGGCATGATGTAGGTATAGCCTCCACATGGGAATGCATACAAGGGACTGAACTGAAATCTCGCCAGCATCATCTTTCGTATGTTATTCGGCCATCGTTTCTTAGTCAATAGACATTCCAGACCATCCCTATATGTAGGTGAAGTTAATAAGGTCATGATTGTTGGAAGCTGTTTCATCCAATAGGCATGTTCTTCTGGGATTTTAAGGGGGAAGATCGTTGAGGGGGAGTCCAGAAGACCCGGATTCTAGGTTTTACTCTACTCCTTAGAGGCTAGGTCACGTCTCTGAGTCTCAATTCATCATTTGTACACCTGCCCTCCTTACTCTTATATGACCTTTGAATGGTGAGACAGAAGATGGATGGGAAGTCCTTTGTGATGACAAAGCTCCAAAATAGTAACAGCGGTGATGATAGTGATGATGGTGATGATATGTTTTATAAAGCTGATTCTTTTATATTAGTATTCTCATAGTTTTGTGGATATAAATTACATAACATCACAGTCTTGGGAGAGTCACAATTGCAGATGACCCAGCCACAGAAAGATGAGTGGTGAGTGCAGGCATCCTATAGCATATGTCAATTATATCTATATCTATATCTATCTATATATAATGACTCAAATGTGAGAAATAACATAAAGGATATGATTAGGCCCATGTTTGAGGGGAAAAGAAGTTGAGCTGAATAGTAAAAAGATTACTATTAAATATAGTATACTATATTAAATAGTATACTATATTAAATATAGTATACTATATTAAATAGTAATAGTATACTATTACTATTAGTAAAAAGAGTATAACCTGAATGGTATACTGGCCCCACAAGCTCTCAGAGACCACATTACTTTGTCCAGGGTGTTGAGTAGATCATCTTTGCAGGATTTACTTCCATAAAGACAGACAAGAATCAAATAATCTGAGGAGATTTGGAGAAGAGGATGCAATTTGCAATGGTGAAAGGAGTACTTTTCATGTATTATAAACCATGGAACCATACAGTATTAGAGCTATTGATTATCATAGTTAATAATTGACTCGATCATAGTTTATATTCAATACTTCATTTTGACATGCTGTTGTCAAGTCATTCATTTATTAAGTCTCTACTATGTGCAAAACTCTGTGCTAAGTTGTAAGGCAAATATCACAGTTATTATTATCTTGCTTTTACAGAGAAGGAAACTGAGGCTCAGAGCAGTGATAGGAAGTTGTCCATGATTACAGACGTATTCATCTCTGAGGCAGGAATTAAACTCAGATTTTTCCTGATTCTAGGTCCCATGATCCTTCACACTGTGCTGAGAAACTGAGGCTAACCAAACCAAAATGACTTGGCCCCACAACTCATAGATGTGAAGAGCAGGGCTCCAAATCAGATTTCTTACCCTATGCGGGTACCTATTGCATTTGCAGATGTGGTAAGATTTATTCAGCATCAAACTCCAAGAGGTACTAAATTAATCTCCCCCTACTCTTGTCATTCTGATTATCATAAATAGATTTGTAAAACAACTAGATCATTTTGCCTGTGAGGCTTCATCTGTATCACCTGACATTCAGCTTGTTGGGTCACATCTCTCAACTCACCTTGAGATTTCAAATGAATATTCATTTTCCATCTCAATTCACCCATTCACTTGGCAAATATTTATTGAACACCTGTTATGTACATAGTATTATATTCTGGGAGAAATGTTTATGGGGTAACCTTAGGCAAGTCTTTTCTCTAGGCATCAGTTCCTTCATGTGTAAAATGAAGTGCTGGACCTTAATGACCTCTACAGTCATCATAGAATCATGGACTCTGAAAGCAGGAAGGCATCTTCAAGGTCATGTGAACATCGGTTCAAAGGAAATTGATTCTTCAAACTTGAAGAGAAGAGTAGAAGGCTCATGTTGAGGGTCTTTGAATAGTGGAAGTGTTGATAAGAAGCTACATTTAGAACTGGAAGAGACATTAAGGGTTATTGGGTCCAACTTCCTGATTGTACAGATGAGGAAACTGAGGCACAGAGAAGCTTAAGTGACTGGTCCAAGGTCACACAGATAGTAAGGTAGGGTTCAAATCTACATCTCCCTGGACTCCAAGTCCGGTATGCTATCCATTCTACCATGTCTCTTCTCCATGTTAATTAGAAATTTTTCTTTTTTATTGGCTCAAAAAAGCAAGACTAATCTTGGATCATAGATTTAGAACTAGAAAGGACTTGGAGGTCATCTAGTCCAATTTCCTTATTTTATGGTTGAGGAAACTGAGGCTAAGAGATACCACCTAATATGGTTTAGGGTAGGTCCTATATGAAATTAGGGGACAGAGAATCTCCAGTTCCATTCAAGATTCCACTCAAGAGCCCTGTCTTCTGCAGGAGGACTCTTCCATTGTCCTCAGTTGCCAGCACCTTTCTGTCCAAGGTCATCCTCCATCTGGTCTTTAGATATCTTATTTGTACCAATTTATTTAGTTTATCTACTTGAGGAAAATATGTGATCCTTGCGGGCAAGGTCTACTTTTTGTCCTTTTATTTTCTTGTATCCCTAGCATTTAGCACAGTGCCTAGCAAACAGGAAGCACTTAGTAAATGTTTGTGGATTGATAGGCTAGGATTTAGCGCTAATAACAATGTGGTAATAGCTAGTATTTAAAGTGTTGCAAAGTGTTTTAATTGTTCTTACCCCATTTGGGCTACAAGGGATTACAAAGATCGTATCTGGAGATGCTAACCTGGGGCCTGGGAAAATTATTTTTAAATTGTTATTTGCATTTCCATATACTACATGTCTTTGGCAATCCTGTATATTTTATTTTATACACTTAGAAATATTATTCTGGAGAAGGGGTCCACAGGCTGCTCCAAACTACCCAAAAGAGGTGAAGAACGCCCCATCTATTAGTCTAACCTCCTCGTTTCTCAGGTGAAGATACCATGACCCACTGAGCTCCAGTGATTTGACCAAAGTCACATGACTAGCAAGTAACAGACCCTGAATTTGAATTCAATACTTTATATTTGAAATCCAGTGTTCTTTGCATAATATGAGGGTATAAGTAGAGACATCTAGGTTGCACAGTGGATAGAATGCTGGACCTGGAGTCAGGAAGACCTAACTTCTAATTAGGCCTCAGATACTTACTACCTGTATAATCCTGGCCAAATCACTTAAGATCTGTCTGCCTCAGTTTCCTCAACTCTAAGATGGGAGTCATAATAACACGTACCCTGCAGGGTTGTTCTGAGGATCAAGTAAGATGATATTTGTAAGGCACTCAGCTCAATGCCTGGTATATAGTAGGTATTCAAAAAATGTTTGTGACCCCTGTCACTCCTCCCCATCCAGAAAGCTACTCTTTGGAATCTAAAGATTTAACAGGAAGTGAGTTTCTTCCTTCATCTCCTTCCTAAAAGCCTTCAATCAGTCGTGAAGGTTTCTATGCTATGCTAGACCTGGATTTGCTGAATATACACATGCTCAGATCTGAAGCACATTCCAAAAACTGGCTGAATTCCTCCTCACCAATGTCCCAAAGGCTCATGTAAATGCAGACAGCCGGAGCTAGAATGAAATAATGTCTGGGGCAATATGTTCCTCAGTTACAGCTAAATGACCTTCAGTTGCCCAGAAGCCTTGAATCCCCTTGTTGTACCTGAGGTGGTGCATGTGAAGTGGGAATGACAGACTGAATGGGTTCCCATTAAAGGGCTGAGACAGAATGAGCTGGGGCGAGGTGGGGATCTGTGGGACAACTCATTCTGCATGATTCCTCAAGAATAACGAACGAGGTGCCTGTGGCTTAGGAGTTACCTTGTCTCCTAGTCTGCATCTATGCAGTTAACTGAGCCAAAGGACAAAATAAATTACTGATTCATTTCCTTCTCCTTTTTTGAGATGGTATGGATTTGAGATACCCATTTCACTTCTGCAGACTTTAAATGATAGTCTTCTACATATATGAAGGACTTTTTCTGATCGAATAAGAAGAATCCTGAAATGTGAGGCAGGAGACAGGCTTCTAGTTTTAGTTGTACGGGTTCTTTCTGTGACCTGACAAGTCAGTTTATGTCTCTGGATCTCAGTTTACCTCCTTCATAGAATGAGTTGTTTTGCTTGCCCTTGAATGTCAGAAAAAAAGGATTAAGTTGAAGTTGAGGAGAAGATGATTTCAATTCATAAAGAAAATGATGTCTTTAAAATCAGACCTGTCCCAAAATGAATGAAGGACAGAGGGACTGCTTCAGGTAGTTATGAGTTGCCATCACTTGAAGGTTCTCAAGGAGAGGCTAGATGAGCTCTTTTAGAGGATGTTTTAGAAGGGATTCTTGGGTCAGCTATGGATAAGATTCTGGACTTGTTGTCAAGTTCTACCTTAGAAGCATACGAGATGTATGACCCTCTCTTAGCTTCAGTTTCCTGATCTCTGAAATGGGGATAGTAATAGAACTTGCTTCATATGGTGATGGTGAGCATCAATTGACATAGACCTTTACGTGCTATAAAAACATTAATTCTTACTATTGTTAGCTATGATTCTTGCCCTGACACAGATTGGACCATCTGAATACCTGCTTTTCCAGCTCTGAGAGTCTTTAAGATGGTTGAAAAATGTCTAGTATCCCATCCAGTCAGTCAAATCACTTGACCTCTCAACTTCACTTTTCTCCTCTGTAAAATGGGCAGAATGTTGAAATGTAAGTCTTATGAGATTAGTTCAAATATCAAAATGTGGAAACATGTAAAGCACTTTGTAAACACCATATAGGTACTATATAGAAATTGGCTATTTTCTTTATTATAGACCTTATAGTCATCAAGTCAAGGTTTTTTGTTTAAGAATTAAAACAAGATGACAGAAGAGCATAGTGAGTTGTTTAAGATAACACAGAGCCTTAGTGTAAGAATTAGTACTAGAACCCAAATTTTCTGACTTTGCGTGCTGTGCTTTCCCCAATATAGTACTTCAGCTCATCCACACCAACTTTAAATATGGGGAAAAAAATGAAAAAAATTTTGGATGGAAGTCACATTTGGTACTCTGGAAATACCATAGAAATAAATATCAAGCTTGAAGGAGTGTAAGACATTCTGTTGTACCTATGCCCCTCATGGAAGAGATTAGGGTTAGAAAAGGTTTTACAAATCCTCTAGCTTAGCCCTTTCATTTTACAGCAGAGGAAATGGCGTCCCAAAGAATGGTATCCCATTGCCTAACACATTTGAACAATCTCACATGAATCTCTAGCTTCACCCTAAAAATCCCAGTACTTATATAATTCTCTAATCAGACAGCAATGAAAAAGAAACAAGCCCCAAGAACTGCACTGTCAGCATCTGTCACTTGCCTGTTTTTTCTCCTCTTTTTTCTCTTCCTTAGCTGAGGTCCAGTATAGCTATTAAAACAATTTCAGTGGAATTGTAAAACACGGTGGTTCTGAATGTCTCTCCAATCACTACAGATTTTACTTTCCTCTTTCTGCAAGCTCAAAAAGTTGTCTAGACCATGTGCAAATGATCAGATTCGTTTATTATCCAGTATGGAGTTTCAATTTCATATTGAGAGCTGGTGATCTTCTGTAATTGGGTCTACGTATGCATTTCTCTTTTCTTGGCTACCTCATTAATCCAAAGTTTTCCCTGAAAAGACCTCTGCATTTCAGAATCCACCAAATTAATAACTTCCATTTCCATTTCTCAAGGCAATATGGCACAACAAAGAAAATACAGGGTGGGGATTCAGGAGGCCTAGATCGCAGACTGAACTGTAGCCCTTACTATCTCAAGTTCCTTAGAGTTAGTCTTCGAGTTGGTCGCTAAGTTTGCTTCCAGCTGTGATTTATGTGCGAAAGACCCTCCAAAGCCTCCTGTTTAAGGTTCTGTGTTCTAAAGTCCATTCTTGTAGTCTGTGGAGCAGAAATGGGGCGATCGTCTGATGAGATTATTCCTCTAGGCAAGAAGCTTCAGTGACTCTCCGTAGCATTTTGGACAAAATCCAAATTCCTTTGTTTGGCATGTAAAGTGCAGCACGGTAACTAACACATTTCCAGGTTGATAACCCCAAATTTCCCTTCACATACTATATGCATTAGTGAAAGTGAACACTCTTACATTTCATTTCTGCTTAGTGAACCCCGAGTTATGCATCCTGCTGCCTTCACAAGGCCTTTCTTGACTCTCCCGGGTAATGCTCCTCTATCACGGTGTATATATTTTGTATTTATCCCAAGGGTCCATACTGTGAATGTGTGTTCCCTTCATAGAACGTAATCTTCTTGAGGCAGTTACTGCTTCACTCTTGTGTTTGTATCTCTAGCTACTAAGTAAGCACCAGTCTCTTCCAGGCATTTAGGGAATGCTTGTGACTTCTTTGTCAAGTAAAAGTTGCTGTTGTTGAGTCATTTCAGTCATATGTAACTCTTTGTGACCCCAATTTGAGTTTTCTTGACATTTCCTTCTCCAGTTCATTTTCTAGATGAGGAAACTGAGGCAAACAGGATTAAGTGACTTGCCCAGGGTCACACAGCTAATAAATGTCTGAGACTGGATTTGAACTTAGGTCTTCATAACCCCAGAACAAGCGCTTTATCTACTGTGCTGCCTAGCTTCCCTAAGTAAAGATTAACAAATATTTTTTATATGCAAAGCTCCAGAAATACAAAGAAAGGTAATAGGTAAAATGCGCTCAGGCAGCATGCATTCTAAAGGGGAAGATGGCGTACAAATGAAGGTGTATGTTAAAAATATAATAAGCTAGGTTTGGGGTTTGTAAAGATAGAAAATCAACCATAGGGCAAGGCCAGGGTAAACTACCTGCTGGTATTTCTTGGTGGTAGCAGGGGGCCTTGAAGCTGGCAAATGGGTCTTCTCTTCATTCCTCCTCCTCCTCCACCATGCTCCAGCTCATCCCACTTGAATTTTTTAAGAACCTGAAGCCTAGGGCCCAGGCAATTTAAGTAGTATAGATTGACACAGAATTGATTTGACATAGCTAGCCATAGTCTTTGAACAGCCACAGTCCCAAGATTTCCATTTTCCTTCCTTTCTGAGGAGGAAATAGCAAGTTACATTGTGATTTAATAAGGTGTAAAAATGAATCTTCCAGTCTGTGTAGTGGCTCTCAGACACCCCTTTCAAATGAGTGCCCACATCATTTCGGATCCCCAGGGTGTAGGGGGCTCAGTGATCTTCCTCTTTGCTTTGAGGAATAATTAAAGGTAGAGACTTTCATCTGTCAAGGCTCTCGTGGCTTGGGAGTGAATTCTTTTGAAAATTACCTTTCCTATAGAAAGCTCCCTGTCCATCTAGAGATATACTAGCACCTTTCTGACTTCCCTGTTCCCCAAATGCATGAACCCTTTGGGGTCTCCCTGAGAAACTGAGATATAACATTTGTAGAAACAACTTGAATCTTGAAACCAACAGAATTTGTGAGAGACTGTGATTTCATGTACCAGTCTTTAAAATCCTGACTGATATCTACTATCTGTGCAATGATGAACAAAGCCATATCACCTTCATCTATAAAATGGATATGAGTCTTTATGCTGACAACCAACTCCACAGGTCCATTGGGAGAAAAATAGTTTGTAAATCTGAAAGTTCCATTAGGCTATATTAAACTGTGTACCATATATGGCCCTGAATTCTTTAGTAGAAAGAGAAGATACGTGTTTATGTTGGTAAGAGTCAGAGACGGAATTTGAGTTCAGATCCTCAGATTCTAGATTATGTGCTTTTTTAATATCAGAAATGTATATCAGGGAGAGGAGAGTTCATGTGGAAGGAAAACTGGGCCTGGAGTCAGAAGATCTAGCTTTGAGACTCTCCTTGTCACCTAAGACAGTAAATTCTCTTAGTCCCAGTTTTCTCATCTGGGAAATGGTGATAATATCACTTATACAGGTTGTTAAGAGGAAAATGCTTCATAAGTTACATAGTGCTCTATATTTTAATTCCTGCAGAGTCCTCAGTTTTGGCAAGATGTGTTTTCCCTTGATCAACCCCCATTTCTAGTCCTTGAGGCCATTTTCATAGATGGCTTTTGTGAGTTTCTCATCAAGAGGCTAACTCTTGAAGGTGAGACTGTACTTAATGATCCTGGGATACAGTACTCAATACATGTTCGACTGTTTCTGTCATTTTCTTTCTTTTTTTTTTAAATATTTATTTATGTATTTAACTTTTTACATTCATTTTCACAAAATTTTGGGTTCCAAATTTTCTCCCCTTTTCTCCCCTCCCCCACCCCAGTACATCATGCAGTCTAATTTTCCCTATCTCCAATATGCCCTTCTCTTCTGTCATCCCTCCCTTCTCTTGTCCCCATCTTCTCTTTTCTCCTGTAGGGCCAGATGACTTTCTATTCCTCATTAACTCTATGTCTTCTTTCCTAGTAGCAACAACAATACTAAATAGTTGTTCCTAAAATTTTGAGTTCCAAATTCTCCCCATCCCTCCCTCCCCACCCATTCCCTTTGGGAAGGCAGGCAATTCAATATAGGCCATATCTGTGTAGTTTTGCAAATGACTTCCATGATAGTTGTGTTGTTTAAGACTAACTGAATTACCCTCCATCCTATCCTGCCCCTCATTGTTTCTCTTCTGTCCTTTGATCCTGTCCCTCCCCGAGTGTTGACTTCAAATTGCTCCCTCCTCTCTTTGCCTTCCCTTCCATCATCCCCCCCTTGCTTATCTCCTTCTCCCCCACTTTCCTATACTGTAAGATAGATTTTCATACCAAAATGAGTGTGCATTTTATTCCTTCCTTTAGTCAAATGTGATGAGGCTAAACTTCTTGTTTTTTTTTCCTCAGCTCTCCTCTTTTTCCCTCCACTAAAAAGTCTCCTCCTTGCCTCTTGAATGAGATATAATTTACCCCATTCCATTTCACCCTCTTTCCTCCCACTACATTTCTCTCTCACCATTTACCTTAATTTCTTTTAAGATATGGTCCCATCCTATTCAATTCACTCTGTGCTCTCTGTCTCTGTGTGCATGTGTGTATGTGTGTGTGCGTGCATGCGTGTACATGTGTGTGTGGTCCCACCAACTACCCAGATACTGAAAAGTTTTAAGAGTTACAAATATTGTCTTTCCATGTAGGAATGTAAACAGTTCACTTCTGGTAAGTCCCTTAAGACTTCTCTTTGCTGCTTACTTTTTCATGCTTCTTCTCATTCTTGTGTTTGAAAGTCAAATTTTCTTTTCAGCTCTGGTCTTTTCATCAAGAATGTTTGAAAGTCCTCTGTTTCATTGAAAGACCATATTTTCCCCTGAAGTATTATACTCAGTTTTGCTGGGTAGGTGATTCTTGGTTTGAGTCCTAGTTCCTTTGACTTCTGGAATATCCTATTCCACGCCCTTCGATCCCTTAATGTAGAAGCTGCTAGATCTTGAGTTATCCTGATTGTATTTCCACAATACTTGAATTGTTTCTTTCTAGCTGCTTGTAAGATTTTCTCCTTGACCTGGGAGTTCTGGAATTTGGCCACAATGTTCCTAGGAGTTTCTCTTTTTGGATCTCTTTCAGGTGGTGATCGATGGATTCTTTCAATACTTATTTTGCCCTCTTGTTGTAGAATGTCAGGGCAGTTTTCCTCGATAATTTCATGGAAGATGATATCTAGGCTCTTTTTTTGATCATGACTTTCAGGTAGTCCCATGATTTTTAAATTGTCTCTCCTGGATCTATTTTCCAGGTCAGTTGTTTCTCCCATGAGATATTTCACATTATCTTCCATTTTTTCGTTCTTTTGGTTTTGTTTGGTGATTTCTTGGTTTCTCGTAAAGTCATTAGACTCCATCTGTTCCATTCTAATTTTGAGAGAACTATTATCTTCAGTGACCTTTTGAACCTCTTTTTCCATTTGGCTCATTCTGCTTTTCAAAGCATTCTTCTCCTCATTGGCTTTTTGAACCTCTTTTGCCAATTGAGTGAGCCTATTTTTCAAGGTGTTATTTTCTTCAGCATTTTTTTTGGGTCTCCTTTACCAAGGTATTGACCCGTTTTTCATACTTTTCTTGCATCTCTCTCATTTCTCTTCCCAGTTTTTCCTCCACCTGTCTAACTTGCTTTTCAAAATCCTTTTTGAGCTCTTCCAAGTCCTGAGCCCACCCGACATCCCCCTGGGATGTCTGGGTTACCGAGGCCCCACTCTCCACGTCTTTCCCTGATGGCAAGAATATGTCCTCGTCCTCGTCAGTTCCGAAAGTCGGGATCATTTGCATCTGTTCGAAAAAACTCTCTATCGTCTTATTTTTCTTCCCTTTTCTAGTCATTTTCCCAGCCAGTTACTTGACTTCTGAGATTCCTGTCCACCCCTGCCTAGATCCGCCCAGCTAGTGCTTGGGGTCTGTGATTCAAATAGTCTTTCCATGGCAGGTGCTGCTGCTATTCAATGTGAGCTTTAGTTCTGGTGCTGGGGTGGGGGCAGGGCCACCTCCCAGGCTCAGCTCCCTCAGGGGCTTTATGCAGGGACCTTCAGAAATGGAGCGGGTGGGGCAGGGCCATCTCCCAGGCTCAGCTCCTTCAGGTGGTTTATGCAGAGACTTTCAGTAATGAAGATCCTGCCTGCTGCTGGGGGAGTCCCGGGCTGGGGAGCCGCGGCCACTCCACCGCTGCCTCCGCCGCCACCCCACCGCTGCCTCCGCCGCCACCCCTGCCTCTGCCTCTGCTGCTTCCTCCCAAGTGGGCCCGAGCCACGGAGACACCCCACTCCCCTCTCGGTCAGCCCAGGCGTGTGTCTCACTGACCTGTAGAGTCTGTGGGTGGAGGGATCTTCCAGGCCGCCGGAGCTTCCGTGCCTGAAGCCTGCTCGGATCAGCTTTTCTGGGGCCGTGGCCAGGGCAGCGCTGGGGTGGGGTCCGCTTTCTGGGGCGCGACGGACCCTGGGGACGGCTCTCCAGGGCTCTCTGGAACGGAAATCTCTTCCACTATGTTTCTGCACACCCTGCAGTGATCCAGAACTTCTGGGGAGCTCTTATTACATTAAATCTATGGGCTGTGGGTTCGGAGCTCGCATACGTCTGTCTTTCTACTCCGCTATCTTGACTCTGCCCCCCTGTTATTTTCTTTATTAATAATTCTGACAGATGTAGAATACTTTACTGGGGGATATCTTTTACAATATATTTGGAGCTCAAAGCTATTTAAGTACTTTAAAAAGAACTGTCTTCCCTGTCTAATCCTGGAGGCTCTTGATTCATTGATTTCACAGCTGGTGAATATTTCACCTTTAATTCCTTTTCTCATCCATTCCTTCCTGCATTTATTCACAGACATTTATTAGGCACCTGCTATGGGCCAGTCCCTGTGATCAGAACTGGGAGAGATAGAGATATAGTAAGAAATAATTCCTTTCCTCAAGTAACCTACAATCTGGTTGGGGAGATTTGACACAAATACAAATAAAGTTAATTTAAATAGAATATTGGTATAATAAAGTACTATGTTTACAGTCAGGCAGATTGTGTCTGATGTGTCCCAGATAAGTGACCGTGGGCTGATCACTTAACATCACAGCATCTTTCACTTCTTGGCAACTCACTAAGATATATAGACCAGTAGATCTGTTAGTTACATGACCAGTTGAAACTGATCTTTAACTGTGGATAGAGTTTCCATACTGGAACTTACCTATGTAGAAGAAACCATAGATCTGGACCAGAAGAGAAAAGAGAGTGAAAGCACACATATTATTAGTGGAATCCAGGAAGGCTTCATGGAATAGTTGATATTTGGGATGGGTCTTTTAGTATATTTAGGAAGTTAAAAGGTAGAACTGAGGTGGAAGGCATTCCAGGAACAGACAGTCTCAAGAATAATGTTATGTGTTGGTGGAATGATGAACTATTATTGTTTAGATACAGTAGATTAAGTGAACAGGAAGTAGTCCATAATAAGATGAGAAAGTTCATTTGCAACTAGATTATATTAAGCATCAAGAAGTTTACTTTTATTCCAGAGGTATTAGAAAGCCAATGAAGACTTTTTCTTAACTTCATTTTAGAAATCTCTCTTGATTTTATGGGAGTTTTATATGTTGGTTGTTGGACAACAATTTAATGATGTCAATTCTTTCTATACAGATAATCAGAGGTTAAAGGGAGAAATGTGTTTTTGTCCACTAAATTAAATAAATTATTAAACAGCATTTTAAAGAAAATAAACTCAGTGTACTCTGTCCTTCCATTGAAAAGCAGCTCCTTGTAGACAGAAGTAATCTGTGAGTTAACTGTCTATCTTACCTTAGCATTCCAGAATGGAACTCTGGGAAAATCTAAGGCAAGCTCTACCTTAAGCAGGAATCCCATTGACAACTTCCCTATAAAATATTCATCTAGCTTCTTGAATACCCTGCATGATTGGGAATTTCACGTCTCTTAAGGGAGGTTATCCCACTGTTGGACAGAACCACTTGTTGGGATGTTTTTTCTTTATTTTGAGGAAATCTGCTTTCTTGTAACTTTCACTAATTTCTCCTAGTGTTGCCTTCTAGAGCTGAGCAACATAACCCTAATCCCACTGCCCTATAGCATGTCACCCTATTGTTATGTGAAAATGAATGTCATTTCTCCCTTCTATTCCTTCAAAGTCTTCTTCTTACTCACCATTCTCAGTTTCTTCAACCAATCCTTGTATGCCAAGCTCTCTAGTCTCCATGCCATTCTAGCTGCCATTCTAGGGATGAACTCTAGCTCCTCAGAGTTGTCCTTTAAATGTAGTGTCCAAACACAGATGTAGTGCTC
Organism: Bettongia penicillata ogilbyi; assembly: GCA_023548195.1. Lineage (NCBI taxonomy): Eukaryota > Metazoa > Chordata > Mammalia > Diprotodontia > Potoroidae > Bettongia > Bettongia penicillata. The sequence continues at coordinate 16,241,677 of JAJHZJ010000177.1, read as the reverse complement.
TACATGTGCTCTTTTTCTTTATTTCATAAAATAAATAAGACAATGTGCTTTGGAGACCATAACCAGGTGTTTTTAGTTGAATCTTGCTTATTAAATTGAGGATTCTTGGAGAAATGTTTTGGTTTGGCTTCATTTCTTAACTGGCCCTTGTGCCCCTGTTCTTCTCCCCCATGGAATGTCCCTAAGGGTAGAACAGGAAGGGAATCACTGCTAGAATACACAAAATAAGTACCCAATGAGATGGATCTTGGCAGGGGAGATTCCTCTCCTGCCCTCTAAAGCAGCTCCTTTAAAGAAAGGAGCCTGGATCTGAGCCAGATATAGACTGGGTCCAGTGGGACTCATTTGCATTGCCAACACCTTTGTGAGAAAATATTTTTTTAGCCGAGAAAGGCAAAAACAGTAACAGACATATTTCTAAGATATCAATTAGGCTGTTTCCATATGTCAATCCAAGAATGGTTATTGGTGATAAATGTAAAAATTATTGTTTGTAGATTTAGAAAGAGGGGGAAAATTCATGTTTCTAGCTATGTGGTGACAGATATGCTATAGAAAAGAATAAATGATTGGTATTTAATAAGCAAACTGACTTTAATTTCCCATTGTCAAAGGAATAGCTAGATGCCATGTATACTATGTTAGTATTTGACTAAAGTTACAGAATGAACTCATCTGAATTTCATAAAATCTGAAGTAGAAGGGACTCATGAGTCCAGAATACAAAATTTCAGTGTGGGGAGGAGTTTTAGAGCATAAAGAATGTCAGAGATGTAAAAGATATTAGAACCTAAAGTTAGAGTTGGAAGGAACCTTAGAACAAACATTACTGGGAGCCAGGAGAGCCTTTAGAACCTAAAGTATAATTTAATGCAGTGCCAGAGTGGGAAAGTACCTTAGAGATTATCTAATTCAAGCTCTCGTTTTGTAGATGAAGAAACTGAATCTTTGGCTTAAGGATGGCTACTTGTCCTATGTGGAGTAGAATATCCAGGTCTAAATTTGAATCAAAAACTCTGAGACTTTGCATAACCTTAACAAATCACTTTATCTCTAGCAACCATTTCTCCATATAGAAAATGAGGAGGTTAGAATGGCCTCTGTCTTAGTGATTAGACCTTGCCTTGAGTTTCATTATAAATTTATCGACATAATCTGAAACCTTTCTATTTCCTTTTTTCTACCCCACTCCCAAAGTGAGAATCAGGTCACCCATTCTAAAGTTCCTCAGTCATATTTATCCCACTGGGACCTAGACAGCAAAAGTGTAGAAGTGATCACAAGAAATCAGGACTGAAAGTCTGTCTGGTCAATTTAGTATGTGGAAGGCTGTCAGGTTCAGAATGACCACAGGATTATAGGCTCATAAAACTTAGAACTGGAAGGAACCCTAAAGCCCTTGTAGTACCATCCTCTCATTTTATAGATCACTCCCACAAAGGATTAAGGAACTTGTCCAAGGTCATACAGGTAGTAAGTAACCAAGTTATATTTGCCATCCAAATTTTTTGAGTTGAAAGCCAATTTTCTTCCCACTGCCCAAACACCATTTCCAGTCACTCTTAATTTGAAAAGATCATGGTGCTTTCCTCTACAAAGATCTTTCAAATTGAGTTCATCTCATTACTCAAGTACCCATGTACCAATCAGGATGCAGTGTGAATGTAAACTGATGGGAGGAAGATGTATAAAACAACTAGTTTTGTGAATGAAACCTCAGTTAACAATGAAAAATACAGTGTCTACTTTCCTCTAAATATTGTTCATTATCTAAAACAAAACAAAAGAGAAATTGATTGAACCAAGTCAACCTGAAAATACTTTCAGTCTTCCAGCCCTGTTGAGCAAAATGTGAATGAAAGATGTTTACCATCCAGAAGTCAGCTTCATTTGGTCTTTCTCCTATGGTTATAATTATAATGGCTTACTAAACTGAAGAGCTAGTCAATTTTATTTATTTATACCAGTGTTTTTGGAGTTTTGACCACATATTTGTTTCTGATGGCACATTCTCCTTCATGGAAAGTGGCACATATTTAGATTTTTAAAATTAATGTTGAAATTAATTCAGTTTTGAGACTCTTACTATAGGTCTAGAAATAGCTAATACCATCTAAGAAGGTAACCATCTGTCCAAAAGGGCCAGCAAAGTGGCATAGTGGATAGAACGCATGGTATAGAGTCAGGAAGATCTGAGTTCTAATGCTTATAAGCTGTGAGAGCCAAGGCAAGTTACTTACCATTTTTGCCTCAGTTTCCTCATCTGTAAAATGAACTTGAGAACCACTCCAGTATCTTTGTCAAGAAACCTTAAATGGGGGTCGTGAAGAGTTGGACATGGCTGACAACATCTATCCAAAACAAATCCATACTAATTAGTTTAAGAAATTGTATAGTTTATAGCACAATATAACATATTTATTTAATCCTTATGTACAGAGAACTAAGCTAAGCACTTGGAAAGAATTTAGAGATAACATCATTTATGCCTTTAAGATTAGAATGGAATAGAATGAGCAAAGGTCTACAATATTAAAACATCCTGCTGGTTGAGGGGCCAGAAAATTACTCTATTTTTCTGGAGCAAATAAGTCCATGGAAGGAATATTATAAAATTAAACTGGAAAACCAGGATGGCAACAGATTACGGAGGATCTTTAAATTCAACAAATGATGCCTAAATTTGACTAAAGAAGCAGTAGGGACCTACCTACTACTTTTGGTGGAGGAGTGACTTGACCAGCTCTGTAAGTAAGAAGGATTATTTTGGCATTGAAAGGTAGGAAGGCAGTTGTGATATTTCAGGTGAATGAGGTGGGCTTAGACAAGGGTGGTAGCAATAGGAATTGGAAAGATGGAACTGACATGAGAAATACTATGGAAATGGAATGAACAAAGGAGTCTGTGTGGTGCAATGGACAGAGCACTGCATTTTGGGTTATAGGATCTGACTTGAAGTCCCTCCTCTGTAACATTATCTATATTATCTTGGAGTCACTTCATCTCTTCAACCTCAGATTCGGCCTCTATAAAATAAGGAGATGAGAATTAGACACCCTCTAAGGTTTCTTCTAGCTTGAAATCTATGGCCCTATGAACAAGATCTGGTTACTGACTGGATGTGAAAGGCACAAGGTAGGGGAGGAGTAGAGGAGCAGTATGATATGATGGAAAGAGTCCTAGATCTAGAGTCAGAAGGCCTGAGTTTGAATCCTGGCTCTGTAACATAATACCCATTTGACCATGGACAGGTCATGCACTCTTTGAGACTGTTTTCTCCTCTGCAAAATGAAGGGGTTGAACTAAATGGTTGTACATACTTGTGTGAATGTTGGACTTATTGCCAGTATGTTACGTCAAGTACTTACTTAATGGTTTCAAGGATTCTTCCTTCGTTATTGAAGACACTCCCTCTACAATTCTGCCATAGCTTAATAGATGATATTGATGAATAAATGAATCCAAAAAATCTTCACAGTTCTTCCCATCTGCCTACACTTATCTTCAGAGGACAGACATTTGATCAGGCTCTTGTCTCACCATTGAGTTATTAGTAGAACATGTTAGTAGAACCTGACCGACCAGACCTTGCTCTCTGTTGGCCAGACCTTGGAGAAGCCATGGTCACCTTCATATGGCAAGGAGGCATTGGAAGAGGGAGTAAGGGGGAGATCAGGTCAAATATCTGAAGCAATTGTGTACTTATGACTCAGAGGGGAGAGAGAAAGGGAGAGAGAAAGGGAGGGGGGGTGAGAAAAAGAGAGAGAGAGAGGGAGAGAGAGAGAGAGAGAGAGAGAGAGAGAGAGAGAGAGAGAGAGAGAGAGAGAGAGAATTTGACAGGCAAGATTTACTTTCCTCCTTTTTTAACTAAGCAGAGAGACAAGAGTATCTCATATTTCATGTTATCAGAATTTTTGCCTCTTGCCATTTTGTAAATTGCCTGGAAAGATAAGAAAGAGGAAGGGCCTTTATCATTGCTGTGGGCATAGGGTGTGTGTGGGGGGATCCCATGTGTTGGCTCTTGTGGAGTTAGTAGATGATTCAACAGCTGCCATTAATTAATGACAACACAGTAATATTACTGGCATCTCTCCATTCAAGTGAGAACAGGCATACTTGACAATAAAAATGGTAAAAAAAAAAAAACCCACCTCATTTATTTTCCCCAGGAGTTCTTTTTACATCCATGCTCCATTTCTGACACATGGAGAGTGGGGGAGGATTTCTCTACTGTCTCTAGAGTGTGATCTCAGTCATTACCCTTACTGCCTCATTGACTGTAGGGAAGGCAGGCGCTATTTCTACTGCACTGCTCAGTGTTTCTTTCTTTCCATGAGTTTCTATGTTTACTTGATATTAACCTGAAAAGGAAAGGGCTAATGTCTAACTGGACACTATCTAAGGACATTGAGAGATGCATATAGTTTAGTCAGTCAACAGACATCAAGCAATTGTGTGCTTACCATGCCAGGTGATGTGCTAAATACTGGAGATTACAAAGAAAAACAAAAACAGTTTCTGCCCTCAAGGAGCTTATATTTTAATGGGGGAGAAAAACATGACAATATCTTGGATGCACATAGTTGTATGTATGTGTGTGTATTTAAGTATATGTATGTGACATATATATTAAATATATACATATATATGTATATATGTATTTGTGAATGTATTTCTCATTCTGTTTGTCTGTCTCTCTGTCTGTCTATCTCTCCATCTATCTATTTATCTATCTATCTGTCTGTCTGTTCATCTGTCTGTCAATCAATTTATCTGTCCATCTCCTTCTCTCTATAAATGTTACACTAGAGGTAATCTCCTAAGAAAGACATTAGCATTAATGAAAGGCTTTTTACGCAAAAGATGAATGTTTTAGCTGAGATCTGAGAGAGACCAGGAGATGAAGGCAATGTGGGAGAGCATTCTAGGCGTGGGGAATTGCCAGTGAAAATGCAGAGTCAGAAGATAAAACGTCTTGCCTGAGGAGGTTGGGGTCACTGAATCTTCGAGTGTGTGGAGACAAGTAAAGTAAAAGGAGAATGAAGAGGTAAGAAAGGGCTAGGTTATCTAAAGACCACACAGAAGATTTTCTGTTTGGTCTTGGAGGTAATTGGGAGCTACTAGAATGTATTGTGTCTAGGAAAGTGACATGGTTAGACCTGAACTTTAGGAAGATTGCTGTGGTACTGAGTTAGGGTAGGGGAAGACTTGAGGCAAGGAGACACAGTGACAGGCTATCTCAGTGCAGGCATGAAGTGATGAGGGTCTATACCAGGCTTTTGGTAGAATCAGAAGAGAGAAGAGGTTGCTTGCAAGAGATGCTTCAAAAGCAGAATCAGCAGGACTTGCTGCAGGTCAGATATGGGAAGTAGCAGAGAATGAGGAGACAGGGATGACACCTGGAAGCCTGGATGGGCACTGGAAGGATAATAGTGCCCCCAAAAGGAATATGGAAGTTAGGAAGAGGGAGGATTTTTGGGAAAAGATAAAAGTTCAATTTTGCATGTGTTTAGCTGGGCAGGAGTTGGTAAGTCCTTCCTTGGAGGATCTTCAAAGACTGGGAGGAACCTTATTTTCAAATATTATAGAGTTCACTTATGGTTCCAACTGAACGACCTTGGAAACTCTTTCTTACCCTCAGATGATGCTTCTGTGATATTGTAGTTCAGCTGGCCATTTTGACATCAGGAATAGTGAATGAAAGTTTTCAAATGGGCTCATTTTAAAGTACATTTTAATAAAACAACTCAGGGTCATTAGAGAAGTGAAAAATCATTTATGTAAAACACTCCACAAATTTTAGAGCACACGAATTCCAAATCGATCAACCCATTAGTTAAAGCTAATTCATTGATTGCTGAACTTTCTTTCTTTTGGTCTGAATCTATGATTTCATTGACATAGGATTCTCCCAGTTTGGAAACTCCCTCCACCAATAGACCAGCAATGCTTCAGTCACTTATGTTCTTAGAGAGATTTTAGGACACTGAGAAGTCAGATGTTTTATCTAGGGCCACTGTTGTTCTGTCATTTCTGACTCTTTGTGATCCTATTTAGGGTTTTCTTGACCAAGATATTCAAGTAGTTTGCCATTTCCTTCTCTGATTCATTTTACAAATGAGGAAACTGGGGCAAGCAGGATTAAGTGACTTGCCCAGGATCACAGTGAGTAAGTACCCGAGGCTGGATTTGATTCACAAAGATGAGTCTTCCTGACTCCAGGCCCAACATTCTACCCACTGTGCCCCCTAGCTGCCTACTACCTTCTTGATAGGATTTTAGGAGGTTCAGAAAAGTATACTAAATATTTTGTAATCTGCATGCTACATAATATTAATAATAGCAATAAAAATACTTAGGGGAAACTCACTTACAATGGAAGGACAAACCTGAACCATTTTTAAGATAAGTGTTTTAAAAAGCTAAATGTCTTATTTAACCTCTCATACAGGAGCATTGCTTGTGTCATTCACATTAAGCACATAGTAGGTGTCTGAACATCCCCTTTATTGGATTGAATCAACATGGAGGAAAATTCTCCTAATGCATGCTGTTTCCTGGATGGCCACTATCAGCTTATACTTGAAGGATGCTGGCAATTCAAGAAATGTCTGTTAATATTGTTAGACTACAGCAAGAGAAATATTAATAGTTTATGGTCATTTTTAAGTGTAAACACTTTACTTTCTATTTCCTTATTCCTGTTGCTTTGTATACTGTACCAGGCCTCTTGGTTCTGGTTTGCTGGCTTTTTCTGCTTGCACACTGTGTGACTGGGGTGAGCCACCTCTTTGAAAGACTGTGTAGAGGAGTGAAGCCAGGTCTGGATGGCATAGAAAGCATCTGGACTGGTCAGGTCAAATCATGGCTCAGATTCTTTAGCTTATAGGATTTTAGAGTTAGAAGGGGCTTTGCACATCATCTAATCATACCCTTACCTTTTTCCAAGAAGGAAGTAGGGACCAGACAAATGAGGTAACTTCCCCATGGTCACCCATCAGAAATGGAAAAGGTGGGATTGAAACCTAGGCCAACCACACCTAAATTATCGCAGAGACCTACTAGCTGTGTTCCTGTGGGAAAGTCATTTAATCTATCACATTCCTCATCTGTGAAATGGGAACACTAATTCTTAGGTTAGTTATAAGCAAAACCTTTAGCAAAACCTTAAACAGACATGGCAATTTGAATCATTTTTGCCCTTGTTATCCTCTCTGAGCCTCAGTTTCCTTTTCTGTAAAGTGAGGTTGGTCTAGATTAGAGATTTAGCTGTATTTCATATAATTGATTTCATTTGTATGAAAATCTTATCCACTTTATTTTATGCATCTAAAAATGTTATTCTGATACATCCACAAGTTTCATCATACTGCCAGATGAAAAGATCTATGACCCAAAATGATTATGAACCCCTGGTCTTAATGCCCTCAAGATCTGACATCCTGGGATACCTTAAAAATTGGATTTCATTTTCAAGGCATCCTTGATGGGAAGTTCCTAAAGACATGCTTTATTAGCAGATAGGTTATTGACTTAAATATTTCCCAAATTTCTACTTTCCCCCCAAATTTTATGAGAGTCTATTGGGAATTTGATCCTTAGCCATGGATGGATAAGAGCATCTTGCATAGAGCAAAACTAATCACTCTATTAATAATCTTGGTGAAAGTGGAGAACCCATGGGAGGATAGAAGTTATATTCCTATGGCTTAATATGTAATAATGATAGTAATAACTCACACTTTTGTAGAATTTCATGCTTACAAAAGCATGATCTCACCTGAATCTTAGAACAACCCTTCATGGAGTTGGGGAATGAATTATAATTAGGCCAATTTGAAGCTCAGAGAAGGGATGTGATTTTCCTAAGGCGACACAGCTAGCATGGGATATTGCCAAGAGAGAAGACCACCTCTTTTGACTTCAAGTGCCATGTTCTTTCTACTGTGCTATATTTGTCTCTTTGGGGCTTGTTTTTAATGCATATGGGACATTTCCAGCAAGTACCCTGCAGTGTCCATTAAATACTTCCTTTGTATAACACTCCAAGACCTTGGAAATTCAAGGTGTGCGATTAGGAAAACGAAAAAGGACTGGACAGTATTATTCTTTTGTCCTAATGTAGCTTGCTCCTTTCTTATAATTTTATAATGTAAACTCTTTGGGGCCAAAGATCGTCTGGCATATTTGTATCTTAAGAGCTTACTGTGTTGGGCACAGAGTAAATGCTTAATTAGTGCTTCATTCATTTTGGCTGTATACATTTAGAGGCAGACACTGTGATAATCCCTGAGAATGTAAAAAAAGGCAAAAAAGAGTCCCTACCCTTGAAGAACTAACAGTCTAAATGGTGAGATGACATACAAACAATGATGTATCAATGAGCTGTACAGGAAAATAGGAAATAATTCACCAAGGAAGGCATTAGAATGAGGAGGGTTTGGGGAAAGCTGCGTATAGAAGATAGGATTTTAATTGAACCTTGAAGTTAAATCAGGGGAAACCAGTGCTTGGAAAAGGGGCGGGGAGAGAGAGAGAGACAGAGAGACAAAGAGAGAGAGAGAGAGAGAGAGAGAGAGAGAGAGAGAGAGAGAGAGAGAGAGAGAGAGAGAGAGAGAGAGAGAGAGAGAGACAGAGACAGACAAACAGAGACAGACAGAGACAGAGACAGACAGAGACAGAGAGACAGAGACAGAGAGAGACAGACAGACAGAGAGACAGAGACAGACAGAGAGACAGAGAGAGAGAGAGAGAGAGAGAGAGAGAGAGAGAGAGAGAGAGAGAGAGAGGGAGAAATCTCCATGTCTGGGGTGTAGCCAGTAAAAATGCTTTTAATGCTGAATATGAATTGATATTTGGTCTTGGGGTTCCCTGAACTTTATTAAATAGTGGGAATGAAATGGTCAGATCTCAATTTTCACAAAAATTATGTTGATGCCCTACCCTCCAGAAGTAGAAGAGGTGCCCACTCTAGGTGGCACAATGTTATATAACAAAACCCAGTTAGGGGTGTTTTTGATTTGCAGTCAGGGGCCCTAGCACTTGCTGCTTTATGTGACCTTGATCAAGTTCTTCCCATTTCTGGACCTCATTTGTAAAACTCAAGATTTCACTTCATAGGTTTCTTCTTCTTCTTCTTCTTCTTCTTCTTCTTCTTCTTCTTCTTCTTCTTCTTCTTCTTCTTCTTCTTCTTCTTCTTCTTCTTCTTCTTCTTCTTCTTCTTCTTCTTCTTCTTCTTCTTCTTCTTCTTCTTCTTCTTCTTCTTCTTCTTCTTCTTCTTCTTCTTCTTCTTCTTCTTCTTCTTCTTCTTCTTCTTCTTCTTCTTCTTCTTCTTCTTCCTTCCCTCTCTCTCTCTTTTTTCTCTCCCTCCTTACTCTCTTTCCCCTTTCAATCCTTCTTTTCATATATAACATGTAGATATGATATACATATGTTTGTATACACACACCCACATATCCTAATAGTCTATGTAAAAAGTAATACAATAAATGTAAAATATATGAATATGTACACATATACATCTACATGTGTATACATATATGTGTATTTATTTATATATTTTCCTTTTATGGTAAAACTAAGTCAAAATAGTGAAAGATTATATGCTTATTACTTATATACTCATTACTTATATACTTATTGCTGTTACTTGAAACTTGGAGAAAGCCTCAGTTTCATCTTCTGTGAAATGATTGTAATGATATTTTCACTGCCTTACAGACTTCTTATGAATAAATCACTTTCAAAACATTGTCTTATGTAAATGAGAATTATTATTGACTTTTGCGTTCTTTCAATTATCAAATAGGAGCAAAAATATCTTTCCTGTCTATCATATAGGGTAGTTATGATGCATGAAATAGTGCTTAGAAAAGAAGGAGGGGGAGGAACTAGAAAGAAAAATAATTCTAAAAATTAGGAACTGAAACTCAAAGACATGAAATGAAAAGGTTCATACACTGAATTGGTAAATAAATAGACCTTGAGTCTAACTCTCATTTTTAGATTGATATTCTTAAGTTATTTTAACATAGGGGAAAGGAATCTAGAGAGCAAATCAACAGAGGTCACCTCTGCCATGATTCTGTCCAGGTAGCCATTGTACTAGTTTCTAGCTTCATAATGACTCAGTGGAAGGCATTCTAGGGGTGGAAAGAAGCAAAAGAATGCACTCACTGTCTTCCATCCAAAAGTGAGGACTAGGGACCTTATTATAAAGGAGAAAAAATAGCAGAGGCCTTAACAGGTAGTGAGGGACTTTGTTTCTTAGATGAGTGTAGCTGACATGTTTAGCCTCAGAACTATGTTCAATAAGGCTTATAGTATTTTTCTCTGAGGTGGAAGAAGCTAGAGCAGTGGATATCTCCTTTGGGTAGCAATAGCAGCCCTTGAAGGAAGCAACTCACTGGATTTTGAAGACTGGTAAGGTAGGTAGACTTTATGTACAGAACTCCTATCCAGTATGGCCAAAAAGAGGATTGGTTCCTCAACAAAAATAGAGAAATATTGGTGGGGGTAGGGGTGAGAGGAGAGAGGTGTTTGGTAGAGAAATATAACAGGTCAAATTTTATACATGTTGACTCAGATATCAATGGGACATCCAAGTGCTAATATTTGGCAGGAAATTGAGTTGGTAATACAGGACTATAGTGACTACCCCTTCTCTGGATTACTATGTCTTTTCTCAGCTTCTGTGATATATATAAAGGCTTAATCTGGATTTTCATAATTACAAGTACCCCAAACAATCCAATTGAATAGGGAAGCAGGAAGTTCCAGAGCATGGTGGGTCCTCCTGTTACATTTGGTTTTCCAAATATAACATGCAAAATAAAAAATTTTAAAAAAGCTTCTAAGGTCTTAAGAATTCAATAATAATTCACTGAACTGATTTTTTTCTTGACATCATCAAGTATATTTTTAAACACTGAGAAAAACGTGGAGTAGTTATGATTTATTAAAATAGTTATAAAATTAGGTTCAGTTCATTATGATACATTATCTTTTCCTATTTACTGGAGGATGAAAAAAAGGACAAATTCCAGCCTAATCTATCTTATGATTATGATCTCTAATTGTTGAGGAAAAGTTGGAGATCAATGGATGGTTGAGTTAGAGCTGGCATTGAAGAGAACTTAGGAACTTTCCATTCAAAGCCCCTCCTTTTATACAGGAGGAAATTGGACTGGCAAAGCCAAGTGACTTACCCAAAGTCATACAGGTAGTGTATTAATGACACTCAGCTTTTGAAACCAGGTCCTCAGACTCTGAATCCAGTGTGACCTTTCCACTAAATCATGTTACCTCAAGAAATTGTAAGATTCTTTCCTCCTTGATATTTTATTTTCTAATGTCCCCTTCAGGGCTATTTACATTCTATATTTTAAAGGTATTTCTTCTGTGAGCTTCCACTCTCTGATATGTGTATTTTATTTGGGTCGAAGTGAAAAGAGGAGAAGGTCTTTTTGGTTAGATGTGCGCTTGGGTTTGGTGAGTGGCATCACTTGGGATAAGGGTGAGGCTGGTGTCCCTCCCAGGAGGAAGAACTAAAGTGACTCAGATGCTTGCCTGCTGGGCACCCTGCTTTCTGTCCCTTGAACCTCTGGTGCCCAGTGTGTGCTTGGGGTCACCCCTAAAGCGAGGCCCAGTTAGGGACAGAAGTCATCAATCACTCTTGGATGTCTCTTTCTTCTAAGAGGAATGCAACCAGAGCAGCACCACAGCATGAGTTTGAGCAATTATAGGCGGTACAAAGGGAAGATATTCTGCAGATCAAAAGATTGGGAAACAGCCAAATCCTTCCCCTTTCTACACAGCAAGAGGAAGGAGATTCTGGGAAGCTCTGTCATATGAAAGGATGGATTATTTCCCTCTGCACCATTAAATAGAGGAGCTTCTCAAATGGGCAGTATCTTCAAAATGGACTCGACCTTGTCTGCTAGAAATGGCTTCGAATGAGCAGATGTGATGGAGTAGAGAGCTTTGTCCTGGGTCCTGTTCTCTTCTCTTTCTACACTCTTTCCATTCATGATTTATTAGCTTGCTTCCATGGGTTCACTTATTATCTTTGTATCTACAATTGATGAATTTTGGGAGAACATGAACTAGACTCTCATGAGACAGGCATCCAAGGATTATTGTGTTCAGTTTCATGGCAAGGGTGGCAGCTGGGTGGTGTATTTGGATAGAATGCCGGACTTGAGTTAGGAAGACCTGAGTTCAAATGCGACCCCAGACATTTACTAGCTGTGTGACCCTGGGTTCAAATGGTGTCAAGTCTCTCTCCTCTCCACTCTATGAGATACACAGCTGCCGAAGTGATATTCCCAAAGCACAGGTTTGACATGTCACTGCTTTCTATTCCAAATGATCCAGTATCTTCTAGTCTCTTCCAAAAATTAAATACGAATTGCTTTATTTAGCTTTTAAAGTCCTTTGCAATATGACTTCAATTACCTTTAAAAACTTTTTACATGTTATTTCCCTTCATATACTTCAAATGAGAAAATATTTGCAAAATATTTACCTCTTAACACATCATTTCCCCTTCATTTCTTTTCTTTTTCAGATCAAAAGATTGGGCCAGATCACTCTCCTCTAAGGTCTTTTCCAACTCTTGCATTCTGCCTTCTAAGATCCTCCCAACTCTGACATTTTCTGGTTTTTATGCTATAAGTCCCTCCATCTTTAACACTATTTCTAGTTCAGAGATGGCTGTGGAGCATTGGCAAGAGTAATTTGGAGTAAAAAAATTGTGTTTCAGCCCATACTTTATCACTTGTTAATTACATGAAGCGGTTCACTTCATCTTTCCAAGTTTCAATTTTCCCACCTATAAAATGGGCATAATAATCTATATACTCCTCATCTTAATAGGTTTTCTTCTTTTGGATGGGGAAAGTGCTTCATGAACTCACAGCATTATAGAAAAGACTTTTTTGCGCCTTTTATTAGATTGAGCTTTCTGGAAGCAAAGTGTTGAAGATGTTACTTTTACCTAGATCAATATTTTTTTTAATGTTTGAAATGAATCTTCAAAACTAAAAAGGACCATAAACATTCCCTCAGCATCAGAGCTTTCCATCTTATGGGACGTTGGAGGGAGTAGACTGGTCACATGATTTCACAGTCATTCCATATATCTTACCATTAATGGTGTGATGGCAAGGGCGGCAAACAAAATGCAATCTCTTGAGTGGAGTACTGGGACTCTGTCATCTCCAAAACAGTAAACAGTGATGAAATGTGCCTCCATAGTATGTACTTCGCTTTACTAGCATCCATAGCAGAGAGAGAAAGGTATATCCTTGTAGGGTGTTGCTTTAGAAACCCTCAAATATCCCTTCTTATTTCATATACCTCATTTCATACATCCCTTTGTCCTCGCTGAACCACAGAATCTCAGACCAGAGAAGGGTCCTCAGTTAACATTTAGTTCATATTGACTGTATTTGGGCTTCCCTTCTGTAGAGATCCCCCACAAATGGTCGTTAGACCCCTCCTTGAAGATCTCTAGTAGCCACTCATTCTATTTGGGGAGGGTGACTGCCACTGCTAAAGAAGCTTTCCCTTACACTGAATTTTCCCCCTTAGAATAAGAGAATGTCTCAATATCACTTAAACAGGTATTGCATATATTAGAGTTCTATAAACATCTGAAAATAACCTTGTTAGGACAACTGGGTGGTATAGTGTAGAGTGCTGGGTCTGGAGTCAGGAAGACTCATCTTCCTGAGTTCAAATCCTTTCCTCAGGTACTTACTAGCTTGGTGACCCTGACAAGTCATTTCACTTAGATTGACTCAGTTCCCTCACCTGTAAAATGAACTGGAAAAAGAAATGGCAAACCACTTCAATATCTTTGCCAAGAAAACCCCAAATGGGGTCATGAAAAGTCAGATGTGACTGAAAAAAAATAGACTGTACAAACTACAAGAAAAGTAATGGGCTGCCTCAGGAAGCAGGGAGTTTCTCATCATTTGATTTTATTAAACAGAAGCTATATGAGCCTTTCTCCTAGAGGCTAGAGAGAAAACATAATGAAATGTGATAACTTTTGGACATTTAATTGAGATACTCAGCATTGAATATTCACCCTGTTGCCCACTCTCTTTGGCCATGAGAAAGTCACTTGAATCTATTCTCAGTTTTTTCATCTATAGATAGAGAATATATACATACCCCCTACATCATAGGGTTATTATGAGAACAGAGCTTTGTGGACCATAAAAGGCTATACAAAGACTATGAAACTTTTGCTTCTTGTGAGATTTGGATTTTGATCTCTGAGGTTTCATTCAATTCTAAAATTTAATAAGTATTTTTAGCATGTTTACTAGAAATCTAATGTGTGTGTGTGTGTGTGTGTGTGTGCGTGTGTGTGTGTAAAAACAACAGAAGACCTTGAACTCATACTTCCAGTTTGTTAGGACTTGCTCAGGGTCAGCATGAGGTGGGAGAATAGGATTTTATTGGAGGTTATTCGTTGAAAATTTGTAAGTTAAGAGTTAGTAGTTCTTGAGTGATGACTTGAGTGAATCTCCTAGAAGTAAATACACAAGACCAAACACTTCTGTATCAAGGCCCATGGAGAGTTCTTTACTGGATTTTGGGGCAATGACCTTAAGGTATCTCCAGATAGTACTGGAGTAATCTGCTCCAAAAGAGGAGAATTAACAGCCTTCTCATTGACTTGTTTTAAAGAATTTATTTTGGCAGGTTCCCCCTTAAAACTTTGTAGGACAGAATGAGTGAGGTCAAAAATGTCAGATCTGGACATGATCTTCAGCATTTTTAATCCAGAGGTTTACAAACTTCTGGGTCTCAGGATGCTTTATAACATAATTATTGAAGACCTCAAAGAGCTTTGGTGTCGGTTATATCTATCATATTTACCATATTAAAAAATAATACCTGTCAGTATGATTACAAAAGTAATTTTGACCTTATAGACCTCCTGGGTTGCTAGATGACACTGAGAATTAATACAAGTCAGTCTAGCCCATTCTCTTGGCATGGAGAGGAATGTGAGTACAGAGAGGTCATGTCACTAGTTACTGACAGAATCATTCTTTTATCATTGTATAATACCACGCTAAGGTGGTAGAAATATTTCCTAAGTAGACTCTGTTGATTGTAAAATGTAAGACTCCTCCCCCTCAAAAATAAGTAAAAAAAAAAAGGAAAGAAAAATTTGGATTAAACATTCCCCTAATCCCAAGGATTCTTCTCTCCCCAAAATTCTCCTTTTTGAAACCTTCCATACCCGGAGTTTAGCAATCCTCCCCCCAATCCCTGCCCCCTTTACACCCACATGCATTCTTCTGCCAAAGCTATTGCCACCATGGCCCTCTAGAAAATATAACAAAGTTTTTTTTGTGAAGTTGATTGGTGAGTAAAAGTGTGAAATCACTTCATCCCCAAATTATTTCCTGCAATTTTATTCCCTGCCAACATTTGTTTCCTGTCACGGAAACAGAGACTGTCAAGCTGGACTTGTTAATGCATGGCCCTGAATGGCATGATGCATTAGGATACATTGAAAATATCACCCACTCTAAGAAATGTTGACATCAATGCTTGTATTGGACTCTTGGGAGGTAAGATTGGAGATGGAAGCTATCAGATATTTTCTTCAAACTTTACTGACTGTATGCATGTTCTGTTGTTGATTTATAATTCTACTATTATTTTTTTAAAACCCATTTGATTATAAAACAGGAAGAACTATCTGAAGGAATGCTCAATGGGACCTTATAGTGTGGAATTTTACAGCAAGAAGAAAACTGAGAAGCTATTAGAAGTGAAAGGGAACATGGGATATTATTGGTGCTTGGCCGGGTTGGAGGGTGGAGTGCTAGAACTGGGATGTTGGAAGAGAACTTACAATGTAGATGTTAATATTGTTGGAATTAGAAGGAACCATAGAATGTAGAACGTTAGAGCTGGGAGGGCCTTCATAAATCACCTCATCCACTCTCCCTCCATGTTACAGATGAAAAAATGATATACAGGGCAAGGAAGTCGCTTGCCTAAGGCCATAGGCTGAGTCATGGTAAAGCCAGGACTTGATGAATCCCAGCTCTCCCTGGCTTAGGACTGCCTCCAGTGATCAGTGTCCTTAGTCAGTTTTGTAGAGCACCAATCAGCTCTAACAAGTAAAATTTTTCTGTGAAGAATGACATTTTTTCAGGAGTAAATCAGAGTTTATTTGTATAAGACCCATAATTCTGAGATTTCTTGAAATATGGAAGTGGCAGCTGGGAAGGAGAGGATTAAAATACAATAAAATAATTTTATTTTTTAAAACAAATTTTTGGCCTGGAGTTTACTTAGTCAAATCCAGATTTCCTAAAGTAGTCCTTTCCTCCCAATAAACCCATTTGTCTGGAACGAACTCTGTCCCTTGCCTCCCTTCCCTTCTCAGCCCTAATCAGCAGACTGTTCTGAATTTTATTACTTTGTGGATTTCTGAGCATTGGTTTCTTCCATCCTGGCTTTGCATTCTAATGAGAATGTCATGTTGCCAGTCTGACTTTTCCTGTTTGATCTTATAATAGTAGGAAACAGATGAGAGGGTTATATTAATCATTAACCATCAAGAATCTGCTCATTTGTCTTTAAGGGATGGTGATGATGTAATACATGGTTTGAAAGGGGAACAGGGAAAGGCAGATTGTGTGATCTCATTCTCATGATAAAGACAAAGGGCTTTCTTGCAATGACTTAGCACATGTGCACACATACACATATACACACATACACACACACACACACAAAATCTTTGCAAAGGGCTGTACAGACAATGATGTTACCAGGAAGGGAGAGGTGGTATGATGACATTTGTAGCACTGGAAATCAGGTTAGAATTCAGGAGTGGGGAACCTACAGCCTTGAGGCCACATGTGGCCCTCTTGGTCCTCAAGTGCTGCCCTCTGACCAAATTCAAGCGTCATGGAACAAATCTACTTCAGTCCATTGGCTTCAGTCAAAGGTGTTTGAACGACCTAGAAGACCACATGTGACCTCAAGACAGAAGGTTCTCTAACCCTGGCTAGATTATGAGTCCATGGAACTGGATTTGAATCCTGAATTCCATACTTACTGGGTAGGTGATTTTGGACAAAATGCTTCCTGTCTTTGGGTCTCAGGTTCTTTATTTGCAGAAACTGGGGTTTGGATTGAAAAATATCTGTGATCCATTTAGTCTCCAACATTTTAGGACCTTGTAGCTCTTGAAATCATTAGAAACAATCATTGAAAATGTTAGTATTATTTTTTTGATTGGGTGTCCCTGTTATTCAAACTAGGACACAAACGTCAATATAAAAAAAATACACTTCATCAAAAGGGCATCTATTAAAATCATCTTCTGATGTCTAATTGTGCGTGGTTTTTTGGTTTTGGTTTTTTTTTTAACCAAGCTTGTGATTTCTAGGCAGCTAGTTCACAAAATGGATAGATTTCTGTACATGAAGTCAGGAAGACCTGAGTTCAAATGTAGCCTGAGGTACTTACCAGCTGTTTGACTGTAGCATGGAGTTTACTGACAGTAAAGAAGAAATCTAAGCAAATTGGTGGAGGGAAAATTTGAAGAGTTTTTACTGGTAAAAAGTACCCAAACTTTTTGTTGAAAGGCACCTGAATTGATTGATGATGCTCTAAGAAAAAGAAGGATGTTGACAGGAAGAACTGAGGAAGAGAAGGGCATGTCAGGTAAAGGGGGTAGCTTCTCCAAACACATGGAGGTGGAAAATGGTATATAGTCTAAAGGATCTAAATTAATAATGCTTGGGGGGAGGGGGAATGAAATGGTTTACAGAGGCCTCTGAATTTTTTATTCCATTTTATCATCAAAAACCACGTACAAATCTTCATATCTCCAATTTACAGATGAGGAAACTAAGTCCTAGTTATTAACTGACTTACTATTATATTATTAGTTAAAAGATCATAAGCTCCTTGAAGATGGGGGCTTTTCTACTGTTGTCTTTCTCCCTCCTGCCTTGCTCTATCCTTGCACAAATATACTACATTAGAGAAAATTCTTAATGGAACTTGGAAGGAGCCAACTCTTGACTTCTCTAGTTGTTACTTATCACCAATATCAGACCTTGCTCTCCAGAAAAAGATCTGATAAATTAACATCATGAGTGACAATGCTCCAAATATTATCCTCTTGGATAGTCCTAGAATAATTTCATATTGCCAGTACATACTCCTGACTATGTGTCCTAGGGCAAGATATTTTACCTTTCTATGTCTCAGGTTCTCCATCTATAAGATGTAGAGTTTGGACCTGGTGGTTTTGTGGTCTTGAAGGTTCCTTCTGGTGCAAGATTCCTGGGAATCTGTTCTACTTTAGCTGTGTGATGGGAAACAGATCCCTTGACCTCCTTGGGCCTTAGTTTTCTCATCTGTAGTTGATCTGTCTTGTCCCTTCCCAATTTGACATTTCAAGACTAGATCATGAGCATGTGTGTGTGTGTGTGTGTGTGTGTGTGTGTATGGATGGCTTCACAGAAAAATGTATTTAAATGGATAAAATTCACTTGCTTACAAAGAAATCAAATTGAGAATACTGTTATAAAAATATTTTCTTAAAAAACATTCATGAACCCTAGGATAAGAACTTCCTGTACTAGACTATTAATCAGTGAACATTTGTTAAATGCCTACTGTGTACTAGGCACTGTGTTAAGTGGGAATACACAAAAGAGGGAAAAGATAATCTCTGCCTTCAAGGAGTTTATAATCTACAGGGAGACTAGATGATTTCTAGCTCTAACTCCCTATGATGTTCCCATAGTCATTTCTTATATTCTTTTAGGTCACTTTTGATCATAATATTGTATGTTCTATGTTCTAAGGTCTCTTTGAGCCCTGACACCCTGTGACCTATGTTCTAAAGTTTTTTTTCAACTAAGGCATTCTATGTTCTAGATTCTAAAAGTCCTTCTAGTACTTCAGTTATTCACACATCCCTGAAATGTTTCTCTTGCTTTGGGACACAGATCCTGTATCAACTCAAGAAAGCTTAACGCTGGAAAATCACTCTATACTTAAGGAATTGAAAAACTTTGTCTTGGTATAGCCAGATACTGTTATCCATGATGCGACTGTACCTATGGGAGCCATTTCCACTCAACTGGGAAGATCAATGGGACCACCACCTGTAGCTAAATGGGGAGCTGGTTTGGATTTTGCAAAAGACATCTGGAAATTTTTCTTCCTTTAAACAAGCTAAATAAATAAAACATATTTCACTCCCTGAACAATCATTAGGAAAAAATGACCTCAGGGACTCCCAGTTTCAACCCACACATTCCTGAGAAAGTAGACTCCTGATTATCACTGCTGCTCTTTGGAGAGTCCAATTATAGCCAAAGTACACTGAACTCTCAGTGTATCTGTCTCTTCCAGCCCCTTCCCATACCCAGATGGCTGACTTGCCTCTTTGACCCCATCTTTTCAGGAGCAATAACAGTCCTGCTCTTCCTTCAAAGCCCAGTTAAGATATCATCTCTTTCATAAAGTTTTTTTTCCCAATGACTCCAGCTGGAGGTGATTGCTCTCTGCTCAAAGATCTCATTTTCCTTTTTGAGATTTCTTCTTGGCTCTTTCCATGAATTCAGTGGCATGACTGGGAAAAGGATTGTGGGATTGTAGACCTACATTGCAAAGGGAACTCTGGGGTCATTGTTAACAGTGAAATTGTGGAACAGTGAATTGTGTGGAAACACTCAGATATTAAGTATCACTGGTGGAATTTGAACACAGGTCTTCCAGCTCCAGAGCAATTCCACCATGCCTCACTGTCTCCTCTGACATATATCATGTTCATATGTATCTGTGTCCAATTTAGTTTATAAATTACTAGTGTAGTGACTGGGGCAGATAGGAAGTGTGCTGAATAGAGTGCTGGGGCTGAAGACAGAAACTGAGTTCAAATCCAGCCTCAGACACTACCTGTGTGACCATGGGCAAGTCACTTAACCCTCTTTGCTTCAGTTTTCTCATTTGTAAAATGAGCTGGAAAAAGAAATGGTAAACCACTGAAGTATTTCTGTGAAGAAAACCTCAAATGTGGTTTAAAAAGAAAAAGACAATGGAAACAAAAAGAAGAAGCATTTGCAACCCTATGTTAATTTAATATAATTTGGCAAACAAGTAAGACAGTGTTCTACCTATGTGCATAACTTTGTACAATAACAATATAAAAGCATTTCTGAAAAAGTATTCTTTTGAGGTTGGACAATGTAAGGATCATTAGAGAGGCTTCTGCATTATGGTGGGATGAATTGGACTTGGCATCAGTGGACCTGGCTTTAGATCCCATCCCTGGCTGTTACCTGAAGGTTAATCCCAGGTGAGTCCCTTAGCCTCTGTGAGCTGTAGTGCTCTTATATAGAAGATGTCAACAATAATGATACTTGTACCACTGACCTTAGAGATGGTTTGGTGAAAGAGCTTTATAAATGTCAGTGTGCCACTTAGATGGGAGCTCTTATTTATTCATTCATTCATTTATCTACTCATCTTTTCATTTATTTATTTATTACTTTGGGGAGATCAGGGAAAGTTACATAGAGGAGGAGACATGAGCATTTCCTTTAATCACAGCAGAGGTTGGAAGAGGTTGATTCCAGGTACAGAGAATGACGAAAACGTCAAAGGAGTATGAAGAGGGCCAGCCGGTATTCTGGGCAGTGGAGCATTGCATGCATTAAGGAGAGTAGACCAAGACACAGCTGGATGGGGAGGGTGGTACCAAATTCTGGAAGGACGCGGCAGTCCGTTAAGGAGCTTAGACTTTCTCACTGGGAAACACTGAAAGTTTTGGAGTAAGGGAGTGGCATGATAAGACCTGGGTGCAGCCACAGCCCAAGAGACTTCTTTTCCTGTAATTAGAAAGTATGATTTAGTATCTGTTCTCAATGATTTGTACATGGAGGGAAAGACTTTTGAGGGCCTATTCTAAAGCCATAAAATATGTCATAGCTCTGAGGCTGCTACTATTGGAGATGAGTGCTTTTTTAAAAAACATCTGTATATGTGTACACATGTGTGTGCTTGTGTGTGTATGCGTGTGTATATGTGTGTATGTGAACACGTGTGTGTGGGCGACGTATTAAAGCAGCCATACATGCTTAATTTGCACCTGCTATTTTTCTATGAAACTTTATGCTTTGGGGCATCTCCTCATCAGAAAGTCGAGGAGTCACATTTTATTTGGTTTCTGCATGGCTCCCAGCGCCTCAGAAGAATAACTGCCATGAAGTGACTTTAGCAGAGTCAAGGAATTTTGCTAGCTATGCAGTCATGCAACTGTTCCAAATGAGAATGTCTTTTTCTCACTCCACTGCCTTTCCTTATTCTCCATCGTTCTCTCTCCCTTTCCTTCTTTCCTCCCTCCCTCCTTTTATTCCTTCTTTCCTCTTTCCCACTCTCCCTCACTCCCCTCTCACTTTATTTCTCTCACTTTATTATCCTTAATCTACCATTCACTTGTCCTGCTTATCTCTCATCTCTTGGCCTTCTTATTGTCCTTTCCTGATTCTCTCTTTATATCTGTATCCGTCTTCTGTCTTGATTATAAGTTCTCCCTTTTATTTTTTTCTGCTGTAACTCTCTCCCTATCTCTTACTCTGCCTTTTCTCCTTTTGTCTCTATTTTTGTCCCTCAGTTTGTATGTCTCTTTATATTTTTCTATATCCCTCTTTCCTCTCATTCTCTCCCCATCTCTGACTCTATCTCACTATATTTTCTGTCTTCTTTGTCTCTGTTTCTCTATGTCTCTGTTCCTATCTCACACTGTCTCTTTTAGTTTCTCCCTCCCTTTTACTTTCCTCTTTCTTGCTGTATAAAAACTAGAGCCGTGTACTTGAAAGAAATGTATGTTTTCACTTAACCCCTCTGGCAAATGCATCAGTAGGCTCTCTTTTCCTTAATGTTTCCTTCTCAGAAATGGATCCCAAACACTCATTGCACAGATGGTTTCAGGTCTTGTTCATGATCTGAGAAATAGAGACCTATTTCCTATCTTATCTCTCAAAGGCACAAAACCTGTATAGAGATCCCCACATTTCCCTAAAGAAATCCTTCATAATTAGTCACAGACCAGAGTTTTTAGGCAGTTTGGTATATGACAAATCCAGATGAATTTTTGATATGAACTTATTCATCAGACAATGACCAAAGGATGGAGTTATATTTTTGGATCCCCTTTCTTCTTTGGTAGATGCACTCATGTTTAAAACAGCTGCCTTCTCTACCCAGGATACCTTGGGCTTGTTCTTCCAGACAAGGAACAGTAAGTAGCTAGATGTGTTCCTCAAGCAACCTTCTATGAAAGCAGGCAATGTGGAGTGGTAGTCATAAAGAAGCCTGAGCCTCAGGACCTAAATTTGAACCTCAACTCAGCATCTGTGACGTTGGGCCAGTCACTTTATCTCTTCGGGCCTCAGTTACCTCACCTGTAAAATAAAAGACTTGGACTGGATGGTCCTTTAGGTTTCTTCCACGTTTAGATTTATGATACTATAATATAGGAGAAAAAACTGGGCAACTAGGAGATAAGAAAGAAGTATCAATCCTTTTATTTTTTTCCGTTTAAAAACTCTGTAATATATCATGATATGCAGATCAACTGGGAAATATCGACAGTCATTTTAAGGGATCTCCTGGACCTTGTTTCCAGAAGGAAAGGCAAAACAATGAAAGAGAAAGAATGCAAGACAGAGAGAGGAGAGTTAGAGGCCCTGCTGGGCAGTTTCAAGCAAGTGACCTACTCTCTCTGAGTCTCAGATTTGTCCTTTTTTTAGGATAAGGATTATACCATTGAATTGTCCCCTCATGCCCTTTTAAAGGATGGTTGTGATGAGCAAATGTACAGTTCCCAAGAATGTTTCAAGCTCTCAAGTGTGAATTGAGAGCTGTGCTGAGGGGCAGAGAGAGACCGAGATTGGAACTGAGGTCAGGGTTCATGTTTAGGAGATTTAATATCTCAAGTTAATTCAGAGTTTATGGACTTTGGGTAAGTCAGTTTACCTCTCCAGAACCCTAGTGACCACATCTGCGTTTTTTTAAATGGAGATAATAATTATTGGGTTGTCAACCCCCCAGATTCCTAAAGGAACATAACCCTGAAAAATGTAAAGAGTTTTTTTTTCTTTTTTTAATGAATAAGAGCTTTTGTCATCTCCCTCCTCCAAACATCTTCACTTCCTGTCTAAAGATGGGGTAATGCAAAGAAGCTTTCTCCTTTCCTGGCAGTGTGTTACATCATGGAGTGCAAATGAACCTGAGAATATTTTACCATTGTGAATCTGATACAAGTTGCAAATCACCTTTTTTAATATGCATTTTTCTAGTGCTCCAGTTTCTCTCCCATTGCCTACCTATAAGCTTCAGGGAAAATTATCATTTGAAAACTGAAACATTGATAACAAACCATACAATAATTTTTCCCTTCACATTCATCTGGCAGAATGAAGACCAGTGGGGACACGGGGAACTTTTTTGTTGAATTCAGTTCTAGATCCAACAGCTTGATCACCATCTGGAGAGACGAAGAGAAAGACAGAAAAAAGGTTACTTTGAAGTATAAAGCATAGCCTGTGTCTTTTTTTTTCCTCCCCTCGCACAAAGAAATCTGCAGTGGTTACGATCAGGCTTCTCATTCTGTATTAATCAAAATCCCTGACTCACAGACTGTTAGAGCCAGAAGGGACCTTAGAGTACAGAATACAGAATGTCAGAACCCTAAGGACCTCAACACACAAAATATTGAATATCAGCAGTGAGTGTCTCAACATATTGCACATAGAATGTTAGCAGTGAAAGGATGGCAGAACACAGAGCGTAGAATGTCAAAAGTGGAAAGACTTCGGCACGTAGAGCCTAGAATGACATAGATGGAAGGACCTCAAAATATGAACTACTCCCAATACAGAAGAGGAAGACTTTGAATCATGGCACGTACATGCGCTGTCTACATGACATGGCGTTTAAAGCGCCCCCCACCCACACATCCATTTATTTGAAAACATCCTTTGGTTTTTTTCTCCCTTATATATTTTCTTGTTTACTATACATCACATCTACCACCTATCTTTCTATTTCCCTCTGGAGGATATATTTTGATTAAATTCTATTACATGATTGTGCTGTGTATTGAATCCCCTTTCTTGACATAATATTGCGTTAGGCTTCATTGGAAGGCATGGGGTCAGGCTATGCAGCCTCCTTTGCCTTTGGGTTATTTTCATTTTTGTGGATTAGTAAAGTAGGTCCTTAGGATTTGGTCACACTAGTGGTGATTCTTGTACTCATTGGCTGAGAAACTGTGGGCAAATGCCTTGAAATCACAGAATTGCTTTTCTTACCTGTAAGAGCAGGCTAATGATACTTTCCCTAACCTACCTTACAGAAGCATCCTTAGAAAACTACTTGCTTGAATAAATAAAAAGTACTTTGTAAAATTTTATATGCACCTACTTGTTTTCATTGTTTTCCCTATTACACTGTGATAGATCCTTGAAATCAAGGAGTCTTTTGGTCTGACAATTAGCACAATGCCTGAAATACTTTACTGTTCCAGTCACGTTCAACTCTTCATGACCCCACGTGAGGTCTTCTTGGCAAAGATACTGGAATGGTTTGCCATTTCCTTCTCCAGCTCATTTGACAGAAGAGGAAACTAAGGCAGACAGGGTTAAGTGACTTGCCCAAGGTCACACAGATAGTAAGTATCTGAGGCCATAGTTGAACTCACAAAGAGGAGTATTTCTGACTCCAGACTTAGCACTCTATCCACTGCACCACCTAGCTGCCTGCCTGCCATCGAGTAGGATCTTAATAAATGTCTGTGGAATGCTGACTTCAAGTGCCATATAAATGGAGTTACTGTTATCTGTGGAAAAAAAAGCATGACCAATACCTATATTAGATACCTCATAGCTTTATTATAATCTAATGAGGAAATGCATATAGAGATATGTAAAAGAAAAACATTCTAAAAGGAAAGCCAGCATTGTGTTACTCATCAGTAAGCATTTGTTAAGTGCTTATTATCTTCCAAGTTCTGTGTTAAACAGTGGGAATGCAAAAAAGAAGGCTGGTGCTTACCTCAGGGAGCTTGTTTTGTCAATGGTGACACAATATGAAAACACACACGTATAAATAGAAATATATATGTATAATATGGATATAAAATTTATAAACACACATACAGAGTAGCTGGACCACGATGTCATAGGGAAAGCTCTAGGAGTAGGGGAGGTGAGTTGGAAAGACTTTTTTCAGAAGGTGGGATTTGAGCTGCATCTTGAAGGAAGCCAGGTAAGTCAGGGAGTGGAGATGGAGAAGGAGAGCTTTCCAGCCGTGAGACACTGTCAGCAAAACAGGCACGGAGTAGCTCCCATTAGAAGCTGGGAACTGGATGACTTATTGGACTTGAAGTCAGAGAAACAAGCTTAATCCTGCCACAGATACTCACTATGTGATCCTTAGCAAGTGACTAAAGCTCTCTCAGTTTCCTTATCTGTAAAATGGAGATATTTAATCGTACATATTTTCTAGGGTTGTTGTTAAGATGAAATTAGATAATATCTGTAAAGTGTGAAACAATAATATTTGCTCAGTATTTGTAAAAAAATATTGAGAACCTTAAAATACTACCTAAATGTTAACTGTTACTTCTTAGTGTAATGGTAATTATGAAGAGCAGCAGGTAGGGCCAGTGTGCTTAGATTATAGAGTACGTTGAAGGGAGAAAAGTGTGAGAAGACTGGAAAGGTAGGAAAGGAAACAGATTATGAAGAACTTTAAATGATAAACAGCAGATTTCAGATTTGATCCTGAAGGTAGAGAGTAACTGGAGTTTGTTGAGTGAGGGTGGCAGTGGGGGAACAAAGTCAGACCTGTACTGGAGGGGAAAAATCAATTTGACAGCTGAGTGGAGATTGGGTTAGAGTGGGAAGAAATGTGAGGCAGGACAACCAATCAGAATGCTACTAGAGTAGTCTAGGAGTGAGGCATTAAGGGTATTCACCAAGATAGTAGCTGTGAGAGTAGAGAAAAGGGGATGCTTATGAGAAATGTGCACAAGCAAAGTGGGTTTGTGGGGGAGTGAAGGAATGACAAATCAAGGATGATACAAGGTTGTGAACCTGCATGACTGGGGCGATGGTGTTGCCCTTGATCCTTGATAGCAATAGGGATGTTAGGAAGAGGGGAGGGTTTGAGGAACGAGAAAATGAGTTCTGTTTGGGGTATGTTTTATTTTTAAATTGTGTTCATTTATTTAAATATTGTTCCTTCACTTCCCCTACTCAATGAACTATCCCCTTGTAACAAACAATTTTTTAAAAATTAAAAATCATTTCTGCAAAACCAACTCAACATGTAACTAAATCTGATATTATATAAACAATTGCACACGTGTATGTCACACTTCCCCACATCTGTGCAGTTTCTCAACTCTTTTCTCGGGTTAATTTGTCCCAGGTAATGACTGAAGTTGGTTATTAAAACCACACACACACACACACACACACACACACACACACACACACACACACACACACACACACACACAGAGTCAGGACTACCACTCCTTCTATACTCACTGTGTTCTCATTGGTGCAAGTCCTTTTCCACCCCAGCAGATTATAACCAGCCCAAACTGAGTTCACTTCCATTGCCATCAGAACTACCATCCCTAGCATTCGGGTCACATCCCATTTGCTTCTGCTAACGCCAAAGCAGACACAGACTAGTACAGTATGTAACTATTTTCATCAGCGTATTCTAAATCCTCTAGAGGACATACATATAAATGAGGAGCCCTTCTCTAGATTTTAAAGTCCATTCTGGATGCCTGTGTAAGGCTCAGCCTGTCCAGCTGTTAACCCTCCACTGACCAGGCTGCCTTTTCCCAGTGAATGTATCTTTCCCGATGTCTCTGATGCCATCTTTCGTGCCGGTCCCTGCCGGCTTGGGTCTCAGTAGGTCGCAGCTGCTTCCCTTCCCTCTGCATCTTCCTCTTGCCCTTTAGGTCACTTGCAAATGTGACTTTTCAGAGATTGTGGCGTTCCGTGATTCACAGCCAATTAATGTTGTTATTGCCATTACTGTAATTAGTCTCCTGCACCTAAACTGTGTGCTTTGCCATCTATTACAGAACTGATAAAAGGGACTGACTTCATTAAAGCATGCAAGGAAGCAAATGGATAAAGGAAATAATGAAAAACCTGCTTATTGTAATTAACTTAATACAAGCATTTCTGAAAACACAGCTTGTCTCATCATGCAGAAAGCTGACACAACAACTTTACATAATATCTTCCACTTTTTTTCTGAAAAGAATGGTAATTTGTTGTGGGGGTGGGGTAGGTGGGGGAAGAGATCTGTTTCCCATGCTAAGCCTTGGGCTCCACATGGTTTACTGTCCTCTACTACAGGCAATTTAAAATCATGCTTTGGATAACTTAGAGAAGACAGATTAAACTCAGAGACCCGGAAGCCAAACTGTAAACCATGGTTGCATTAGCAGCAATGGTTTTTAAATGGTTTTTGATAATTTCAGCCCAAGTTGGCCTTCTGTGCTAGAGATGCCCATTTATTCACTTTTAATGAAAGAGTCCAATTCCCTTTGTGCTGTTCTACTTTAAATGCCTTGTTGAGATGACTCTGGGCTCCTGAAAGCTGTGCCAGCTGAGTTACAAGGGTTGGTAGGTTTGAATATTTTGGAAAGCCCTTGAATATGTTCTCAGTAATGGCTACTTCTTTACAAAGACCAGCTCCGAGAAGTAGAGGAAAATTTACTACCACTTGGTGGTGATGTTTTTTTGGGTCACGGCAACCCTTGAAAAAACTCTCTGGTCACTTCATTTCTCTGTTTGGAGGGCAAATGATGGATCTCAATCCCAGGATTGCACTATATATAGTTCTGTTTTATGTATATGTATGTGTATATCTATCTATCTATCTTGTAATATTAATATATCTATCATTTACCAATCTATCATCTATATCATCTTTCTATCCATATCTATCTCTTTATCTCTACCATCTAGTTATCATTTCCATCTATATTTACCATCTATCCTTCTTTCTATCTTTCTCTATTTCTATTTCCTGTCTATCTATCTATCTATCTAGCTATCTATCTATCTATCTATCTATATCTATCTATCTATCATCTATATCTATCTATTGTTCTGTCTATCTCTATCATCTATCTACTCTCTATCATCTATATCTACCATCTCTCTATCTGTCTGTCTATCTCTACCATCCATCATCTCTATCTATCTAGCCATTTTATATCAGAGATGAAAACTGAACCCAGATTTTCCCCATATGGGGCCAGCTTCTGTATAAGTCAGCCTTGAAAATGGTTGTTGCCACTGACTTATTGTTAAAATCTCAAATTACACAAGTTCAAAGTAGTAAGTGCCCTTAGAACACTGAATAGCAATAGTTAACACTGATACAGCACTTTAAGGTTTACAAAGCACTTTCTGTTTTTTTATCTAATTTTATCCTTACAGTAATTTTATATAGTAGGTGCTATTTTTATCCCCATTTTACAGATAACAAAATTGAGGCTGAGAGTTGAAGTGACTTGCCCAAGATCTTGTACCTTGTAAGTATCTGGGCTGGGGTTCAAACACAGAACTTCTTGACCCCAAGTCTAGTTCCCTAATAACAGTGTCACCTAGCTACCTCATCTAAAAATGATGCCTAATATCCAGAAAAGATATTCAGATGTAGACTATCAAAGCTGAAAGGGAGTTTAGAGGTTGAATTCAGACCTAATTTGAAAGATGAAGGAAATTAGATTGAGAGAAATAGAATGATTTGTTCCAGGTTACTTGGCTAATTAGTGACAGAAGCTGCCCTAGAATTCAGGTCTCCTAATTCCCAGCTCAATGTCCTTTCTATATTGGATAATGAGGGAAATGAGGGGAAAAGAGCATTTTCACCAATGTCTCATTTATTTATACTACTCTCTGAGCTGTACAGTCGAGAGGACATTGTTCTGATTATCTCAGGGCCTCAGAGAAGTTGTGACTGACACGAGGTCACGTAGATGGTAGCATTAGGATTAAACTTGGGCCTCCTACATTCTCTCCTGGTTCTTGTTAACTGTACTTAACCTTTGTGTTACAGCAGAGCAAGTGGTCTATTTGGAGTCATATGTGAGCCCAGGGTTCAAGTTTAAATTACAGCATTTAGTTTATATTTTATACTATTTATACTAAACCTGTATGTTCTGGGGGAAATAGTTTAATTTTTCTGGGCCACTTGTAAAAATGAAATGGTTGTACTATCTGATGCCTCTGGTCCCTTACAAAAGAGATGCAGCCCATAACTTGCTTGTAGCCCATAACACTCCTGAGTCACCTTGACTTAGATGAAAATATAATTGGGAAATATTTAACAAAATAAAGAAATACAATAAAACACAGACAATATGAATAAGATTTTCCAAGTTAATATGCAGCCTACAGGATCTGTATGCATAATTTTGTGAACCCTGCTTCTATTTCAGTTTGCCCCCCATGCCTTAAGTTTTTCATATATGATCTCAGGCTCCTTTGGTTCATATTTTGCAGGGCAGCCAAATGACAGTGAGTTTGAGTGGCTTGCCTTAAAACATACAGAACATCCAACAACTGTAACTCAGGTCTTAGTTCTGTCTTCCATATTGCAATTATCAAGGGGTTCTATTGTGGTTTTCCCAAAAGAGTTTGTTCAAGTTGAAGTCCATAGATAGTTACCACAAATGATAGTTATTCCAAAGATAAGAGTTGATAAATATTTGTTTTCTTATTTCCTTGCCATAAATAGGTCAGAGGCAGTTTAATATCATGTCATACAATGAAAGAACTATCATATTTCCAATAGTAATTTGAAGAAAATGGGAACATGTAGTCTAGAAAAGAAAATATTTAGGGGTGACATGATAGCTATTTTCAGTTATTTGAAAAGACTTTCATATAGATGAATAATTTGCCCCAGAGAGGAGGGTAGAAGTAGAAACTGATGGTTTTTAGAAAGAAAGAAAGACTTTATTTTGATGTTAGGAAACTGTTGTTCAGAGGTAGAATGGTCTGCCATGGGAGGATCACCACGCTACTGGAAGTTTTCAAGCAGAGTTTGGATTACCATTTGTCATGACGTTACAGAGAGAACTGTCTAGGGATTGCTTGGATTAGAGGACCTCGCTCTGAGAGTCTATAATCTCATGAGGTTAATGATACTGAGTGACATTTATATGGATAAATTTTATTATTTTGTTTGAGCCTCATAACAAACCTGTGATATATGTACTGGGAGCATTATTGTCCCCCTTTTGCAAATGATAAATAGGTTAATTAACTTGCCCATGGTCCCACAGCTAGTAAGTGTCAGCAGCAGGATTTGAATCCAAGTCTTCACAAGTCCAAGTCCAGCAGGAGCTTGAAGGGGTAAGTGATTGAATTCATGTCAAACCAAGGCAACTCTGGGTCATTCTAGGGTTGGACAAGGAACCAAATTTTAGAGTGATCAATAGATAAATATAAACTTCATCAATAGAACAAATCAGGAAGGCTGAATGAGACACAAGACAGAGAACAAGGAATCAGTTTAAGACCTTTGGGTTGGCTCACACTGATGTTCCAACTGATGCAGAGAATGAGGCAAGAGGCAGTGGGAGGTCAAGGCCACTAGCCAAGTGCTTTACTTAACAGAACTGATGCTCAGGGAGACTGGTGCATGTTTATCATTCTCCATTAGGGTTTTTAAAGGAGTATTGGTAAGTTCTGCTCATCTTAGTATGTTTATCACTTCTATTCTCAATCTTACACAGTTATAAGTGAAATGTTCTTTCTTCTGTTGATGGTGGTCACAAAGTATTACAAAGTGCCCAAGGGACAATTTGTGTTATAGTCAAAAGAATGAGTTAGTGATTTTTTATGTGGAGTGACACATAAATTACTGCTTCTTCCCTTCTCCATTTCCTTTTATTGAACTTCTTGACATGATCTTATCACTTTTTCACTTTGGGGTATGAAGAAGGGAGAAAAGTCATATTCAAGCAGCATAGTAAAGGAAATCAAATTATCATTCTCTACCAAGAAGAAAACCAAACAAAAACACCTAAATCCCAGGGGTTACAACGATGAATTGTTTGTTTACGTAATGAGCTGCAATGATGATGGTGGTGATGGTGATGATGATGGTGGTGATGATAAATGACATTTAAAGAATGTTTTAAGGCTTGCAAAGTGCTTTACTTAGGCTATCACATTTGGTACTCCAAATATTCTTTAAATGCTTCAGATATTAACTCCATTTTACTGATGAGAAAACTGAGGTTCAGATGTGTGAAGGAAATTACTCAGATTCCTTATGACTTTAGGTTCATTAGTCTATCCACTGTGCCATACTACCTAAAATCTAAGAAGGAGGTAGCAGAATTCACAATAATTATCTTGTTGGAGCTCTGGCCCTAGAATTGCAAGTGGGCAATGCTTGACCACTTGAATTATGGACTCTGTTTTGCATGGTTTTGCTTTAGTTGAAAAGTGATTTAAGAAAAAGTCATCCTCACAGTTTTGAAAGTAGGTTATCTCTATTATTAGGGGACAAGCTCTTGCAGGTTATACGATTTTTATGTCTCCCCCCTCTAGAAGGGTCTCCCCATTGTAAGATTCTGGTAAACATTTACCAAATATTGAATGAATGATGAGTGAATGACTGAAAGTGACCTGAATAAAAATTGTATGTACATGTGTTTGTGTTTGAGTTTTATGTGTCCTTGATCATTTTTCCTGCAGGGCATTTTATTCCTCAGAATGTTTTGCTCCATTGAAATCTCCAAGTGATAGTGGAAAGACTTGGCAGGGCTGAGTTCAGAACAGGCAACTTGTCTGATAATTTTTCTTTCCTGCTGGTTTGTTGAAGCGTTATGTTTCATGGAGTGAGGAGGAAAGGCCAGGAAGGAGCACTTAAAGCTTTATTTGTTTGTGGTTCTGCTTTTTACCCCAGTTGACATCCACAAATGGTGAGGCAGACTTTGTCTGAATGCTTCCCACACTCCATAGAGACTGGAAAGGATGAGGTGTCATGTATGAATGGGTCAGGGAAAAGTGCTTCAGACTGGAGTTTTCTTAATTCCTCCCCCCTGCTACGAAATCAAAAAACTAGTCTGATTAAAAGATTTTAAGAAATTGATCTTTCATATGAACTTGCATAACTTGTTCCTCATAGCACACGTATGGAAGACAGTATGGATTAATAAATAAAGAGATGTCATTGGAAGAAGCCATTGACTAGAAGCAGGTCCCTATACATACACACCAATGTGTGTATACATATATATGTATATATGCATATATGTATATGTACATATAAAATATAAAAATATATATACAAAATGTATCTATCAGTATTTTTTGATAGCAAAGAATTGGAAACAAAGTAGATCTCTATTAGCTGGAGAATGGCTAAATACATGGCAATACATATATATAATGAGATATCTTGTGCTAAAAGAAATGATGAATGTCAAGAATGCAGAGAAGCTTGGATAGTTCTACATGAACTGATGCAAAGTAAACAAAGCTAAGAAAACTGTTATGTACAGTGACTACAGTAGAAAGAACAGTCACAAAAAGAAAAGCGAACATTGAAGTTATAAAGAAAAAGCATGCTCAACAAAAGGGGTGTAAGAAGAAGACATTCCTGCCCCATCCTTTGGCAGATGTGGGAAGTCTACAAGTGTTGCACATTGCAGACTTTTTCAACTGATTAATCAATTATGTTGATTTTTTTGTTTTTATTATAATTTAAAAATCCTATTTCTTATATCACATGGCTCCCTGGAAGGGGATGGGGAGAGATACTAGGGGAAAATATGGTGATGGGGAAAACAAAATATAATATAAGCTTTTGTTTGTAAGATCTGTTCCTTGATTCAATATGACCTGGATTCCAATCTTGTATCTGCCACATTCTGTGTGTATGACCCTGGTCAAGACACTTGACTTGAATTTCAGTGTTCCATTTCAACACTACCTTTGGCACCATTATGGTTGCCCCACTTCTGCTCCCTTCCTTCCCCTGCTCACATCTACTTCCCAGAGGCTTGCCAGACTTGACTTGGTATAGACACCTGATGGGTTTTTCCCACTGCAACTCAGAAACTCTGGAGCTCCAGTGATCAACCAACTTCTGCCTCCCCATAACAGGAATTATATGTATGCACCACCATGCGTGGTCATGTTTGTGAATATTTATATTGAATTGAATTTCCAGGGGATAAGATTAGCATAATATGTTGTGATTTGAGGTGCCCTGGGAAGCCTTTGCTGTCTGCTAAGTGTCTGCAGGGAGACAGAGTGCCTTAATTTCTACCTTTGGAAATATACTAGGACTGTATGGACCTGTGAACTTATCAGTATGGGATGGGAGATTACTGGTGAAGAAACATCTCTTGCGTTCACACATTTCTCTAAGCTCACATGGCTACCACCTCAATATAGTCTCTATTCACCTTGTCTCCTGATGCAGACCAGCAAGTGTTCTGCATCATCATCATCATCATCATCATCATCATCATCATCATCATCATCATCATCATCATCCTCAGTAGCAGCAGTAGCAGCAGCATTTATAAAGCATCTCCAGTGTATTAGGCACTGTGTTAAACTTTACAAATCTCTCGTTTGATCCTCATGACAACCCTAGGAGTTAAGTGCTGGTCATTGCCCTCCTTTTTGCAGCTATGAAAACTGAGGCATATAGAGGATAAATGACTTACCTGAAGTCACACAGCTGGTAAGTATCTGAGGCAGAATTTGAACTCAGATTTTCTGACTCCAGGTCCAGTGCTCTGTCCATTAGTACACTTATTTTTCACTTATGATCTTAAAAGAATTGCCAGGGACAGTGACAAATTCAGTGGCTTCTTCACAGTCATGGAGTAGGTATAGTTCAGAAGCAGATATGAACCCAGGTCATCCAGATTTGGAGATCATTTCTTTATCCATTCTACCGTATTGCTTTTCAAGGTAGATTTTATTATCTCTGTGTGATAGATACAGAAATTAGGGCCTAGAGAGGTGAGATGACTTGTTTCCAACACAACAAGTGAGTGGCAGAATTAGGTCTCCTCACACACTCTTACCACAATCCCAAGGCTCTTTTACCTGTGTATATCTCATGGTCCAGTTGTGGCAAGGACTTGGATACTCCCACTGGCATACATTAGGCTCTCAGGAATATGTTTTTTTGCCCCATTATAGCACATGGCCTTTACTCTTTCTTGGTTGTCGTCAGATGCTCATCACCTCCTCCTTGCAGCTTTCTCTGACACTGCCAGTCGGAATGGATCTTTCTTTCCTTGGTGTTCCAAGGAAATACTTTCCTTGAAACTCTCCTGAGTGCCTATTCTGTTTCCATTTACAGGATGGTTTTTTCAGTTATGGTCATTTCCTTCCCCCAACACTGCAAACTCTGGGACAGCAGGGACTGTGTTGCATCATGTGAAGTCAAGTCGGGTCAGTTAGCATTTATTAAGCACCTACTATGCCAAGTAATGTGCTAAACTCTGAGGGTACAAAAAATGGTCATGGACAGTCTGCTTTCCAGGAGCTCCCAGGCTAATGGGGGACACAATATGAAAGCAACCAGGTTCAGCTAGATACAGGATAAATTAGAGATAATGAACAAAGAGAAGGCATTAAAATTAAGGTGAAAAGGGAAGACTTCCCATAAAAGATGAAATTTTAGTTGGGACATGATGGAAGCTGGGAGAGCCAGGAGACAGTGATGAGAAAAGATGAAATTCTTTATTCCAGACATG
This sequence comes from Bettongia penicillata ogilbyi, assembly GCA_023548195.1. Classification (NCBI taxonomy): domain Eukaryota; kingdom Metazoa; phylum Chordata; class Mammalia; order Diprotodontia; family Potoroidae; genus Bettongia; species Bettongia penicillata. Next base: position 16,206,816 of record JAJHZJ010000177.1, on the reverse strand, counting down.
GGACATAGGCAATCATAACTGTATAACTTAGCCTAGCACTTAGCACAGTGTTCTGAAATCAGTGCCTAAGAATAATTAAGCATTAATGCCAATGATTTATATAGTTTTTATGGTTAGCAAAGTGTTTTATAAACATTGTCTCGTTTGGTGCTCAAAACAACTATGTGAGGTGGGTGGTATTTTATCCTCATTTTACATTTGAAGAAACTGAGACAGACAGTGACTTGCCCAGGGTCACGTGGCTGGTGTTTGAGGCTGATTTTGAACCCATTTTCTTGATTCTAAGTCTCCATTAATGGAACCACCTAGCTGCCTTGTAAATGGTTATTAAGTATGTGACTGTTAAATGAATGCATGTTCTATTGAGGCGGAGACATTCTAGTACTTATTTTGTATCTCCTCTAATACCAAATAACATTTTTAGGGCATATGCCATGTGGAAGAGCGATTAGATTTGTCTCTGGAGTGTAGAATTGAGAGCAATGAATGGAAATTGTGCAAAGGTGGATGTCAGCTCAATATAAGGGGGAAATAAAAAAAAAATCCATAACCAAACACTCCTAACATTCAGAGATGTCCATCAATGGGATAGGTTTTCTGAGGAAACACTGTGTTCCTCTTTAACGGAGATTGGCAGCCAGAATTTGGATGATCACCTACGGAGGATGGCATGAAATTGATTCATGCTTAGGATAAGGACTCTCATTTTGATAACTTTCAAGCTGCCTTATCATTTTGAGATTCAGTTCCATGATTCCAACAGACAGCAGACCCAGATAGCTGAAGCCTGGAGAAATAGGTGAATCAAATTCCTAGAGAAGAAGGAAAAATAAAGCCAGAGAAGTAGCATTCAGTACAAGGAAGTCAAACTCAGTTTGGTGTAAAGGAGGAGGAAAGGTTTTAAGTTTTACTTAAAGGCCATGCAAGGCTTGGAGGAGTGGGGTGAGGTGAAATAAGTGAGGGAAATAAGTCTCTTTCCTTTGGAAACCTGTAAGTTGTTAAGTCGGTCTTTTGTCCTCCGAGACTTCACAAATAAGAGTCTTCCTGTCATAAAATTACAGGCTACAAAACCTCCTGCAGGATCCTGCAATCCTTCCAAGAAACTACCTATGTTCAATTTAGATTCTCAGAATTCCGGACACAGTTTCCAAATGCAACCTGGGATGACCTCTTTGCTTGATTAACTATTGCTTTCTTACTGTCCCTTTGCCACTGACTTTTACAAAACAGGGACAAAAAAAGAAAATGGGTAGGTCACAGAATTGCTTTAACCACTTTTTGGTGACCCTTACCAATGGCAAGGTGTTGACAGTTAAAATCAAAGCTGCATGATTGTAAATTAATATTGGATATCAGTCACAAGAAGATCGTCTGACTTTATGTAGACTGCTCAGGAATGGACTTGCCCGGGTAGAGATGGCTCTTCTTGAAATAATTACATGGTTCTACAGAGTAACAATACTATCTTTAGGGCAGCTAGATGTCCTGGTGGATAGAGTGCCAGACCTGGAGTCAGGAAGATTCATCTTCCTGCATTCAGATCTGACCTCAGACATTTATGGGTTGTGTGACCCTGAGCAAGTCACTCTACTTGCCTCAGTTTCCTCATCTGTAGAGAAGGAAATGGCAAACCATTCTAGTATCTTTGCCAAGAAAACCCCATATGGGGTGATGGAGAGTCAGAACTGTTGACTGAAAACAACCGGTCATCATCAGCAATATCATGGGAAGACAGTTCTACCCCAATGGAGTTACTAATGCTGAATACTCTTAAAAACAGCAGTAACACAAATTAACTGCTGATAAGCACAACAACTCAGAAGTACTTAGATCTATAATTTCACAGAGTGGGAACTAAATGGCTATGGACTATAAAGATTAACTAACCCAAATCTCTCATTTTGAGAAACTGATGCTCCAATAAACGAAATGATTTATTCAAGATCACACAACTAGCTATTGACCAAGCTGAGAATTAACCCTAAGCTTCAGAGCTGAGTTCATATCCCAGTGCTATATGGTCACCGATGGAAGATAACTTAGAGCCTTGAATAAAATTTCAGAGCTGGAAAGAACTTTAGGATCTAGAACTTCAGAAGTTAGGAAAATCATCGATTCTAACTCCCTCTTTTTCTTTTTACAAGTAAGAAATTGAGGCACACACAGGTAATTTCATTTCAGTTCAACTCACTTGTTTTCTCCTATAAACAAGGGACTGTGTGCTGAGGAACAAAGAACTGTTAGTTAATATTCTCAGATTACATTCTATTGGGGTGAGGTGGGCCTAAGCAACGATATACCCATTTCACTGATGAAGAATCTTAGGATCAAGGACAATCGTTATTGATCCATTCATAAATGAATTCATTGATTTATTCAGGAGCAGCTGGGTGGTGCAGTGAATAGAGTACCAGTGCAGGAGTCAGGAGGACCTGAGTTCAAATCTCACCTCAGGCACTTGACACTCACTAGCTGTATGACCTTGGTCAAGTCACTTAACCCCAATTGCCTCACCATGGATCATCTCCAGTCATCCTGATGAATGTATGGTTCACTGGATTCAGATGGCTCTGGAGGAGAAATGAGGCTGGTGACCTGCACAGCTCTCCCTCACTCAAAACAAAATCAAGTGCAAGTCATGTCCCATTATTTCCCTGATGGCATGGTCTTCTTTGGCAACGAAGGATGAACACAAACACATTGATTTATTCAACATCTATTTATTAACTCTTTCCTAAGGATAGCATAGAGAGGCAATATGTCACAATGGATAGAGAACTGATCTCAGAGCAAGCCATATATAGGTTTAAGTACATGCTGGCTGTATGATCCTGTGCAAATCACTGAAGCCCTCAGTGCCTCCAGGCAATGTTCTGCAACTGCACATAGTAGATAAAGTGTCAGAGTAAATTGTAGAGGGAGTGTCCTCAGCTAGGAGTTCCCCATCCCAATCACCACTTCCAATATCCCCTCCTATGTATTAGGGTTGAGGGGTGATAGGAGAAGACAGATAATTAACAGATATCTTCTTCCGTAAGGAACTTCAGATATAATGTAAGGATTCTCTTGGCGCTATCCAGGATGGTGTGATTTGACTAGATGTCCTCTGTGGTTCAGAATATGGAATTTGGGGATTTTATAACTTTGACCTGATGTTAGCCAATGAGTGAAAGCCTGCTGTTGAACAGCACACCAGGAGCAAGGGGCAGGTTGAACAATGTCACTTTTCAGGGGACAGATAAAGGAACAGAACAGAGGCAAGAAATGTGCCTGTCAACCGTGAGAGTGTAGTCAGCAACAGGGAATGAGCAGGGAGCTTACTTTTTAATTAAGCATGATTTAAGGTCAGTATGTCTGTGTGGATACATACATGCATACACACATGCACCCATGTAAACATCACATGTTTACACACATGTATAAACCCATGCAGACATTTAAGACATATGCATAGGCATATATACACATGTATATGCACACATATGGACATGTGTAAAGCATATAAGACAATATGCACACATATAGACATGTTTCTAGAAAAATGCAAATATGTACTCATAGATAATGCATATACGATACATGTACAATACATATATATCCATATACATACACACAGCGTGAACCCTAGAAGGATTCTTTTTGACGTACTTGAGAAGTTAAGCATGCTTACTTGCATATTTTTAAGGCAGGGAATATAGGGCTACTCCTTGTGCTTCCCTATGAGCTACGACTTTCATCAATCCTTATATATTGTCATCGCCTTCTGAATATAAGACAGTTGTGTCAACTTGGAACTGAACAATGGAAAAGGGTTATGACCCTTAATAGAAAATAGTAAGATTTTATGATGTTTGTAGCCATAACTCCCATCATCCAGGGATCTAAGCTCATGAACCCCCATCCAGTACTGCTCGTCATGCGACCAAACTGGAGAATAAAAGAATAGTATGTATAAAAATTTAATAACAAGGTAAATCATGAGGAAATCCCTTGCTCCTTATAGCTCTTTGGGACGCTCTTTGCTCTATTGTTAATAGCAGAGTCCACCCACATAGTCAGGAGAATTGACACTTCTAGGGCTCCATCTTGACGGTTTTTGAAGCTCTCACTTGATGCTTCACCAGATCACTGCTCTCATCTCTGGACTGCTTTGTCTACTGTGACACCATCTACTCCATCTCCTCCAAACTGACTCTGCCACATGCTGATTTTCCTATGTATTACCATTTTCACCTATTAGAATTCTTCTGAACTGTTACTGAAATCTAGATATTTGCTGTTATATTGCAGATGATTTATGCCTTCTTCCCTGTAGGAGAGTGGTAACATCTCCTTTGGGAGAAAGGCCATAGCTCCCAGTCTACTTCAGCTCTTTTCTTAGTCAGATTTACAGATGTACTCAGCCAGCCCAAGTCCTACAGATATGTCTTTAGAATTCCCCAACTTCCTTTCAGTGGTAATTCCCTCGGACCAGACTAATATTCTGATTGGGGATGAATAAATTTCTTTCAATTTTCATTATTTCCCTAGCTATTGACCTAGTTCATATTGATTATCCTGAAGATTAACTTAGGAATACTGGAGGCAAGAGGGTGAATCATGTGATTTTCCCCCCTACATTTCTGAAGAGGTGCCTAAATCAATCCTCTTCCTATATATAGCAAGTATTGTATAAGAACAACCAATGCAGAATCCTAACCTTGGAAGTATCCTTTGTCTCTTCCTTCTCCCTCGGCCTCTGCATCTAGTCAGTTATGAGTTATGTCATTTATACCTCTAAAATTGAGTTTCTTAACTCTTTGTAACATGGACAATCCAGTCATCTCCTCACAGTAATGTTTTAAGTACCTAAAATAAAGCACATAGGATTTTAAAAGGAAGAAAATACTATTGACATGTAGGTATTAAATACATATACACATATATATGCTTATATATGTGTGTATACACATATGAAAGTATGCATGTAGAACAAAACATGTGGACCCCAGGTTAGCCTCTTCTGTTACATCTCCATACTTTCTCTATTTCCACCACACTAGTTCAGGTCTTACCTTTTTTCTCATGAATCATAAAGCTCATAGGGTTGTTTTAGGGAAAGTGCTTTGTAAACTGTAAGGTGATATAGAGATAGGAGCTATTATTGTCATTCATTTTTGGTTGCTTCCTTCACAAACTTTTATTTTCTTTCCCATTGAGCGTCTCTCAATAAACACGCTGAGGAGTTGGGTTTCTGGAAAGACATTTCCCGTGACTATCATCTGTCAAGCTCTTTCAGTTTGGAAATACTATAGCAGAAGTGGGGATGGGGAGATGATTGTTTGTTTTCAATGTCTCTATTTTTTTTTAAATAAATGAAGAGACCAAAACTATTTTGGTGCATTCAGAACCCAGAAAACTGTCTACTGACTGCTTCTTTGAAAATGGAGCTCAATTTTCCTCCAGTGAATACACCCATAATGAAGACAGTGAAAGACCAATGAAACATGGCATTTTATACTGCATACTTGGGGAAACACCCCAAGCCCAATTGTGTCCTGCAGGATACATGAAACTAGCACTGGGGATAGAAGAATAGATTTTTTTTAATGGTCTAGGATTCATTTTATTTGATTCAATATTTATTATATACCATTTCCGTATTGTGATTAAAAGAAACAGACTCTGCCTCCATAGAGATTATAGTCTACTGAGTGAGAACGTACAAAAGTAAGTATATGATAGATTAATAAGAAAAATAAAAGATTACATATTTCAACCAAATCAGACTAATCTCCATCCTCTCTCCTTTTCTGGCCTGTTTCGACTAGTCTACCTTTGCTGTAAAACATAAGCTTCCTGAGGTCAGGCATTGTTCTATATCTCCAGGGTTTAGCATGGAGCCTGGCATTTGGTCAACACATAATTAATGCTTTTTCTATTCAATTGCATAGAATTACTGTCACCATCCCTCAGGCCTGTTCTCTGTTCTAGTTTTCTCTCAAAATCCACCTTAGGTTCTGTTTCTTCTAAGGTGACTTCCATAGCAGGGTCACTCAGCCTATCTGTTCCAGAGATTAGACTTAAATTCAGGTCTTCCTGAATTCTGAGGCTGGCTCTTTGTTTACCACATCATGTTTTCTCTCAAAAACAATTAATAAAACAATAGCACGTAAAAGGAAATAAATATTAACTCTCACAATGGAGACTAGACTATCATCCTTGATCAAATGGGGAAATAATTTTTGAAATCCATGATCTGGAATGGAGTGAGCATGGTCAATGTCTCTGGGAGCTAGACTGAAAATTAGGAAGAGTCATTCATGTATTTCTTTGTTCCTTTTCCCTTTCTTTCCTTCCTCTTTCCCTGATCCTCTGTCTCTCTTTCCTCCTATCCCTCCCTCCACATCTTGCTCTTGGCAGTTGGCAATCAGGCTATGTTGCTCTTTCTCTACTTTTCTGCCCTGGTTGCTGCCATGAGGGCCCCTTCAATTTACTACCTGTGTGACCATGGACAAATCATTTAATATCTCTGGGGCTCTGTCTTCTTGATTATCAAATAAGGGGACTTATCAAATATCTCTGGGGCTCTGTCTTCTTGATTATCAAATAAGGGGACTTATCAAATAAGAAGACTCTGTCTTCTTGATTATCAAATAAGGGGACTAGAGCACCTTTGAGGTCTCTTTCGCTTCAAGATCTATGGTCTTGTGAGCCCTTGACTATTTCTTGCACAAGGAAACCCCTTTATTTCACTATGAAATATCCTAGGAAGTAGGATGGCACCTCATAGGAACTGAAGTCTTGAGATTATCTCTTGTGACCCAGGTCCTTATAAGAAATGTTGCTCTTAACTGGATGTACTTATGACAGCTATCCAGGGTGCTGGGAAGTTTAGACCCACTCATATCCATTTCTGGTTTACGTGAGGATTTGCTGAAAGAGCTAGAGATGTATAGCCTATAAAAATGAAGAACTGAGAGAGCATGATATTTTATCTTCATCTATCTGAAAGACCCTTTTGTGAAAGGGGACTATTCTTGTTTTGCCTGAATTTAGAAAATAATAGATGAGAATTTCAGAGACTCAGATTTACTCTCTATGTGTAGGGAAACTTTCTAACAAATAGAACTTTTCCAAAATTGGAATAAGTTGTTCCAGGAGGTAGTAGATTTCCTCTAGCTTGAAGCTGAATGAGTGAATGTCATTGAGAGGTTTCTCTTCCAGTGTGGTTGAACTTAATGACCTCAGAGGTCTTCTATGCTGAGATTCTCTCATTAAACAATTTGATATTCTGTCTCATTTTATAGTCTCATAGACTATAATTTCTATGAAGTCAATGACTGCTTATCTAAACTCCAGGATCTATTATAGTTCTCCAATTACAGTAGGTGCTCAGTGATATTTGTTCAGCTTAATAGAACAGAAATAAACTGAACTGAACATTGAAGTTAATTCAGGCTATTGACCTTCTTGGAGTGTAGTGTTAGATACTTTGGGAAGCTCAAAGGCTCGTGACCATCAGAGAAGACATTATTATGGAAAGGTACTTTGAAGATTGTATTGTTGCTTAGTCTGTTTACTGTGAAGGTGTCAGTTGCTTAGTGTTCCACCCCAAGTTACAGTGTGCCCAGCACTGGGACCCTTCACTCTAGGGATGGGAAGCAGGAGGAGCCCAAACAGCCAGTGAATGTAAATGTGAGTTTCTGTGATTTATGTAACATTACATGGGATTTGACTTTACAGTTTTACCGTCACCACTTTGTATATGCTCATTGTGTGAGCTCAGTCACTGCTCATAGCAAGTCTAGAACTAGAACCAACACTTGTGAATTCACCCCAAAGACACAACAGTAAAGAAGGAGGGCTGAGGGAAAGGCCTGTGACCACTAATGAGTCCATATCTTCTAGACTCGAAGCCTTTTCAACACACAACTATACATAATGGATAATCAGATATTTTGAAAAGAAAGAGCTGAGTTCAAATTTGCCTCTTATTAGCTGGGTGACCATGGACAAGATAATTAATTCTATGAGTCTCAGTTTGTACCTCTGTACAATGAGGCAAAGATACCTGTACTATCTTTGTCCAAAATATTCATAAGATTAGACTGGGATATAGTTTTGCTTTTCAAACCTTAAGCTGCTATCTACATGTCAGTTATAATTCTTCTTCCTACCTAGGTCCAAATATTTGCTCTACACCATTACAATAACACATTTCCCATTTATCCACTTACCTAAATTAAAGGCTAATGTCTAACTACAAAACTGGTTCAACACCACTGATGTCCTACATCCTAGCTCCCATAAATACCTGGTCAAAAAATGTAGGTGTCATGAACCCTATCCTTGCACTTCCACAGTAAGAAAAACTGAGGAGAGAACTCTACTGCCATATGATATGTGTACAAAGCATATTATATAGTATTATACAATTGTATATTATACTACTGAGTCTTACAACCTGGTGGTGTCCCAATCACCTGTCACTCAAGTTGTTTCCAATTGACGATTTACTTTTCCTGTCATCATTTTTCTGATGGCATGGTCTTCTTTGGCAACGAAGGATGAACAACACACCTTTCCTGTGGGAAAAATTTTGAGATGCTTAGGATTACAACTGCAAGAGTCTTCAAGCGACTTCACAGGTGGCCCAGGTATGATCACCCTATAGGTCCACTGAGCCTGGATACAGTTAGGCTAATACTATATTAAATATTACTAGAGGTTTCTGTCAGTGCGACTGCACTGCCAGTTACTGTTCCCCCTCATTCACATCCCAGGTTTTTGGGGAGTTACTAGAAGGTGTTTTGGTTGTGCATAGATGACACAAAGGGTATTATGTAGGACTTGGATCCTGATGTGTTCCATCTCGCTAACATTTGATAGCCCAATTCAAACAATATGTGAGTACTTGATCTTTTATAGAGGTTGGGAGATCGTGCCCTAGTCTAAGACAGATCTAATCATCCTTGGTGCTAGAATAACAAATAGTGAGATATGCTAACGGATTCTTCTGTTTCTTTGTGAATCTGTAGGCAGCACATGGGATTTGAGGGAGGGCTAGGAGCTGACCACATCCTTCAATGTGGTGGCAACTCATGAGGGCTTGATCTCATGTTAGTTTTAGGTTCAATTTTAAGAGCATGGTTCTAAGACTCAATGTGTCTTTCATTGTAAATGAAAATTACTACAAAAGAGACATTATATAAAGTACCATTTTTGTTATACATTTAGCAAGTGTTTGGGTTTTTAGTGTACATTTTTCCTTAGATGTCAGACTAAAGTTCAAATATGACTGTCCATGATTATGTGTTCAACACCATTATTTTTTCTTAAATAAACTGACTTGAAAACAAAGCACCAGTATTGAAACCCAGGGAGCAAAAAGCAGCCATTGTTTCCAAAGGAAACCTTATTTTCCTTCAGTAGAGAGCGAAGACTTTTAACTCCTATTCATTTCTTTGTGCTTTTAAGAAAACATGCCGGCGGCTCTGTGTAAGACCTGAGATGCATTGCTCCTGCTCGCTTACCATTCTGACTTGGCGCCACATCTGTAAAGATTCATGTCTTCTGTGTGCGCTTTCAGAGGATAGAGGCTGTTCTTAATTTGTACTTGTGTTCCTTCTCATTCTGATTCCTGGAGGAATGACTACAGTGGAGAGACATAAGCAGGTCGAGATGAGGCGAATGGTGGGAAATTACCGTTAACAAAACCCAATAGGTAAGGAGACAAATGAAGGAATAACTTAGAAGAAGGATGAGAAGTAGCAGGTGGAGGCAAACCCTCCGAGGAGTAGAAAGATGTTTTTATACACAGTCCATTATGCCACCATAGACCTCATTTGTCTCTTTCTTCTGAATCTTTCTAAAAGGCTTTTCTGATAATATTCTTTTTTTTTAAAGCACTGTCTTTTTAATATACCTTTCCTCCTAGTGAGAGGCTGCATGGCAGAGTGGATAGAGAGTAGTTTGGAAGTCAGGAGAACCTGGGTTCAAATCCTACCTCTGATGCATACTGGCTCTGAGACCCTGAGAGGGTCACTTAATATTTCAGTGCTTCAGGCAAATCTCAAAGATTAAAAATTGTAGAACAGACACCCATTTGCCAAAGTGGAGAGGCTTTTTTTACTAGTTCTCCAAACCTGTCATGTCAAACTCATAGAGGAAAAGGGGTCATAAGCACTATTTATGGATCCCTGTAAACTGTAAGTTGTTAGAAAGCCACGTATTAACTTTGTATTTTTTTTTAGTTTATTTTGTTAAATATTTCCTGATTACATTTTAATCTGACTGGTCCGACTGTGGAGGGTCTGGGAGCATTTGATGCCTCTGTCCTAGACAATGAAATTAGAAATTTAGTTTAAAAAATGTCCTGGCAATGGATGTTTGTAAGTCTTGAAACATTACAGCATCTAAAGATTTAAATAATGAGAAACATAAAAGGGAATGAAGTGGTTCGATGCATAATTTATTCCCAGCAAGGACCTCTGAATGATAAATGATGTAAATGATAACATTCAGGAAATGCATGTGTATGAAATGACATGGAATGGTTATGTAGCAAAAATGAAAGATAGCAGATGAATACCTTGAATTCTGAGTTGGTCCTTACAGAATATTTAAAGACCTCCTTTTGGATGGCTGTTCTGTGGAAAGCATGGACCATGAGTTCAAAGGAGGAGAAGGTCTGCATAAGTTTCATTTTTCACCAGTGGAGGGACTACATTTTGTGGAAATCCAAGATGCAAAGGACTATGGATTATTCGTGTTTGTGTCTTAATTATCTAGTAGGCTTTCATCTCTAGAAGGCCGGTATTTTCCCCCAAACTGAACGTAGGGCTTTACATACAGTAGGTGTTTAGCAAATGTCTTTTTCATTTGTGTTTGAAACTTGATTCTGAACAGTATAGTTTGCAATTGATGAATTTAGTTTTGTTTTTTAATAAAGTAACTATTTTTGCTCTTTTGATGCGGGCCAAGAGTAAAGAAAATGTGGAGATGAGTCATTTGCTTTCAGTTTCTTCATTCCCTTGGCTGTGGGCATGGGAGAGGGGTACAACTGAGGCCAGGGGCTATTCCTCTTTTTCTTCCTTCCATTGACCCACAAATGAGCTTGAAAACTTTAGTTTTAAGAGATTACAGAATATTAGAGGTAGAAAGAAATGTAAAAGAGAAGTTGAAATATTCAAAGTGAGAAAAACTTTACAATAAAGAACTTAGAATGTTAGAATTAGAAAGATTCTAAAGACACAGGAAGTTAAAGCCAATATTGATCAAGTCCAACTCTTGGTCCATTGTGCAGATTAAGAAATTCAGAAAAAAAAGAAATTCAGGCTCAGAAGTGATACACGATGAGTCCATGATGTTACAGATTGTGCTTGCCAGAGTTGCAACTTGATCTAGAGTCAATATAAAATAAATATCAATAGGTATTTAAAATCCAGTCTTGGCTAATCCATGTAACTTCCCTGAAGTTGCTTTAGAGCACTAGGCTTGGAGTCAGGAAGACCATAATTTAATTCTGAATTTACAAACTTACTAGTGGGCAAGTCACTTAACATCTGTTTGCCTCAGTTTTCTCAACCGTAAAATGGGAATCATAATATCTCTTCCCTTGCAGGATTGTTGTGGGGATCAAATAAGATAATATTTGTATTTAGCACAGTGTCTGACACACAGTAGGTACTTAATAAATCCTTAGTTTCACTCCTCCCTCCCCATATTATTATTTAATTTTGGTTAAATGAATCCATTAAACTAAACCTGAAAAGTTCCTCCAACATCCATTGAATTATTAGCACTTGTTAAACTTGGTTATCTGAGTAGGATATATAGGGCAGCTAGGTGACATAGTGAATAGAATATTGACTTGGAGTCAGAAAGACCCAAGTTCAAATCCTTCCTTTGATACTAACTGCATGTCTGTGGACAAATCACTTAAACTCTTGGCTTCAATTTCCTCATCTGTAAAGGGGAGGAAATAGCACCTACATGGAACTTCCCTCAGTTCCTGAGACCTTCTCACCTTGGAATATTCCTCCACTATACCTGTTGCCTTCATCCATTGGCCAGTTCCTTTTGGGACCTCCATTTTGGAGGAGGACCTAATCTACCCATGTGTCACTCCCTTTCCAGGCTGTGCTTCTGACTTTATGTATTTCATAGCTATGTCTGTTCTTTCCATACTTTCTTCCTTAACACCCCCTTCACTTGGCCCTTTAGGTCTCTTTTATGTGGTGTCTTTGTTAGAATTTAAGCTCCTTGAAGGCAGGGAATTGTCTTTCTTTTTGCTTGTATTTCTATCACTAGTGCTTAGCCCAGTATCTGACACATAGTAAATGTTTCACAAGTGCATATAGCTTGCCTTTTATCTCATAGTGGTAAGAATCAAATTAAAAAACACATGTAAGACACTTTGCAAACTTTAAAGTGCTATATAGATGTTAGCTATTTATGTCTATGCTATCCTTTGTAATACAAACATAAGACAGAATTGAATATCAGGATTCTATACGTATGGCAAAATCCAAAAGGTATGAATAGGAAAGGAAATTCCATGCAAATTAACCACAAAATGCATTAGTAAATCGTACTTCAGCACTTTATTGACAAGGAAATAAGGAATAACTCAAATAACTGGATAGTCAGTGCTATGCTACACCAGTGTAATAAAAGCAATACTAAATTAACTTACATATTTAATGCTATACCTTTCACAATGCCAAGGGGATATTTTATAGAGCTAGGCAAAGTGATAATAAAATTCATTTGGAGGAACAAAAATATAGACTCTCAAGGAAAATAAGGGGAGAAAAGTAGAGGTGAAGAGGAAAATAGCCCTTCTAGATCTTAGATTGTACTATAAAGCAGTAATGAACTAAATAAGGAAGAATCAGAAACAATAGAATTCAGGAACCCAGTGTTTGATGAAACTGAATCATGATGAAATACTTAGGAAAGATTTCTGTATTTCATAAGTGCTTCTTGGAGAACTGCAAAACTGTTTGGCAGAAATTTAGTTTAAGTCAACATGTTACACCATATACAACAGTTGAAAATGGACATGTGACCTGAATGTTAAAGTTCATATGATTAAAAAAAAGAACCAAGTCAAGTAAGTTTTATTGTTGTGTATATGGGAAGAATTTCTAACCAAGCAAGGGACTGAGGAGATCAGAATCAATAAAATAAAGATTTTAAATAACATAAAATTGAAAAATTTTTGCAGCAACAAAATTTCTACAAATAGAATAAGAAAGGGAGTAGAAATGTGATGGAACTATGAAATGGTCCAATGATTTTAGACAGCAATTTGGAGTCATACAAAGTCAGTGAAGAAAGTGTCCATATTGTCTGATGAATTGCTAAGTATATACCCAAAGGAGACCAATGATAAGTAGAAGGGTCTTACATACTAAAAATTATACTCCATTGAAATAAAGATTCAATGCTTCCTTCTAGCTCTGGGAGAAAATTTTCCCAAGAAAAATTATTTTTTCCAGATTCCTAAAGGGCTTTTAACTCATCATATAGGAAAATCTCTTTCCTATTTTTTTTCTTTTTTAGTTACTGCCTTTTTGTGTGTGCTCCAAGGTTAAAAAATGAACAATTAATATCCATACTATTTTCCTCCTTCAGGGAAAGAAAAGCCTTTGGATCCCCCCTAATCTGAAATCGTTTATCAATGAACTATTGAGTAGGAAATGTGTTTTTTTTTTGTATGAGTAAGTGACTGTGATTCAGGATTCAGTTTCCTTTAGTAAAACACATTTCTTAACCCAGGGCATTTTTAACCCAGGAAAGATATCTTTTGGAGGCAACTGACTCTTTCTTCCTGACCACTACTACCTCTCTGAACCTTTTAAACAAGTGACCAATAGGACATTAAGGTATACTGAGCTCTACTCATAAAAAAATCATCTTTTCTAGACTAAAACCAATGGCTCTTCTATCCACATTCTGTCCTTTTTTCTGGGCTGTTGGAAATATAGTTGAAATAATAATGATGGGAATGCCATTTCACATTTATATAGTGCCTTAAAGTTTACAAATAAAATAAGACATGGTCTTCACACTTGGGAGAGTCTGAGCTGAGAATAAAGCCCATTGAATATTGAACTGGGCTTAATGAACTATATGGTGGCAATAAATCATATGCTGCCTTGTGGCTTTTTTTAATCTGTTCTTTAAATTGGCCTGTACTAATGCTCCATCTCTTTCACTTGACTCTAAGTTTGATAAGTGCCAGGATTGTGTGCACTCACCCTTTATCTCTGTCCCTTCCAATGTCTGATTTCTTTCCAGACTCATCTTAGGGGCCACTATTTACAGGATACCTTTGATTGTCCCCTCAGCTGCTGCAAACACCTTCCTTGCTATGGTTACCTTATAGCCACTGTGTGTACTGTCTCCCCCATTAGAATGCATGTTCACCCTTCCTTACTGAAGAAGACCATGCCATCAGAGAAATGATGACATGACTTGCACTTGACTTTGTTTTGAGTGAGGGAGGGCTGTGCAGGTCACCAGCCTCACTCCTTCTCCAGAGCCATCTGAATCCAGTGATGTGATATTCCTCAGGATGACTGGAGATGACCCAGGATGAGGCAATTGGGGTTAAGTGACTTGCCCAAGGTCACACAGCGAGTGAGTATCAAGTGTCTGAGGTGAGATTTGAACTCAGGTCCTCCTGACTCCTGCACTGGTGCTCTATCTACTGCACCATCTAGCTGCTCCCCCCATTAGAATATGAGCCCCTTGAAGACAGGGGCTATTCCACAATGTTTTTCTTCTTGTTGCTTAGTCATTCAGTCATGTCTGACTCTTTGTGACCTCATTTGAGGTTTTCTTGGCAATGATACTGGAATGGTTTGGCATTTCTTTCTCTAGCTCATTTTACACAACTGAGGCAAACAGGATTAAGTAGCTTGCTCAGGGTTACATAGCTAGTAAGTATCTGATGCCATATTTGAACTCAGGAAGATGAGATTTCCTGACTCCAGGCCTAGTCATCTATCCACTCTTAATTGATTAAGATGATATTTTATATTCTTTATTTATGAAGTTAGGAAAGGATATAATTGAATATAAAAAAGATTTCCATCAAAATAAATTATGTCTTGTTGCTTAAAGTCTTCACCTTGAGTTATCTTGGGTATATATTTCTGTGGATCAGGCTTTCCCTAATAATGACAGAGAAATGAAGTATTATTGAACTTATTGATTAAAGCAAAGTGGACAGCATACTGTGCTGGAAGGAAAGAAGGAAGCAAGCAAAAAAGAAAAGACAGTTTTAAGTGTTTCCATGTACTGAATACTTTTACTCTTAGAACCTCATTTGATCCTCACAGCAATGCTGGGAAGTAAGTGACATTATGATCCCCATTTTACAGATGAAGAAATTGGGGCAAGTTAAGTGACTTGCCCAGGCCTACATTGTCAGAGGTTGAATATAAACTCAGATCTTCCTGACTCTAGATTCAGTGTTCTACCCATATTGCCATCAAGCCACTTCTAGAAAAGAGTTCAAATCCCACTTCTGATACTTGCTCAGTGTGTGATCAGATGAAAGCTTCAGTTAGTTCATTTGTAAAATAGGAGTAATATTGGGGCAGCTATGTGGTACAGTGGATAGAACACCAGCAGGAGGACCTGAGTTCAAATCTCACCTCAGACACTTGATACCCACTAGCTGTGTGACCTTGGGCATGTCAGTTAACCCCATTGCCTCATCCTGGGTCATCTCCTGTCATCCTGATGAATATCTGGTCACTGGATTCAGATGGTTCTGGAGGAGAAGTGAGGCTGGTGACCTGCACAGCCCTCCCTCACTCAAAACAAAGTCAAGTGCAAGCCATATCATCATTTCTCTGATGGCATGGTCTTCTTCGGCAATGAAGGACAAACACACACAGGAGTAATAACAGCAGTAGCAGCTATTGTACAGGGTGGTTTTGAGACTGAGAAAATGCCCTCAGTGTGAAGAATTTTGCAAACTTTCAAGTGCTATGAAGAAGTCTATTATTGTTATCAATTAGAGCACAAATATGAACTTACTATGTTCTGTGGGATGTGCCAGGCACTGTGTTAAACACTGGGCATACAAATTAAAAGAATACTTTTATTTTATCTACTCGTAAAGAAGTTTAATGGGAGAGATTAGTACCTAAGTAAAAATATACAAAATGCACATAAGAAGAATGAACACAAATAAATGCTAAGTAGTTTAATATAAGGTAATTTGAGAGAGAAGAGAGTAGGCTTTGGTTGGGATCAGAAAAGTCTTCAGGTGATGCCTAGAATCAGGAAAACTCATCTTTCTGAGTTCAAATCTGGCTTCACACATGTCCTAGCTGTGTGACCCTGGGCAAGTCACTTAACCCTGTTTACCTGAGTTGCCTCATTTGTAAAATGATCCAGAGAAGGAATTTTTAAAGGAGAGTGATTCTGTGGGGAAGAAGTGAGGAGAGAGTGTGATCCAGGAATGGCAATAGTCAGGCCAAAGGCATGGGATGAGAAGATGGAGTGTCACTCGTAAGGAACAGAGAAAAAGGCCGGTTTGACTGGAGCCCAGAATGCAGGAGTGGGTGTAATGTCCAAAGAGGCCTCAAAGATAGGTTGTGAAGGGCTGTGACAGCTAAAAAAAAGGGATTTGTAATTTATTCTTGAAGTGATAGGGAGTCACTAGATTTGACAGATGAGTGGTGACATATAGTCAACTTTGCCTTTACAAACAAAAAAGAAAAGCCCTTTGGCATCAGTGTGTAGGATGGCCTGGAATGGTGGGAGACTTGAAGGAGTAAGAACCTGAACTAAGGTTGTACCTGAGTCAAGAGAAGATATTGGTTTTGAGAGATGATGTGGAGGCAGAAAAAGAAAGATTTGGTACCTGACTGAATGTATGGTGTAAGGGAGCGTGAGGAGGCAAGGATAGTGCCAAGGTCATGAAACTGAGGCACTAGGGCTAATGACCTAAGAAAATATGGAGGGGTCAAGGTTTGAGAGGTATCGGTGAGGGGAAAGAATAGATTTAGGAACAGTGACCCATAGGAAGGGAGGAAATAGTAGAAATTTTATAGTCAGAAGGGTTAGCTAGGTGGTATGGTAGATAGAGTGCTGGGCCTAGAATCATGAAGACTTGAGTTCAAATCTGGCCTCAGACATTTACCAACTCTATGACCCTGGGAAAATCACTTAGCCCTGTCTATCTCAGTTTCTAGTCTGTAAAATGAGCTGGAGAAAGAAATGGCAAGTCATGCCCATTTCTTTGCCGAGAAGACCCCAAACGCGGTCTTAAAGAGTCAGATACACCCAAAAAATGACAGAGTGACAACATTGAGGATGCCAGCATTTCTCAGTAAGGAAATAAAATGCTTGAAGAAAGTGGTGAGATCCAGTTTTTGACCTTTTATTCTGCGGCTGAGTAGGACTGAAGGAGAGGACGATGGGAAGTAAGGAGACCAAGAATATCAGTGGTACTCAAGGTCATGGGTTATTTTACATTTGGGAAAATATAACAATGAAAACAAACTAGTCTTTTTCCTCAAGAAATTCATCTTCTAATAGGATAAAAAATATAAACATGCAAAACAATATATAACAACAGTTTCATACATATAATAATAATATAATTCATATATATGAATATATATAATATAATTCATATAATTAAACATGTTTTATCCCAAGATAAAGTGTAATCCACTTTCATTTAAATGGTACAGACAATAATTGCTGTGGGGACTTGGATGGGGAGCACAGAGGACAGGAGTAAAATAGATATAATGGTCTAAAGTCATCCCAGAGGACTTTCCAAAGCAGGAATAAGATTTGCTTTCCTCATTCTGATTTGTCCCTGAATTCTCTCTGCATTCACTCTCTTATGAACTATGGAACCCAGAACAAGACGTAACTGCCTATCAATGTCTAGAGTTAGGAGTATTTCTATTTCTTCCTCAGTTGTCTGGCCACTTGTCCTTGGTTAGAATCATAGAATTTCACACCTGTAGGAAGTCTTTGAATGCAGAATTTAGAATGTCAGAGTTGAGTGGGATCATCTTATAGACAATCTCACCCTATAACCCCTCATTTTGTAGAAGAGGAATGTGATGGCAGAACAGAAGTGATTTCTCTAAGGTCACACATTTCTCCCAGTACTAACATCATGACTGTATCTCCGGACTCTTAACTCCTAAGTCAGTAATTCTTCTTTCAGATTAATTGGGAGCCCTTAAATGGAGAACAAAAGAAAAGACCCAAACTGTTGGAATCTTGAATGAATTAGATTCCAAGTTACATCCAAACATACTTGATCACATTATTTACCCAAAGCAAAGATTGCTATGCTGCTAAAAGGATGCCTACAGCTTGAGATAGTCTTTTTTTTCCATTATAAAGTCAAACATCTGATTATATGATTGTATTTCTAGTTTTAAAAGCAGATTTCCTGGTTTATTGATGTGCTGTGTGGGTAGAAGCCAAAATGAGCACTGAGGAAGGAAGCTGCTTTGCCAGAGAGATACTTATGCCTGATTCTAAGATTGTTGGGGGCCTCGCGTATGTGAATAACTGAATCTGACAGATCTTACTTGGTAGTTACGATGTTAAAAGGCAGAATGCCTAATTCACTTAAGTACAAATGGTTAGGAAACCATTCTAACAGGAAATCTAAATGCATAATTTCTAGTTAGGAAGAGAGTACCACTTTATTGTCTTTCTATGAAACCCAGATACTAGAGGTGGCAAAACAAGAAAGGAAGGAGAAAGAATGAACAGAGGAGAGTTAGAGACATATAGAGTGAAGTGGAGAGATATAGAACCATATGAAAGAGAAGAGAGATGGAACGATAGAAAAAATTGAGGAAAAAGTACAAGGCAGAAAGAAGAGAAAATGACAGAATTGAAGCAGAGAAAGAAAAGGGAGGAGGAGAGACAGAAAAGAAAAGTGAGTCACCTAGAGAAAGGACAGGAAAAATTAGAAGAGGAAGGAGACAGAGAAAGAAAGTGGAAGAGGGAGAAGCAAAACTGTGAGAGTGATAAAGACTGAGAAAGGAATAAGGAAAAAGCAAAAAGAGGAAAGGAGGAAAATGAGCCTATAACTCCTGACATGGATAGACTTACCCAGTCTGGAAGGAAACTCAATTTGCCCTACTTCAAGGTACAAAAAGCTAATTTCATGTTTGAATGAGAGAAGCTAAGTCATCACAACTCAGCCCATCCAGTGAGTGCTAAGCAAGCCTATCCTTTGGGACTGGAAACTAAGAGAACATGGACTTCTCTATAGCAAAAAATAAGGCAACTACAAATAGCTATATATATTTTTAAACCCCTAAGGCAGCGAGTTTATTTAAGCAATAAAAGTATCTTTGAGCAATTCATCCAAAGAAGAGTAAATATTATACAGTTCCCCCTGAAACCCATCGTATTTTGGGGCATGTCATGCGCCTTAGACACATTTGATATATGATCTTGATAACTAGACATCCGAGTGTGGTGATAGATGAGGGAATAAATGAAGCCTGATGTTGGAGGTAGCAGAAGGCCTGTAAATTATCAGGTAGTTGGATTGTTTTTATACCTCTATTACATGTTAGGGTTCTCTGGAGTGCCAATGAAGTGGAATGGAGCTAGCATCTGTCCTGTTGCATTAAAATATGGCTGATCAAAGCTTACAACAGAATTTGGTCCAGGGAATGAAGATCCCAAGTACGCACCTGTCAAGGTGGATGTCAAGCTGTGTGACCCTGGGTAAGTCATTTAACTCTGAGCCTACCTGCTTCTAGTGAGAAAGCTATTTTGTAAACAATTTATTCCTAGCTCCTCCACCATTTTGATGGAATTCAGATTGGAGCAGTCCAGGAACAAGTTGATACCCAGCTGTTATTTTTTGCTGTGTAATGTTCTATGGATTATTGCTCAGATGGAGAAAATGGTTCTTGCTATTAACTAAGAATATTGGAGGAAGGGCTCATCTTCTATAGATTGAACAGCTGTATTTTGGGGGCAATTCCAGGAAACAAGATGAAAAGGTGACAGGAATTTGTGCCTGTTTTCAGATGTCTTGCTCCTTCCTGGTAGGTTTTTATATTTAAACATTTCCATTAGATATGAGCTTGGCAATTAAGCATATTTGTTTTGCACCATTTATTTGAAAAGATATTCTTAACTTTCTGTAGATCAATGTTTTTTTTTTCCTGGGTGACTGTGAAGAGTTTTATCTGTGATAATGTCCTGCCTCCAGTAGAGTTCAGATATTGAATTCTCAAGGATATTGTAAGATCTGTATTTGTAGTACAGGCATTTACCATCTGTTAACTTGTGAAAGGAAGTAAGCTTCTGGTGTATATTTCTAGCTCTCTGGTCATATCTTACTAGGTATTCATTGGTGCTTTTTTTCTGATAAACTGTAGCAATGTTTCATATTCTCTGTTGCTTCCTTGTATAGCCTGCATTCATAAATAAATCTGGACTAATTTATTGTCAATAACCTGACTCTCAATTGTCATTGTTAACAGTTCCTTTTTTATTTAAAAAAATTGATAATCCATCTATTTTCCTACTATCGTGTGTTGATATTTCATCAGTTGAGTTCATATGGATGTCATTCATGGAAGGCCTTTTGATTTCATTCTGGGATCTTGGATGTTTGGTAGGCTCCATCTGGAGGTCAATTACAGTTGCTATTCTACAGCCATTTCAGTTGAGTCCAACTCTTTGTGACCCCATTTGGAGTTTTTTTTGCAACGATATTAGTATGGTTTGCCATTTCCTTCTCCAGCTCATTTTGCAGATAAGGAACTAAGGAAGCAGGGTTAGGCGACTTGCCCAGGATCACACAGCTAGTAAGTGTCTGAGGCTGGATTTGAACTCAGGCCTTTCTGACTCCAATTCTGGCACTTTATTCCACCTACTAGCCTCCTGACTTTAAGAGAGAATAATCGTAATTACATGAACAATATCATCCTAGGACCTAAAATCATATATTTAGAACTAGAAGGGACCTCAGAAACTGAGTTCAATATGTAGGTTTTAGAGATGAAGCAAATAAGCCCTAGGGGAGATTGTGACTTGCTCAAAGTCACACGGATAATAAGTGTCAAAGGTAGGATTTGCCATTCCGGAGTCAATGTTCTTTCTATAGCATAAAACTATAGCTTCTTTATTTCTGTTAATAAAGTGCTTTATGAAATCTCTCTACAAATGTGAACGATTTTTTTTTATGTTGTTTAAGCCTTGATTTCACTCCACAATCTTGTCAGAAAGCATCATGTGTGATTTCAAGGCAGGCATGATGGATTCCTCATTAGGATTTTGGGTGGATATTCTAGACTCTGGGACTCTAAAGCCTGCTGTTGCTGTTCTTGACATTGTGGTATTCCTCTGTAGAAAGTAAGATTTAAACCCAGGTCTTCTTGATGCCAACTCTAACAGTCGCTCTATTACACAAAGCTGCCCTGGTCAGATGAGTAGGAATTAAACAGATCATGCAGAGAGTGAGTATGGGGTAAGGGTAGATCAAGCTCAGGGTATGTCTAGCTTTCAGCCATCAACTTTAGCAAAACAACTAAATTTCTATTTTGTTTGAAAGTTTGCAGAGCACTTTACATATATTACCTCATTTGCTCCTTATTCTATAACATAGATGCTGTTATTATCCCCGTTTTGAAGATAAGGAGATTGAATTAAAGGGGTTAAGGGACTAATTACACGGCTAGTAAGTATCTGAGGCAGACTGCCAGCCCTGGTCTTCCTCATTCCACATCCAGCACTCTATCTACTCTGCCACAGGAGACATTTACATGAGCTATAGCATCCTTTATCAGTCCCTAACCAGCTGTGTTATCTTGAGCAAATCAGTCCCCCTTTCTAGGCCACAGTTTTCTCTTCTGCAAAATGGGCACAATGGCACTTATCAAAAGTGGGTTGTTATAAAGGAAGCATTTTGTCGGTCTTAAAAAGTGTGATAGAGGTGAGAGCTCTCGCAATCATTTAAACTTTGGCAGGCTTTCACACAGCAGTCTTACTCAACGGTAGCATGTGTGGCAAGACAGACAAGGCAGATGACTGATGAAGTCTTAGAGCAGAAAATCTCATTTTGCACCTGCTCCCACCTACTCTGTCTCTGGAGTGAGAGGTAATGAGTGCCTCATGCTGGGCAATGCTGGAAGTCTCTGAATGGAGTCTGTCTTGCCCACCTACTAAAGACAGCCAGAAAGTAGAGCAGCTGTACTCACAGTCTCCTGGCAATATCACTGAGAAGCAGATCCAACACTATGAAGAAACCCTTTGTCAACTTGAAACATACTCACTGAATATCAGATGTGGAAGGCGCGTTAATCATGGAACAGAGAATGTGAGAGCTGGGAGGACCTTAGAGCAGAGAGTGCTTGAGCTGAGGGGGACTCTAGAATGTAGAACAGTAGAGTGTTAGAGTTGGAAGGGATCTCAGAGATAATAGAGTAAAAATTCTTCATTTTATCACTGAGGAAACTGAGTCCCAGGGAGATGAAATGATTAGTCCAAAGGCATGCATTTGGTACCTGGGCATGGACACACAGTCTCAGAGTCAAGATTTGAACCCAGTCTTCCTGAATCTGAATCTGGCTCCTTTCTTACCATTCTGTGTTCCAAGTGGAACGTTATTCTGCTGCCACCCAAAACTGGTCCTGTCTTAGCTCTAGGTACCCCTTGGTAGATACTGGCTCATGTTAATCTTGATTTCTGCTCTTAGTAATAATTAGAAATACTAATTAAATAATTGACTGATAAACAGAGGAAAAAAATAAATGTGAACTTCTTTTAGTTTATTTTGTTGGTTAAATACCAAGTGATGGTCTCACCTATTGAGTAGAGGATGGAAAAGAATGGAGGAGGATGCCATTTCTTTCTCATTCACCATTCATTGGTCTTGGTTTTCTTCTTGTCTTCAGAACTCAACTAGAAGGGTTGAGTTCATTCTAAAATACCCCTCTATCATACTGAGTAGGCCCTCTGTGAATGGAAGCTATGTGACTTGTGTACAAAGTACCAACCTTGAATTAGAAAGACCTGGATATAAGTCCTGTTCATTTGGACATGTGCTGGCCTTCAAATCTATGAAACTCACTTAAACTCTTAAACCTGACTAAAGGCCACTCTCTCAGACTTTGCCTCACAGAAGAGTTGCCAATTTGCATGAGCCGGAGAGTTTCAACAGAGGGATTTCCCTCGTAATGATGAAATCACTGATGGTGCAAGGAAACAACAGCATCAAATATTACTAGAAAGGTCTTCATAATCCTTGATGTCCCTGTTATTAGATAGTAAGTTCCATCAGGACAATGTTTGTCTCATTTCTCACCATGTTATTTTCGCAGAGCACAGCATCTGATGAATCATTCCTTAGAACTTCAAGTTTCAGTGACTTCATCCATTTGAGGATTTCCTCCTTCAGTATCTATTTCAAACCACATACATACCTCACTAGATGTGTTCTGGGAGAGAGCAGGTTTGCAGTTTCTTGATGGATGGAACTCCAAGTGAGGAAACACCTTACCTATGGGCAACATATATCATTAGAGCAAGGGTTCTTAATATGAGGTCTATGAACTTGGCTTAAAAGTATTTTGATAACTACATTTAAATATAATTTACTTCCTTTGTACATATGTGTATATTACATGTATACACATGCACATTACATACACAAATATATATTATACATTTTAAAACATTATTCTGAGATGTCCATAGGCTTCAACAGACTCTGTGTGTGTGTGTGTGTGAGAAATAGAGATAGAGATAGAGAGAGAGAGAGAGAGAGAGAGAGAGAGAGAGAGAGAGAGAGAGAGAGAGAGAGAGAGAGAGAGAGAGAGAGAGGTAGTTTCCCTGAATTTAGGAGTGTGTTGAAAACTCTTTAGCAACTACTTGTCAAAAAAAAGTAAATGTACAAAGGAGATACTTGAAGGCTTAATATGCATTGTTAAAATTTCCTTTATCACCTTCTGAAGTCCAGGCAGTCAATAAATCAGCCCCTAATTTTTAGCATTCACTGATTTCTGAGGTGTAAATGGTCACCCTGAAAATTTAACAATTAACTCTATGAGCAATTTGAGTAGAATTCTTGGGAGGAAGTGGGTAATGTAGTTCAAAGACTCTTGTTCTCATTGCCATTATATATCAGAGGTAGAATTTAAACTCCTTTCTTTCTTACTCCAAGGTTCCCTATTTCTCCTACACTTAATCCTGCCTTGTAATTTGGTATTATTAGGTATATATATGATACATATATACACATATATATGATATATAAATACATTATAAAATTAGGCATATATTATATATAACACATATATGTAGTACACATATAATATATGTATATTGTACGTAATATGTATCACACACATATACATACATGCACACTCTATATGTATATATAGATAGATATCTCTTTCTTCATGTGTATATATGTATGTGTGTGTATACATACACACACACATACACACACATGGGGGTGTATATATTGTTAGGCATATTTGATTTTCAGAAAGTTTAAATGAGTTGCCCAAGGTCAACCAGGACTCATGCCCAAGTTTCCTGTTTGAGAAACCATCACACTTCGCTAAATATATTAGAATGTAGCAAATGCATGGCAATGTTTCATGGAAAAGAATGAGAAATCCAAATATGAAAGGATCGTTTCTAATTAGTGAGGAATCAGGGCAGGAATCAAAAGTCTGAAAGAAGAAAAGGTTTTCAACAGATAAAAGTTAGGGAGAATGCCCAGAGGTAGGAGAAAGCAAGGTAAGAAATGTCTGGAGAAGAGGATGCCATCAGGTGGTGATGGACCCTGAATGACAGGCTAAGGAGTTGGGACTTTATTCAGGAAGCAACAGGGAGCCATGAAATGGTTCTTAGCAGAGTAGTGACATGTTCAGAGTGTTACATTAGGAAGATAACTATTAGCCTGGCTGATAACTGGCATTTAGTAGAAAAATCTGTGATTGACAGAACACTGTGTGCCTTGCAGCTCAGACACTCTCAGGAGAATTAATAGCAGTCTCTTGCTCCTGAGTTGACATGGATGACAATAGTAGAAAATAATACTAAGTCAATTAGAATTTGCTAGAACTTTTAGGGACATGGGACTTGGTGGTTGGTATACTCTTGTGTACATTATTATCATGAGATCTTTCAGTGCAATGGAAAGAACACCAAAGTGGGAATAAGAATGTTTGAATTTGGGTCCTGGCTCTGTCATTAACTTGATGACAGGCAAATGACTTCATTTCTATGCTCAAATTTCCACATTTCTAAAATGAGGATAATGATTCGTGTTCTACCTAGCTGAAAAGATTGTTGACATCACAGTCCAAACAGGTAGGCCACTACCTTTTAGATTATCTGCTCTATTTTCAGACAAGCCTAATTATTATAAAGTTCTCCCTTACAGTGAGCTAAATTTTGCCTTCATATCTCCAGCCTGATGCAATCAATTGCTCATTGCCCCTTGCTCTACTTCTTCCCTTAGGGGCCAAGTTTAATTCTCTTTCATATGAGAATCTTTCACATATTTGAACCCGATTTCCCAGAAATCTGCTCATCCCTAGGTAGATGTGCCATAAATATTTGTTGAATAAATAACTCCTTTCTGATATGTGGAATAGCAAATGTTTCATATTAGGGGCAAAGCCAAGGCAAGTGATGAACTATTTTTGGACATGATGACTTACGAAGTCCATCTTCAAAGGTGGGAAAATGTAGCCATCAGAATCAGCAGAAAGAGGCTCCACACTAATGAGCCACAAATATTTTGAAGCACGGAAATTCAAATTAAGATAGAACCTTGCTGGACCCCAAAAGGAAGAATTAGAAACAGTGAGTTGAAGTTGCAAAGAAAATTTAGAACTGACATCAGGGGAAAACAATCCTAGTGATTGAAACTATATGGAAATGGAATGGGCTGTTTGCAAAGTGATGGGTTTCCTATCATTGGAAGTTTGAGAGAGGATTCTTTCTCAAACAGAGGTTGGATCAAATAGCCACTGATGTGCCTTTGAACTCCAAGAATCTGTTGTTCTAATGCCAGAACTTCTCTCTTTGCTCCCTTCCCTTCCCTCTTCCCTCTAGATTGTTCATTAGAATGACAGAAGATGAAAGGAATCTAACTGGCCATCTAGTCTTGTTGCTACCTGAGTGAGAATCCCTTCTACCACATCCTTACAAGCAGGCGTTCAGTCTTGGCTTGAAGAGCTCCACCAGTGAGGATCCTTCTACCTCCCCAGACAAATCTCTTCTGCTTTTAGCCACCACTAGGGAATTAGAGAATTTTTGCCTCGGCTAAACTAGGAGCTGATGCTCTGGAACTTTATCCCTTGCTCCTATTTCTACCCTCTGTAGCTTAGCCAAATAAGTCTAATCTCTCTATCTCATGGCAGGATAATGGATAATTGAAGACTGCTCTGTAAATCTCATCGCTAAGTTAATTCTTTTCCCTTCTTTCAACTGACGTGTTTTTCAGTCCTTTTGGTATTATGGTGGCTCTTTTTGGGATGTACTACAGATTTTGTGTTCTTCCTCAAAAATGATGCCCAGAACCTGATTTGAACCCTGAATGGGATTCTATCAAGGCAGAAGACATTCCAAGTCAATCTTACAAACAATGAATTAAACCCAGGCCTGAAAGCTTCATTATCTCTTTAAGGATATGAGGCAAAGAAGAGGTTTATATGATGTCTTTCAGAGAATTGTTTCTGGAATTCTCTTCATATTGACTACCTGCCTCAAGTTCCCAAATTGCTTATCTCTACCTCACCTAGCAAGAACCTGTCAGCAATATCCAAATAAAACAAAATTTGGCAGTAGAAATTCAGAAAATGTCTGCCTTTCATCATTTCTATTAGTTTTCTATGTCATATAATCCTTTTTACATAGCTTTAATATTTGAAAAGATCAAAGTAATTCTTTAAGGATAGGAGATGTTTATTAATCTTGGATTCATGAGACTATCATTAAGGATGATTCAGTGACTATTCACACACCCCAAAATGTCCTAGTAACTGGACAATCGCAGTGAAGTGACCTACCAGAATATAGAAAATAAATTACTTGAGATGAGAAGGCTACTTCCCCAATGCCTTTTCTCAGGCTGTCCTAGCCACCTGAAATGACTCTTCAATACTTCCATCCTGCTGTTTGCCTTTTCAAATCCTATCAAGTCCTTAAGCCTCGCTGAGTCTCTTATGCCCGTTAACCTCTTCTGACCATTCTCACCCTCATCTAATTTCATAACATTTTGTATTAGCCTCTCTGACACATGTAAAGCACATGAGTGAGGGAGGAAGGAAGAAAAAAAGGAAGGAAATCAGCATTTATTAAATGCCTATTATGTGCTAGGCACTATACCAAGTGCTTTAAATTTAAGGGGCAGCATGATATAATAGAAAGAGCACTTGATATTGAGAAATCAAGAAATATTTGTTGATGAATAAATAGATGATGTCACTGAGTGCCAGGCACAGAGTATGGAGATTTATAGATATATGAACTAGAAGGAAAATTAGAATTTACTAGTCTAACAGGAAATTGAGTCTCAAAGAGAGGAGTATTATATAGTAGCACAACTAGGCTTTGAGTCCAGGTCTTGTGTGACTGTACATCAATTACTATGAAAAAATATTAATGAATCAAAAGCATTTATTAAGCCCTTTCCGTATGGGAAGCACTGAGGATAAAAATAGAAAACTGAGACATCCCTTGTCTCAAACAGTTCATGTTCTAAAGAAATGGACAATGCATATGGAAGAGTTCAGTGGTGGGATAGATGGTAGGTCTGGTAGCCCTCAGTGTTCTGCAGCAAGGTGATCGGTAAGGTCCAAACATCTGGAAGGTTTATACCTGCTGTCTCTTTCTATCCAAGAATAATCAGGGCTATCCTATCCTGAAAAAACCACTACCTGTTCTTGCTATCACCTCAAGCTATTATCTTATAGCTCTCTTATCTTTAAAGGTCAAACTCCAGGAAAAGATATCTATGCTTTTGAGCATTTCCTGTTGAGCATTTCCATCTAGATGTATACCATAAGATCTCAAACTCAAAAACCAGACTCATCATCCTCCTTCCTAAACCAGTTACTTTTCTATACTTGCTTATTGAGAGTGCTTCTCCATCACCCCCATTTCCCTAATCTCCCATTTTCCTACTCTTAGTGTTACCTTTGATTCTTCATATCCAATCAGTTGTCAAATACTTTAATTCTGCCTCTAGAAAATCTCTTAAAATAGATATATTTTTCTCCACTTAGAGAGCTATAACTAGCACAAACAGGGCTTTGTCCAAGGTCCTAATATGAAGGATGGGGGCAAGGAGTCCTTCTTTCTCTGGAGGACATGTTTCCAAGTTGTTGTAACCAATATGTCAATGCTCTGTGGTCTTCCACTGACTCATATCACCCTGCAGTGCAACTGTCCCCATGCCTGCCACCCCCAAGATCTTAACACCATGGTACTCCTTGCTTAAGACTTCTTCCTTCCAATCCACATAGACTTAAGGGAAAGATTGGTCTGTATCATAATATGACTTCCTCTTTAGTTGGATCATCTTCTGTATTGCTGCAACTTCTTTGTACCCCCAACCAAGTTTATTCCAAATACAAAAATTCCCGATGCATAGCCAAACATGTTGAAACACATCTGTAACTCTTGTGTGTGGGGAATCTAAGGCTAATGAATCATTTGAACTCAGACTTTCTGAAGTATATATAACAGACTATAATAAGACTGCACTAACATGGTAGAAATAGAAATGAAACAAGTCAACACTTCTGGGCTGGTCAGAAAAGGTGTGAAGCTTCTTAAAGACCATTGCATTTCCAGCCTGGGAGAGTTAGGAAGATGTCATCAAAAACAAAACAAAACAGAACAAAAGCTCCCTAAAGTCCTAGTTGTGCTTTGAATGATCACCATGCTATTTCAGAGTCCTGATCTCCTTCCTCCTGAACTTCCTAATTTTTTGTATCTATATATTTAATATATGTTACTACTTTCACCCTCCTGCATGACTTCCAAAAGTTCCTCTTAAGGAACAGCTTTAACTATTCTCAAATCTTTAATGGCTCCCTATTACCTCTACAAAGAAAGACGTATTCCTTAGCCTGGCATTTAAGGCTCTTTTACAATACAACTCCAATGTATTTGGAAACTTATTTCACATTACTTTCTTTGCTATCCTCTTTGTTTCAGACAAGCTAGGCCAGAGTCCTAGCTGTAGTCCAAATTCAACACCGTCCTCACTGTTTTTGGTTAAACCACCACCTTCTCTCCCCTTTCCATTTGACATTAGACCCAGTTTTCAAAATTCTCATTTTCATTCTAGGTTCAGCTCAAGTCACATATTTCCTGGGAAGTCTTTCTTGGTCCTGCAGTTGCTTTACTCCCTCCAACTTCCATGTATTTACTTATTTAGATTGATGGTGTATTTCCTATAGAATATATTTTCTTGGATATAGGAACTGTTACATTGTCTTTCTATTTCCAGTACCTAGCACAATGCTTTTAAGAAGTTTGTTAAATTAAATTGAACTTCTGGTGATTGAGTAAAAATGGTTTGAAACAGTTACAGGTATAATTATGGCCTTGGACCAAAAATCTTCCTTCCTTTTTTCTGTCCTTTTTCCCTTCATCTCTCCCTTCCTTCCTCTCTCTTCTTTTCTTTTCTTCCACCCTCCCTTCCTCTCTCCCTCTTCTCTCCCTTCCTTCTTTCCTCTCTCCCTTCTCTTTTTTCTTTTCTTCTTTCCTTCCTTCCTTCCTCCCTTCCTTCCTTCCTTCCTTCCTTCCTTCCTTCCTTCCTTCCTTCCTTCCTTCCTTCCTTCCTTCCTTCCTTCCACCTTTTTAAGTGCCTACACTCCATCTCCTCTACCAAGTGTCATAGGAAATATACAAACCAGTTACTATCTGCCTTCAATAAGCTTAGTAAAGTTAGTGAGACATGGCAAGCATTTTAATCCTTTAGAGATCTCCTTCTGGATATTCCTTCCACGACTGCCAGTCTTTATACTTCTAAGACTCGTTATGTGACCTTTATGAGTTTCTTTGGGTAAACAAGACAGGCCAACACTGTGATGAATCTGTCTGAATTTAGGCTTGCTAGAAAGGGTGCAGAGAGAAAGTACAAATTAGATTATAAGTATAAAGGGATTCATATGATTACAGTGCTATAAAAGACTCCAGGAGAAAGAAGTCACTTGTCACTAGAAAGATCAACAAGGCTTTAATAGAAGTAGCACCTGTGCTTGGTTTTATAAGATCATGCATTTAGAGCTGTAAGGGATCTTAGAGGTTTTCTATATCAGTTCTTTAAAACTCAAATAGAAACAGGTGTCAAACCAAACCTAAGGTTCCTCGAGGCTCCCTATTGGCTTAGATAACCGTGTATTGGCATTATCTTTGTTCCATTGTGATTAATTTATTTTGTTAAATATTTCCCAATTGCATTTAAATTGGATTCCAAGATACTCATGAGTGCTGTGACCTGTGTGCTGGACATTTTTGATCTGATGCAAACAATTCATTTTTATATATGAGAAAATGGTAATCCAGAAAAGTTGTCACTTGCCTAGGGTGACACAGATGGTAAATTGTAGGGAGATCTTTTGCAAAAATGATAAAAATGGGATGGAGTGAGAAAGAAATATATATTTGCAGGCATAAGGTAGGATGATGAGAAAAGAGGAGGGAAATGTTGATTGAGTGAGAGAAAACGTAGAAACAGGAAGCAGTACAGTAAGAATGGGGAATGTTGAATCATGTTCTCTATATGTTAGTAGTGGTAGTAGTAGTAGTAGTAGTAGTAGTAGTAGTAGTAGTAGTAGTAGTAGTAGTAGTAGTAGTAGACAATCCATAATTTCATTTTTATTGGAAACTTAGAGTGAACAAAGTCCTATGATCAATGCAGGTAAATGCCTTCTATGAAATTTACAGTTGTAGAAAGCTGATGAAAACTTAGCAGCTCATATAAGTTCAAATAGCCAGAAGCAGTAGGTGAACCCGGTTTCAAGTGCGCTCTGTACTCACTATACCACACTGGCCTTTCAGTAATAGTAGTACTAGCAATAATAATTACTTTCCTATTTATATAGACTTTTAAGGTTTACCAGACACTTTTCCCACAATAAGGTAGGTCATAGGCTGGCAGAAAGGTGGCATGTGTGAAGGAGTTTAGAGTGATTCAAAATGATACCATTTAAAATTTTGGCATCCAATGAAAAGCATGGCATTCCTTCCAGTGTTGCTGAACAAATATGAAAGAATACTATGACATTGTAATCTTGGGTTTCAGGTGAAAAAGTCTGATTTATTTAAAACAATCTGAGCCAGGGGAAAAATTTATCCTTTTAAGTTTAATAAATTCTGTTGTTTATCTTATTCACTGTCTTACTATTTCTCTCTGTAACTGAGCCACACAGTGGATTGTAAGACTTTGCAAGGAATGAACATATACAACTGAACAATTAAATGATTGTAGGATTTACATGGAAAACGTCGTGTAATATAGATTTGTTAAGATTACTTTCTTTGAAGGCCTGAGCTGTTTCTGAAGTGGGCTTACACTGAGAAATGTAATACGATTTGGCTGGGTTTCCAGTTGTCAGCAAGTAATCTGACGCTTTCACAAATCCCTTTTCATTCCACAGGGATAACTTTTGGATAGCCTGTCAGCCCACTAGTCAAATGTACTCTCTCTTGAATATTGACATCTATGACCCTGACCTCCCCATGAACCTTCAATAAGTCTTTACTAGCTTTGTGATACTTCATTCAACAACAAAGAAATTTATTAATTACATTTTTCATTCTTCAGTAGTCATAGCACTGGGATTCAATTAAGAATTTTATTTCACTCTTTACCCTACCATCTCCTCTTTGCATTCTGTCTATTTCTGTTGGATATGTCTGAGTTGAATGCTAGCTTCACAAAATGTAATGAACTTGAAGTCAGAAAATTGGGTCACTAGTGCAAGCTTTGCTGCTCACTAGCTGCATGACTCAGGGCAAGCTTTTTCTTCCTTTTATATTTCTTAGTCTAAAGACAAATGGGGGAGAGGCTTAAGGGGAAAGATGTTAAAAGAACCAAAAGAAAGTCAATAGATTTTAGATGACTTCTTTATAGAATATTTGTGGGAAGATATGAACAGTAACGAGGATGAGAAAGAGTAGATGGATTGGTGATTTGCAATGGTTAGGGAAAATGTAGAAAAGAAATAATGCTCCTAGGAGAAAACCAAATGTGATCATTTATCCTACACATCACTTAGCCTTGAACCTTCCTTATAGTAGGCTCTCAATATATATTTATTGAATGAATGAAAGAATAAATGAATTTCTAGCTTGTTTTTGGACAAAGTATTTGGTGCCCACATTTTTTTGTGCTTAATATTTTTAACTTATGGATGAGACTGAATGAATGAAAATAATTTATTAAGTATATTCTGGGTATCAAACACTGTGATATATTCTCTGAATACAAAGGTAAAAACAATTCAGCCCGTGCCTTCAAGGAGTTTGCATTCTGATAGTAGATACAACATGTATAGATAGAGGAATAATGGTCAAGGAAGGGCATTATGACCTGAAAAGTTGCAAAGTTTGTGAATGAAACAACAGAGCACTTCATTTACACAGATGCTTCTCCATTTGGTGAAAAGTTTGGTTTTATAGTGAAAGACTTTTACACATCTCATCATCTCTAATAATCACATATCTCATTGGAAGAGAATTCGGAGCACCAAAGAATTTGGCCAGTTTCCAGATATTAACTGGCTGACATGGTGGGGGACTATATGGGAAGTGGGGGCAGTCTTCATTTCAATAGCTAAAAAAAAAAACAAAGAAAAACATCGCCTTCAATATGATGTAGAACATCATCTAGGAACCAGTTTTGATGGGCATTTAATTAACATAGACAATTAAGGAATTGTTATCAGTCATTGCTCCATTTTTAATACCTTATGCTTGACTGATCTGGTGTAAAACATCATGATAAATGGGCATTCATCCAGAATGGTTTGTGGATGCACAGAGGCAGTTACGGTAAAGCAGAACAAGCACTGAGGATTGTATTTAGCCTTACAAAGACCTGAGTTCAACCCCTGATTCTTTTACTGACTAGCTGTGTGATGAAAGGCAAATCACTTAATATTTCTGAACCTTAGCTTCTTCACCTATAAAATGGGAATGGTAACACTCACTTTGCTTTCTGCCCATGGTGGATGGGAGATCATATATAAAACAGGATATTAATGGATTTATTGAAGACAAAGCTAAAAGTTAGAGAACAATAAGTAATAAGTGAGCCCTATATGATTGTGTGTGTGTGTATGATTAGTTATGCAAAAGACATGGAATGTTTCCGGGAGATAAGTGTTCTCTATCACTGACATTACACATGGAAGGGTGGGATGATTATTTTTAAGAGACAGAGAAGGGATTTTTATTCAAGTCATTGAATATGAATTAGACCCTTTACAATTGAGAGATGCTGTGATGCTTTGGATTCTCTGCTAAAATGGCAGTTTCCTGTTCTTACTGAGCAAGCCTACATTCTTAATGACCCTTCCTAGCTATGTTTCAGTTGCTAAAAACCAACTTATCTAAGTCTCCATGTGGCTTATATTGTAAAGATCATAGGATTCTAAAATGTAGAAAGAGAAGAACTCTTAGATGACATTTAGTCCAAATGCCTTGTTTACAGATTAGGGAACTGACTCTTGCCCAATGTCATTTAACATGTCATTTAAAAAAATATTTTATTTTTAGCCCTAAATTTTATCTCTACTTCATCACTGAGAAAGTCTTAAAAAGAAAAATACATATAATAAATATGTATAATCAAGCAAATCCAGCTAAGCAAATTTCTGCCTTAGCCATGACAAGTTCTCATTTTCTCTCTCTCTCTCTCTCTCTCTCTCTCTCTCTCTCTCTCTCTCTCTCTCTCTCTCTCGTATGCCTCTGTATTTATATATGTGTATATCTAAATTTACATTCCATACGGTAAGTTATAAGCACGGTTTTTCCAATCCAAGTCCTCTGATTACTAATTCTGTGTGCTTAATTGTACATTATTCTGCCTTATTGTCCTATGTTTGTGAGGCTAACTCCAAGGTTTAAAGAGATGATCAAGCCCACCTGCCTGCTACCCAACATTTAGTAGAAAGTGCTCTCTAAATGAGTGGTTGTGTGGTAAGCGTTACGTATGCGAACCTAAAAAAAAATAAGAACATGAATGCATAGCTCATGAATTGCAGTGCAGCTTATAGAAAGATTTGAAAAGTCATTTGCATCCCAGAGAAGTAAATGAAGGAAGTGTAAAGACACTCAACCCCAAACCTTGATGTGCATATTTGCATTCTAAATAATGTGCACGCATCCCCAGACATATAGAATTTCTGAACCTCTTTGAGCTTTTCCCATGCTGATAAAAACACAGATTTTCTCATGAGTCATGAGATGATTCTTCAGCAGCAATCCATTTGCAAAGCTGAATAACTTCTACTTACAATCAGCACAATCTCTCATCAGTAAGAACTCATTAAGAGTTCTTAAAGATTGATGATTGCCAATTGACTATAGACATGTTCCTGAACTTGTAGACAGCCATGTCTGAGTGTTGATTGGCCAGCCCACATGTACCTAGCTCATGTACAATCTGTACCACATTCATGATTGAGCTTTGACCCTCTATAGTCTTTAGATGCTGGTTCCTTTTGTCTGAGAGAAAAAAAATCAATAGATCAATCCCCATAATTAACCTGAAAATTATACGTTGTCAATGACATTTGGAGGTGGCAGTTATGTCAGGATGGGTAATAATTCCTCAGCAGTTTGGGCACTAATAAATATCTTGAAAATGACCTTCACAGAAGCTACTGTTACTGTAAAGGGAGTGAGGGGTGGGGGTGGCAAAATCTTCTGTGGAAATTAGAAGCAAGAAAAATGTTTTTGGGAAGCTACAAGAGTATCTTCTTCAAAGAAAACTATTTACTCTTAACAGGCAGACAAAAAAAGATTACAAGAAAATGATATTTGATTTAAGTGCTATTCTGCTTAGGAAAGGAGTTTTCTGAAATAGAATATACTTGTGGTTTCATCATGGAAATAAGTACTGATAATAAGAATTACATTAACAATAGTAATAGTATTGATTTATTCCATCATTGAGCATCAATCACTTCTACAGGAGTAAATTTGGTGATAAGTAGCCATACAAAACATGAGATAGGCCACGGCAACCAAAATAAGGAACTAGATAAATAAAATGGGTCACCTAAGACACTCTTATTACTGGAATATTGAAAAGAAGGAACTTGAGATATGAACTAGTTCAGTCTCACATTGATTGCATGCAGTGTTGTTTCTGCAATATTCTGGACAAATGGTAATTCATGATCGGCTTGAGTACTTCCATTGATGGAAAACTCATTACCTAGTAAGCCTGACTCTTTCTTTCTACGAATTCAGAGTGTATATTTTGTGGCTGTTCAATTGTTTTGGTCTTGTCTATATCTTTGTGACCCCATTTGAGATTTTCTTGGCAGCGATACTAGAGTGCTTCGTTATTTCCTTCTTCAGATCATTTTGCAGATGAGGAAACTGAGGCAAACAGGGTTAAGTGATCTGGCTAGTGTCAAAGAGCTAGTAAGTGTCTGAGGCTAGATTTGAACTCAGGCCCCCTTGATTCCAGGCCCAACACTCTATCTACTGCACCACCTTGCTGTCTCAGTATGCATTTCCTTTCCACATTAAGAAAATGAGGTTCAGCAAAAGAAAATGACTTATTTGCTCAAGTTTACTTGATGCATAGGTACTTTTGTTGAGTTTCATTGCTTGATTTATTTTGCCTGGACCAGGGCCCAATTAATGTTCTTTAAGTCAGCTCTTCATTTTGGTTTTTGAGCAAAAGAATTTTTCAATTTTCAAAGATAGAGAAGTGAACAAAAAAGCTAAGTGGCCTGTTGTTTTGACAATACTACAAATATTTATTATGTATTTACTGAGCATAGAGCCCAGTGTTAAGATAGAGGAATTATATGTTTTATATCAGGACTGGTACCTGGCCTCTGAGAGATTCAAGTTCTTTTAGGCCTAGGCGATTGTTTTCAAACCTTCAGGCTTAAATGAGGGTCACTGAAGGTCTCGTATTCTGTCCTAAAGAGGCTAACCTAGGGAGTAGAGTGTACTCGATCCAGGTAGTTATTGAGTATTATATGGGGCAGACTGACGTCCACATTTCCAGGGCTCCTATCTTGGAATTCAGGGTCTGGGTTGCAATCCATTGTGCTTGGTGATATTAGGGATACACATAAAGTAAGATTTCCTCCTTGCCCACAATGAGTTTACAATGCAATACTAATAATTAATAATAGCATTAATAGCTAACATTTGATGTGAAAGGCAGGATTTGGTAGGAAATGCCACAGAGCGCCAGCCCTGGAGTCAGGATGACTCATCTTCCCGAGTTCAAATATGGCCTCAGACACTTTGTAGCTGCGTGACTCTGAAAGAGTCACTTAACTCTGTCTCAATGTCCTCGTTTGTAAAAAGAGTTGGAGAAGGAAATGGCAAACCCCTCCAGTATCTTTACCAGGAAAACCCCAAATGGGGTCATGAAGAGTTGGACTGGACTGAAAATGACGAAGCAACAACAATGTGAAAGACAGTGTGTTAAATGCTTTACAATTATTGTATCAGTTGATCCTCACAAAACCTTGGGAGATGTGTTATTACTATCCTCATTTACAGATGAGGAAACTGAGTCAGGGATTAGATGTGATTTGTCCAGGGCCACACAGCTGGTAAGTGTCCATGGCCAGATTTGAACTCTGGTCTTCCTGACTCTAGACCTGGAGGTCTAGATGGCCTATGCCATCTAGCTGCCTTGTAAGAGAACATAAAGCATTTACACAATTGACTACAATACAAATACAAAAAAATAAGACATCACATCTTAACGGAGATGATCTTGAGGCCTTCTTGGAGGAGGATGGGACCTGGTTGAACACTAAAAGGTGAGTGGAATTCCAAGAAGAAGAAATAATCCAGTAATGCATTAATAAAACTTTATATTTAAATACTACTTTGCAACTAACAGTGCACTTCATGTACGTTTTCTTAAGTGATACAATAGCTCTTTCTGGGAGATAGTGTGGACATCAGCATGGCGTCATGTTAAGAGAACTGAATTTGTCACCCAACAGTATGGATTCATGTCTTGTTATGTGTGCATTATTGACCAAGGTATTTTACTTCATTTAGGCTAAGCTTCCACATTTATAAAATGTGAAGTTTGGAGTCCGTGGTTTTGCCAGCCCAACCCTCATGCTTGAAATCTTGGGATCCTCTAAGTATGGCAGTGCATATTTTACAGATGGAAACTGAGGCACAGAGAGATGATGTGACTTGAACTAATTCACCCAGCTTAATTGTAAGGGGACCTGGTACTAGATCCTAGATCTTTCCTATCCAAACCCAAAGTCTTTTCCGTTACACCCATGTCACATTTATCTTTCCACTTCTTTCCAACGCGATGGAAGGCCTGGCTTCCTCAGACATCCCTGAGGCGCCTGACTGTTTGCAGTCTTTCTGGATCAGTTCCCTCAACAAATGCCAAGAAGAATAATGAGATGAATCCAGTTTTCCTTCCACTGTCAACATACCTCTGATGTAGGAGTGCCAAGGAAGCTTTGGCAGGCCTAGAAAGACTCAGAATGGGCCCTGGGCCATGATTGTTAGAGGCAAATACCCATTAAAATATTTAATAGTTTTCGTTGTTTACTGAGTCCTTCCTTTGCCGGAGAGGAGAGAACTTTTTAAAGGGGAGCTCGGGAGATGTTTTCTTTTGGTCTGCTTCTAGTAGAGGTATGGCTTCTCTGTGGTTAATGATCTTTGGAAAAGGATTTCCATCTTTTAGGCTCTTGTATCTCTACCTTTAGACTTCTTGATGAGTGGAAACTCATTAATCCATCAAAACCCTCTTGAATTTCCTTCTCTGGTATCTTTCTAAAACTTATTACCTTATTAATACAATACCCTCCTAATTGTTCTTCTCCCAATCCCTTCCAATTTCTTGGGAATATCTTATTAATTCTTTTTAATACTCATTGCTTATCATTTCACTGTTCTGATCAAACATCTTCAGGAGTTTCTCATAGACATGGTAGAGGTGAGAACATTCAACATAGTGCCTGAAGGCTTGGGGACAAGTTCCGGCTTCTCTGCCTCCTAGATTCATGAAGGTTATTTCTTATTTCTAAACCTACATTTCCTCATTTTTCATATGAAGAGGTTGGCCTGGGTCACCTTGGGCAAGTGATTTAATCTCCTTTAGTCTCAGATTCTTTACCTGTAAAAAATGAAGAGATTGGATGAGGGCAAGTATTCTTAACGTAGGTTCATGAACTTATTTTAAAAATATTTTGATCACCATTTTTCAATTTAATAGGTTTCTTTTATAATTCTATCTATTTCATGCAATTAAAAATTTCCTTCTTAACAGGCATTCATAGAATTCACCAAAGTTGCCACAGGGGTCAATGGCAACAAGAAAAAGATCTAGAATCCCGGGACTAGAGGGTTTCTGAGGTCCCTTGGAGCTCTAGAACTGTGATTTTATGATCTCTCATATAGCTTCATGTGAGTGGATGACCTATGAAATGAGAATAATAGTACTTCAACTATCTACTCCATGAGAATATTTTGAGGAAAATATGTATCAGTCTTAAATTACTGATATCATTGCTGTTATTAGGCTCCATTGTTTGTTGTGTCTTCCCTTTGTTTCAGAGGAAGGAACTTTTTAACAGGACAGATCAATTGACTTTGTAATATACTATAACATATATTTATAATATATCACTAATATTATTAATTAATATTAATTTACTAATCAATATTATTATTGATTATTATTATTAGGGACAGTTAAGAAGTTTAGTTAATAGAGAACCAGGTTTAGAATCAAGAAGACTCATCTTCCTGAATTCAGTTCCAGTCTCAGATACTTACTAGCTGTGTGACCCTGGGCAAGTTACCTAACTCTATTTGCCTCAGTTTCCTCATCTGTAAAATGAGCTGGAAAAGGAAGTGACAAACCACATTGGTATCTTTACCAAGAAAATCCCAAATGGAGTCACAAAGAGTTGGATACAACTGAAATGACTGAACCACAAAACTTTTAATATTAAGGTCTGCTGAGGCCTCATAACAGTGTGTCTGCTTTCATTGATTTTCAAAGTTCTATGTTAATTAATCAAAAATTCCGAAAGGCCTTACAAAGTTGAATGACTTGAAGTATGAGTGTCAGTAATGTGTCATGTCTATTGCCTGAAGATCACTTTAGCTGAATATAACTAAGGTAGTTCATCCACAAAGGGCTGGCCCCTAAGGAATTAGTATTTTGTCTATAACTACTCCTAAAGATACCTGCCATGGTATGGAAGATGGCAATCTGTATTGCTCAAGGGAGCACCCTCCTTTTGCCCCCATGGATGAAATTTTGAATTTTTTGACATATTCATGGAATAAATTTATAGCTGGCATTCAAAATTATCCATGTCTGGTCCCAGTTTACTTTTCTATTCTTATCTCCTACTAAACTCCAATGCTAAATGTGAATTAGGCCAGGCTTTGTTTATAAAATCTTATGAGTTACTAGCCTGAGGACTTTATCCCTACTGTGTTCTCCTGTTGGAGTACTCAACACCACATGTGTCTCATCTTACAAGCTACCTCCTCTGTAAATGTGAACGTGGATAGAAAGAGAACACTTAAAGGTAATTGTAAGGATATGAGTTAGCATAATGGGGAGAGTCAGGGCAGCTTCTCCAGAAATGGGCCAGTTAGGAAGAGGGGCAAGTTTCATAATGGTAATGCCCATTAACAGGATGGTTTTTGATAATGGGAAGTTATTACAGCAGCTCTTCAGGTTAATGATTTTAACAGTCATTGGGAAAAGTGCCTTAAATAGCATCATATGATTTATAATACAGGCATACCTCATTTTATTACACTTTGCTTTATAGTGTTTCAGAAACATTGTATATGTATGTGTGGGTGCAGTTTTTGCAAACTGAAGGTTTGTAGGAACTTTGCATCTAGCAAGCCTATTGGCACGATTTTTCCCAAAGCATGTGCTCCCATTGTGTCTCTGTGACATTTCTGGTAATTCTCTGTTTTGTGCTTTTTCATTATTATGTCTATTATGGTGATCTGGGATCATTGATCTTTAATGTTATTATTATAGTTGTTTTGGGGTATATAAGACAGTGAACTTAATCAATAAATGTGTGTGCTTTGAATGCTCTGTTGACCGGCTGTTCCCTCATCTCTCTCCCTCTCCTTGGGTCTCCCTGTTTCCCAAGACACAATGATACTGAAGAATATGGCATAAATGTAGTGAAGGTTGAACTCAGTTTTGTAAGAAGTTGAATTGTGGGTAAACTGCTATCAAACAACATTGCACGCCGCAGAGAAATCTTTCACGAAGGGAAGAATCAATTGATGTGGCGAAATTCATTATTGTCTTATTTTAAGACATTGCCACAGCCACCCCAATGAGCAGCAGCTACCACCCTGATCATTTGGCAGTCCTCAGCGTCTACACCAGAGTGAAGATTACAGCTTGCTGAAGGCTGAGAAGATGGTTAGCATTTTATTGTTTGCAATAAGGCATTTTAAATTAAGGTATGTGCTATTTTTTAGACATAATACTATGACACACTTAATAGACTATAGCATAGTATAAACATAACTTTTGTATGTACTGAGAAACCAAAAAAAAATCATGTGACTTGCTTTATTAAGACATTTTCTATATTGCGGTGATCTGGAACCAAACCCACAGTATCTCGGAGGTATGCCTATACCTTACATTTTACTCTACTAAAGTCTTATAGTGGTAACTCAGCATGCATAGGAGGAGACTCTGCATTGTTTTCCTTTAATCAACTTAGGTGATCTCTTTTACTTTTATTTCATAATTTCTAGATAGACTCCCTTCTCAATCCTCTCCTTGAACCAAATGTAATCTCTCATACAACAAAGAAAAGCAATTAATCAAAACCAGCTCATCTGGTGATCACTTGAAATAGTGCATGCAGCTTTCTGAACGTATAGTCCCCCTACCTGTGTATTCAAAGGAGGGAAGTGTCATCTCATTTCTTTTCTGGATCCAAGATTAGTCATTTCAATGAGTCACTGTTTGGTTTTATTTGACCATAGGGGCTTAATAACTATGCCATGTCAGAATAGCTCTAATAGCTCTCCTTCAAAGAGGAAAGCCCTTATACATGCTTTATACATACAGGCATGTTATACATGCTTGCTGATCACCTTTGTATCTGTCGTCTAAGATCAAGCCCAGCTAAGTTCAGAGAGATTCATCATCCAAAGACGGGACACACAAAAAATATTTTTCCGGGGGCGGAGCCAAGATGGAGGAATAGAAAGAGGCACGTTTACAAGCTCCGAACCCATAGCCCATATATTTAATATAAGAAGAGTTCCCCAGAAGTTCTGGATCACTGAAAGGTGTGCAGAAACAGAGTGGAAGAGATTTCCGTTCCAGAGAGCCCTGGAGAGCCGTCCCCAGGGTCCGTGGCGCCCCGGAAAGCGGACCCCACCCCAGCACTGCCCTGGCCGTGGCCCCAGAGAAGCTAATCTGAGCAGGCTTCAGGGACGGAAGCTCTAGTGGCCAGGAAAGTCCCTCCACCCACAGAAGCTACAGGTCAGTGAGAGAGACAACTGGGCTGGAAGAGGGGAGCAGGGTGTCTCTGTGACTCGGGCCCCCTTGGGAGGAAGTAGCAGAGGCAGAGGCGGGGGTGGCGGCGGAGGCAGCAGCTGTGGCGGCAGCCCAGGACTCCCCCAGCAGCAGGCAGGATCTTCATTACTGAAAGTCTCTGCATAAACCCCCTGAGGGAGCTGAGCCTGGGAGAGGCCCTGCCCCACCCGCTCCATTTATGAAGGTCTCTGCATAAAGCCCCTGAGGGAACTGAGCCTGGGAGGTGGCCCCGCCCCCACCCCAGCACCAGAACTAAAGCTCACATTGATTAGCAGAGGCGCAGCACAGAAAGCCCATTTGAATCTCAGACCCCAAGCACTAGCTGGGCGGAACTAGGTGGGGGTGGACAGGAATCTCAGAAGTCAAGTAACTGGCTGGGAAAATGCCTAGAGAAGGGAAGAAAAATAAGACTATAGAGAGTTTTTTCGAACAGATGCAAATGATCCCGACTTTCGGATCTGATGACGAGGACATGTTCTTGCCATCAGGGAAAGATGTGGAGGGCGGGGCCTCAGTACCCCAGAAATCCCAGGGGGATGTCGGGTGGGCTCAGGCCTTGGAAGAGCTCAAAAAGAATTTTGAAAAGCAAGTTAGACAGGTGGAGGAAAAACTGGGAAGAGAAATGAGAGAGATGCAAGAAAAGTATGAAAAACGGGTCAATACCTTGGTTAAGGAGACCCAAAAAAATGCTGAAGAAAATAACACCTTGAAAAATAGGCTCACTCAGTTGGCAAAAGAGGTTCAAAAAGCCAATGAGGAGAAGAATGCTTTCAAAGGCAAAATTAGCCAAATGGAAAAAGAGGTTCAAAAGCTCACTGAAGAGAATAGTTCTCTCAAAATTAGAATGGAACATATGGAGTCTAATGACTTTACGAGAAACCAAGAAATTACCAAACAAAACAAAAAGAATGAAAAAATGGAAGAGAATGTGAAATATCTCATGGGAAAAACAACTGACCTGGAAAATAGATCCAGAAGAGACAATTTTAAAATTATGGGACTACCTGAAAGTCATGATCAAAAAAAGAGCCTAGATATCATCTTCCATGAAATTATCGAGGAAAACTGCCCTGACATTGTAGAACCAGAGGGCAAAATAAGTATTGAAAGAATCCATTGATCACCACCTGAAAGAGATCCAAAAAGAGAAACTCCTAGGAACATTGTGACCAAATTCCAGAACTCCCAGCTCAAGGAGAAAATCTTACAAGCAGCTAGAAAGAAACAATTCCAGTATTGTGGAAATAAAATCAGAATAACTCAAGATCTAGCAGCTTCTACACTAAGGGATCGAAGGGCGTGGAATAGGATATTCCAGAAGTCAAAGGAACTAGGACTCAAACCAAGAATCACCTACCCAGCTAAACAGAGTATAATACTTCAGGGGAAAATATGGTCTTTCAATGAAACAGAGGACTTTCAATCATTCCTGATGAAAAGACCAGAGCTGAAAAGAAAATTTGACTTTCAAACACAAGAATGAGAAGAAGCATGAAAAAGGAAACAGCAAAGAGAATTCTTAAGGGACTTACCAGAAGTGAACTATTTACATTCCTACATGGAAAGACAATATTTGTAACTCTTAAAACTTTTCAGTACCTGGGTAGTTGTTGGGTCCATACACACACATGTACACGCATGCACGCATGCACGCACACACACATACACACATGCACACACATACAGAGACAGAGAGCACAGATTGAATTGAATAGGATGGGACCATATCTTAAAAGAAATTAAGGTAAATGGTGAGAGAGAAATGTAGTGGGAGGAAAGAGGGTGAAATGGAATGGGGTAATTATATGTCATTTAAGAGGCAAGTAGGAGACTTTTTAGTGGAGGGAAAAAGAGGAGAGCTGAGAA
The DNA here is from genome assembly GCA_023548195.1 of Bettongia penicillata ogilbyi. Lineage (NCBI taxonomy): Eukaryota > Metazoa > Chordata > Mammalia > Diprotodontia > Potoroidae > Bettongia > Bettongia penicillata. Next base: position 16,163,159 of record JAJHZJ010000177.1, on the reverse strand, counting down.
AAAAAAACAATTAGTTTACCCTCATCACAATTGACTAAAGGAAGGAATAAAATGCACACTCATTTTGGTATGAAAATCTATCTTACAGTATAGGAAAGTGGGGGAGAATTAGATAAGCAAGGGGGGGGATGATGGAAGGGAGGGCAAAGGGAGGAGGGAGCAATTTGAAGTCAACACTCAGGGAGGGACAGGATCAAAAGACAGAAGAGAAACAATGAGGGGCAGGGTAGGATGGAGGGTAATTCAGTTAGTCTTACACAACACGACTATCAGGGAAGTCATTTGCAAAACTACACAGAAATGGCCTATATTGAATTGTCTGCCTTCCCAAAGGGAATGGGTGGGGAGGGAGGGATGGGGAGAATTTGGAACTCAAAGTTTTAGGAACAACTGTTTAGTATTGTTGTTGCTACTAGGAAAGAAGACATACAGTTAATGAGGAATAGAAAGTCATCTGGCCCTACAGGAGAAAAGAGAAGATGGAGACAAGAGAAGGGAGGGATGACAGAAGAGAGGGCAGATTGGAGATAGGGAAAATTAGATTGCTTGGGGTATTGGGGTGGGGGGAGGGGATAAAAGGGGAGAAAATTTGGAACCCAAAATTTTGTGAAAATGAATGTAAAAAGTTAAAGAAATAAAGAAATAAATAAAAGAAAAAAAATATTTTTCCCCTTTATAGTAATTCATTAAGCCTTATATTAAAGCCTAGAGAAATTGTAACCTACATCAACAGGTGTGATGAAACCAAGGATATTTATAGTATTAAAGCATATAATTTATTTGAACTTCAAAACTTTTTCATAGCCATCATGTCACTGAGCCCCACAACAACCTTAAAAGAAGTGAGGGTGGGGGTGGATTGACCTATTATTTCAATTTTCCAAGTGAGGAAACCATGTCATATTTGGTTCATTATAGGAGACTGAGCCTTACATGGGGAATCAATGAGGACTGTATTACAATAGTCTGTACGTGAAAGACTAAGGCAGAGGAAAATTTTGTAGCAATAAGACCAGAGCAAAAATACCATGATCAGAATGATGTGCAGGTGGTCAGGACATGACCAAATGGCAGAAAAAAATCGTGAGTATTTACATTAGGAGACAGTATACATGTGTATGTATATACATACACACCAACTTTTCGTATCATTTTGATCAGGGGATGCATATGTATCTTTAAACTTAGGCCTTCTGGTAATAGCTTAGCTCAAAATCTCTGCATCTAAATCACCTTACCCATTGTGATAGAGGAATGTTTTCCACTAAGTTCATCTTGGAATTATCCTCCTAAACTCTTTGTAAGTCAGGAGATGACAAGGCCTTTTGGGCATGGAGTCACTGGAGAAGTGGTAGAAGTAAGCAGCACTCAAATTCCTTACATATCTATGTTTGAAGTTATTAAAAATGCCGCCTTTCTCAAATAAAACCCTGGCCTTTAAAAAAAGAATTAAAACCCAGCAAAGAGCACTATTAAAGAAAGCAGAATGAAAATTGCATAAAAATGAGAATTAGCTCATTGAGGGTATGTAGTTAATATTCTGTCCCACAAATACACAATAATATGTTTGTACCTGTGCGGGGTTGTGTGTGTATATGTGCATTTGTATGTGTTTCCTCCCCCTAGGAAAGAGTACAATGGAATTAGAAATGCTAGATTCAAGCTCCAGCTTTGCCATTGACTTTTTGTAGGACCTTAAACAAATCACAAGATTTTTCTGTATCTTGTTTTTTCCCTCTTTGCAATGATATCTCAATTTCCTTTTAGCACTGTGATACTAAAGTTCCCGGCAGGTCTGGCATTCTAAGTTCTAAGGTGCCTGCCTCACAACTTTCTGACCTCTTCTGCTCTCTGCTGAAGCTGGAACACCTTGTGACTTTCTCTTTGTTTGAAGACCAGGTTGGTTTAGAGACTCATCACCAGGGTTTTGGTCATTAGGTTGCGATTTTTATTTAGCAATTAATGAAGATCATTTAGGCTATGGGTGAGTTGCCATCTGCGCTTGTAGAAGGATTCATCAGTATCACAGATGTTGCTCTTCATTCAGTTATGACTGACTCCTCCTGAGCCTATGGACCATAGCATACCAAGCCCTTCTCTTCTCCACTGTCTCTCAAAGTATGTCCAACTTCGTGTTCATTCCTTCCATGACACTTTACATCTCATCCTCTGCCATCCCTTTTTCTTTGTGCCTTCAATCTTTCTCAGTATCAGGGTCTTTTCCAATGAGTCCCATTTTCTCATGATGTGCCCAAAGTATTTAAGTTTCAGTATTTGACCTTCCAGTGAATAGTCTATATTTCCTTATAGTCTAGCTCTCACAATCCATATAGAAAAACTACAGCTTTGACTATATGCACCTTTGTAAGCAAGGTGATATCTCTGCTTTTTATTACACCATCCAGATTTGTCCAAGGAGCAAGGGTCTTTTTATTTCATGGTTGAGGTTGCCATCCACAGTGATCTTTGAGTCCAGGAATATATAATCTGATCCTCTTCCATTTCTTCTCACTCTCTTTACCAGGAAGTGATAGGACCAATTGCCATCATCTTAGTTGTTCCTGTTTTTGGTTAAGTTTTAAGGCAGCTTTTACACTGTCCTCTTTCATTCACCTTCAACATTAGAGTAGTATTGTTTGAAACTGTTGATATTTCTCTTGGCGACCTTACTCTTGGCTTTTAGTCCTCCAACCTGGCATGTTGCATATGTATCCTTTACATAAGTTAAATAAAAAGGTGACAATATACATCCTTGTCGTACTCCTTTTCCAATCTTAAACCACTTGGTTATTCCATGTTTGGTTCTAATTATTGCTTCTTGACCCACACATAAGTTCCTCAGGAGACAAACGATGAGCTGGTACTCCTAGCTCCTTGACAACTTGCCACAGATGGTTGTGATCCACACAGTCAAAGGCTTTAGTGTAGTCAATAAAGCAGAATTAGATTTTGCTTTCCCTGGAACTTCTTTATTTGCTCTACAATCCATTGAATATTGGTAATTTGGCCTCTAGTTCCTCTGCCTCTTCAAAAACCAGCCTGCTCTTCTGGTAATTCTCGGTTCACATATTGCTGAAGCCTAGCTTTCAGAATCTTAAACATAACCTTGCTGGCACATGAAATGGACACATTATCACAGATACTTGAAGTAGTAACCATAATAACTTTTCAGATTGGACTAGAAGATTGCTAATGTTCATTTCAGTGTTCAAGTCTGTGATCATCACTTAAAATTTAAAAGTGCTACTCTAAAAGTAACCCTAATTCCAACCTCAATTTTAAAAGAATTTGGTAATATAATCTACACATGGCCTTTTTCTTTCCCCTATACAATACACACACATACATGCATGCACATACATATACATATATCAGATGTACTCATAAATACAATACATGTATATATTTGCATATATGTATGTATTTCTGTGTATATCTATACATTTGACGTATAATATTCATAGGTATGGAGGGAAGAGAGAGAAAGAAAAGGAAAATGGAAAAGGAAAAGGGAAAGGAAAGGAAGGGAAGGGAAGGGAAGAGAACAGATGGGAAGGGAAGGGATGAAGTCACTTGGCCGTAAAGAAGGAAAAAAGAAAACAACTTCCTAATAATTAGCACCTACTTTTCAGGGTTACTGTGAGGGCCAAAAGAGAAAATCCATGTAAAATGCTTTGTAATTCTAAAATACTATACAAAAGTTATCTATTGTTGTTATCATCAATAAAAAGAATTCTACCTATCCATAAGTGAGTTAGATCACTTCCGTGGTGGCTTATTCCTTTCTGGAAGCAAAGGTTGGATATGTTACAGAGTAGATCTTGGTTTAAGTAGGGACTGGATCAGATGGTCCCTGATATTGCATTCAACTAAGTCTTTGATTATATGAAGCATTGAGACCTCCATGAGGCCTTCCAAACTCCCCCTTATTGGAGACAATCTTTCTTGCCCCTCATATCTTACAGAGTACTTTGCTCTTCTCTTTACTCTTGTAATTTTACGGAGTATTACATTTTATTTTATGTATCTGTCAGTCCTGTTACCACTCTGAAAACTCTGTGAGAGCAGGGTCCATGCCTTTACTACACTTTTCTCTCCCTTCTACATTGAACACAAGTGCTTTGCACACAGTTGGTGCTTAATAATTTTTAATTGAATATGTGCTAGGTGATTTGCACTAACAAAGCACTAGAGACATGGGAATAATTGTTATTGTCATTTCTTGCTGTTGTTAGGAAGAACCCAGTTCCCCAAAGTTCAAAAAAATCCCTAAAAAATACCTTTATCAGCATACCTTGCAAGGATGCTAGTGATTGATTATGCAAGGCATTCAATTTCTTTGCCAGATTAGTCCTGTACCCTGATCCCTTTAATTTGTTTTGCCTTCTTGGGCTCATTTGCATGTTCATTAAAATTAATTTCTTTTTCAATTATGCCTCTCCAACTCTAGGCAATCTTATGTAGGTGCAAAGAGCAAGGCTCCTCTTGGCCCTGAGGTCTTAGGAGATGAGCAGAGCAAGTGTGGATGTAGGGAGATGTTCTGTGTTCCTTTCCTTCATCTATTATTCCTGGAAACAACATCTATTTTATAGCCTGATGGGCCGACAGGCAGAGGAGCGGTCATGTTATTGTGCTAATGAGTGTGTATGTGTGCTATATAATGAGTACTATAGCAATCAGCAATGATGGCACCTTATACATGCTTACCCCTTTGGAGTGAATGTCACTTTTATTAATATTCTCACATTCAACCCTAACAGCTAGGGCAACTAGGTGATAGAATGGATAGGGGCCTGGATTCACGAAGAGCGAAGTTCAAATGTGACCTCAGTAACAGCTGTATAATGCTGGGAAAGTTGCTTAACTCCTCTTTGCCTCAGTTTCCTCATGTGCAAAATGAGGATACTAATTGCATTTATCTCCCAGGGTTGTGAGGATCAAATGAGATAATAGCTGAGCTCAATGCCTGGCACACAATAAGTTAGCTATGCTAGCTATGACAGTGGTGATGATGATGGTGATGATGGTGATGGTGACAATGATGATGATGATGATATGACTTGCTCAGTGTCACAAAGCTAATAAGTGTCTAAGGCCACTTCCTGAGCCTTTTTATGAGCCCAGTGCACTATGCATTGAATTGCCTAGTTGACTAGACCTGTTAGGGATCATAGATATTTTCTAGAAAGGACTTTCAGTGTTCATCTGATCCAGTCCCCTTGTTTTACAAATGAGTTAATTGAGGCCAAAAGAAAAATTGCTTCACCAGCATCACACAAGAATTAATTTACATTTATGGATCACTGGAAGGTTTACAAAATGAGCTGCTCATAACAGTTCCATGAGTCAAGTAGTGAACATATTGTAGCCCAGTTTTATAGATGAGAAAATTGAATCTCAAAGATGTCGTGTGAGTTATATGAGATGCCACACCTGGTGAGTGGGAGAACTGGGTACTCTTGGTATAGGCACTCTTTCCACTTGACCATAGTGCTTCTTGTCCTCATGGGCCCTTGTCTCCCTCCACATTGTTTCTCCCTATCCAGGCCAGTATTCCATCTTATTTGTCTGTATCACCTGAGGTTTAATTTTGATACTTGGTTCGATCTTGGGATTTATTTTTGTCCCATGAATTTTTTCTTTTGATCATTTCTGAAATGCTGACAGGCAGCCCACCTCATATGTGCTCTCCTGCTGTGTAGGAGGTTGTTTTTCCCCCAATTTTTGTTTTCTATTATTTTATATATTATTAGTCTTTACTGAGCTAGGCAGTTTATATAGTCTGGGGAATAATCATAGGATCGTAGAATATCAGGGCTCAGTAGGACCTTCAGTATTATCTCGTCTAATTCTCACTCTCCCCACTACAGTCCTTTACAAGTGTACTTACAATGAGTATTCCATCATTAACAATGATACCACTTTCCTTACAAGTGGTGTTGATCAACCATTTCAGTCATGTCTGACTCTTCTTTTTTTTAATATTTAAGGGGATTGTTTAAGTCAAACTGTTTACAAGACAATTTTTTAATTTATTTATTTGATTTAAATTTTCAACATTTATTTCCACAAAATTTTGAGTTCCCATCTCTCCCCTTCCCCCACTCCAAAACACCAAGCATTCTAATTATGCCTATCACCAATCTGCCCTCCCTTCTAACATCCCTCCCTTCCTTTATCCTCGTCTTCTCTTTTGTTCTGTAGGGCAACATAAATTTCTACACCCCATTATCTGTATTTCTTATTTCCTGGTTGTGTGAAAGAACAATACTCAACAGTTGTTCCTAAAACTTTGAGTTCCAACTTCTCTTCCTTCCTCCCTCCTCACCCATCCCCACTGGGAAGGCAGGCAATTCAATATAGGCCATGTATGTGTAGTTTTGCAAATGACTTCCATAGTAGTCATGTTGTGTAAGACTAACTGTATTTCCCTCCATCCTATCCTGCCCCCCATTTCTTCTAGTCTCTCTTTTGACCCAAGAGTGTTGACTTCTAATTGCTCCCTCCTCCCATTGCTCTCGCTTCCATCATCCCCCCACCCTGCTTATACCATTCTCCCTCACTTTCCTGTATTGTAAGATAGGTTTTCATGCCAAAATGAGTGTGAATTTTATTCCTTCCTTTAGTCAAATGTGATTAGAGTAAGCGTCATGTTTTCTCTCTCACCTCCCCCCTTTTTCCCTCCGTTGAAGTCTTTTTCTTGCCTCTTTTATGAGAGGCAAGAAATATGCCCCATTCCATTTCTCCCTTTTTCCTCCCAATATATTCTTCTCTCCTCCATTAATTTCATTTTTTTAGATATGATCCCATCCTATTCAACTTACTCTGTACTCTCTCTCTCTCTCTGTGTTTGTGTGTGTGTGTGTGTAATCCCATCAACTACCTAGATACTGAAAAAAGTTTCAAGAGTTATAAATATTGTCTTTCCATGTAGGAATGTAAACAATTCAACTTAAGTATGTTCCTTATGATTTCTCTTTCCTGTTTATAGTTCTCTTGATTCTTGTGTTTGAAAGTCAGATTTTCTTTTCAGTTCTGATCTTTTCATCAAGAATGCTTGAAAGTCCTCTATTTCATTGAAAGACTATTTTTTCCTGTGAAGTATTTAATACTCAGTTTTGCTGGGTAGGTGATTCTTGGTTTGAGTCCTAGTTCCTTTGACTTCTGGAATATCATATTCTACGCCCTTCAATCCCTTAATGTAGAAACTGCTAGATCTTGTGTTATCCTGATTGTGTTTCCACCATACTCAAATTGTTTCTTCCTAACTGCTTACAGTATTTTCTTCTTGAACTAGGAACTTTGGAATTTGGCTATAATGTTCCTAGGAGTTTTTCTTTTTGGATTTCTTTCAGGAGATGATCAGTGGATTCTTTCAATTTTTATTTTAGCTCCTGGTTCTAGAATATCAGGGCAGTTTTCCTTGATAATTTCATGAAAGATTATGTCCAGGCTTTATTTTTTTTTTTGTCATGACTTTCAAGTAGTCCCATGATTTTTAAATTGTCCCTCCTGGATCTATTTTCCAGGTCAGTTGTTTTTCCAATAAGATATTTCACATTATCTTCCATTTTTTTCATTATTTTGGTTTTGTTTTGTTATTTCTTGGTTTCTCATAAAGTCATTAGCCTCCCACTGTTCCATTCTAATTTTTAAAGAACTATTTTCTTCAGTGAGTTTTTGAACCTCCTTTTACATTTGGCTAATTCTACTTTTTAAAGCATTCTTCTCCTCATTTGGTTTTTTAACCTCTTTTGCCAATTGAGTTAGTCTATTTTTAAAGGTGTTATTTTCTTCAGCATTTTTTGGGGTCTCCTTTAGCAAGGGGTTGACTTGCTTCTTATGCTTTTCTTGCATCTCTCTCATTTCTCTTCCCAGTTTTTCCTCCACCTCTCTTACTTGATTTTCAAAATCCTTTTTGAGCTCTTCCATGGCCTGAGACCATTGAATATTTATTTTGGATGTTTGGAATATAGACGCCTTGACTTTTATGTCTTCCCCTGATTATAAGCATTGTTCTTTCTCATCCAAAAGGATGGAAGAAAGTATCTATTCCCCAAGAAAGTAACCTTCTAGAGTCTTATTTTTTCCCTTTTTTGGGCATCTTCCCAACCAGTTACTTGACTTTTGGGTCCTTTGGCAAGAGTAGGGTGTAATCTGGGTATCTGTAAGGTCTCACTTCCTCCAAGGTGTCACAATCAACTGTGTACCCTGGTCTAGGAGCAACCAGAAATTTTTGTGCCCAGAATCTGAGTAGTAGGGTTTCCTCTCCACAGTCACCTGGCCTCCAGTTTCACCAAGCCAGCACTGGGGGTTGAGATTCAGATAAGCTGTGGGGGCAGGGTAGCCATTCATTGTGAGATAAAGATCTGCTGCTCAAATCCCCCAGGAGTATTAGGTACAGGCAGGGCTGCTACACAGGGCTGAGGTAAGAATCAGCTGCTCAATGCCCCCAGGGTTTTATGATCCAGCAATGGATACAGACTCCTGTAGGGGCTGCTGTGGGAGCTGCTGCTGCCTGCCTGATGAGGCCTCTGCCACAGCCACCTGAGGCTGGAGCTATGGTAAGGCCCTTCTCCCTTCTCAGCCAGCTGAAAAAACCCTCTCACTGATCATTGGTGCCTGTGTGTTGGGGTATCAGGGAGCTACTGCTACTGTGGCTGGGGATTCTGCTCCCGCGGTTTACATATATCCTCCTCCCAGCACCGTGCCACATGGCCAAGGCTAGTCTGGGCTGCACTCTGCGTCCAGTGCCACAGACATTTCCCATCAGCCTTTCAGGTCACCCTGAGCTGGAAATCTCCTCCACTCCATTTTTCTTTCTTCTGCTGCTCTAGAATTTGTTGAGAGTCTTTCTTTACAGGTATTTTATGGGCTGTGGGGGAAGAGCTAACGTATGTGCATCTTTCTACTCTGCCATCTTGTCTCTGCCCCCTTGTCTGACTCTTCTTGACCCATTTGGGGTTTTCTTGGCAAAGTCACCAGAATAGTTGGCCCTTTCCTTCTCCAGTTCATTTTACAGAAGTGAGAACTGAGGCAAACAGCATTAAGGGACTTGCCCAAGGTCACACAGCTAATAAGTGTCTGTGGCTCAATTTGAACTCAGGTCGATGAGTCTTCCTGACTCCCAACCTGGCATTCTATGCACCATGGTGCTTCCTAGCTGTCCATGCTCCTAGGTAGCTCTTTGCAATGAGTAAAACACTTTTTGTATTTTCATATTTGAACCTCCCAATAGCTCTGAGAAGAAGATTCTCAATTCAGGGTGAACATTCTATTGTCCAGACAATGCTATACAATTATGAATTGTTGTCATCATCATTTGTCACAACCATTTGTTCCCTCTATCAATGCAAAGTCAAACCTTTTATTAGCTTAATAGACTATGTCTTTGAGTTATGTGACCAACATTTGGCCAGCAATCCATTTCTGCACCAGATTTCAGACTTACTCTATTGATACATTAATACTTGAGTAGGCATTTGGTCACTCGCATTGGCATACCCTTTGAGAACACGAGGTCACTTCCATTCCACAATGAGGAATCAGATGAAGACATGACTCAAGGTGTGGTGGCTATTATGATAAGAATTATTATCCCCATTTTGTAGATGATGAAACTGAGGTTCATGGTCCTCCAATGGCCATATAGTTAATAAATGGCAGGTCTTAGTCATGAATCCATATCTTTGGAAGTCAAATCCAATGATGTTTCTATTTTACTTTAAGCCATTTTCCTCCTTCAAGACTTTTCCATATTCTGTTTTTTTTGGGTGTGGATGAGGGGTTGTTATTGTATTGTTTTTATGAAAGAGCTGAATTTCCAACCTTTTCCTGGCAAAACATTGCTTTGCTGTCTTTGAAACCATCATAGGCAGTACTTATATGCATATACAATTATATTGTTAAAATTACAATGATGATACCACCCACAACATACATAGTGCTTTATGAGTAATGTGGGATTTTAAGTGTGTTATTCCATTTAATTCTCACAATAACCCAAGGGAATAAGGTAGGAGGAGCTCAGTGGTGATTGAGTGGATAGGGCACTAGACCTGAAATCAGGAAGACCTGTGTTCAAATCCTGACCCAAACACTTCCAAGTTGGGTGATCCTGGGCAAGTCACTTAGCTTCTGGGTGCCTTAGTATCCTTAACTGTAAAATTATAAATGTAAAAATCTCTACACCTAGGAAATTATGAAATTCATATAAATTGGTGGCTTGGAAGCAGTATATATTGTATAATGATAAAATAAACAGAACCAGAAAAATGTTTGACAAAATGGTCACAATAATGTAATAAAAATGTTAAAATAGATCTAAATGTTGTGAAATTTGGTGACCAATCTTGATCATGGAGAAGAGATGAGGAAATTAACCTCCCACCTTCTGTTTATGGAGATAAGACTATGGGTGCTGTTCTGTCATATGCTACCATTGTCTGTTGGTTTTGCTTATTGGTTTTCTGTTGCTGCAAGAAAAGGTTCCCTGGGTAGGTTGATGGGTAGATGCATCTGTCAAAATGGCTGTCATCCAAAAAAAAGTCAGTGCATTTGCAAAAGAAAAATCCAAGCACAGTGGATTAGAAAGATGAGAGAGTGGAGTCAGGAAAACAAGTGGGGTTCTCATAAAAGTATCTAGGCAGGAGAAAGTTGGTACTTGACTCTGGGTGGTTGATAGTGCAAGGTGAAGTGCTGGGATCAATGTTAGAGATATTGAATGGGTAAAAATCACCGGAGTTGGCAATTTATTGAAGGTGTGCAGAGAGGCAGCAGAAAGAATCAAAAATGACTGGGATGCTGAACTTACTTCATTGATTGGATGGTGGCCTAATCAATAGAAATAAAGAGTTGGGAGGAGAGGAGAAATATAGGGGAAAGATGATAAATTAAGATTTAGATAGAGTTCCAGTAAGTTCCAGGTGCTGATGGGTCATCCAAATGGATCTGCCTAGCAGGTAGTTGGAGATAAATTGCTGCAGGTGGATATTTGGGAGTAATTTGTGAGAAAGGGATTTTTTTAAATCTGCTGTTATGACAATTGGACAGCTGGATAGTGCAATAGATAGAGCATCAGGCCAGCAGTCAGGAAGACCTGAGTTCAAATTTAGTCTCAGACACTAGATGTGTGACCCTGGGCAAGTCATTTAACCCTTTTTGCCTCAGTACCTCATCTGAAAAAGGAACTGGAGAAGGAAATGGCAAACTATTCTAGTATCTTTGCCAAGAAAACCCCAAGTGGGTTCACAAAGAGTCAGAACATATGTATATGTGTCTATGTACATGCATAGATATAACATTATGTGTATGGGTACATCTATATAGATATGTCTACATACACACATGTGTATGTGTGCAGGCATGTATATGCATATATGCATAGTCATGCATGTCTACTTATACATGGTCTTATCTATAGGAAAGATCTCTTATTAGGGGGAAACAGGAAAGGATTCTTGAAGGAGGTACCCCGTGAGAATCCAGATAGCCAAGTTTGTTAACCTTGTGTCCAAAATAAGTACCCATTGGCTTCAGAAACTGACATTGTCTTTTGGGCTTAGTCTTTGACATCTCTTGACCCTCAGAGAGCTTTCTTTTCACCCTCCTAGGGTATCAGCAGGGTTTGCTGGATAGATGATTTCTGGGTGAGGGATGTAGTTGCATAGCTAAGGTCACAAAATGTCACTATGGTGGGATGCAGGGAGTTACATGCAACTAGTGCCTCAGTTTTCTAATTATGAGGTAAAGAAATGGACTGCTTGGCCTGTCCAGGACTCACCTATTTTGTTTTAGCTGTCATAAAAACACATAATTGTTTCCCTATTAAATTATATATCGATTTAAAGGTGCTTTATGACCTGAGACCTTATTATCAGGATGATTTTCCTCCCTGCCTAACAACCCAGTGGGAAATTTCATAGGTATTATTACCTCTTAATTAATGCTCTTTAAGCTGCTAACAACTTCATTTGTTGGCTAAGCAACTGGTTTCAAGCATAGAATCAAAGGGTAGGAGCGGAAGAGAAGCTTACCAGAAAATCATGACACGTCTTGAAAAAAGGAGAGAAAGGCAGGAGCATGAGATGCAGAGGCCTGGATTTTGTCATGACATAAGGAATGACTTCATAACATTTAAAACTATTCATGAAATAATGGGCTGGTCACCACTGGTGGTTGTCAAAGAAAAACTGAATGTTTGAGGAAAATATTGCAGGCAAGAGTCCTGTTTGGGTACCACTGGGACTAGATGACTCTTACCAATTCAGAAATTAATTAATTCTGTGAAAGCAATTGACACACTCACCTTGAGTGGTTCCATAGCCATCCAACTCCCTTTCAAATAGCATCCCCTAGGGCTTGGGTTCTATGTCTTTTACAGGTTGGGCCGAGGTCTTAGTGCAGAGTTGAGGACACATAGGTAGGGTCATTGCTGATCCTATTTGTAGGCATGGATGTCATATCAGGGTGCTAAAGAGGGAATCCTTAGTTGAAAATGGTGTCTCTTCTTACTCTTTGTTTATACCTGAAATTTCTTTCTAGGGGACCTTTGCTTTCCCATTGAGATCAAAGGCTTAACATGAAAATCCCTTTGAGCAAAGGAACATAGTGATTTTGTCATATCATGGGCTAAATGGCAAATAGCAGAGTTTATTTTGAAAGAAGATTTTTAGTAGGGGAAGGCTGCCCAGCAATAATAGCTAGCATTTGTATGGCACTTTCAGGTTCTACAAGGGCTTTTTGTATGCTACCTCTTTTGATTTTCTCAACAGTGCTGGGAGATAGATGTGATATTACCCCATTTTACAGATGACATTACTGAGGCCCAAGGTGTTTAAGTGACTTGCTCAGAGTTTCAAAGCTGTTAAGTATTCAAGGGAGCATTTGAATTCAGGTCATCTGAAGTCAAGTCCATCATTCTATCCATTATGCCTCCTAGCTGCCTACCCTAAAGTAAAAGCCTCCATAGAAGGAAAAAAAAATTTAAAGGGGTAAGTGGGTTAAGAAGATGAGGGCTCTCTCTCATCTGGTATCCTAGCTTACTCTTAGAGATGGGAGCTCATAACCATGTTCTCAGTTGGTGAGGAACATAACCATCTAGGTCCTCAAGTGCAGCTCTTTGAATCCAAACTTCTTGGCATGCATGTCTACTTACACATGGCCATATGTGTGGGAGAAAACACTTATTCAGTGGATTCAGTCAAAGGCCCATATTTGAGAACCTAGAGAGGCATACATGGCCTCCAGACTACAGGTTCCCCACCTCTGTATCCTACAGACAGTTGTGATACATAGTGTACGTATCTTCACCAGCCTAGATCAGACCCCATTTCTTTCCTGACTTTTATAGACACATACAAAATGTTGGGATCCCAAATGTCATTTCCCACTTTCTCAGTACTTAGTAGTCATCAGCCAGGTCTACTGGCTCAGGACTTAAGATGCTGACCAAGAAGGAAACACATTTCCACAAAAGGACAAGGTTATTTTAGGCTGATCCCTGGATACTGCTGAGGTGGAACTCCTGAGAGTTCTATGGGCTCCATGAGCTCCTTCTATGTCTCCATATACAGAGACATCATTCCATAGAGACTCCCCAGAAAGGAAGACTATATTAAAAAAATCAACAGTATGAAAAAATACCCTCTTGTGATATTCTTACTGCTTGTGGGGAAGGTAGGAAGTTGGTAAATGGCAGATCTGTTCTGCAAACATGTGAGAAGTGGCTCTTCTAGCTATGACTATGTACCAGTAAGGACCCTGGCATGCACAAGAGGGCCTGCTGTAGAGGTTCTTAGAGCTGCTTTTCTAAAAGGAAAGCAACTTTTGTGGGGTCAACAATCACTTTAATCAAACACATATACCAATAGAAAACACAAGCAGACAAATAAAGCCCAACAGACAGGGCTTCCAACTGTCTGACCATATATCACAGATCAACAGACAGATCCAACTCTCTGACTTTTACATATATACATAGTTACCAGAGAGAACCACCAACATCTGGATTTTCAAACTTGGGGAGGGCAGGGTTCCTTAATAGCTACCCAAAGTCTCATCTGGTCAAACAAACACTTCCAATGAATAAGCCTCCAAAGCAAAACCTCACCTCAAAGTATTTATACTCTTTTCAGAGCCGGAGGGTATGACCTTCTGACCCATTGCCTCAATAGAATTTAGCAAAATGTACTGAGGCCTATTAATGGGCAGGTAAGATCTTTAACTCTGCCCCCTACCTACCATCAACCTTACATTAACATTACAGATTACAACCCTGTACATTGTCCAGGAGAAGCTCTGACATCCCTGAAATTCTTAAGAGGAAGGAAAAGAAACAAAGTGTTGTATGGAACTGGTAGAGAGATGCATTTCAGCTCCAGAGTGAAAAAATGCAAACCCTCAGAACTATCCACAGTATAAATTGAACTCCTTGGAAGACAATGAATTCCTTGCTACTCTTAACTATTTAACTGAAGGTTGGATAGCAACTCAAAGGGAATGTTGTTGAAAGCTTGGCCTCTTCTTAGCAACAAGAGCTCCATTTCTCTAGCCTTTTAAGGTTTAAGGGGCAGCTAGGTGGTGGTAAAGTGCAGGGCCTGGAGTCAGGAAGACTCATCTTCCTGAGTTCAAATCTGACCTCACACACACTTCCTAGCTGTATGACTCTGGGCAAGTCACTTAACCTTGTTTGCCTCAGTTTCCTCATCTGTAAAATGAGCTGAAGAAGGAAATGACAGTATCTTTGCCAAGAAAACCCCAAATGGGGTCATCAAGAGTTAGACACTGAAATTAAAGTTTACAAAGCACTCTTCTGAATACCATGAGGGTGATATTCAAGTATTATTCCCTTTTTAGACACGAGGATATTGAGACCCAGAGAATTAAAGTACTGAGTTTTCAAAGTAATAAAAGTGTCAGAACTGAGACCTAAACTCATAATATTATGCCAAGAGTAGTTTAATTTTCACTACTGAAGTCAATAATTTAATTCAATAAACATTTATTATACGTGTGTTGTGTTTCAGGCACTATGCTAAATGCCGGCAATACAAAAAGAGTTAAAAGGTAGTTCCTGCCCTCAACGAATTTATATTTCTTGGAGGAGAGACAAGAGACAAACAAATATAAAGAAAGAAAACTATTTACAGAATAAATAGGAAATAAGTAAATATTTAATAATGAAATATATTAAATAATGAAAGAAGGAAAAGCACCGAATTAAACACCTGTAGGAGGTGGAATTTTAGTTGGAACTTAAAGGATGCAAGGGGTGTCATTCTGGAGAGCAAGAGAAGGGAGAGGGGACAGTCAGAGACAATGTTCAAAGAGCTAAGAATGAGATCGGAAGGTAGCTCTGGGTTCTCCAAGGCCAGATATAATCTTATCAGTTTCTACCAAGTTGGGAAGGCTTCAAGTGAGGGCCAGATGATAGACTAGTTAAACATACATTCTCAAAAACCAATCCAGTAATATCTGAAGATGCTTAGAAATTGGTTAGCCACAAGATCGTGGGTTTTGTGGGCATCACCCTTTGGTCTTTAAGACCACCTATTAAGTGGTTGTCTGCATTTGTGGAGAAAGTACCTACACTGATAAAATGATGAATTCTGGAGCTATTGAAATTTGGAATAATTTCTATTTCTTCAGTCCTTGCAAGTTTATAAAGCAGCTTTCTTGTGAAAGGAGCAGGGTAGATATTATTATATCAATTTTTGAGATAAAGAAATTGAGATTTAGAAAGGATTTGTCCAGGGTGACATAACCAAAAAACCTTGAAAATGAGACTTGAGCCCAGGGCAGAGTAATAGTAATACCTAATAATAATGGCGACAGTAATAATAGTAATAGGTGACGTAGTGGACAGACCAATCATGTAATTGATTAGCAGGATAGCCCTAAGCAAGTCATTTAAGCTCTTTTCTCCCTTGGGTTTCCTCATCTGTAAAATGGGGATAGTAATAGCATCTTCCCCGCCAAACACTCCCCGCCGATTATTGAGAGGGTCAAATGAGATAATTGTAAAATGCCCTGGCACATAGTAAGTGTTATATAAATGTTAGCTATATGTTATGATTGATAATAATTAGCATTTATATAATGCCTTAAGGTTTGCAAAGCACTTTACAAATATCTCATTGATCCTCTTAGCATCCTTGGAAGATAGATGCTATTATTATCCAGGTGATGAATTTGAACTACTCATAGATTAAGTGACTTGCCCAGGGTAACATAGCTAGAAAATATCTAGGGCAGAGTTGAACACTTCCATACTCCGGACTCAGTTCTCTGTCAGCTATATTACGTAGCTGCCTACTTTAAGGCTCAGATTTAGACTTGTGCTGTCCTATGCTATCTCTTCTACTCTAGTTGTATGTATGTGACCATGCCATCAGTGAAATGATGACATGACTTGCACTTGACTTTCTTTTTTTGAGTGAGGGAGGGCCGTGCAGGTCCCCAGCCTCACTTCTCCTTCAGAGCCATCTGAATCTAGTAACCAAATATTCATCAGGATGACTGGAGGTGACCCAGGATGAGGCAATCGGGGTTAAGTGACTTCCCAAGGTCACACAGCTAGTGAGTGTCAAGTATCTGAGGTGAGATTTGAATTCAGGTCCTCCTGACTCCTTCACTGGTTCTCTATCCACTGTACCACTTAGCTACCCCTCCACTCTAGTTAGAGATTGGACAAGGCCTCTCCAGAGGTGGGAACCCAGGATTCTGTACTTTCTGTACAGAATCTTCCCAGAACCAAAGTGCTTCTGATTGTCCTCTGTATGTTCTTGAGCTATAGCTCATTGTTTAATGGGTAGATGGTCTGACAGGTAATCTTTTTGGTTCCAAAGAACATGACTGGACAAAAATATTAAGTGAATAGCACTTCCCTGAATGACGCTTCTGGATTATGTTAGACCTAACAGTGTTATTTTCTGGGAAGTCCAGCCAGGGCATTCAGTGAATCATTGACAGACAGCTGCCTCTTCCCTCTATGGGGCATCCTCTTGTTCTCTTTCTGTCTCTTTCTTTCTCTCTGTCTTTTGTCTCTGTCTGTCTCTGTCTCTGCCTGCCTGTCTGTCTCTCCCTTTTTCTAGGCACTTCTGTCTTTTCAGCTGAATTTTTCATTCTTTCACCTCCTCTCTTATCACCCCAGCTTCTGTGCTGATTTTATAACAACAAAAGTGTACTATGGGAGTGGGGTGAGGAAAAACGAACTGGTACCTATGAGTAAATCATAGGATGTCAGAGCAGTTGGAGAACCCTGGGGTCTCTCTGTCAAATTCCCCCATTTTTCTAAGGAGAACATAGGGCTGAAAAGGTGAAGTGAATGGTCACAGTAATACAGCAAGTAAGTAGTGAGACCTGGCCTCCTCAATCTGAGTTCTCATTTTACAAACATTTATACTATTTATAATTGCTAGCATTTATATAGTACTTTAAGATTTGCAAAGTGTTACCCTAATATCATTTTAGCCTCACAACAATGCTTGAAGGTAAGTTTTAGTATATTTTTTCAGATAAGGAAACAAGTCAAAAGGGTCTTGTCCAGGAGCACATCCTAAGTGTCTGAGTCAGAATTCAAACTCAGCTCTCCCTGACTCCATAGTCCAGCATTCTATCCATTAGGGCCCGCTGCTATATTTTTCCAGCACAGGCTTTCTGTAGCACACTTCCTCTCATTCCTTCCAGTGTAAGCCATTCAAGGAGTGCCATCCTCATTTATTTCTAAATGAGACAGGTAGCTTTAGTGGCAGGAGCACTTAAAAGCACAAGGTTCAAAATCTAGGTTTTCCTTTTATTTCTCCCTGAGCTTGGGTAGGTCATTGAACCTCAATTTCCTTATCTGTAAAATGGGGATAAAGCTTTTGACTACTTCCCTTACATACATTTTAAAAATTAAGGCAATATAAATGTTCATTATTATAATTATACCTTCATAACCTCAATACCTAGTGTCTCCATAAAGTATTAATAGCAGTGAAAAGTATTTTTTTAAATCTTTTTTTTTTTATATATGACACTCCAGGAATGGCAAACTGTGTAAACAAAGGCCCTGAGAAAGAGGTGGAGGGTAGGTGTGGAGTTAGTATAAGTTCAGGAAAGAGTGAAAAACAGAGATTGACATAAGCGTAGAATAGTGTGATATAAAGGTAGAAGAATGATGTCACCAAACGAGGGTGCAGTGAGGGAGCCTTGAATGCCAGAATTAATACTTCAGTTTGAATTTATTTAGTAGGCAAAGCAAAATTAGGAGATGAAATTCCCGGTCTAAGAGAGATTACCTGGAGGAAATTTTAGGCATCAGACTAGTCTGAAGCTAATCTCAAAAGACAGAAAACAAAGTAGAGATGGTTGTCATTCCTTATACCTCCCCTCTCTAAACCCCTGCCAAAAAAAAAAATCACAGAAAGTTGGACTTTTGTTGTGGGAAACGGGAGCATGTGAGTAAACCAGAGACCCAAAGTTGAGTGTGGAGAGTAGTCTTAGAGCAGAGATTCTTACAGCCCTCTCTGTGCTGAGCACAAAGCACCCATGGAGAGGGATGTGTCCTGAATGTGTGCCCTGTATGTGTGCCCACAGAATTCAGCAGTGATTAACTGAACACAACTAGGTTGGCCCTTGGCCCTTTTAAGAAAAATCAAAACTACTCAACTTTCCGAGAACCTGTCAGTGCTCCAGTGATTTCATTGGTACTTTGTCCTCAGGGAAGAAAGAATAAAGGGAGAGGTAGGGCCAGGTGGCAGCTAGGTGGCATAGACCATTGGGTGTGGAGTCAGAAAGACCTCAGTTCAAATTGGCCTCACATACTTCCTAGCTGTGTGACCCTGGGCAAGTCACTTAACCCTGTTTGCCTCAGTTTTGTCATCCATAAAATGAGCTGGAGAAGGAAATGGCAAACCATTTCAATATTGTTGCCAAGAAAACCCAAAATGGGGTCTATTACACCATGTGGCTATATAGTACAAAAGATGCTGGATTTAGAGTCCTAGGAAGTGAGTTCAAACCTTAGCTCTGCCATTTATAACTTTCTGTGCTTTTAGACAAGTTACAACCTCTCTGAGTCTCAGTTTCTCATTGTGAAATGAGGTGGAATGACTTCTGAGGATCCTTCTAACTTTGAATCTGTGATCATCTGATCTCTCAGTCTTTTTATCTATTGTGACCACTTTAAGAAAAAAGATGAAAGTTTTAATAATTAAAGAATTGTTGCTTTTGGCATCTGAAATTGCAATGTCCTTTTATAGTAGTTAATATAAAACCATGAAATAGAAGCAAAACCCTTGTGTTGGGATTTCTGTCTCTAGTACATTTCATGGAATTTATAAATACTGCTGGAGTGGAACCACTTCACATAGGTCAGTTGACTTACTGTATTTGGCACTGGAAAAAATAAATTAAGCTCTTGTTGATCGGTTCTGAGAAAAACATGATTCATTTTCGTGATAAAATTCAAAATTTTGGTCTGAAACTTCATTTCCTTGTAGCAGTGAAATCGCAGCTTTGGTCCTGAGATGCCTCATCCTGATGTGGAGGGGCTAAGCCATTGGAAATAATAAACTTTTTTGGATCCTGCCAAGCTGGAAAGGCGAGACCCAAGAAAAGACTGTGTGTCCCTTCTGTGAGGACCAGCTTAGCTAAGTTGAGGGAAACAAATTGAGACAGACTGGAGTGAACTGTATCAGGGAAAGGTGTAGCCACATGGACGAAATCATGGTTCCATCAAGTATAAAAGAGGTAGAAAATATTTAGCTGCTACAGAATTTTCTTGTACATTAGTTTGGCTCTCTTTTTCTCTGGCTCTGTCTTCTTTTCTGACTCTACCTTTTTCTCTCTCCATCTGACTGTCTTGTAGGTCTGTCATTTTTTTTCCCTGGCTCTGTCTGTGTCTCTACATCTGTTTGTCTTTCTGTCCCTGTCTCTTTATCTGCTTCTGATTATCTGGTTCTGTCTCTCTCATTGCCTGTTTATCCATCTATCTCTTACTGTACATCTGGTAAATCTAAGGCATTCTACTTTCACAATTGTATGTACATATATGTTTATATCTATGTATCTATGAATAGATACATATATGGATATATATTTATGTTGAGAGAGGAGACAAGAGACAGAGAGGGGAGAGAGAGAAACAGAGAAAAGAGACAGGAAGAAAGAAACCCGGAGACACACACAAACACAGAGAAAGAGAGAGACTCAGACAGCAAGAAAGACACACAGACAGAAGGGAACAGAGACAGGGAGAGAATGCTACCTTGAAGTCAGGAGGACCTGATTAACCTACTTGAATTATATTAGATTAACTAACTGGATGTCAGAAAGTCCTCACCCAAAGTCTTACCTGAGAAATACACTTACCATGTTATTTTTCTTTTTGCCAGCCACTTAGCCTCCTCAGGCTCCAGGCATTGACAATCGGGTGTCAACCTGTGCTGGTGAAAGAAATTGCCTCTTATGGGACTTCCCTATACTAGTTAATCATAGTCTAGTTCCCTCCCTGTATTTCTTTGTCTCTAGAAGGTAAAGATAAGTAAAATGAGAGCTATATACATATGTAGACAGGCAGACAAATTAATGCGCAAGAAAAGAGGGTCAAGGAAAGAAGGGAGGTCTTAGGGTGGCACAGAACTGTGATGAACCTGCTGCTTAGAGACACGCAACAATTTAATCTGAGCTTTCTGAATCTACAAGCCAAGTGGCTCCTCTCTCCTCTGCCTTCTTTGGGACTCACTAGCACCTGTATAGGAAGTGATTGGTGACATATTCTGAGCTTCCCAGGACACAGAAAAGACCCCTTCAGTTTGGCAGGAATCTCTTCTGGTTTAGTCATATTTGACTGGAGATGTGTTCAGCTGAAAACAGTTTCAATAAATTCCTGAGCCAGTGAATGGAGAAATGTAAAAGTGAAATATCAGTTAAATGTGACATGTTGTTTTTCTCAACTCGACCTGTCCTGATTCAGTCTATGATACTAAATAAATAGAATGACAAACAGTTGGCTGACGGTTAGCTGATTTCTCCCCTACATCTTTAGGACACAGCTTCCTTCTCTATGGACTGAGGGTTTTAGGAGACATGAACTCTAAGACTAGGACCAGTTCTAACAGATTTTTAAGGTTTTTTTGCTGTTCTAATGTTACATTTTGGATGGCCCCTTCCGGCTTTAGCACTCTTTGTGCTAAAGTCCCCTCCTGCTCTAACATTCTATTGTGTATTTTAAGGTCCCTTTAGCTTCGACATTTTGTATTCTAAGAGCTCTTTCTAGCTCTGACCTTCAGCGGTCCAGGTTCTAACATCGTTCTAGCCGAGATTCCATGATTCTTGTTCTTTAGGAGAAGATGTGTTGAATGAGGAGGTAACCTAAACTTCTAGCACTTTTTATTAAGTGAGGTCATAGGAGATACCTATGGCTACATTTATATTTATATAGATAGATACCTACATGTAGGTATATCTTTAGATAAATATGGATATCTACATATAAATATCTATATGATAGAGATAGAAATCTAGATACATCTACCCATAGATAGATCAATCTCTCTCTCCATATACATATATATACCTGTAATATATCTAAATCTATAGCTAGATCAATTTAGATACAGATACAGATAATCAATAATAACATAATATAAAACTATAGCTAGATTTATTAATATTTCTATATATATGGATCATATAGACAGATCTAAATAAGAGGTAGGGAACCTGTGTCCTCAAGGCCACATGTACCCTCTAAGGTCCTCAAGTGCAGCCCTATGACTGAATTCAAACTACACAGAACAAATCCTTTTGGGATATGTATCTATTTCTATTTGTATCTATCATGTAGATATATTTATTTCTATATCTCTGGAAACAGTCTAGTTTTTTGGCACCACTGGCGTTATTCCAACTCTGATTTATTTGCTTCTTCTAATTTTAGTCATGTGTCCAAATTCTCATTAATCTTTTAACTTATTTCAATATGAAGACCTACCAGTAGGAAAGTCCATTTTCTTCCTATCCATCCTTCCAAAACCTTCTTTACAACCCATTCCTGTCCCATGATAATCATCTATCACTTGATCTCCCTTCCTTCCTTCCTCTCTCCTTCCCTTGCTCCCTTCCTTCCATCTTGCCTTCCTTTTTTCCTCCCTTTCTTCCTCCTTTCTCTGTTTCCTTTTCTTCATGGGAAAGCTTGGGATGATTGAATGTAAGCCACAAGAAATTAGAACAATAGAACAGGATGTGTGAAAGGAAGAAGGAATATGTGCATTGAAACCATAGAATATTTGAACAGGATGAAATCTAAGAGCTAACCTAATCCAAATCCAATTTTTCAGGAAAGTAAATTGAGATCTAGGAAAGAAAAATGATTTAACAAGGTTCACAAAATGAGTTAGTGACAGAAGCAGGATTAGAACCCAGGTCTTCTGCCTCCCAATCACAAAGTGTTTTCATTGCATTATTCTGTTTCCACCAGTGCTCCAAACCAGAAATGCTATAGCTTCTTGGGTAGAACACCCCTCTTTCCCCCATAGCCTATCAGACCTGCACCTTGTTGAAGATTCACTTCAGGGTAGAGTGAAGTTTTTTTCTATATAAGTTTAACATGAAAACACCTTAAGGAAATGGAACACAAGTGGTTTACATTCACAGTCCTGGGAAAATAGTTGCAGTCAAGGCCTTCTGTGAAGGCAAGTATTGAAAGTGAAGAAGGTTCTATCGGAGAAAGTAGTAAAAATGGAAGGAAGGTGGCACTAGACCTAATGAAAAAAAATTTAATCTTCCCTATTTTAGAGACGGGATGAGTCATAGAGAACATCTGTTGCAAACCCCTCCCCCAACTTTTACACATGAGGACAATGACAGAAACAGAATCTGAGCCAAGAAACTCAGACTTCAAGTCGACCATTCCTTGGACAGCATGATCTAGTGAGGGGAGGATACTTAAGTAGATAGAGCACTGAGCCTTGAGTCAGGAAGACCTGACTTCAAATGGGACCACAGACATTTATAAGTTTTGTTACCCTGGAGAAGTCATTGAACCTCTGTTTGCTCCAGTTTCTTCAGCAATAAAATGGGCATGATAATAGCATCTACTTTACCAGGGTTGTTGTGAGAAACAAACTAGGTAATATTTGTGAAAGCCTGTGATATTATACCTGGCATAGAGTAGGCACTTAATAAATGCTTATTCCTGAGATGCCCCTCCTCCCCCCTACAGTCTTTCCTTTCCCTTCTTTTTCTAGGATTGGGAATAAGGAGGTCCTGGAATCAGGAGAACCTGAATTTTCATTCTTTCTTGAACACTTCATGGGATCACAGATTTAGAGGAGAGTTAGACATCATCTAATCCAGTTCCCTCATTTAACAAATGCAGGAGAAGATCTGATCTCTTGAGGTCACTGGAACACAAAGTCATTGAGAGTTAGTCCAACTCCCTCGTTTTACAGAGAGGAAACCCGAGGGTCTGGGAAATGACCCATTTCCCAAGATCTCATAGCTAGGGAATATCTGAGTCTGAATTTGAGCCTAGTTCTTTTTAACTCCCCCATCCAACCTCTGTCCACTATATGCAGCATCTACAATACACAACTTATCTAACATCACATAGGTAGAAAGTGGCAGAAGTGGGTTTTGAATTCAGGATCTCCAACTACAAACTTTTTATGACCTTGTGCAAGTGTTTTAACTTTTCTGAGCTACTATTTCCTTAATAGTAAAGTGAAGTAAATAATAGTACTTCCCTCAACGAGCTGTTGTGCAGATCAAATGAGATAACATGTAAGATATTTTGCTAGCCTTAAAGCCATCTCTGAATGTGGTCTCTTGTTGTTGTTACGTGACGATTGTAGTTGGGATCGACCCAACTTCTGGGCTGAGAGCGCATTTGGATCCTAGAACCCCAGATCCTAATTCTCCTACCATCTCTGATCTCAGAAGCGCTACCTTGGTCTTGGTTACTATGGTGATGACAACTGTTTCCACTCTGATCTACTTCTATTGTAACTTGCAACCTGGGCTAACTCCAGTGATCGGTTTAAATGATGAGAGCACAATCTCTCATTTTCTGCTGAAAACCTCAGAGAAGCATCAGCGCATCTTTCTGTCTGACCTTGCAACTCCAAATGATCTAGACTGAGAAGCAATATTCACCCATGGCCAGGGCTTAAGCATTCAAGAATGATTTAGTGTGGGATAAAGCCTCAAGTCATGGCACATGGTCTTAATAGGGACTCATATGATTCATGTATCTTAGGCGCCTGCCATTGCAATAAGCATGGAAATTAAGAAAGAGCAGAGTGGGAGAGAAACAAGAGGGAGGAAAAGGAAAGGAATTCTTACAACAGTCTCTTTTGATTTAAAAACAATGTCTTCAATAAACAAATGAATTTACACTTCTTGCTTATTTTTAGCAAGATTAAAAACCCTGGAGGAGTGGGAGTGGGGGAGAAGGACAAGATAGCACCGGACAGCAGTTTGGAGGTAGGTAAAGACAGAAACCTTTTATTTCTGGAGGTATACAAGAGCCTAATATAAGTGCTCTGTTTTTCCTTCTGTTTGTCCATAATAGTGTCTGAAACCAAAGAAATCTCTTTGTCACGGTATCCAATCTCAGGAATCAGAACTGGGGACATAGAAAAGCCAATTAAAGCAACAGAGGCAACTCACGGTGGTTTCAATAAAAGTCTGATCTTATAAAAAATGGATGTCCGTATGGCTTTCTTTTCCACATGTCAGAGCTATATAACGGAGAGGGTTACGTCTCCCACTCAGGATGTGGTTTGTCAGCCTGGCAGCCTCCCTAACTGATTTACCTTTCCTCATCCTTGCTTTCCTGAGAAGAATGTTGATCAGTAAAGACTAGCTTGAACACTATATAATGCACCATAGCATGGATACTAAAACAGGAGCTTGTCCAACTGTCCCTCGGTGTCCTGGGGAGACTTTGATTACTGAGGTGCTAACTTCATGGAACACGTTCAACATAGACATCAGTATTTCTATGACACTTTGGTGGATTATGATATTTATGAAAATGACATGGTAACCATGCTTTACTATACTTCATGATAGAGTAATGAGCTTAAACTAGTATTTCATATATTTGAATATTCATGTATGTATGTATAGACATATCTATTTATATATACCCACCTAAAACACACATACGCATGTATGTAATAAAGATATATTATATGGTAGACATGTATGTATATACATGTTGGGCATAGTACATGCACATATGGGTATCGTAGATATTGACATGCGTGCATAGTACAGTATAGTAACCTGCGTGTGTATATATTAGACATGTGCATGTGTATATTAGGCACGAACATATGTACATGTACATGTATGCATAGTAGACATGTATATATGTACATGTTAATATATAAATATGTTGCATATTATAGTGTAAGCATATAGTATATGTTTCAAATTATAACAATATGTTGTATACATTATGTATGGTAATTATGTTATAATGTTATATATTTAATTATATAATTCTATATAGATATATAATATTATTATATATTTATTTTATGATTGTATAATATCTAAGGCATTTTTAGATTTTTTCCCCCATTCTAAGGTATATATAGCACATGGTAGCATCTTTTTTATGGGCATAATTATAATAAGGGTCACATTCTTTCTTTTCATGGCCCTTACAGAATTTTTCCATCCTATCTTTACTCCCTCCTTTTTGTTAGGCTTTGTAGTATCACACTTCCACTTCCTGCAACCTTATCTATATTCACCCCTACAGTTTCTGTTTGGTATTGACTAGTTCCATCCTGTAAACCAAAGTCACATTCTAGGACAGGGTAGCAGAACAGCATTGGCCAGAAGTCTAACATTTCCCCCCCAAATTCTCTGGCCTAAGGTGCTATGATAAAGTGCTGTGTTACATCCAACTTTGATCCAGGATGCCCTCTAGTCGATGACCCTATCTGCCAAAGACTAGGATTAATTTCAGGAGTTCTTGAAAGACCTTTTAAGGCCCTTTAGTTGGATTTATAGTGTTATGGATGATAGTCTTTGATTACATTTCCATACTACTCAGCACAGCTCTACAATGCCAATTAACTTATAGTCTTAAATTCAATGTCTTAGTACCTTTTAGGATAAAATGTAACCCTTTTATAAGCAAAACAATAAATGTTTCTGGGATAGAAGAGTAAAATTTTATATATTTGTAATTAAGCTTGAATGTTTTTTCAGACTATTTTCAGATTTCTCCCTCTGATATTTACTTTCCTTATGTGTTTATTTGAGGCATCTTATTATATTCTTAGACTAAAAAACCAGGGATTGTAGAGTTTCAAAATGAAAGTTACAGAATATAAGAGCTTTTAAAAGGAAACTGGAGTGAAAAGAGTTTTTAGCATTCTCATTTATAGCATTAGAGAGTTTGGGCTGCTTTTTGTTTGTTTTTTCTCCTAAAAGTAAATCATATAAACTGAAAATATTTTGTTTCATTTCTAAAATGTTTTCCTTATAGAATCAGTTTCAACAGAGAAATCCATGTATGAAATCTTATCTTTAGCTCTGTGCAAAATATAGCAAATTAGAATTATCTCAGAGAGACCCTATTTTCGGGAGGTAATGTAAGGAGCTAAATATTCACTTCACAGAGACTGAAATATCGCCTAACATATAACTCATTGTAAATAAAATAGAAACCCTTTGCACAGCTTTGAGATATGCTGCTTTATTAATCATCTGAATTTCAAGCTTCTTATTTCTTTTCTATTCCCCAGGAAATCTGTTTTGGTAACTGTTCAGGGAATTTGAATTTCAGTGTACTTTGCTAGTATTAATAAGCAGAAGGTCAAACCTCTTCTGCAAGACCTGAACTGTGCTTGACTCATCATGGAGACATGAGAGCATGGGACCAAGTTAGGTTCTAATCTCATTTCATGTCTGACTGATGGATTCAATCTAGCCAGTGACTGATGTTCCAGGTAACCAGATAGACATTGGGCCTACTAGCTAATTCCACATGTTAGTGGTTAAATTTTGTGATTTTTTTTTTAAAAATTAAGGACATTATTATACCATAAGTTTCAAAGATATTTCAATTTAATACCACACCAGACTTTAACTCTTTAGAGATGAAATAGGAAAAACTGTGTCTAATCCTTTGGATTTCAAGACTTTGAGCAGAGCGCCTTAGATTCAAGGGACAAATGAACCAACTTGATTCCAATTATTTTCTTTTTTAAAATTTTTATTCTTGAAAAATTTATGATTTTTAAGTTATACCAATGCCTTTGGCTTTATTTTTCTTCTTGTTCTTTTAATTTTTTAAAAAAGTTTAATAGTATTTTATTTTTTCCCCAGCTACATGTCAAAAAAAATTTAGCATTCATTTTTACAAGATTTTGAGTTTTAAATTTTTCTCTCTCCATCTTTCCCTTCCCCTCTTCTGAAAAACATTTTGACATAGTTCATACATATGCTGTCATGTAAAAATATTTCCATATTAGTTATAGTTGTGAAAGAAGAAACAGATCAAAAGAAAAAAAACATGAGAAAGAGTAAAGTAAGTAAAAACATGCTTTGGTCTACATTCTGGGATAATGTAGTTATAATTTTTCTTAAAAATGGAATGCCTATGAATTCAAACCCTTTTACTATCCAAAGTACTTTTAAAATATCATAGTAATTATAGTAATAATAATAGATAACATTTATATGATGCTTTCTATGTATCAGGTACTCTGTGAAGCACTTTACAAGTATGATCTCATTTGATCCTGAAAACATCAGTTCTTCATCTGTATATGGATAGGGTTTTCCTTCCTGTTTCTTTCCTGAGTTCTTGTCCTGGATCACAGTGTTGTTGAGAAGAGCTGAGTCATTCATAGTGACATAGCTGAGTGAAACAATGTTGCTGATACTATATACAATGTTTTTCTGGTTTTGCACATTTCACTTTGCACCTGTTCATACAAGTCTTTCCAGGTTTTTCTGAAATCTGCTAGTTCATCATTTCTTATTGCGTAGTAGTATTCCATTAAGAAATAGTTTATTTAGTTATTTGTTTTCCTATCTGTCTATTTATTTGGTGAGGCAATCAGTATGTAGTGACTTACCTAGGGTCATGCAGCTGGTAAGTATAAAGTTTCTGAGGCCACATTTGAATCAAAGTCCTGCTGATTCCAGGGCTAGAATATACTATATATGCTTTACTACTAGCTTCCCTCAATTATTTTCATATAGTAATCTTTAGTATACTTCATGTAAGTACATTTCTTGTAAGAAAATCGTCCAGAAAATAAAAAAAAACTCTCTGGTTCTGATTTTTAAAAGCAATATATATATATATATATATATATATATATATATATATATATATACACATATACATGTATACATATATATAATGATTTATTAATTTTTTTTAAAGAGTAAGAACCTTAAAAACATCTAAAATTTTCTGACTCTGTATTCTCAATTTCTAAGGAAATTAGGTCTTTCCTCTCATTCTTGCCTGTCTTTTGGAAGACCAAGATGTGGCTCTTTGGGGGTTTCTAATTTTTGTGATGTCATTACTGAGGGAGACAACCAGACCACAGAAAAAGAAATTTTTTATTGCTTAAGGAAAAGTTAAGAGAAACCTTGAATAGCCCTTGTGATTTTATTACTGGAACCAGTGGATGCTATCTCCAGAGCAATCTATCTTATGTCTCTTCATTTTAATATTAAATATTTATTCATATATTTTTGTATTACCTCCATTTCATTTTTTCTTTTTCTCTCAGAAAGTCATTTTTTCCCTCATGATCAGTGTATCCTTTTGATTTTATCCCCTCTTTTCTGTTTCCACTGTTACTCTACTAGCCCTGACTCTTATAATTGCCCACTAAGACTATTGCAATAGTCTCCTTGTGGATGTTTCCATACCAGAGCTAAAATATGTATGAATCTCACCATGAGGCCATATCCCTCCCCTTCTCAAGGTCATCTTTAGGAGGACGGTGCCCAAGAATTACTATTTTTTAAGTTAAAAATACTTACTTGAATATAGTTTGTTTTGTGTCAGTACCACACAAATTTCCTATATATTACCCGTAGAAAATCATATAAAAGCACATTTCCTAAAAAAGAAAATAGCAAAACATGCTACTAGTGAGATTATAATTGACAGTATATCACTTTTAAGTTTTGTACCTTATTATTAACAAAGGAAAGATGTATACTTGGACTGTGACGGTAAGGGTTCAAATTAAGTAAGGCTTCATTGCCTTTTGGGTCCCCCCCCTTATTCACATTATGGGTCTTGCAAGCGTTTTTTCTTTTGCCTTTTTATTCACATCTTCCCATGTTTCCCTGAATCCTTTGTATTTGCCATCATTTTGAGTGCAGTAATATCTCGTCATCATCATATAATGCTTTGTTTAGTCCTTCCTTGGTCTTTGGGAACATAGTTTATTACCAAGTTGTATCACCAAGAGTATTTTGTGTATATATCCATATATACACATATACATACATGCACACACACACACATACATGTATTAGTCTCATGGTAATTTACCTCTTTGGATTAAGAAAAAGTAGGATCTCTGAGTCAAAGGTTATGAAAAACTAAGTGACTTTTCTTTAATGATTCTAAATAGTTTCCCCAAATAATTGAAGCATTTCACAGTTGCACGATCAGTGAAAGGGAAAGTCTGTCTTCTCATAGCCCTTCCGTAGAGAATTTTCACATTTTGCTTTGCTAATTTAATGTCTGGAGAGGATAACTTGGATTGCTTTAACTTGTACATGTCTTTGTTTGTTAATGATTTTGCGCAATTTTAAATTACAGTTAATAATTTGCATTTCTTCTTTTATCGTTATTGTTGGAAACTCTTTGTAACCTTTGACCAGTTGTCTATTGGAGAAAATCTTAATTTTACAGATTTGTGCCAGTGTCCTATATATAGAATTTGGATGTCAGCCTTTTTTCAGAAATATTTAATGCAAATCCCTCCTTCATCCGTAAGTTTTCTTCTGATTTTGACTACATTTATTTTGGTTGTACTAAGATTTTTAAAATTTTATGTCATCAAGATTATTTATAACAGTATTTTATAATCTTTAATCTTGGTTATGACTAGTTATAAGAAACACAATATTATATTCTCTTCTAGTTGTGTTTTATAGATTGATTTTTAAATTATTTAAGCAATTTATTCATTGGAATTTATTGTCATGTGTGATGTAAGACTCAAACGTCAAACTCAAATAAAACAGAATCCCTGAAGCCTGGATATTGACTTAGAAAACCACAAAGTAACATTATCCATGTTGTATATTTCTTCTATTGAACCTTTCCCAGATACATTTTTTTCTGACTTGGGTCTCGTTTGACACTTCTTGTCTAAGGTGCTAGTCTGAGCCATTTTTTTTCTTCCTGAAATGCTTTCCATTTCACCTTTCTTCCAGAGGGCCAAATCACCTGAGATCTAAAAGTGGTTTATACATTTCTAAATGAAAAAAAAAATAGTTTTTACATTCTTTGCTAGAGGCAATACAAATGCATGCAACCAGCAGGATGTAGCCTGAGGGAAATATTGACCCTTGATTATAGACAATAAATACACAGTAATTAGTCAACATACATTAAATAAGTGCTTGATGTCTGTAAGGCATTGTCTGTTTCTTGAAAAGAGACCAGAAAAACTTAGAGGAAGAGGGGAAAGGGCAGAACCTTTATGTCTGCAAAGACCTGCAGATACATTGACAAGAATTTATAGGTGGTAGAGATCATACATCGTTATATGTATCATGAAGAAAGTTGAGATTGCGTTTGTTCACTCAGCAAACGTTGCTGCTGTTCCCAGCATGTTTTCCGTTGCAAAGAAAGATAGATAAAAGCTGGTCTCTACCTTCAAAAATATATAATTTAGTAAGGCAGTTAAAGGCATATGCACATATGACTGTAATCCCAAATAGAATGTAAGAAGTTTATAAGGCACATCTGAGAAAAGAGAAGTTGCTTCAGGCTTGATGAACTAAGAAAGGATGTTGGAAGGAGGAAAATGAGGTCGCTGTAGCATAGAAGGGAAAAGAATATGGAATAAAACAAGGATCTCCGTAACATAGTATGATTATCACACTTGAAACTGCAAATCTATTATGTACAACTTGCTATTGACACAAGTCTTGGGGGTCTTCAGATTTCTCCTCAGAAAGAAGGGTGTGCCAGGGATATCCTGACAAGTATTTACCATCTGCTCTCTGAAAAAAAATGTTATGTAGGAAAATCTTTTAAATTTAATCGGTATTATTAATTTTTCCCCAACACCTTCTTAACTGTAGACAATTATATTTTAAAAAAGTGATTATAGCATTTGCCAGTATTGGAGATTTAAATTTTTACACTGAAGATATAACAAATGACTCTCACCAGCTGATATGAGCTGGCCCCAGAATACAACTGGATTTTGCCTGCATGATCTCTAAGGTCCTTTTCTCAACTAAATCCTAAAGTAGGGAGGTCAGAGGTAGACCATCTTTATGTCTACGATTATTTATCCTAGATGGTGTTGGGTTTTATGATGGAAATGATTAGGCATGTCTATTACTATCAAGTTATGTGGTAAATTTCTTTGAGATGACAACAGTAACACAGAGACACTCCCTCAAGAGTTAACTAGTGCTCAATAAAATATTGAAAGGCAGCTTTATTGCAAAATGCCCTGGCTTTAGAGTCAAAGGACCTGGGTTCAAATGTTTAGTCTATTACTTATGACCTGTGTGCTCCTGAAAAAGTCATTTTGGGTATCTGTCTCAGTTTCTTCAAATGTATAATGAGGGCAGAAAAAGATGATCTCTGAAGTCCATTTTAGCTAAAAATCTGTTTTTCCTTAATATCAAAGGTCTCATACGGCTCCAAATTATAGGATATGCACCTAGGTGGCATAATAGATGGAGTGTTTTACCTAGGGTCAGAAAGCCCTGAGTTTGAATTCTGTCTCAGACATTTCCTAGCTACCTGTGTGACTCGGGGCAAATCACTGAACCTCTCTCAGGCTTAGTTTCCTCATCTGTCAAATAATACCTACTTTATAGTACTGTGAGCCTTGAATGAGATTAAATAGCAAGATAGGTAACTAGACAGACAGACAGATAGCTAGCTAGCTAGCTAGATAGAGGTATAGATAAATAATCTTGGCAAATCTTAAAGTACTATATAAAGTTATTATTTTTATTATGTGATCCATGTTGAAATCTCTACTCCAACATCAGATAAATGACCTCTTGCAAGTTCTGTTGGTATGGTACAGTAAAAAAATTACTGGTTATGAAGTGATAGAACCTGTCTGATACTGTGACCTTGGGCAAGTCCTCTTAATCTCTGAGTCTCCATTTTCTTATCTATAAAATGAGAGATTAATTAAACTAATTGAGAGAGAAATTAAACTAACTGACCTCTGTGACCCTTTCCAGCTCTACATCTATGGTTTATGACCCATGACTTTTTCTGAGTTTCTGTTTCTTTTCCTAGAAGATGAAACTCCTAATACTTGCTTTCCCTCCATGGTAGGATTGTGGGGATGCAAGTGTTTCATAAACTGAAAGCTTTTGATAAACATAAGGTATTATCATATTACTTTCTCAGCACGGGTGCTTCCCCACCCACCCAATCTGGCTTGATTTTCCTTGGAATTGCCATTCAAAAAGCCTTCCTCTCTAAATGTCTCCATTAAATAAATAGATGCTAGAATTGTGGTAAAAACAATTTGTTTTTGAGCTTCAAGAGTAAGGAGAAGGGAGGAGGGGCAGTTTACAAACGCAGCAGTGATTTGTGCATATTGAATTTTAAACTAGCAAGGAGAAAAGTTGGAGCAGTGTTTAGAGTTGGGAACACGGCTCTGCGGTCCTTGCTCACTGCTATACCAAGTGGAGAGGTGCATACAAATGGTCCTAATTAATTTTTCAGTAGAAAGCCAATGCTCCATGCATACTGATGCTCACAGTGCTGGAGTGAAATGAGATTCCCTTTCATTACCCAAGGTGGCATAAGCTTCTTCATTTACAAGCTTACAGAAACATGGGAAGATGTGAGACATACAAGACATGAGTGAACAGCTTGGCTTCTGCTGGGCCATGAAGAACTAAAGTCAAGTCTATGGGCAGAACTGTCACTAGAGGAAGGTGACTAGAACTTTAACCCTACAATACAGAAATGGAAGGAATGATGGATAGCATTTGTGGAACCATTTGAGCTTACGGGATGTTCAAGGATGACTAGCACTTCTGGTGCAAAGGCTAGCTGGACAATTTTCATGGCTTCTCATGCACCATTAGTGTCCAGCTTGCACTCAGCTCTCACCTGCGGCTCCAGGAATCTATAGCAGGTACCATGGCCACACACAGGCAAACATTTTAGCAGACAGGCTAAACCAGGTGGAGGGTAAATTATGGGCCTCAAACCCATTGGTGAGTCAGAAGGGTGTCTACCCCCAAGCATGTAAAGACAACCCCAAGCATATGAAGACTACCCTGTAGTGGAATGTGTGGATGATAATTTATTCCAGTGGTCATGAAGACAGCTAAAGCAGGCTTTATGGAGTGCTTAGGACTTGATTAGACATGGAAGACACCAGGGTCATCCGTTGCATGCCAAGATATCACCAATCATCTTGACATTTTTGTCTTACCGCTAAAAGTGAGGCTGATGACTTTGTGCAACTCTACCTCACTTTAATCTACTTCACTCACAAGTCAAGACATCACCCCGCGATGTCATTGATCCTCTTTCAAAATGAAGGACAAACAATGAGTTGAACATATGATGGTACCACGTGGTTATCTTCATCCTTTATCCCCAAACTGTGGCACTCACTCGGGTGAGCATTTCCCCTCCTGGTTCTATCCCTCATGGTGACCTTTGCAGCAATGACCATACATGTTTGGAAGTTTTTTATCTCTACCCGTTTCTCCCATCCCACCAGTTACACTCTCTGTTTCTGTGAGACTTTGTTTCCAGAGGTATGGGGTTTCTCTCTGAGCTTTCTACCTTCTATCTCCATTAAAAACCAACTTTAAAAGTTTAGAACTCTGATCAACACACTGATAAACCATGAGTGAAATGAAGGGAGATGAAACATGCTCCTCATCTCATAACAGAAAGGTGATGAACCTAAAATGAAGAAAGAGATACACAGTTTCAGAAATGGCCAGTGTGGAAATTTTTTATTGTTGGACTGTGTGGCTATGTATTGAGGGCTTTATTTTTTTTGTTTTGTTTGGAATTTAGGTTTTAATATGCTCAGTAGAGACAGTTGTATGGGGAGGTAGTTGTGGGGGGGCAGATTAATTAAAGATGCTGGTTAATTGAAAAAAATCAGATAAAAATTATAAACTTGTTAAAAAGCAACAAATCTACCTCATAAGGTTGTGGTGAGGAAAACAAACCTCCAAGGCTCAACTCAAACCCTTCTTTCTATGGGAGCATTTTCTGCTCATCTCCCCAATTCTCACTCTGCCAATTTTCCTCCACTTTCCTCCAACTTACTTTGCATATATTTTGTAATTACTACTTTTAAAAATATCAGACCTGTGATTTCCCTTGTGAGCTAAAGGAAGTATCCTCTACCAATAAAGATCACCACCTCCTCTGTGACTTAGACTCTTGATGGCCACTAAGAGATTAAGAAATCTGCCCAGAGTCACAGCCAGGATGTATTAGAGGCAGGACTTGAACCCAGGTCTTTTTGATTCTATGGCTGGCTCCTATCCCCTAGCCCTGCAGCCTCATTTATATTTATTCCTAATTTTTCACTATAGAACACAAGCTCCTTGGGTATAGAATTTAAAAAAAAAGAAACCCCCTCCTAAGATCCTTTTGTAGTACTTAAATTTTATGAGTCCTGAAAGCTAGAGTAATATAGTTGAAAGAATGCTAAATCGGGGCTCTGGAGACTTGAATTCAAGCCCTAAGGCCACAAATAATTCACTGCATGCTCAAGTCATAGTATCATAGATTTGGAGCTATAAGAGACTTTGGGGATCATTGACTTTATCATGTATATTCTGCTGGCAAAGAAGCCGAGGTGTGGAGAAGTGAATTGGATTGCCCAAGGTTCCCTAGATAGTGAGCATCAGAGCCTGAATTCAGTCTCATGTCCTCCAGCTCTGTATCCAGGACTTTCCCTCTCATGCTATGTCATCATGCTTCACAAACGCACAGTTCCTTCATCTATAAAATGATAGCTGTATCACATATCCTACCTTCCTCACTAAGATGTCGGGCTACCTTGGTGGCTCACAGTCATTTTGAATATGAGAACACACACACACACACCATATTTACATACATATACACACATGTGTACATATACCTACATACATATATGTATGTGTATAAAATCATATGGAACTTCCACATGATGGCATATATATTTTTCAATAATTTTATAATCATAATTAATTTATAGCTTGTGAATTTATAGTTATCTTATAATTATAAAACTTTTTTATTATTAAAAATAATCACAGTATGTACATTTGAAAAACAGTAATGCATCTAGGTAGGAAGTAATTTATCCAGTATTTACATGAGACATTTGCTTTTATTGAGAATTCATGCATCGGTTGGGATAACTGCAGTCTCCAGGGCCACTGGATGAGATACTGTGTGTGCCTCTTTTTAGTTGTAATGATCTTTGAAGCAATTATTCTCATTAAGTCCATAGCTTTCCATTTGTTTTGTGATTGGAGTCATTTTATGGCTCTGAATGCATCCCCTCCAAAGTCCTAGGGCTGTTCTGAGCTCATTACATGATAGTACTGAAAGTGTAGCTACCTTTAATTTCCCTCTCTCACCTTCAAAGTTTTGAAATTTCTAGACTGGCTTTTGTCCAGTCAAGCAACAGCCATTCTCTCCATTGGACTCTGAACAATAACAATTTTCGTTGAGTCAATGTGTGAAAGGAAATATTTGAGAGGAGTGGGGCAGA
Organism: Bettongia penicillata ogilbyi; assembly: GCA_023548195.1. Lineage (NCBI taxonomy): Eukaryota > Metazoa > Chordata > Mammalia > Diprotodontia > Potoroidae > Bettongia > Bettongia penicillata. The sequence continues at coordinate 16,127,205 of JAJHZJ010000177.1, read as the reverse complement.
GATACATGTGACGTGTGGACTTGGAAACTGTGAAAAGTACTGGAACCTAAATGTCACCACCACCCACCCAGCTCTATCATATCTGAGGAGTTTTAGCAATGACCTCTACCAAGTAGAAGGCATTGAGAGATCTTAGAAGACATCCCATTAGTATCAAGAATGCCTTAAACCAGCTGGAAGGGTCCAAACTAAAGATAATTTAGGCATCTCCTCCATTTTACTGATGAGAAAACTAAGGATGACTGAGGATAAATGACATACCCAAAGTCACACAGGTAATTAACTCTTCACTTAGTGGAAACAAAGTAGTCAGAGACTCAGTGCCAGTATGGACATGTTTCTCCAGTTTCTCAGGGCTTAATGGGTATAAGGAATAATTGGCAATTTAACTTCATGTTTTCCCAGCTGAAAAAGTCAAAGTTACCTTCAGTTTCCAAATCTCCATAAAACAGTTTACCCTCTGAGTTAATATAGACCACTATAATTAACCCAGAAGAAATCAGAGTCATGTCTTTCTCGCTAGAATCATAAATTGGCTGGACTTGCAGAGATCTTCCAAACCAACTACTTTTTGTAGACTAGCAGAAGTCTCATGATACCTCAGGTCATTCTGAAATAATTATCCTCATTATTATCACTATTTTAAAGATGAAGAAATTTAGGCTAGAGATGGAAAATGATTTGATCAAGGTAGCCAGGGTCAAGGTAACTAGTATCAAGGTTACTTGACTACTAAAGTAGCATAAGTTGCATCATACCCTACCACTTTTCTTCTTTGGGCAATCTGAAAGACTTTTCTATCACAGACCTACTTTTCCTTTTCTCGAAAATAACCTACTTAGACAAGGTACAAAGATAGCAAAAGCTTATTTTTTTTCCACAAAAGCCTCAATGGCCCATCCTTCTTATATGTTCATTGTATTTCACTCAAACTAGATGTAGCTTCAAACTCTTTAAAATCTAACAGTCATCACATAAAAGGAGAAGGGTGCCTCAGAGGATGAATTCACCTCAACCTGAAAGAAAAATCTCTCCTACATATCCCAGACAAGTGATCACCTAACTATGGTTTGAGAACTTTCAACGATGAGGAATTTTCTCCTTCATCTGGCAGTCCCTTCTCCTTTTTAATAGTTTTAATTGTTACGAAGTTTCTTCTGCATAAATCTTCCATTGCCCAATTTCTGTTCCATACTGGGGACAATTGCACTGAGTTATAACAAAATGATGCCTTAGGTATGTCTTGGGTGGATAGGACTCGTTGCCCCTTCACCAAATGACATGTTTTGTTTCATTATAACTTTTCACTGTAAGTAAACTACAGTCATGGAGCCACAGATTCATAGAGTCTCAGCTTTGCAAAATAATCTAGTTTAGCCCACAGCTGAAGAGGATTTCTCTTCTATAACAGCTCTGAGACCTCCCTACTGGAGGATGGTAATTACATGGGTATTGCCTTTCCACAAGATAGCAGTGAGGAAATCACTTGGGAAATCTTGAAGCATAATAGAAATGGGCACTATTAATATCGCTTGCCTTGGCTTTAGCAATTTAATTATTGGCTAAAGTCAGTAATTTATTATGTCTCTAATATTATACCAAATGGTGCTCTTGTTTGAGGATATATTTTCCCATCCCATCTATGATTATCACTAGGTTATAGCTGTAAGGAGATGTACCTGCAAGTCATAATTAACATGGCTGATGCCATTCTTTCTTATAATTCCACTCACCTCTACTGTAAATAATGCCATGTCCTTCTTTTAATAATGGTCTTTAATCTATGAGCATTAAGTTCCTTAATCTTGCCTGTGTCATGTAGAGCTTTTCATTATTTTATCCCTGGGTAGTCCCATCTTGATTTATAGATTCATGGAATCTGAGAATTGGAAGGAACGGCCCTGGTCCCTTCTCTTGAATATTCCAAATCAGAGTTTCAAAGTGTACACATTCATAGGATCATAAGATGAAGAGTAGGAAAGGACCTGAAACATATGTTGTCTGTCACTTCCTTCCCCTCCATCTTCCACACATGCATTTTACTGTGTGCAAACTGGGGAAACTGAAGCCCAGGGAAGGGAAATCAAGGATTCATAATAAACAGCCTTGGATTTGAATCGGCTCTCCTGACTTTGAATTCATCAATATTTCCATGACAGCACATTCCTTTCCCTGTATTATAGTATCCCAGAAGAAAATAATCTTGTAATAGGTCAAAGGGGCTAACCTGTGGTTTCATTGGTATATGAAATTCCTGGGTGAGGAAATCCCCTCCATTAATGCATGAAGGCACCTTCTCTTCAACTTTTAGTCTTAGAAATTTTCCCAGAGCACTGAGAAGCTATGTGCATTTCCCAGAGGCATAGCTATGGGCTAAACTAGATGACTTTTCACAGCTGAGATTCTACAAGTTTGAGATTCTATGCGTTGGTGAGGCTGGCTCTCTACTTTCTATGCTGCAGTTGTCTTTCCTGGGATAATGTAGTTATAATTTTTTAAAAAAATGGAACATCTATGAATTTAAACCCCTTTCTTATCCAAAGTACTTTTATAACATCATAGTAATTATATTAATAATAATAGCTAACATTTATGTGATGCTTGCTATGTATCAGGTACTCCGTGAAGCACTTTATAAGTTGACCTCATTTGATCTCAAAACAACTTTGGGAGGTAGGCACTATTATTACCTTCATTTTACAGATGAGAAAGCTGAGGCAAACAGAGGTTAAAGTGACTTGTTCAGCGCCACTCAAATGGTAACTGACTGGCATGAGGAGGCGTGGAGGCAACTAGGAAGTATAATTGATTAGGGCACTGATCTTGGAGTCAAGACCAGAGTTCAAATCCTATAATTTCTAGCTGTATGACTCTTGGCAAGTCACTTAATATTTCTCAGCCTCATGTTATGCATCCTGAAAATGAAGATAATATTTTATATCTGCTTGGTTTTTGTGATAATATTTATAAAGCACTTTGCAATCCTTAAATTGCTAGCTATTACTATGGACAAAGCGTGATAAAGTAACAAGGCTTAGAGTATATACATCTTATCGTAGTAATTTAAGCCCTTCCAAATCCTGGCCTGTGTTGTGAAATTCACTGTCCTTCAATCTTACTTGGTACCTTTGTTCTAAGGACCCCAGACTGTTAAGTTTTGGAATGATCTTACTTGCTTGTCTCTGCCCATACTGGGCCAAGACAGTATAAGGCACTGATAGTGAGAAGAATGAATGCCATAGCTACTAACAAGAGAGAATGCTTTATCTGTTTGGGGAGACAAGACAAACCCAAATGAGATGAAACAATTGGAGAATTGTGATGAGATAATTTCTTCTTCAGGCACTCTGTCAACTAGTGGCATTTCAAATCACTTACGGTTTAATTTGTGTCTAGTTCTCATCGAGGGCCACTTAGAAACTGTCCCTACAATTAAAATAACCCATTGTGATACTGTTCAAGAACCTGTCCTGATCCATTCTGTTACAAAGAGACTAAAAGGAACTTAAATTAGACTCTAAAATTATCTGCTTTCCTTGACTCCTTCTGGGAGAGATTGGTGATGTTGAGTGCCCGGGAGCTCTCCATGGTGCAACCTTCAGCAGTCCATGATTCTAGCTGATAATAGGTGGGGCAAAGAAGCCTCATTCTATTAGACTACATGTTTTTTTGCAACTCATATAGAAAATATATGTTTTAATCTGAACTTTCTACCTCCTCCTATTATCTATTATAGGATTCTGCAAACAATGAATCCTTAATGTTTATTGTTGTCTGTTACCATCTTGAATGAGTTCAAGTAGTGAGAGACAAGAAGAAAGTTTTATACGACTCTAGGAAGAAGTTGGTTATCAGGTTGCCTGTGGTCCAAAATCATGATAGGACTAGAAACCACATCTGGAAACCTGTAGAACACTGATATCCAAAGGAAGTTAGTGAACTCCAGTTACCAAAAAGAGTGTCTTCAAGAACCAGACAGCAGATAGATCAAAAGAATAGGACTGGAGCTCCAGCACATAATCTGCATAATTAGTCATGTCCCAATCATCTGACTGGACCCATATACTTTTGTGAAGCTGAAGTATTGAAATGTTTCTGTCTTCTTCCTTTTGTCACTACTGGTGCCCCTCCAGTTAAGCTGAAGTTGCAGTCTCTCTCGCATTTGGAATTCATTATTGCATTAGCATTACAGGATACTTAAATGGTGACTCACATTTTAATAGTATTTGTAAAAAGGACAGAGAAATTGTAGCACCCCACCTCCCACCCTTACCTAAGACCTGTCTTCTTTCCCTTCAATGGAGTGGCTGATACAGGGGCAGGTAAACGCAATTCATTGAGAAATATGGTGCCTTGATCTTGCCCCTTTGGAAAAATGCCAAGTTACTTTTACCTCTAGAAGAGAGCAATCTGAGAGGAAGAAACCTACATGCAGAGATCATGAACTTGGAGAGCTGTTAATCACCTCCGGGCAGCAAATGATTTTTTGTTGTTTTCCTTTGTCTGTTGAGATGTCAAAATGCCTCCATCCTGAGACAGCAGCTCTGACCTTCAGGTCAAGGAGCAGGGCTATTAACCTGCAAATTACTCTGTCCTTCCTCCATTTGCTACTAGTCTTAAATGAGCAATAAACTGAGGGGGCTGCTTCAGAGCTTTCTAATTGAATTTGAGCTGGAACTTAAAAATTAATCCTGGCTGCTTGTGATGGCATGAATCAAGCTACTTGGTTTGGGACTGGATTTTTTTAACTTTTCTCTAAGAAGTCAGTGTCTAAAAACAGAGAACTCACTCAATTCACCTCTTTGCATTATTTGCTACTAGGTGCTATAGTGGAGAGAAGAATGTATATGATACAGCTATCGCCTTCATTAAATTAATAGACTAGATGGGGCAACATGATGTTGTACAAAGAGTTGATGTTGCACACTGAAAATAAGGTCATAAGAGAAGTATGAAAAAATTTCTACACTAGATCTAAGGAAGGAAAAAATATTTTCCACTAGGGATATTAATCTTTGTGGAGGGAGTAGCATTTAAACTCTATTTTGGAGACTAGGCAGGATTTGAACAAATGAGATAGGGTATAACACATTTTATTTTTTCCTCTTAAAAAGCATAGTGCTTGCATGCCCTCTGCATCCCAGTGAATTGACAGCTGGTGAGGATGGTTAGATACTTTTCCACAGGATGATGTTCATGAGGGCTAGTTTGAACAAAGACCAGGCAGTATGGAGGTTTTTGTGTTGGTGGCCATTCTACCACTCTCAGATGTCTTGTGCCTTTTTGTCCATGGGCAACATGTGGGCAGCCTTTACTGGTGTTTATTCTCCCTCTGGAAATTGAGTATAGGTTTCATGACTTGGGGTCCATGAATTTTATATGTAGATATAGTGTAGATACAGATAGATGTAAAGATAAGTATAGATCTAGATAGATTGAGGTTGATGTGGATATAGATAAGCATTAATGACTTTCAATATAATTGCTTTCCTATAAATTTTACTTTACTTAAAAAAAACAGCATCTGAGAAATAGTTCAGTCTTTACCTTATTGATAAAGGGATTCATGACTCAAAAAAGGTTAAAAGTTCTTGGTCTAAATGTTGTGTCATATGGCTTGACTGGAGTCAGGAGACCAGGAGTTCAAACATTAGTTCTGACATTTGGTCATAGAGTGACCTTGTGCAAGTCATTTTACTTTTCTGCACTAACAATTCCCTTGATTTTTTTTCTGTTACATAGTGTAACCATGAGTAAAGTGCTTTGCAAACCTTAAAACATTACAGAAATCTCAATTCCTATATCATTACCATCTCAGCCATAAAGGCCTTCATTGATAAACTTAAGGGCAGCCCATGTTCTAGAGCATTTATTCCCTGGCTTTTCTCCTTTTTCCCAGAAGAGAGAAGTGTTATGGTCTTGTGGTAGTCACTCTTTTCTAGAGTTCACTTATCCCTAGGGAGGGAGAGGGAATGGCCTAGTGGTCGCTGTAGTCTCTTGATATTCTAAGATTTTATGAACCAGTGTATTCACTCTCCAACTCTACCCCACCCCCACTGTGTCCATCATAATAAAAGTCTTGTAATTTGGAAATGATCGCTACTAGGGCCAACTCTGGGTGACAGAAAGGTAGCTCTCCCTGTTTGTCATCTGAACTCTTTTTGCTTTAGTCACCATTTAAGTATCCTGTAATGCTAATGCAGTAATGAATTCCAAATGCAGAATAGCAACCTTGTAACACTTTTTCATTAAAAGATAGAAATCTCTATGATGGTCTGTGATTATAGTTTCAATTAGAGCCACCTGATATGATCTAAACTATCTTTATTATTTCATAACTGAAGCCTTCAAAATTGAGAATTCTCATGCTGCCTAATTGCTTAAAGAGTTGACCATAAAGAAGAAGCATCTTCATTGAGGAAACTAGAATGATATCTTCATTGCCTCCAGAGAAGACAGGATTGAAAATAATTTACCAGAACCTCAGAGGGCAAGAGGTTGATCATTGGAAAGAGCTCTGGACTTGGAGACAAAGTACTGTGCTTCACAGTCCTAGTTTTACTTGTTGCAATGGCAAGCAAAGTAGAATATTTTGCTGTTTTGGTTTTTTTTAGCATAATCAAGTGCCTCTGATTGAATAATGTGATTAGAGAAGATCTTTCCCACTCATTTATGGACCTCAGAAGATTTGTAGGAAGGTCCACACCTTTTGTTAATGAGGCACTGGTTCCCAAGGGTTGTGATGCTTTCTGGCTCTGAAAAGTGTATAAAGACTTTGAGGTGAGGTTTTACTTTGGGGCTTACTGATTGGAAGCATTTGTTTGTTCAGATGAGACTCTGTGAAGCCACTAAGCAGCCCCCTGGCTTTGAAAACCCAGATGTTGGTGCTTCTTTCTGGTGACTATGTATGTATGGTCAGATAGTTATCTGTCTGCTGATCTATGATACATGTATTGCTTATGTCATATGGCTGGAAGCCCTATCTGTTGATCTGTATTTCTCTGTTTTTTTCTCTGAAGTTCAGGGTGCTGACCTTCCCCCCTGAACTAAATTAATAATATATATGTACTTGATTAAAGTGATTGTTGACCCCTCAAGAGATGCTTTCCTTTTAGAAAAACAGATCTAAGAACCTGTGGTAGCAGGCCCTCCTCTGTATGTCGAGATGTTTGCTTTTACACATGTGTAGACATATCTCTATAGATTCACACTTGAAAGAACTTTCTATCTGTTATTAAATTTAAGATTTTGAGCCATGTAATTTAATTTATGAAAATCACAACCCCATTAGGGCTCCTAAACCTATGTGATTATAATTCATATTCTCTCCTTAGAGGATGCTTCCCAGTGTTTTAGAAGCCCTCCTCTGGGTCTTTGGGGATATCAGACGTAATGGTAAGGAATTACAAAAATGTAAGTTATTAATAATTTTAATCAACATCTTGAGTCATTGGTATTTTGAGTTTATCAGATGGCAAATTAATTAGAAAATTAAAGGATGCATCATTTTTTTCATTAATAGCTAGATATTCCCCTAAAGAAATTTTCATCACCAAGGTGCCAATTCTAGTAGTGATTATGTTGAGAAAGTAGGCATAGTTTCCCCACTTTTATGACCCAGATCCCTATGGATTCTTGGTTTTTGGAAGTACCTCCTGCAGGACAGAAATTACTTTTCGGTTTATCTTGCCAAAGAAGGTTGATTTCATTTATATCAGGCTACTCCTCCAGAGGAAGAAGAAAGAATAAAATAGAGTAGAGAGGTAGAAAGAGAACAGAAAGTTTCAATCCTAGTAACACTGTTCCTGCCCAATCCTATTAAAAAAGGTCTCAGTTGAGGTTAAGAGCCCATGAAGACCAGTGTCTCATTATATTCATAATTAACCTCCCACTGTGAGGAATGCCAGGCTACATAAAGCCATTGTTTAGTTCTGAGAGATAACTCACTATGTTAAAATGAACCAACCCAGATTATAGGAAAGAATGCATATAATGAGAAGGAATCCAAACCAATGTCCCAGTCAAAGGATGTTTTAGAGGTCATCTGGTGGTATGGGGAGAACATAGGTTTTGGAATAAGATGACTTCAGATCATATCCCGTCTCTCTTGGGTAAAAGTGGAAAAGTCACTTCCCTTTTTAAGCCTCGACTTTCTATTCTATAACATAACCAGATGGCAAATAGGAAGTAAGTCACAGTGATAAGTACACTAGATTTGGAGTAGAAAGACCTGGGTTAAAATTGGACCTATGTTATCACCCATGTGCCTGAAATAGGCAAGTCATTAACATCTCTGAGCCTTAGCTTCCTCATCTATAAAATGATGGGATTGAACTAGTTGGCATCTCAAGACCTCTCAAGTTGCAAACCTATGACCTACAAAGTCCCTTCTAGTCCTAAATTCTAAAATCATAGACAACCTGGGAAATCTACCTCAATGACTGGGCCCAGAGAGGGGCAGTATTTTGTCCTAATTTACACAGTGATTTATTGGGAGGCTTGACACTATCTCCTAGTAATTCCCTATGTTTTGCCTGAGGATTTGTAGGAGGTAAAGTACCTTCTCACATATTGCATTTCCTAGACCCCAGATCTCCTGACGTCCATGACTGTGCTTCAACTCTTCTTCCTGGTTTAAACGCATTACCTTGTTTAAGGAGAAGAATAAGGAAGAAGAAGAAAAGAAGAAGAAGAAGAAGAAGAAGAAGAAGAAGAAGAAGAAGAAGAAGAAGAAGAAGAAGAAGAAGAAGAAGAAGAAGAAGAAGAAGAAGAAGAAAGAGGAGGAGGAGGAAGAGGAGGAGGAGAGGGAGAGGAAGAAGAAGAAGAAGAAAGCAAATCCTTATTTGACCTATTGAATTCTCATAGTGAACCAATGTTTCTTTCATTTCTTCTTTAAGAAATATTTAAGCATGTTCTTAATACATACACTCTGTGCTGGCTTCTGAAAAATAGGTCTGAAGGGAAATTTCTTGTCAGAGTGCTTAGGGGTCCATTGCCTCAGGCAATGCTTTTGTGTTTAAATACCATCATATTTGCAAAGATAAAAAATGAGGTTGGTGATAAAACTTGAGGACATTAGGTTTAAAGATAAGTGTGTCCAAAGGAATGGCTGTCATATTGGTCTGATCGGTCACAGTTGGACACACTGAAACTTGACTTTAGCATTTTGGTCCTTTTTGAGAACGAATAACAACCACCAATCCAAAGAAATAGTAGGAAGTTCTGGACCTCAGTTGCCTTGTCTGCAAAAATGAAGGAGATTGGGCTAGAGGTAGATGATGTCTGAGTTCTCTTTCAGCTTCAAATTGATAATGCAGCCGCATCCCCAAGAAGAAAGTAGTGTTCAAATCCTTCTTGTCACAGGGACTTATTACCAGCCAAGGCAACCTTTCTCCTTGTTGGACAGTCCCAATTATTAGAAAGTTAAGGAGGCTGAAATCTGCTTTGCTAGAACTTCATTTATTGTTCTTTGCTCTGACTTATGAGGTTAGGCAAAACGAATGTAATCCTTCTTGGATATGATAACTCCATTGAGTAGATCGAGGTACCCAAGCTTATCACATTTAGTGGGAAAGGATTTTCATGCATATATATGTATCATGTATATGCATTATATACATATATATGTATGCATATGTGTTATATATATGCATACATATATGTATTATACACCTATACACATGTGTATATATATATGAAAAATCAGTATGGGTACTTTTTCTAGTGATGTAGATGGTGGGTTTATGAGTTTCTGTGGACAAAAACCATCAGCACCTAGAGGTCAACCTTATGCTGATGAATTTCTCTACATTTAAATAAACTAATCCTTCTACTACAGGTACTATTTCCATCATTTGGTGTTACTCAAGCCATTCCCGGTAAGTGAGAATTTTAAGAGCTTCAGCTTTGTTGATGTAGCCTTCAAGTATTTAAGGTTATCTCCATGCTAGAAAGAGACATCAAGGGAAACTGAAGTGGAAGACTGTCATTACATTTACCAATATAATTAATGATCAAGTAAAGTAATGATAAAGTTAAGATTATAACTAATGCCATCTTTCCTGTTCTGTAGCTATGCCTGAATACTTGCCTCCTAAAGGAAAGTTTGTTGGTACTTCACAACAAAAAGTCAGGGTCAGGCTGTAGATGTCTTCAATATTTCAAAACTTCCTCCATTTTTTAATGGCTTCCTTTTCCATTGTGTTGGAAAGAGAATGCGCAAGTTGCAATAGATAGTCTCCCAAGAGCAGAATATAGTCTGAGCAGAGAGAGACCAAGGCAAAGTAGAAAGGCCTGTTGTCTTCATGTGCTTTGACAGTGTGGCACAGTGGATACAACATTGAATATCAAGATCCCTGGATGTTATCTAGTGATTATATAACTATGGCCAATATGACCTTGGTGGAATCTCTTTCCTTCTCTGAGCTCAGTAGCTGATTTCATTTTGATATGTGCAAAAGTTTCCTCACATTTAAAAATGGAGTGGACTGCTTGAAGAAAGAAAGCATAGCCTCCTCCCCACTCCCCTTACTGGAGATCTCTAAGCAAAGGCTGGAGAACCAATTGGCAATTTGGTGAGGGGTTTCTCATTCAAATGTGTCTTGACCTAATGGCTTCTGAAATGTTAGAGGTTCTATGAATTCAATCATCACAGAATTCAACATCTAAGTCTATACAATCAAGTCTTCTCCAGTGCTACCATTCTATGACCTGTGTTCGGTGGGTCCAATCTTTCTCTGATGTTTTGTGATTCTTTTATTTTCTTGGCTCTGACATGGACTCATTGGCCCACATTGTACTGTTCTTTGTCAAAACCATTTCAGATTCTTCACCATGGTTCTGGTCCTACAATTGTGCCTACTTGCCTTTATTTAGTCACTGAGGAGAAACAAGCCATCTTTAGGGAACTACTGTGAGGGATGAATCCAAAGAGAATATCCATCTTGGCTGTAATTATGACTTTATGGATTTTTAGGGGTATTTTCAAACTCTTGTGCCCATAAACTCTCTAGCCACCATTCATTCCTAATCATGCTTTCCCACATGGAGCAGACACCAAATCTTCCTTAGTGCAACGTCAGGGAAGGATCAAGTCATTTAATATTAGTTAACTGAAGGAAATTGCATCTTTATGGCCTCTCTTCCTTAACGGGGCACTAATAATTTACTTAGTCCACCATGCACAATGCTGACAGCATTACTTTTGTTGACTGGGAAAAAATGAATGAAGGCCAAAATAAAAAGGCCCCCTTAACTTGGGGTAGTGGCACAAGGTCTTCATCTGGAATCAGAAGACTTGGATTGGAATCTCACCTCAGCCACCGACCTGAGTGACATTGAGCAAGTCTTTTATCTCTATTCTAAGATCCCTTACAGCTGATATTCTGTACTCGAAGATCAAATCCAGTTCTAACATCTCTGGTCTAAGGTCCTTCCCAGGTTTGATATTGTGGATTTTGTGGTGCCTTCAAGCCCTGATATTCTTGGTTTTAATGTGGTCTTCTAGTTTTAACATTCTGGGTTCTAAGGTAGAACTTACAAATACATAACATGATGAATTCTAAGTTCCCACTTGCCTCTGGGACTTTATAATGCTAAGTTTTCAAATATGCTTATGAAAAAGTCCAAGAAGGAGCAGATCATTTATATTTGGGCCTCAGTTTCCTCATCTGGAAAATCAGGGGGATGAACTTGTTTATCCCTAAAGTCTCTTCTACCCTATGACAAGTCATTGAGACTCTAATATTCCATAAATCTATACAATCTGAAAGGAGAGAGGGAGAGAGAGAGAGAGAGAGAGAGAGAGAGAGAGAGAGAGAGAGAGAGAGAGAGAGAGAGAGGAGTGCTTTTTCTTACATGTTTCAAATGCAATCACACACATATATTCATACATACACATCTATGGGTAAAGCACAAGAACTGTAGGGCTCTGAGCTGCTTATTCCACCTGAAACTTCAGCTCAACTACTGGATGAATTAGAATTTATCATAGAATCATAGTCACAAGCTTTCAAAGTTGGAAGGGATGAGATGACCTAGGCCAACTCCTACTTGAATCAATCAGACCAGCTAATCTCTAAGATGATGTGTCCATCTTACCTTTGAAAATTCTCTTTCAAAATGAAGAAAGGTAAGGAAATACTCTGGAATGAATACTGGATTTGGAGGAAAAAGGTTATTTAGGTCCTAGCTACGAGTATTGCTAGCTAGGTGCTTTCACTTCTGTGAGCCTCTTTCCTCATTTTTAGACCAGGACCAATGATACTGATAGTCCCTATCTCTCAGGGTTGTAGTGAGAATCCAAGAAGATTAATATAGGTTTTTAAGACTTCCATGTACTTCACAACTATAGTCTTGGTATCCTGGTTTAGATACTGTTCTTAGGATTTCTATGACCTATCAGTAGGCTTTGAGCTGAACTATGTAGGATTGAGAGCTAGAAGTGACCTTGAACATCACTTCCTTGAATTCCTTGGTTTCTGAAACGAGGAAAAGGAAACTTGTAAATGTTATGTGACTTGACCGTCATCACAAAAGCAGTAGATAGCATTGTTAGGATTTGGATGCAAATTGAAAATCCATTGGGTTTGTGTTTGTTTTGTTTTGCCTGTGTGATACTGTATTATACTATCCTATCCTATCCTATCCTATACTATATACTATACTATACTCTATACTATACCATACCATACCATACCATACCATACCATACCATACCATACCATACCATACCATACCATACCATACCATACCATACCATACCGTACCGTACTGTACTATACTATACTATACTATCTTGGCCTGGATGAAGGATTGGTGGAGGTCATTGTGTAGCAGGGAATTGAGGAAAGAGACAGAGACATTCAGGTCTCCAGAATCTGTTTTCATCCTAAGCTCAGGGTGCATTGTGATTATGAGGAGGAAAGGATATAAAAGAACCATCTCTCTGATCTTCTTGAATCAAGGGAGCATTCTCCCTTTTCTTTGTGGCCTTCAAGCTGCCTTTCTGTGTCCACAAAGGGACCTATCCTCCACTTTACTCCATGAGGAGGAAGTTATTACTCTCCTCAGAAAATGAATAGAGCTGAAAATGAAGGTCGTGAGGTGCTTGGGGTCCAATAACACAGGATTACAGACTCCAGCATAGGAATGAGCCATGAAGGCCATTTCATCCTTTCCGCATGATATAGGGTTGTTCTTATGGTACCTTTGTCATCATTTGGCCTGAGACATCCTCAAAGACATCCGCTGTCCTCAGAGATATCCATTACTTGTTTCATGTAATGCTTATTTTATGGGGGATTTCATTGGTATGGAAACTCCCTCCAACAGTGCAAATCTCAACCCATTGTTGGCTTCTTTCCTTGTGTAATTGTTGTCCATATTTCTACATTAATATTCTATAGATAATCCACCCACCTCACTATTGGCTTCTTCAATTCTTCAGAAAGGTTTAGTATTTCATGGATGGCAATATAAAACATTTGGGCTCTCCATCTGTTATATTTCTTGCATTGAGTTAAAGTTGGCATTCTTGCAGCTTATTCATAGCGTCCCTTGATCTGTGTTGTGGGATTAAGAAAATCAAGGCTGATCCCTTTTTACCAAGATAGGTCTTTAGCATTTGATTGTAATAACCATGTCTCTTCTCCCATTCTAGCCCTCGTTTCTAAGCCTTCTCCTGTACTCATACTCCAGATCTTTCAATAACTCCATATATGACAGGAGTACCTTTCCATCAAAACACCATGAAATTTGGGAATGAAAGATCACTAAGGAAATGAGTACATTATGTAGTTTCATGCTTCGCTTGGCTCAGCCTTTCCCCAGAGATCCTTCTCCTTACTGTTTCAGGTGTATTTTGTGTCTGTGTGTATAAGTCAAAGAGCCCAGCATAAAAGGTATCATTTCGATTATTTATGACAGTAAGAGAAAAAGAGGCTGGATAGTTTGTATGATATTTGAAGAACCAAAGGATAGATACAGGAGACATGGAGTGGTTGCAGTCATATATTCATTTAAAAAAAGAGTAATTGAGAGACAGATCCTTCTAACTCAGTCTTTCATTATTGTTGCCTCATTTTAAATTGCATTAAACCCTAGAGAAGTTGACCTAATGAATCTGTATCAGGAGTTCCAATGGACAAATATCAATGGGTCCATGAAGTAGGGTGGGAAAAAATTTTTTCTGTAATTTTTAATAAAAAAAATTTCAGTATCATTGATTTTCTTTGTAATCCTATGCATTTTACTGAATACATTTAAAAATTATTCTGGAAGGAGTTTATAAATTTCATTAGACTGCCAAAGGTGTACATAACACACAAAAAAATTAAGAACCTCTTTTCTAGAAGACTCATGATGTAGTGGAAATCAGGATGGGTTTTGAATCAGAATATTTGGGCTTACATCTTGGCTTTGTTAATTATTACTTTTGTGACCTTGGACAAATCATTTCCCCTTAATGGATATGAGTGTCCTCATCAATAAAGTAATGGAGATTAGTTTAGGTGACTTCTAAGTTATGTCCAGCTTTAGGTCCCACATTTTATGATTTTTTGAATTAGGCTTTGTCAGAACTGAAGAAAGATCTCTCCACTTCAAACCCAGGGTTCTTTCTACTGCAATGGGTTCCATCTTATACTTCTGTCTTCTTCCTACGATTTAGTGTAAATCATAGAACTTGAGAGTCCAGTGGGCTCTTAGACATAATTTATTATAACTTGTTTTTTTATTTTATGGAATGTAATATGTGTGTGTATGGCAAGGGAGTCAAGAGACATTCTATTTGGATTCCCAGGACCTAAATTACAATCCCAGTGCTGCTATTTCTGACTTGTCATCTTTGTTAAAATAATTTTACCTTGGAGCAGTTAGGTGGTGCTTTGAATAGAACATTAGCCCTGGAATCAGGAGGACCTGAGTTCAAATCCAGCCTCAGACACATTTACTAGATGTGTATGTAATCTTGGACAAATTACTTAACTCCAGTTGCTTTGTCTTCTCCCCTGAAAAGATAATTATTTTACCTCCATGGGCCTCAGTTTTCTCTTCTGTAAAATGAGTGAGTGTGCTGAGATAATCTATGGACTTGTGATTTCTAATATACTTTCTGCTTCTGAATCCAATGATATCATAGCTTCAGAGAGGAAAAATAACATGTCCAAGGTCACACAGAAGGTTCTGGACAGAGTTGTGACTAACTCCAAGGTTTCCTGATTCCAGTTCTGGGGCTCTGTCTAATACACTGTGTCTCAAGATTTCCCATTTTGCATTGTACTTTAAAAAATGATGGAAGAGAAATGGGAAAATTCAGTTTTCTTTTTCTTTTGAATAATCTCTCTTAGCAGAGAACTTTTTTTTAATCAGAGTAATCATAGGTGAGAAAAAGCTTTTGTATGGCATAGGTCATCCCTTTACCTAAGTGGGATTAGTTCCCATTAAAATCTTTCTTTGATCAGATTCTAAGGAGTCTTTCAAAATTTTTTTTCGATGAGAATAGAAAATTCTCCCTTTCATTTTCATAGTGGAGAATGCAGATGAATATAGCCCTCAAACCAAAAGGATAAAAGCAAGTGCAGACAAGGTTTCATTTTTAAAAATCTGTTATGGAAAGGAAAGTGATGTGTCATTATAGAATGTTAAAAGTAGAAGGGAATCCTAGATCTAAACTTTCAATCTAGATGGGACCTGAGAACTTAGAAAATGTGCTAAAATGGGTCTCAGAACATAAGATGTCAGTAGTGGATAATTTTATATCTCCAGGGAACTTCAGACTGTAGAACACACAATATTCAGCTGGAGGGGACTGTAGAACAGAAATCAGAGAATGTTAGCACAGAGACTGGCTTCACACATGATCTCTAGTCCAGGCAATGACAATATATAACTTCCAGTGACCTATGGATGATTTTTCACATTTTAAATAAAGGTTCATTGTATTGAAACATCTAAAAACCATCCTTACCTTTCCAGTTGTACAAAAATAGGTGGCAGGCTAGATTTGATCCTAGGCTGAAGTTTGCTGGCCTCTGGTCCAGTCTAAACTCCCACTTAAAAAAAAAAAAAGATTTCTCTAGATTAGAGAAATTTACTTTCAAAAGCTGAATCTTAAAAAAATAACAACCCACAATCTATTTATAAAACTTTCCAAAATGTATTAGATACTCTCTTCTCAAACAGTATATGCCCCCTACTAAAACACTTAGTGATGACTCAGGATGCACTCTGTGAAAATTAAGCAGTTGATGAATGTCAAATTGTTTCCACCTTCAGTAACTGACCCCAGATTCCTGGTCTTTTATACTCAATGATTCATCTCTCTTTACCACCTTTGTTGTCTCTCACAACCCACAGTTTGAACTTCTGAATGTCTGTCTGTATTACCGCCTACCTTCTTAGAAACATCAATTTCAAGTGGAAAGGGAATTTAGAAGCCATTTTTTCCAGTCCTCTCATTTTGGAGATGAGGAAACATCTTTCTAAGTGACTTGGTGGAGGTCACAAGTCTAATCAAGTCAACCAGCATTTATTAAGTATTTATTGTGCCAACCTCTATACTAAGAGCTAAGAATATGAATAGAAGCAGATAATTCCAGTCCTCAAGAAGTTTACAATCTATTCTAATGAGGAAAGACAATCCACAAATGGAAACTGAAAAATGGAGACAGGGGAGATATGAAAGTATCTAAAATGAGGGAATTGTTGATAAAGTCCAGGATAATCAGGAGTGTGCCCTGGGAAGGAATAAAGACAAGGTTGATGTTTTAGTTATAGCCTTCCCAAATTGGAGCTTTTGGGGAGGAACCAACCAATCAGAGGGAGAGCCCAGAGATGTTACTTCCAGTATGTAAAGCCCAGGGCCAGAGTAAACTTTGGGAGGCTTCTGAAACATTGTAGAAAAACACTGGGTGAGTCAAGTGTACATCCTAGAGAGGCTCTTTGGATTTTGATGACTCAGAGTAGACATAAATAGCAGTTGTTCTTGTTCTGACCAGAAACTCAGAGGGTCTTCCCTTCCCAGTTTGATTCTTCTGTGAAGGCAAATTAAGTCACTTTTTGCCTCAAATCTTATCTGGTTTTTAAGTTCTGAACAGGCATTGCTTCAGACAGACTGAGACATGAGGAAGACCTCAGCATAAAAAAGCCAAGGCCTTGCAACACATCAGGGTCATCACCAGTCATCTTGACTGATGGCTTGCCATTGGACTCCAATGACTCTGGAGTTAAAAGGTAAGACCAAGGACTTTGTGCACAGCCCTGCCTCACTTAAATCCAATTCACTTGCAAGTCAAGATGTAACTATCTCGATGGTCCTCTTTGGGAATTAAGGATAAACAATAATGACACAAGCAGAATTCAAACCCAGACCCAGACACCAATGTCAGTGTTCTTTCCATCATGCTATCTCTTCCGGTCAGCAATCTGACATTGCAAAAGGACCACGGGGTGTTTTTCCAGGGAAAATAAAGTTTCTAAAATCAGTGACTGCACACATATAGTTAGACTTTGGATGTGAGGTCTACTCTTTGGTGGAACAAAGAGAGACAAAACCATGGGACAGGAATTCATTAAGCAATGTACTGAGGTCTTTGAAGTGTCTTGTCAGAGATGAGTTTAAAGGATCATTGACGTGGAGCTAAAAGGTTGAATCCAGCTTTCCAGATAAGGAAACTGAGTGCAGAGAGGCTAAGTGATTTGTCTGGGCTCAAATAGCTAGGAAGTATCTAAGATAGGATTTGAATCCACCTCTTCTGGACTCCCAGTCCGGCATCCTATCCACTATGTCATACTGTCTTTTAGGAGGTATCTTAGAAAATGGGTCTAGTCCTGGCTTTGTAAATAACTAGCTATGGACAAATTATTAAACTTCTGTGAACCTTTGTTTTCTCGGTTGCATTTTCCATTTCTAAATATCCTAGCATCCTTTTTTTTTCATGACATTTATTTACATGAGATTAGAAGGATTACGTAGGAATGAGACTCTTGTTTTCTATCATCGTCTTCAACTCCAGCTCAGAAAATGACTTCATCCCCACTTTCTCCTTCAAATAGGCTTTTCTGGCATAGGGGACAAAAGGGAAAAAAAAACTTGGGAGGGGGAAATGAAAGATAAGAAAGACATAGGCATAGAATACAGAGACTGAGGGCCCATTCCTCTTCTATTCTCTGATCTCAAAGCATTTACCAGTGTTCAGAGGTTGGGGCAATTATGTATGTGTGCATGGTGGGGGAGAAGGGAATATTCTTCCATTCTTTAAAAGTGTAATTGGTTTTTCTTCTGAACAGCAAATACTAAATAAAATGGGTATTTTCAAAAATAAAGTACGAGAGAAAAATGGGGTTATATGTACAAAAACTGTAGGTCTTTATTACACACAGCTGGCTTTTCAAATATATAATAATCAGTCTAAAATTGAAAACCATGATATTTATGGACCTCCATGCTTATAGACTTTTCTTATTTCTTCCAGGTAGTCATGTAAGGACCTAAACTCTAGAGAATCTCCCACTTCCTACCTCTATGGCCCTGCAGAGTCTCAGTTTCCTTACCTAGAAAAGGTGGATAAAAATCCTTGGACTCCCTATCACAGTTTTGTGCTATAAACTTCAAAAAGCTGTAGAAATGTTAGTTCTTATTAAAATGTCCCTAAAAGCTGAGGTGGTTGAAAGACTGATGTCCTAGAAGAGGAGGAGGGGAAATCTTCTTACGCCTGAATGGCAATGGAATCATCTAGGTCCCCTTTGGTGAGTCTGTCTTTATAGAATTTAGAGCTGGGAGGGACCTTAAAGATCATCTGGTCCCAGCTACTGATTTTAAAAATGTGGAATCTGAAGTCTAGAGAGGTCAAGGAACTGATCCTAGAAATAGTAAATAGAAGAAGCCAAGGTTTGACCTCAGATCTCCTGACCCCAAATCCAGTTGTCTTTTCATTGTACCGGATTGTCTGCTCCATGGATGCAGAGGGGATTGGGGAAGAGCATTCTGCTTGGTGTTGTCCACACTTCTGACAGGTGGGCAACTCCTCAGTGAATGGCTGTACCTCAACACCTCCAGCTTCTTAAAAGTCTATAAGACTATGCAGGACCTGTCTTTAATCAGCATGGTGATGAATAACAGATGTGAGGGTTGTGACTTTTCATGATGTAATGCTTGCAAAGGACCCAAAACTTGTGCAAGGGGAAGGAAATGTTGTTTCTTGGAGTCTATAAAATGAATGAATGAGTGACCGTTAGAAACAACAATACAGGCAGGAGTCAAGCAGGGATTTTGCATTAATCACTTGCTTCAGGGAAATTATTTCAAGGTAAGACTCTATAGCTATTACAGCGTGTTATAAAAGAAGCAGCTTTGGACATGGAATAGACTACTTTGAATTCACTTTTCAATTCTACCACTTATCAGTTCTGTGACCAGGGGAAAGTCAATTTCCTCCTCTGAGCTTTAGTTTTCTGGTGTTAGAATTGTTTTCTAAGCTCTCATTTTATAGATGGAAATACCGAATATCATCATCTTCAGGAATGATTTCAACAAATATTCAGGTGCCTCCCAGGTGTTATTGATAGGTGCTTTAAGACATCCTTACTTTTTCTTCTCAGCATACATTGTCAGTTGAAGTCACTTGTATGGTGATGTAGGCATTTAGAACTGACACTAAGCTTGCTTTCTAATCTAGGAGACATCTTTGTCCTTTTGATAAACAGCAAAATTTTAGTAAGCTCTTATTCTGTGCAGAACACTGTGATATGATATGTTTCCTACTCTCATGGAGTTTATAGTCTAAGACAGTGGTTCTCAGATTTTTTGGTCTTTGTATTCTTTTATATTCTTAAAAATTACTGAGGATCCCAAAGAATTTTCAAAAATTAAGTGTGGGTTATATCTAAAGATATTTATCATATTAGAAATTAAGGAATCATAGCATTACTATGAACATAGTTTAGACTTTGCAGATCCCATGGGAGTGTCTTGGGCATGACCATGTTGAGAACTGCTGAGATATTGAGTATCATCAATCATTTGAATTCGGTTCAATGCTTATTAGGTGCCTAATGAATGCAAGACATGGCACTAGATGGCATTACCTTTGTCATCATACTTGTCATAGTCTATATTGTAGTCTGAGGCAACACTTTTTTCTAACCCTTTGCAGTTTATGAGGCTATCATTCATCATTGTCATCATCATCCTCTTAGCGATTTTATGAAATAAACAAGGCAGAGATTATACATCCCAAGTTTATAGGACAGGTGAAAACAAAATACCATGTGAGGTCCAGTAGAAGCTAACATTTTTATAATGCTTCAAGGTTTACAAAGTACTTCATATGCATTGCCTCACTTGAGTCTTGTAACCATGAGGGAGGTATGTTGGCATGTTTATTATTCCCATTTTATAGGTGAGAAAATTGAGGCTCAGAGAGGTCCATGGAAAATTATTTACATGTGGACTTCTTAGTAAAAATTTTCATGGAGCTGGACATAGAAATATAGATAGAATGTAGAGGGGGAGAGAAAGAAAATGAAGAAAAGAGGGATAGAATGTTAGGCATAAAAATAGAGCAAGCAAAAATATGGAGGTGAGAAAGAAAGGGAAATATAAAAGGTGATAAAGAATAATGGGGATTAGTAGATGAAACGTTTGGAAGATATGCTGGAAGTAGAACGTCAAGTTCTATGAAATGCAAAGGCATTTCAGCTTTATTCAGTCAGAAGTAGATAGGAACTAGATCTTGAACAGAATAGTAATGTGATAAGATCTATGTATACAAAAAGAAAAAAATATATTAATGCAAAATGGAATTTTGTTGCTTTAAAAGATATAATATGTATTGATTGCTTTTATAGTTTGGCCAGTAAGTACTTTAAGTATTATGCAGGAGTAAAAAAAAATAGATTCTATGTTAGAAGATGTGAATATTAATCCTAGCTCTTCAACTTACTGTGAGAGAGACTTTGGATCATTTAACCTCTATGAGCCTCAGTTTCCTCATTTATAAAGTGAGTGTATTTGACCAGATGACTTTTAAGTTCCCCTAATTCCAATTCTGTGACTCCATGAGTCCCAAAGAAAGTAATTTGCTCCATAACACATGATGAAACAGTGTCTCTCCATCTCTATCTTTTCTTTTCACACTAGTATATTGTCTGGCTTAAAGTGCTACTGAAATACGTTTCTGACAACTAATAGAGGAATGGGAAGGAGAGTGGCAGAGAACAAATGGTACCGAAAGTATATTTTCTGCTCCGTTGCACAGAATAGAGAAAACCAACAAAATACACTGCAGACTATCAAGCCCTGTTACAGAATTTTGTCTTGAAGCAACAAGACCCAAGGATCTAGGCTTTGGGGAAAGAGCAGATGCTCAGTCAAATTTGCTAGTACAAAAAAGAGTCTTCTCATTCTCAATCCTTCCCATGACCAAATGGGAAAGTGGGCATGTGGGATGGTTAGCCCATTTTACAGCTGGGACAACTGAAGGACAAAGCCAGAGGTGTCTATGAATAGAGCTTGGTTTAAGCTGTTAATGTCACAGAGGTCAGGTGCCCATTATCAGGAACACATTCTCTTATTGGTTAACTTATTGGTGGAAGACTTAGACACTAAAGTACAGATATGTAGTTCTCAGGCTGAATCTATTCAAACAATTATTGCTCAGATATTGAGCAATATTGCTATGATTTTTTTTCTGGGGTCTTGAGCAGCATTCAACCTTCCCACTAACTTGCAAGGAGACACCTAGAGAATGCAGTCAAGATATAGAAGCTCCTAGCCTATCTCTGCTAGGATATCAACAGCTGGTCAACTTGTGCAACAAGATACAGTACGAAGGGCAAAGTAGCAGGGGTTTACCATAGCTTAGACCTGGTGCATCTTGGTATTTTCATGTGGCTATAAAGTCTAACACTCTTTCAAATTCTGGACAATGAGCACTACCAATACAGTTCCATTTGCCATCTGTAAGATAGTACTTTTTGCAGGTCTAACCCAAACAGTAAACTCTCTCTTTCTCTAATCCAAAATGTAAGTTGCATTGCCAAATTCATTCCTGGCATGCCCACTGTCTCAAATCCCTCCTCCTTGGTTCATCTCTTGGATCACACTCCTACCAACTGGCACAGAATAATGAAAATAAGAGAATATATTCACAAAAACAACACTAATGGTTTACATTTATGTAGTTTGTTATGACTACAAACAATTACCTTACATTACCTCATTTGATGTGAGCAGTATGAAATGGTGGCCTTAGAGTCCTGGGTCAAGGCTTCCTTCTGACATATTCTGGCTACATGACCTTGGACAAGTTATTCAGCCTCTCAATTCCATAGGCAAATGTCTAAAGTTGCAGAGAAGGTGCCACTTTGCATGGATAATTGAAAGTTTATCACCAGAGAGTTGCCTATACCAATAAAATTCCAGGTCTTGTCCCTCTCCCTATCTGGTTCTCATTTGATGGTCATTAGTTTATGCATATGTTATGAGGATAATTAGTTTGTAAGTATATCTTTATCTTCATTGATTAGCTAAAGGGAATGTGACTCAGAAAAGTTATTTGCTTGATATCACAAGGTTATTGTATCAAAGTTGGAATAAAACCTAAGAATTCAGAGTTAAAATTTAGAGCTTTCTTTTATTTGACCTATATTCTTGGTATTCATAAATCTCATAGCTAGACTCCCAAATAGTAGAGAGTCATATAATGAAAATGCCATAATAAAAATTAAAATTTGTTACATTGCACAGTATAGTTGCAATATATAGGTAATACCTAAGATATTATCAGGTCACTCTTCTCATTTTGCAAATGGAGAAAGTAAGTCCCAGAGATGTCATGACTTGCCCAAGGTAACACATCTAAAAAGTTGATATAACAGAACCTAGAATAAGGTACAAGTCTCCTGACTCCCAGATTAGTTTAATTTCCCCTGAACTATATTCTAAGTAGTGCTTAGCTTGCTCTAAAGGTCGATGAAGCTATGTACTTGGCAAGAGAAGTGGTGTTTCCTCTTTCTTCCAATTAAATAATGCTTAGAAAGGGAGAGTTATTACAAGTGATTGAAAATAAGTTCTATCATTGACTGTGTGACTTTGAGGGAGTCATTGCCCTTTCTGAGCTCAAGTCCCACCATCCACAAAATGGAAGATGTTATTGAACTATATGATTTGTAAGGATCAAATTGAATTAGGAGAAATGTAAAGTCATACTTGGCCTCAAACAACTCTCTTTACAAGTGCAAACTTGCTGTTTCTTGTAAATAAGTTGGATCATGTGGTTAATGAAAAAAAGCTAATGGAATCTTAAATTTCCATAACAGAGGCACAATATCCAGAGAGAAGGAGATGACAATCACAATGTTTTCTGCACTCATCAGCCCACATCTGGAATAGTTTTCAGTTCTTTGTGACAGGTTAGTAAGGACACTGACAAACTGGATTATATCTAGAAAAGAAGGTTATCAGGGTGAAAAAGAGAAATGCCATACAGGGATCACTTAAAAGAGCTGGGGCTCTAGAGTCTGGAGAAGAGAAAATGTAGGCATGGGGACAAGATAGCTGCCTCTACATATCCAAAGGGCTGGGGCTGGGGCTGGGGCTGGGAATCTGATGCAGCCCCAGAGCAGTGGTTAGAAGTTTCAAGAAGGAGGTTTTGGCTTCATTTAAGAAGTACATTCCCAAAAATTGGAGCCATCCCCCAAAACATCAAGTTGCATTTAGGTGTAATGGGCTCACTTTCACTGTCCCATCTCAAGAGGAGGCTGGATGGCCATTGGGTAGGGATATTGTCGAAGGGTCTTTTTGATCAGGAAGATGTTCTAAGCTCATTGAGGACAAGGACTGTTTTGTATCATTATGTTTGTAGTTTACTAATTGCCAGACACCATGCTAACCAATGCGAATATAAAACAAAGACAAAACAAGCAAAAATTAACTGAAAAAAATTTGGAACAGTTGCCAAGCTCAATGCGCTTACTTTCTAACGGAGGGAGATGATACACTGGATGAGATCTCAGGTATCCTTTCTTCCAGTCCAGTGCTCTGCCCATTCTGCCATTTTGCCTCTCACTCCTCTTTGGGCCAGCATGGGGGCCAATTCTCAACCCAGTGGGTACTTTAATCTAAGAGTGCTCAGTACCATCTCTGTACCATTAAGTCGGCGATTGTTAGATACAGAGTATGCCAGGGCTGATGCTTGGAGAGGGTACGGTTCATTGATTCACTCTGGTTGATAATGTCTTACCAAGCGTGGAGCCCTCCTCTAGAGATCTGAGCTGCCTGGATTGTTGAGTATGGACCTGGCAAGGGCTCAGAGTCCTGTCAAGCATTCCAAATGGCAGTTTTGCTCCTATCTTCTCAAGCGATGCAGGAGTGGCTATCAATCTCTGACACAGAAGGCAGGGTCTATCTCTTGGTTAATCTTGTGTCACCATTTATCTTCTGGCTCATTCAGCGGCTTCCCAGCAACTTGTCTCCACTTTCTAGTCTCACTTGGAATTCCTTTCTGTGGCTTCTGGGAGGAAGCATCCATCACTCTACCATCTTGCTGCCTTTTTATTTGTAAGCTGCTTTGTGAC
Source organism: Bettongia penicillata ogilbyi (assembly GCA_023548195.1). NCBI lineage: Eukaryota > Metazoa > Chordata > Mammalia > Diprotodontia > Potoroidae > Bettongia > Bettongia penicillata. Next base: position 16,102,629 of record JAJHZJ010000177.1, on the reverse strand, counting down.
TTTGTTACACTCTGAGCAACTTCTGATGGACCAAGGAATAGAGTTTTCCTGAGTACCAAGAGCTGCTCTTGAATGAGAGATGAAGCTTCCTTTATCTATAACTTCGACTTCACCACTTCATCTATACCTTCGATAAACAACGAATAATCATGGGTTGAATATAGAGTACTGTGATGATATTGCAAAGTAAGAATTGTTCTCCAGGATTTTAGTGTTCTGCATTCCAATAGACTAGACCTTATCCAATACCTTTGCCTTTCCTCAACAGAAAGAACCTCTGAACTTCAGAAATTCATAGTACCATGATAATGATGACCATGATCACGTTGATTATGATGGTGGTGGGGATGGTGAAGTCCTACTAATTCCCATTTCTCTAGCACTTGATAATTTGCAAAACAATATCCTTGTGAAGAATGTGGTGCAGATGTTCTTATTCTTATTTTATAGATATGAAAACTGAAGTTCTTTCAAGGAAAGCTCAGGCTCATACAATTTGCAAATGGCAGAACAGGTTCATGAACCAAAATGTTCTCAAAACAATTTCAATATACTTCTCATTCTAGAATGAATAATTTTAAAATTAGAAAGGCCTTAGGAATCATGTAATATAAGCCCCCTCATTTTATAGATGAGGAACATTTCCTCAGTGCCAGTTCATAAGGATAGGAATTGTGTCTTTCTATCTCAGTTATCCCCTATCACAGTTACCTGTATACACTAGACTTTTAATAAATGTTTGTTGAATGAGTGAATGAATGGAGCTACTTGAGATGGTGTCATTTGTCCATTTCCAAAAAGCTAGCAAGTGATCAATGTGGGATTTCAATCCAAATTTCCTGACTATAAATGTGGAATTCTTTCCATTAAATCTCATTGTCTCATGGAATTGGAAAGATAGGAGGGCATCAATCAGTCTTAACCAGTCAGTCTCTAAATCTATAAATATGTGGAAAGTATGTGCCATTTATTAAGCAAGTGGTAAACACTAGGGATACATAGAAAGTGAAATACAGTCCTGGCCCTTAGGAAATTACATTTTACCATGGGTTTCAAACATGTAAGTAAATAGATTCATGTCAGATAGGCACAGAGTCAGTATGAGCCATTGACATCAGAAGCAATTCAAAGTCATAGAAAATGGCTAATGGTGGTACTTGATTACGCTAGGTACAGGAGATGACAATCCTAACTAATCTGACCCTTCTTGATACTCTTAGTGTAACATTGGTTTTCTATTAGTGGTACAAATAGGAGTAATCCAATAAGCCATGAGAATTGTCATTACTCAGAAGTAGTGAGGGGAAGCCATATTCTTTATCTTCTGCATGTGCACTGATCCTTGTAGGTGAAGCAGAAGGAGTATGTCACACAGGTATGGTGCTAAACAAAGAAACAGGATGTGGTCCGACCAGAATCTGGGTTTGCATGAAAAGATATCAACCTGAGGAAGTGCTAGACTGGGTTCATATTTCAGCTCTACTGTTCCCCAGCTGTGAGATCTAGAGCAGGTCAGTTCCCCTCTCTAGGTTCCAGTTTCCTCATCTATGAAATGTGGGCATTGGACTAGTTTTTTCTCTTAGGTCTCCTCCTGAGCTGCTATTCTATGTTTTTTCGTTTGTTTCTTTATTCCATCTCTAAAATGTTGTGTTAAATTCCTTCCATCAATACCATTCTTTGATTCATTATCTCTAACCTACCCATACATTGTTGGCAGAGCTTTTCCTATGCAAAGTTGGTCCCTCTTGCCATTAACTTCTCAATGAGATCTGACCTTTCCTTGGAGCTTAGTACATGAACCTTCCCTACTAGTCTCAAAATCCCAATTATTTCTTTTCCTTCTACAAAACTTATTCCCCTTCCCATCTCTCCCATGGTTAGCATAATAATAGGGAAAACAAGCAGCTTGTACTCACACTTTTGTGATGTCTTTGAAGGGAATGTTCATGTGTTATATATGTGTATGTACATATGTATGTTTTAGGAGAAGGAAAGACAATGGATTGCCATTGATGGATAATTAAACTGTTCACAGCCTTGTTGCTTCTGGATGGATTTACTTGTATTTAGGGGGAGGTCTTATTCACTTAAAGTTCTAGGAATGGGGAAGGTTTTTGATGCATTTGTCTGGAATTTCCTGGGAAACAACAGATATTTAATTGAATGCCATTTATTTTTCTTCCATTCATTCATAAAACATTTACAGAGGATAGACTAGGGGAAATGTCTTTTGCTAGATGGTCAGGAAGGCATAAAGAAAATTAAAATAAGATCACAAGACAAGTTAGTAAATCTAGCTTCCGTCCCCTTAGTTCCACCCACAGAGACACCAATCTATTTTGGCCCCTTATCCCTTTTTCAGTCTCCCATCACTTCTTGCCTGGACAATGACAATATCCTCATTGGCTTTTCTGCTGTGTTCATCCTTCACTCTAGTCCAACCCATCCTCCATATAACTGCTAAAGTCATTTTCCAAAAGTTCAAATCTGACCACATCACTCCACTACTTAATAAACTCCAGTGGTTCCCTATTACCTCATATACAATTCTCTGTTCAACATGTGAAGCCCTTTACAATTTAACCCCAACCTATCTTTTCCATTTTATCATATATCACTTCCCTTCACCCTTACTATCGTCAGAGTAAACCACCCTTCTTACTGTTCCTCATATACAACATTCCTTCTCTCATGTCTTTGCCTTTTATTAAGAATATTTTTCTCAAGGAACAAAAGACTATTTTTCTTCTCTTAACTTCACCTCCTAATTTAAAAAGAAAAAAAGAAAAGAAACTCCGTGTAGCAAATATGCATACTTGGTGAAACCATAGTAACGTCCAGTTATTTATGTCCCATTCTGTACCTTAGTCCATCAACTCCTCTAGAACTCTGGCTGGTCATTGTGTGATCACAGATGGTCAGAGTTCTTAAATCTTTCTAAGTCATGATTTTGCCTCAGTTGTCTTCTGTGCCTGGAACATGCTGCCTACAGGCTTTCTTCTACCATTTAAAATTTCCAGTTTTTTCCAAGACTCAGCTCAATGGTACTTTCTACATGAAGGCTTTCCAGATTCCCTTAGAATGTATTATATGCATACATGTATAACATATGTATTGTGCATACATACATATATATGTATGTATGCATTTTTTTGCCAAGCTTTGTTGCAAAATCCTCAAGGGCAAAGACTCTTTCCCTTTTGCTTCAGTATCCTCAGCGCATAATGGAGTACCTGGCACATTGTATGGACTTAATAGATGCTTATTGATTGACGTTTGTCTGCCTCCAAGAGCAATACTTTTTTTCTCTATCCTATGCTCAATTGAGGCACAAGCCTTGGAAAAGTCAATCCCCTCAGGACTCAGGAAACAGGAGTTTCGTCTCCTCTGAAATGAAGACGGTTCCTTTTCTGTTGTAAATCCTATGATCATATGAGATGGCAATCATACATACTGACATAATTTCTTGTATTGTCCTGTTTCAAGTAGACATATTTCATAGAGGTGCAGAATTATAGGACATCAGAGCTAGAGAGGACTTTAGAGTTCTGCTAGGCTAACCCCACCCCCCTTATATTATAGATCAGGAAACTGAGACCCAGGAAAGCTTTCTAACATCCAAGGTCACACAGGTAATACGTTATGAATGATGGTGAACATCAGAGCCTGGATTCCATCTTCAACATTTTTCTCTTTTGTTTCCTTATTTTCCTAATCTGATTACAAGTTCATAAAAGATAAACAAGCATGGCTTTTTCATCTTTTTATCTCTTTTATTGCCAAGCACAGACACTTATACATGGTTAGCGGTTCAGATTGTGGGTTTGAATAGAAATAGGAGGAACACACTAGTTGATTTGTCAAAGTCAAGATTTCCTTTCAGCCTGAGGAATCTCTTCTACCCTTGTTCCTAGAAAGAAGTATCTGTATATGCAAAACCTAATTTGAAGTGGGTAAGTGGCTATCAGTGGCTAGATTTTACAAGATCATAAATAAATCAGAAGAAAAAGGTATATCTATTTCATTACATTTGGTTACCTTTGTAATCACATATATTTTATTTTATGCATTTAAAAACATTATTATGAGAAGGGTTCCATAGGCTTTACCAGACTGTCAAAAGGGAGCATGATACAAAAATGGTTAAGATGTCCTGGGCTAGATAATCTCTAAAGAATCTCTATATCCCAAATTCCTTCATTTTCTATTGATAATGTGCAGTAATGATGTAATATTTTATAGATAAAAAGCATTTAATTATTTTATCAGTACTTTATGATGCCTTTGTCTCTCACAGAATGTCAACTATCATTGTTGTCATTTTCCAGAGCTCATCATGGCTATAGAACTCAAAATGCACCCTAAGACCAGACCACAGACTGGTATGAGCTACCTTCCCTTCCCTTTCCACAGTTTAATGGTTGTTACTGCCATGACTTTAGGAGATTTTGAGATCTCTGCCCATTCTGCGCAGATCTCTCAATGGATCAAGATACAAGGAAGCTTGTACTTAATTTTGATAAATACATCCCCTGTAAGTTCCCGATATGACAGGCAAGCACCTGCAGAGTCATCAGAAATCGAGTCTAACTTGTAGAAACATGCTATGTGATTTTTAACATCACAGCTTTATACAATATTCATCAGTCGAAAAGGCAGTGTTCCACAGCAGGAACCAGGACTGTGAAATCTTAATGTGTTATCAATGAACTGAAGAGAGAGGCCCTATGATAGAGCAGAGATGATATTGAACTCACGGCCAGGGATCTGGGTTTAGATCTTATCATCCTGCCACTAACAAGCTGTGGCACTCTGACAAGTGACCTTTGTGCATCAGTTTCCTCTTTTTTAAAATGAGCATAACAAGGAAAAATGATCTCTACAGTTCTTTCAAATATCAGATTTTCTATTTGGCCTTCAAAGTCCTTCCTAACCTGACCCCTTCTCACTTTTCCAGTCTTCTTATATCTCCTCACCCAAGTATTCTGTGATCGGGTATCACTATTATCCTTGTTGTTTGCACATAACACTCCATCTCTAGACATTAAGCATTTTTACTGGCTGTTCATCATGTCCTCCTCATTTCTGCCTTCTGGCTTCACTGGTTTTCTTCAAGGCTCAGCTAAAATTTCAACCTCTGTAAGAAGTTTTTCCCAGTCTTCCTTAATCATAGTACCTTCCTTCTGGGATTATCCCCAATTTATTCTGTATACATATTGTTTTTGCAGAGTTTGTTTTTTTATCTTTCCCCTGAGAGCATGAGCTCCTAGGGTAGGAACTGATTTGCTCCCTTTTGCTCTTCTCCCTTCCCCTCTTCTTTCTCTTGCTTTGTGTCCCAGTGCTTAGCTCAGTGCCCGGCACCAAGCTGACACATAATAAATGCTAGCTTTCTAGCTCTGACACCAGTGGACTGCAATTCAGTATGGAACATCCATCTGGCAACCCAATCAAAAACAGTAAAAACAAAAACAACAGGCTAAAAACAGAAAAAAAAAGACTTTCTAATGCAGAGAAAGGAAGATTTTCTTTGGAGTAAGAGGACTTGGTTCAAATTCTGCCTCTGACGCTAGCTGTGTGACCTTGGACCAGTCACTTAATCACTTCAGTGCCTTTGTTTTCCTATCTATAAAGGGATTGAGTGAGATCCTTTCAAACCCTAAAGCTTTGACTTTATGAGCCTATGAATAAGTAGATGCATAGTTCCCAGAATGAAAAAGGAGAAAATTCTGCTGTCTTCTGCCATGGTCAGTTCACACCTGAAATATTCTTTCCAGTTCCATTTTCAGAAGGACATTGATGAGGCAACATTACCCTAGATGAAGGTCATCAGAATGGGAATGGTGCTTTAGACAATGCTGTAAAACAGACGATTGTTTGAAGATAATAGGGATAGTTCCCTGGAGAAGGCAGAATATGATAGGTTTTTTCAAGTATTCAAACATCTGTTGTTTTGAAGAACTAGAGGGCAGCACTGTGGGTAGGGACAGCTGTTACAGAGTGGCAGATCTGCCCTTTAATAGATGGGGGGCAAACTTTCTCAAATGTGAGTTCAAAAGGAGAAGGAATTGACTTGGGAGGTAATTAATTTCCTATCACTAGATATCTCTAAACAGATGCTAGATATCCATCAGTCAGGAATGATCTATAGGTGATTCCTGAACAGGTAAACTTGTGCCTGTAGGATCTCTGGGGTCTCTTAGAGATCTGCGGCTCTCCATCTAACTTAAGAGTCAATACTCTTTAGTTTTAAATTCATGGCAAGCCTGGCAAGGAATGTGGGAGCTAATGAAAATGTGAAAGCTGAGAAAACAGAGAGCACAGACTTGAATCTTCTTCTTGTCCAACCTTATTTATTTATTTTAAAATAAGTGTGGACACTTGGAGTCAAGAGAGAATCACAGTGATTGACAGGCATCATTTTTGTCCTTTACTTCATGTTGAGAAGATTTCTCATCCCTAAATAAAAAAGGAGAGAGAAAATAAGGAAAATGCTAGCTCTCCTTTTTTTTCTTTCCATAACTACCACTTTAACACAAATAATGACTCTATGAGAAATACTATAACTTAGGAGAAAAGACTGCTAGATCTGAGGTCAGAAAAACAGAGTTTGAGTATGAGCTCCTGCAATTGCTAATTGTGTGAATTTGACCAAGTTGCCTCCCTTCTCTGATTTCCAGTTTCCTGATCTGCAAAATGAGGATGCTAATACATGACCTGCTTCACAAAGCTGTGTAAAGAGAATGCTTTGGAGACCTTAAGAGTGGTACAGAAGTTAAAGCTATGGTCATCCCTTTGTTAACCTTCTACTTTTGCCAAACATTGCTTTATTTAGAGTATCTTTGGTCCTCAGCATCCTTAATAAGCTTTATAGGATCATATGTTTAGAGATGGAAAAGGATCATTTATTCTATTTCTTTCACTTTGTAAGTGAAAAAATCTCAGGATTTGAGAGGTTAATTGATTTACCCAGAGGCAAACAGGAAGTGAAAAGAGATTTGAACTGAACATTTCTGACTATAGAACCCATATTCTTTCTATTGTACCGTATTCCTCACTTTGAGTTTGCCCACATCTCCCAACTGCTACTGAAGTGATATTTCTAGTATAGCACAAAGCCTATACAAAAACTGAGTTCTCCATTTCTAAATTTTAGAGTTTTCTGCCTTACTTTGCTTTTCCCATCTGTCCTTGAAGAATCAACCCCATAAAAATCTAAATGTTATTCCAGAAATCTTACCATTATCCCCAAAGACTTCAGAATCTACTCGAAAACATACCCACCAAGTCCTGCTGGTTGTTTTGCTGATAGAATGTTGCTGACTCTCAATTTATTTTCTAAGTTGATTGATTTAGGATTCAGGAGAATTACAGCTTAGTGTTCTCACTGCAAATGACATTGCAACTATCAACAGACTGAAATATTTCCATATTTCTAATACGGGGAAAGCAGAGTGACCTGGATGGTATCAAGTTTATTTTTCTCATATTTTATGAATTCTTTGTATAATAAAACCAAGATGACATAGCTAGATTGGGGATTAATATGCCATTATTATGTAAAAGGAATAAAGTCACAGGAAAAGCTGTGATTTAAACAAATTTGTGGAATATAGAGGAATAGGTTATGTGGGGCAGGTTAGAGAGCTTAAAAGAGAGTGCAGAAGATAATTTAAAAGGAACATGGGCTGAAAATTCTTACACCAATAGAAATATTTGAATATTGGTGTTTGTTTCTTCTTGATCTCCAGCTCACAGCTAGTCTTTGTGTGGGTA